>CM042840.1:41342020-42542020 GCA_023653725.1 Bungarus multicinctus
GCCTCTAACAGTTGGGCTATCAGGGTAGCATGTGCTATTTGTTGCCCAGCAGAGGTTAGAAATCCCCATTGTTTCCATATGGTACCTGAGGCGTGGCAAACTCCAAAGGCATATTTTGAATCCGTGTATATGTTTGCAGATTTATTCTTTGCGGCTTTGCAAACTTTTGTTAAAGCTATGAGTTCAGCTGCTTGGGCGCTATGTGTTGGATGGAGGGGGGATGTCCACAATATCTCATGCAGTGAGACTACTGCAGCTCCAGATGCCCTTTTGTTTTCATGCATGTATGAGGAGCCATCAGTGAAGAGTTCTAGATCAGGGTTTTCTATTGGGATATCTGTCAGGTCGGGTCGGAGTAGTTCAGCATCGTGCACTAGGTGGAGACAGTCATGAAGACTTTCAGTGAATTGTTCTGTTGGGAGCAATGTAACAGGGTTCAGGGTGTTACATCTTTCAAATGTTATGTTATCTGCAGTAAATAGTTCAGCCTCATATTGTCCCAGCCGCTGCTGGGTCTGATATTTTAGGAATATTGCAAAGACCTCATGAGGGACCTTTAAAGTTAAGGGTTGTCCCAATACTAGATCTTTAGATTTCTTTGTTATTTCTACAGCGGCTGCCACTGCTCTTAAGCATGGGACTGCACCCTTTGCTACGGGGTCCAGTGTGGCTGAGTAGTATGCTACAGGTCGATTAGTGTGTCCAAAGGGTTGTGTTAGGACGCCTGAGGCAATGCCTGCCTTTTCGTGGATGAAGAGAGTGAAAGGCTTCCTATAGTCAGGGAGCCCAAGGGCAGGAGCAGATGCTAGGGTCTGTTTTATTGTCTGAATGGTTTGGTCTAGTGAATGTGACCATTCAATGGGATCATTCAACGTCCTTTTTCGTCAGGTGTATTAGAGGTTTAACAAGTATCCCAAAGGAGGGAATCCATGGCCTGCAAAACCCTAGGACTCCCAGAAGTGCCCTGACTTGTCATTTAGTTTTTGGTGGCCTTATGTCTAAGATAGTTTGTATGCGGGTGGGTGCCAGTTTTCTTATTCCTGGTGAGATGATGTACCCTAAGTATGTGACCTCTTGTTTTAAGTATTGTATTTTCCTAGGGGAGGCTGTCTCCTGTCTGCCAGTTCTCTTAGTAGGTGCAAGGTGTCTGCTTTACATGCTAGTTCATTTTTAGATGCTACCAACAAATCATCAACATATTGAATTAGGGCTGACTGGTGTGGTAGGGAGATAGTGGAAAGATCAGCCTTAAGAATTTGAGAAAATAAGGTGGGTGACTCAGTGTAGCCTTGAGGCAAGCGAGTCCATGTATATTGTTGGTCTTCCCATGTAAAAGCAAAAAGGTATTGTGATGCCTGATCTACCAGGATGCTAAAAAAAGCTGAGCATAGGTCTATGACTGAAAAGAATGTGGCAGAGGCTGGGATTTCTGTCATTATGGTTGCTGGGTTGGGTACTATGGGAGCACGTGGGATCACATGCTTATTCACCCGTCGTAAATCATGTACAAAACGAAAGATGGGGTTCCCTTCATTATCCACCTTTGCCTTTTTTACTGGAAAGATGGGGGTGTTGCAGGGGGATGTGCATTTTCTAAGGACCCCTTGTTCCAGGTATGCCTTTATTAGTTTTCTTATGGGTAGGACCGCTTCAGTGGAAATTTTATATTGTGGCACAGATGGGGGTGTTCCTCTTTTAACTTGGATGGTGACCAGTGTTGCCCCTTTAAGTAATCCCATCTCTGTGTTATCCCATCCCCATAGGTAGGTTGGTAGAGTTCTTAGGTCTTCATGTAGCTGGTTACCACTAGTAGGCGTTTGGCAGGGATATCAAGAGTTAATCCAGCCTTGTTACAAGTGATTTTTGCTCCTATTTTACATAATACATCTCTTCCCAGGAGGGAAAGAGGAGACTGGGGGCATATAGTAAATGAGTGATTTAGGGAAAAAGGGCCAATTTCTACTTTTATCTCTCTAGTATATTCTACAGGAATTACTGTCCCTCCTACCCCCATTATTTTGTCCTTAGCCCCTGGTGATATTGCATTTTTAAAGGGGGGTTCAGTAATGAGTTAAGTTGTTGCCCCCGTGTCTATTAAGCATTCATATGGTTTTCCTTCTATTAGGACTTTTAACATAGGTTCCCCATCTGAGCCATTCCTTAAAGGGATGGCCAGACCACTGAATGTGGCTCTATATTCTATCTCTTCCTCATCTATTCACCAATTTCCCTGATTGTTTTCTCCTTCTGATTCCCAATATAATCCCTTGGGGTTCTCTCTGTTCCTTTCTGTTTCCCAATGTGGTCTTCTGAAGTTCTCTCTGTCCCTTTCTGTTTCCCAATGTGGTCTTCTGGAGTTTTCTCTGTCCCTTTCTGTCTCCCAATGTGGTCTCCTGAAGTTCTCTCTGTCCCTTTCTTTCTCCCAGTGTGGTCTCTTGGAGTTCCCTCTGGGTCTATGGGGAAAGGGGTCATTTCTGGGGAAGGGGGGTCTGGGTCGGGCGTCCTGGTAGCTATTCCGTCGGACTTCCCTCTTGCAGCGTCTGCCGGTGTGTCCCTCGCCCCCGCATTTAAAGCAGTGTGTGCATTCCGAGGGAGGTCTGTTTTCTCTTTCACATCCCCGGCATGTCCTTGTGTAGGCATGGTTTGCTGCTTTCCCACAATTTATGGCTGCAAAGACTTGCAGATCTTCCTGTCTTTCTATTCTCCTTTTTCTGTCTTTTTCTCTTTCTTTTATTTTCTCTCTCTAATCATAAACAAAATTCGCTATTCTCCGCAGTTCAGATATTTCTAATGATGACCAATTTGACACGATCTTATGAAAGTGATCATGTATGTCGCCTGCTGATCGGTCAACAAAAGCGGAGGAGAGGATCTTCTGATCCTTCTGGCAGCTGAGGTCTAGATGTGCAAACGTTACTGCTGCTACAGAGAGGCAGACCCAAAATGTGTCTGGGTTCTCTGTTTCTCTCTGGGTGGCTCTTTGGAATTCTGACCAATTTAAGGGCTTTTTCCCTATCTCTTCTAAGGCTTCTAAAAGATTTGCCTTTGCATTAGTGTATGTGTCCCAATGGTTGGTGTCATTATAATCCCAATCAGGATGTTCCTGTGGCCAGGCTACTCGTGCAGCATTTCTTTGCCCTGGCACACGAATGACTGGCCTCTTAGCTATTTCTTCTGTTTTTTCGAACAGCTTAAGCTGTTCGTCTTTCATTAGAAAGACTTGAATCAGTTGGGTCATATCCCCCCAGGCAGGATTATGGCTATCCACTATGATTTTAAGTGTTTGATTACTGCTTGGGGGTCGGACCTAAACGAGGGGGTGTCCTTTTTCCAAATTACTAGATCCAATGGTGAGAATGGGACATGTGTTACAATGTATTCTTGCTCACCCCTCTGCCTCCCTTGAACCGGTCTACTTAAAAGAGGGGCCATAATTTTAGTGTCCTTTGCATTTTCCTCATGGGGGGTCTTCCTACCCTTTCCCTTTCCTTTGCTTCTTTAGCTCTGGCTAGTTCCACCCAGCAATACCAGTAGGGTAACTGGCTGGGTTTGACTCTGGGTCTAAGATCCTTTATCACTTGAAAATCAAAAGTACTATCCTGAGGCCAAAATTGTTTCCCTGTTTCATCTCTCAGCGAAGCCCATTTTTTACATATGCTTTTTGTCTTCTTCTTGCTCATTCCGGCTAGGGTCGGCAACTGCTGCTTCTCCCAAGCCTCCAATAGCTCTCCCTGGAGAGTTCCATCCAGGACCCTCGAACTACCGTTTTCCATGTTCCCCTTAGATGTGGGGTCTCACACTTGGCTTAGTCGGGTCAGTCAGCTAGGCAAACCAGTTTCAGACACAAGCAATATCCAAGCAAGAAGAAAAAAAAAATAGAAGGGTGTCTGGGGGAGACTTTGGTCGTTGCTCCTGGCGCAATGGAATCAAACATTTTTCTTTAACCTCAGAACAAAAATATAAAAAAAACTAGGCGTTTCCCAAAGTATGCGCGCTCCCCTTTTCAGTAAAAAAAAATTCCTGAGAGACTTTTCTCTCTCTCTCTCTCTCACTTCACCACGGTTTTCGGACTGGGGGTGTTGCTGTCAATGCAGCCTACTTTCCTTTCCCCCCCAAAAAAAACAGCCCGTGAGACTCTCTGTCCCCCTTAGACAAGTACGAGTACTCCACTTTTCTCTATTCTATTCTTTTCTTCCTAGCCCACGTTTACAGATCTGGAAGAGCTCAGATCCGAGGAAAACTTGCTGCTCTTATGCAGGCAAGTACTGACGCTCCTAATTTAGTGTCCAAATTAATTTTTCCCAATTGCCTAAGTTCAGAGCTTCACTTTTTACATTATGCACAGGGTATCTCTACTTTCCTTTTCCCCGGGTATTACGTTTTAAGCAATCATGTGTCATTCAGTTCGGTCCTTTCCCTTTTGACACAATGAGTTTCACGTCTGGCGACCCCTCCTTGCTTTCTCCCTCCTATCGGTCATGGCCCGGTGGGGCTAGCAACAAGCGGAGGTGCGGCTGGAGATTGGCCAGGGAAGTGACACTCAGCGGTTTGCTTGGGAAAGAAACCCATATGCACACACACAAACACGCTCTCACTCTCGCTCCTTTTAAATTCAGCAGATATATAAAGTAATTTTGTGTGGTACTCACCCGCTTTCAAGCAGCTGCCGAGCAAAAACTCGAAGACTCCCTTTACTACCCGTTTGCCCCGGGCAGGGTCTGTGGATGTTTTCCCCGAACCGAAATGTGGTTCGTGCCGGCTGGAAGTGGATCTCTGGACCCCGTCCGGTGACTGGAAGTCCCTTTGTGGTCACCAATTGTTGGGTTTGAGAGAAATCCCCTCCGCTGGGTTCGAATTTCTCGCTGGGAGGAAACGCCGGAACGGTGCAAGAATCAGATGGAAGCAGCTGATGAAAGCGAGGGTTTTTTATTTCAGGAAGAAGTACACGCGGTGCGGAGAGGCAGCAACGGTACAAGTTCCCGGGCTAGCAAACAAATGATGAGTAGCCAGGTGTTTTTATACCCTTTTTCCCTTTTGTCTTTGTGTTGCAATAGTTTCGGGTGTTTGCTACCTTAAAAGGTTGGCGTTTGGGGTCTTTGCTTTATTTGGAAGTAGCCTGGGGCTGATAAAATGTGCTGACCCGGACTTGATTGGTTTTCCTAAATTAATCCTTTTATTTGGTCTACGTGTAAGGTAAGGTGATTGACTGGGTGTTGCTTTATCTGTTTCCTTTCTGTCCAAGGTCAGTAGTCCTAGGTGTTTTCTATATGTTTTCCTTATCTTGTAATCCCCTTTGATTGTCCTGTCTTTGTCTCATTCTTTCTGGTTTGGGGAAATCTTGGTGTTTCTTATTTTAATGTTTTTGTGCTGATTAAGTTTCTTCCTCTCATATTCTTCCTACAGTATGAAAGCTTTGACATCAGAGGAAATGTTTATCGGTACCATTGTTTGCATCTGATTTCCACCTTTGTTGAGATCTGCAACATTTAGGATTGTCAGTAAAAAGGAATGTAAGAGAATCTTTTCCACCTGTTTGTGGATTAAGAGGCATGTGACACCCATTTTTTCATCCCATTACAATACACCTGTTTCTACTACCTCTTCCATATGCCAGTTGAAACTCTGTGTGTTTTTTTTAATCTGTCGACTTAGCTGTTTTATCGTATTTGGTTATTATTGAATTTTTGTTCTTTATTCTGTCTTACTGTTGTAAGATGCCTCGAGGCCCGCTGGTGACGAAATGCAGAATAATCATTTTAAAATCAACTGGTTATACTATTAACCAGTTGTTGGGTAATAATAAATTATGGTACCTTTATGCTTTCCTTTACAAGATAGCACTTGCTATCTTCAGCATAGATAGATGTGTTTCTGGTATGAAGTTTTTAATTGCAATGTCTCTCTCTTTCTTTCTCTCTAAAAACTAGCAGCTGCTTCAAGATGCTTCAGCATAGAAAGTTTGTAATAGGCACATGTGATATTTGCACACTTTAGAGCACAGCTCCTTAGGACATAGTCCCCTTAGGACTAATCATCCTGTTTCATATGTTAAGAGCATGCTGTAAGTATTACCAACCAACCAACCAATCAACCAGGATATATATATATATATATATATATATATATATATATATATATATATATATATGTAAGGTTTTTAAGCTGATAATTTTAAATATTATTTAATATTATATATATAATATATACCACACAAAATTACTTTATATATCTGCTGAATTTAAGCTGATAATTTTAAATATTAATACAAAGTATATATATATATATATATATATATATATATATATATATATATATTTGTTTTCGGAGATTTTCGCGGGTATTTGTATGTGGATCTTTGGTTCTTCGGGATAAAACCCGAAGAACCAAAGATCCATATATATATATATATATATATATATATATATATATATATATATCAGTATTTCAAGTGTGGTCTTACCAAGACATTATAAACTGGTATTAACCCTTAACGTGATTCCTTTTTTTCCATATCAACCATCAGCATTAAATCAGTATAACATGGGAAATATTGTCAAATCTTTTGTTAGACATTTTGTCTATAACTTTCTAACAGATTAACTTTAGACTAACTTTAGATTTAGCTTTAGTGTATTTAGATCCTAATACTGTGCATCCAAGGTGTTATATATGTATATTTCAAAGTTATCCAAATTGAAAAATTAATGCCAATTATTGGTGTCCAGTATTTAATAGACAGTAGGTAAGCATAATGTTGGGTTTCAGATTTGGAAAATCAAATCCTCCCTCATATTAGATTAAAAGTGCATAAATATTATTTCACTGGTAAATTTGAATATTAATTTGTAAATAAGATTGGTAGAGGTGGTCTACGAAGCAATGTGTTACATATACATAGAGTTGAAAGCATAGATAACTCATTCACTCAATAGAAGAACTCTTAGCAACATGTTTTGAAGCAACTATACAAGCAAGCCTAATCTCTCTTGAAAAAAAATACAGCACAGATAAGTGAGTACCAATCTGCTCAAAATCAAATCCCACAACAACCACAACCACTACCTCAACTACAATCACAACTACAACAAAAAATAAACACCAAACCACAGCCACAAACAATTACTATCCCTTCAAATAATTCCACAAATAATATTGCCTTACTCATCAAAGACATCATGGAACATGAACAGAACCATCCAAATGCCATCTTATTTGGTCTCAAAGACATCAACGAATCAGACGACATCACCAAAGTTTTCAATATCATAAGTAACTCAAATACAACAAACATCTCTCCTGAAGATATCACTGAAATAATCAGAGATGGCCCTGGGTACAAATACGATGGCTCTGTGGCCCCAAGATTTTGTAGAGTTGTATGCAAAAATGAGTCCAGCAAACGCATATTCATTCATACAATAAGCGCCATTGCAAAAACCAATCCTAACCACAAAAAACTTCACTCAAAACCAGACTTATCCATACTGCAAAGAATCTGCTCCCATGAACTCTGCGCAGAACTCAAAAATCGTCTAGACAGTGGAGAAAAGGATCTATACGTTGACTACCGAGCGGATTGCATCAAAAGAAAGTCACACATCCAACCCCACTCCATCCAATCCAACATCATTCAAAACTAGGCGCACACACCCCTAACTACCTCTATTCCAATCACAACTGGCCTTAAATGCAAGCTACTCAATGCAAGAAGCCTTGTAAATAAAATACCTGGATTTCTCCTCTTACTAAATACGGCTAAATTCGACATTATATTTGTCTGTGAAACATGGCTCAATGCATCTCTCCCTGACTTCATTATCACAGTAATAGACTATCATGTTTACCAATCAGATCGTGAAATCTGTAGAGGAGGTGGTGTTGCTATCTTCTATAAAAAGCCCCTACTTCTAAAAAACATCCAAGT
Source organism: Bungarus multicinctus (assembly GCA_023653725.1). Taxonomy (NCBI): domain Eukaryota; kingdom Metazoa; phylum Chordata; class Lepidosauria; order Squamata; family Elapidae; genus Bungarus; species Bungarus multicinctus. The sequence goes on from CM042840.1 coordinate 41,349,945, forward strand.
TATCCAGGCGCTTGCTATTCCTGAGACCATCGTCTGTGAACTGTCCTTAAATATCACATTTCGGTTCTTACTATGTTACAGAGCCCTTGATTATGACATCGAACATTTAAACAAGCTAAATACAGTACTAACATGAGCAGCATCCTGGCCACACGCTTTTATCTTTCTTGGTGACTTCAATCTACCTCATATTAACTGGACCCTTAATGAATATACAACTGAACCCACACATGCAACTTTCTACAATGAAGTAACAAATCTGGGACTAGAACAACTAGTAACCAACAACACTAGACTTAACAACTGCCTCGATCTCATCTTCTGCAATAGTTTGAATTCAATTTATGGAATACAAATTAAAGAACCCTTTTCCAACAGTGATTGATTTTTCATAACATGATTGACTTTTGTCCCAACATACGTCCACACAAAAAACATCATAATGACGGAATCCCCAATTATAACTTCAAAAAAGACAACTATGATCTTATAAACAATGATCTCTCATCCCTTGATTGGCAATTTCTATTCACTGGATGCAATACTGTAGAAGACCATTACATCATATTTTTACCTGAAGTCAAAAGAGTCATCAAACTATATGTACCAGTAACAACTCACAAAACCAGAAAAAACAAATTATCCATAACAATAAGGAAGCTTCAATCCAAAAAGAAATCACTTTGGTAGAAAAACATATCTGGTCACGTTGGCAACTTCAAAAGCTGATACAAAACTTTTTGCCACCAGATAAAGACTGAATGCACCAATTATCACATTAAACAAAAAGAAAACCTTCTGTGCACCAATTTCACCCGCGCTTTCTACAATTTTGTAAACAACAAACTAAAAGGCTCAAGGTCCATCCCAACTCTGAAAGGACCTAATGGTAAAGACTGCAATGACGACTAGGGGTGGGATCTGACAGAGTTAAATACCAGTTCAGTCATTTACGAGGTTCAATGATTTACGATCTGCTTTCCCTGGTGCGTGTCTGTAAATCGTCATCAGCATGCTGCGTGCAGAGAAGCAGCCTTTCAAAAAGCCCTCTTTTCCTGCTTTTTTAACTGCAGCTGTGCCTCGCACAGCAGCTGAAGTTGAAAAAATCAGGAAATGAAGGTCAGGTAAGAGCCCAGGTGGGTGGATGGGCAAAAACAGCAGCAGATGTAGAACCGGTTCTATGTCTGCTGCTCTTCACAGCTACCAGTTCTACAGAAGTGGACAGAACTGGTAGAAACCCACCCCTGACAACAACACCATTAAAGCCAACCTCTTTAACAATTCTTTGGTTCAGTATTTGTAAACAGCAATGGATGATGCCCAGTATTTCCTAGTCAACCCACATTTACTTATACCTATTATCTTGTAAACAATTGACAAATAAATAAATAAAAAATATGAATGAAATTATTTATTTATATTTCTAGATTCCTTCCTGTTTAACTACCTTTGATGAGGTAGCAGTTTAATTAAAAGTACTCAATTTCTTCTCCACCCAGTTCCCATGAATGAATTGACTTGGACAAACTGAGCCAACAGACAGAGAAATAGTCCTGACTAAGGAATGTACTATGAACAAAAACTTTGTTTTAAAAAAATCACAACCCAGAAAGAGATAAGTAATTGAATAATTAGCAGTGTAAACGCTGAGGAAAATAAACCTCTAAAAACATTTGTGTGTGTATAACCATAGCATAATATAATAAGCAATGAACTGTTTTATATCCAAATGAAGTTACAATAAAAATAGGATAAAATTTGTATAGCAACCAATATAATTACAAAATAAATAAAATACATATTAATACCAGCTTCAAATAGCATATTTCAACAATCAATCCTATCAGTTATATTTTAATACTATTATATTTCTTATACACTACATGATGTATTGCTTTACATGTTTCCTTTTTCTTTATAATATTATCTTTGCAGACAACATTCTTTGCCACACTGCATGTTTGTACATGTTTATCTAATTTACATGATTGATTTCCTTCTGTTCCTTTTTGTTCAGCAGGCACAAAATTTGCAAACAAAACACAAATATAAAATATTAGCTAATTAGTACTTACCTAATTATGCTTTACCTAATCACTAAGACTGGTTCACTATCAATCCATAGTAAAAATGACCAGGGCCATTTATAAAAAAACATCATTTGTAAATCCAGAGGCAGTTGGGGATCAAGGAGTTCTCTTTCAGACTGTGAATGAATTTGCTTTTTCAGGAGGCTGGCAACATAATCCAAAATAAGCAGAACCCCAACTTCAGAGTCTAATGTCCTTGTTATCAACTATCCATCCATCTTTTCTGGGTTGAATTTTAGTTTGTTGTCATCCAGCCCATAATGAAACAATTTTTAAGAATATGCATTGCTCCCTTGGAATTAGGTGCTAAGGAGGAAGATATTAGAGCTGACTTTAGTCGAGATATAAAGGAAAAACTATTCCAAATTCCAGCTAATATTTCCTAGTCATTTCATACAGATGCTCAACAGCATGAAGAAGAAGATGTATGGATTCACAAGGGTCAGTAAAGATTAACAATTCAGGTATTGAACAATTCTCTGTGTCTCATAAACCTTTTGAACATAGACTGATAGGAAAGATCAGAGCTGATAAAATGATGCTCCAAGGCCAATTCTGCCAGATGATTAATACCTTGGTTGAGGATATTATAATCTGAGACAGATTTAGTAAAATTATTGAGGGTCTCTCCTCCACCCTTTCCAGTATTACCTCTTGATCATCCACAATGGTGAAAAGTAGTTTCTGTGCCATATTCCTAAAATAAATCCAAAGTCAGTAGCTTTCTGGTATATCTGACATGATGATGCTGACAACTTCGCAATTACCTTTCCAAGAAACTAACCTATAATTGTACAAATCTTCTGTATAAAGCAAGATTTTTTTTAGTAAAGTTCTATGCCCTCTTTTAAGAATATATTTGTCAGTCCCAGAAGATAAACCAGACACCCCACCCCCCAAAATCACATCTCTAGGAAGACTGTGACTAATTTTATTCATAATAACTATAGCATAGGAACAGAATTTTGCAAGTTAGTTTATGCTTGCCCTTTTATACTCATAGGAATTATAGAAGGATCTGTTTGAACTTCTTCCATGTATTTTCTGCTTGTTTTGCACTTAGTAATTGCTTTCCCCTCATGGCTTTGGTAATGGATCTCACCTATTTCTGTCAAGATAATGTTCTTTACTTTTTGCAGTATCTTCTTTTAAAGAGGCATTGCTCACTTTCTTTAATTATGGAACAAATCTCCACTTCACCAAAATAAACAGCTAGGAGAAGTACAAATCAAATATGCAAGACTGCCACACCGCTGAGATTTACAAACGCAAAAGAATCTAAAGTACCATGAACAACAGAATAAGTGGGCCTACAAAAATTCTGGAATCCAAATTGAAGTGATGCAATCTGATCTGGCCACTTTGCTCCACTTTATATTCTGCTTTATCACTCATAGTTTCCTTGTAAGCTATGTCAAGAGATTGATCAGATTTTACAAGAGAAACAAAGGCACTTAAGAGAAGTGGTGGCAATTGTCCAAGCTGTTGCACTCCACAGATTAGCCATAATATCCGTTATACTGCAAAATTTATTAATAAATTTGTCTTGAACAAAATCCTTCTATATGGATTCTAAGAGTCAATTTGATAGCAACATTTGTAAATGACATGTATGAGAATATGCGGGTACTAGTTAGACTTGAAATTTTATTTTATTTATTTTATTTATTTATTTTATTTGTCAATTGCTTACAAGATAATAGGTATAAGTAAAACATAGTTATGAATACATGGATACATATAAGAAAAATAAAATATAAAAGAAACAATAGAACAGGGATGGTAGGCACATTGGTGCGCTTATGCATGCCCCCTACAGACCTCTTAGGAAAGGGGTGAGGTCAATAGTAGACAGTCTATGGTTAAAGTTTTTGGGTTTGGGGAAGAAACCACAGAGTCAGGTAGAGTATTCCAGACATTGACCACTCTGTTGCTGAAGTCGTATTTCCTGCAATCAAGTTTGGTGCGATTAACCTTGAGTTTGTATCTATTGTTTGCTCTTGTGTTGTTATGGTTGAATTCATTGACAGGTAGGACATTGCAATGTATGATTTTATATACTATACTTAGATCGGACTGAAGGTGGCATAGTTCTAGGTTTTCAAGGTCTAGAATTTCGAATCTGGTGGCATAAGGTATTCTGCAACAAATAGAGGAGTGAAGAACTCTTCTTGTAAAATATTTCTGGACTTTTTCAACTGTATTAATATCAGATACGTAATGTGGGTTCCAGACTGATGAGCTGTATTCAAGTATTAGTCTAGCAAATGTTTTGTATGCTCTAGTTATTAGTGTAATGTTACCAGAGAAAAAGCTATGTAAGATATGTGGATACTAGTTAGACTTGAAATTTTAGACCTAGACAACCTAGAACTACGCCGCCTTCGGTTTGATCTAAGTATAGTACATAAAATTATATATTGCAATGTCCTACCTGTCAATGAATACTTCAGCTTTAACCAAAACAATACAAGAGTACAAAATAGATATGAATTAAAGATAAACCGCACCAAACTTAATTGCAGGAAATATGACTTCAGCAACAGATAGTCAATGTCTGGAATACTCTACTTGGCTCTGTGGTTTCTTCCCCAAACCCCAAAATCTTCAACATTAGACTGTCTACTATTGACCTCATCCCTTTCCCAAGAGGTCTGTAGGGGGTGTGCATAAGCGCACCAAAATATGCCTACCGTCCCTGTCCTATTGTTTCTTTTTTTTCTTATTCGTATCCATTTCATGTATTTATAACCATGCTTATTGTCAGCCTTCAAGATTTCTTCCTTTATTTCTTTTTCTCTGCTTTGCATCTTTCGGCTGCCATAAGTAACGGGAGGGGGGAAATGGGCTATGATATATTTGGGAAGCGTGCTGGAGTGTGTAGGAAACGAAACTGTATATCTAGGGGAGGGGGAGTTTTACTTAAGTTTCTATTCCTTGCTTTTCTATTCCTTGCTATGCGCAACTGCGACTCCTTATCAAACTATGCCAAGGTCAACGGACAGAGGCCTCATCACCACCTGAAGATGCCCACATGATGCTATGCATACTTCCTCATTGGAGGAGCAATATGGACTGTTGGGGGTGGGAACGTTGCCATCACTTTGTATATGTGTTTTTCGCGCTCATTTCTTCAGATTCAGAATTCCTTTGTTGCTACCACTTTGATTTCCAGTAAAAGATATCTTTACTCTAACAAAATGGAGTTTAAGTGTTTCTTTCTTGGATATTGAATGGAGCACCAGCTGACATTATTCTGAATCTGCCTTTTACCAGCCCACCCGGAGAAAACCCAAATTTTCTTCCGAGGGGGTTTGCTAACAAACGATGTCTAGCCCAGCCAGTGACCGAGAAGGCCAGGGAGCGACTGGAGGACCTGAATCCCTGCTGATGGAGGGAGCAGAAAAGACTGACTTCTTAGCTGAGCTAAGTCTTGACGAAACCCCAGCTGTGAAGCCTAAATGGTCCCTGGGAGTCGGTTGGAAGGATCCTGAGGAAAGGCCCCCTCCAGGAGTGACCACAACCCGTCGCCGAGGGAAAGATGAACCATGGCAGGAGAAGGAACGGAGAGGCTTCTCACTAATGCAAGCCGAGCAATTTTCACATGAAGCTGCCGGAGAGGTTCCAGCTGATCAAAGGTACGAGGGGGAAGAGGGGGAGGTAACCCCAGGCAGAAGAACCAGGGCAGCCCCCCCCATAAATCAACCTGGGCCAGCGCAACAGGCAGCAGCAGCAGCACAGGGCCCCCCGGCTGGGGGGATAATTGCCAGAAGGCGTAGAGCTGCAAGAGTGCCTCCGTTGGAAGTAAAATATGGAGGGGACCCCCAGGAATTGGGGTTTTTCCTAGCACAAGTTTGGAGCCACATGGAGGAGTATGGGCAGGATTTTTCCTCAGAAGCGGCCAAAGTCAGGTGTGTGACCAGGGCTTTGGAGGGAACGGCTGCAAAGTGGATGGTGACTTTGCATAATGATAATGCCCCTCAACTGCTGAATTATAACCAGTTCATGACAGCATTGCGCACCAGATTTGAAGATCCCCTAGCTGAACGCAAGGCTAGAATCAGGATGAAAACCATAAATCAGGGGCGAAGGTCAGTAGCTGATTACACCCAGGAGTTTAGAGAGCTGGCGTGCCATATCCGCGGCTGGTCCCAGGGAGCCCTGATAGAGGCTTTTAAGGATGGGCTAAATGAAGATGTTTATCAATGCTGCGTGGCCAGAAGAGACCCTGGGGAGCTGCAGCAGTGGTACGTGCTGGCAGCAGAGGTGGAGATTGACCTAACCCGAAACAGACGCCGGGGGGGTTTTGTCTTGAGGAATCCCCCCCCTACCAGGCCTCAAGAAACCTTAAAACCCCTGAGAGGAAGACCAGCGGCAAAACCCAGAACCAGAGCGTGTTTCCGATGTGGGAAGGAGGGCCACTGGGCTGCAGACTGCCATGCCAAGCTGGAACCAAAAGGGGCGCCAGGAGGAGGGAGAAGGTCTGAGAGGCCTCCAGCCACGCCTCGTGGATCGGCGCTAAAAGCGGAGGAGGTTGTAGAGGTCACCCCTCTAAAAAGAGGGGGGTTGGGAACTCCAACCTCTTCTGAAGGGAGTGAATCCGAACTGGAAGACGACGCACTGGTAAGTCCGAACCAGGGCCCTATGACCATTCCAGTGAGATTAAGGGTATCCACGTCGGGGGCTGAAGGGGACATGTTGGCTTTGTTAGACTCTGGATGCACAAGGTGCGTAATCAGTGCAAAGATGGTAGAGAAGCTGGGATTAAGGCTAAAGACTCTGAAAACGCCCATAGCTTTTTGCCAATTGGATGGATCGGTAGCCGGGGGTGGACCTGCTCATTTTATAACGGAGCCAGTGGAGATGACAATGGGGAACCATAAAGAGACTCTGTGTTTTATTGTGGCCCCTGGGATGGAGCGCCCCTTAATACTGGGTTTACCTTGGCTCCGGAAATGGAACCCCCATGTTAATTGGAGGAGGGGATTACTACGCATACGCACAGACCAACTCCCAGAAAAGGAAGGGAAATCCAAGCTGAGACCCAAAGCTCCCATAGAATTGGCTTCTACTGGCACCGAGACTCTGAAAGGGGAGGAGAAAATTCCAGAGGAATACTGGGACTTAAAGGAGGTGTTCAGTGAGAAGGCCTCGGATGAGCTCCCCCCTCACCGCTCAACGGATTGCAGTATCGAATTTTTGCCAGGAGTGAAACTCCCAAAACCCAAACTGTATTCAATGACCCCACGGGAATTAGGGGAATTGCGGTTGTTCATTGAAAAAAATTTAGAACGTGGTTTCATCCAACCTGCTAGGCCCCGAGTGGCGGCTCCAGTGTTGTTTCGGGAAAAGAAAGATGGTTCCTTACGCTTGGTGGTAGACTACAGAAATCTGAACGCCATCTCGGTGGAGAACGTGTACCCCCTTCCCCTGATGAAGGACATGCTGGCCCACCTCGCTAAAGGAAAGATTTTTTCAAAACTCGACCTGAGAGAGGCATACTACCGAATCCGAATCAAGGAAGGGGATGAATGGAAGACTGCTTTCAACTGTCCGATGGGGTGTTTTCAATTCAACGTCCTGCCGTTTGGCCTACAGGGGGCGCCTGCGGTATTCATGCAAATGATAAACCAAGTGTTGCAAGAGCATTTGTACAAAGGAGTGTTAGTTTATCTTGATGACATTCTTATCTACACAGAGACTCGTGATGAGCATGTGAAACTAGTGCGGTCAGTCCTGGAGAAACTTCGAGCGGCCCAGTTGTATGCCAAACTGTCAAAGTGTGAATTTCACCAGGAGAAAATTGACTATTTGGACTATCGCATATCGCACGACGGCATAGAGATGGACCCGGGGAAGGTGCAGGCGGTTTTGGAATGGGCCCCTCCCCGTACCAGGAAACAACTGCAAAGCTTCTTGGGATTTGCAAATTTTTACCGTCAATTTATTCCTGCGTTTGCGAAGATCGCGATGCCTATCACGAATCTCCTTAAAACCAAGGGGGAGGTGAAACCGAAGCCCAGTACGCCATTGAAGTGGTCCATGGAATGTCAAGCTGCTTTTGAGAAACTGAAACGTCTGTTTGCTGCTGAACCCGTACTTAAGCACCCAGACATGGACGTTCCGTTTGTAATCCAAGCTGATGCAAGTGACGTAGCCATTGGAGCGGTGCTACTTCAGGTAAATGAAAAGGGATACCTGCAACCATGCGCCTATACCTCCCGTAAACTAACTGAAACCGAGAGAAGATGGGCCATCTGGGAAAAAGAAGCTTTTGCAGTTCGATGGGCTTTGTTAACGTGGAGGCATTTCCTAGAAGGAGCCAAACACCCTTTTGAGGTTTGGACAGATCACAAAAATCTGGAAGCTCTGAAAACACCTCGGAAACTGTCTCCCAAGTAAGTTCGCTGGGCGCAACATTTTAAGCGGTTCAATTTTTCTTTGAGGTACATTCCCGGGGGGAGAAACTTCATGGCAGATGCTTTGTCCAGATTACCTCAGTATAATAGTGCCCGCCAGGAAGTGATAAGACCTATCATCCCAACCGAACAGTTGGCAGCTCCAATGGTTACCAGAGCTCAGAAGAAAAAAGAGGTTGATGTGTCAAACGATTTATCGGCAAAATTGAAAGAAGCTCTAAAACTGGATGATTGGTTCCTGACCCACTCGAATGACTGTACTATCAGAGATGGGTTGGCCTGGGTGGGGGCCAAATTATATGTACCGGGAAAGCTAAGGCACGAAATTTTACATCAAGCTCATGATTCTAAACCTGCTGGACATTTTGGGTTCGTGAAAACCCTACACTTGGTCAAAAGGCAATTTTGGTGGCCCACGTTGAAAAAGGACATTGAGACCTATGTCGCTAGTTGCCCTATTTGTGCTTCGGCTAAGAGGCCGCCTGGTAAACCAGCAGGCTTATTGCAGAACGTGGCTAGACCAACGGCCCCATGGAAGGAAATCTCCATGGATTTTATTGTAGAATTACCTGACAGTGGAGGAAATACAGTCATTTGGGTAGTGACAGATCTGTTTTCCAAACAGGTACACTTTATACCCTGCGCGAAGATCCCGTCAGCGAAGACGTTAGCTAAGTTGTTTATTCTGCATATCTACAGGCTACATGGAGTCCCTGAACGCATAATCTCTGATAGGGGTGTCCAATTTACCTCAAATTTCTGGAAAGAGTTCCTGAAGTTACTAGGCTCCGCCCAGGGGTTAAGCTCCGCCCATCATCCACAAACCAATGGGGCCTGCGAGAGAACTAACTCGGTACTGGAACAGTATCTGCGGTGTTACATTAATTATCAACAGGATGATTGGACTGATTTACTGCCTTTTGCTGAGGTGGCATACAATAATTCGGTACATAGCAGCACCGGATTCACTCCGTTTAAAGTGGCCTCGGGACAAGACTTTGTACCCATACCCGAGCTTCCGCAAGAGGAAACTAATATTCCCTCGTTGGATGAGTGGATAAGGCATCTCCAGATGACCTGGCCAGTTGCCCGCAAGGCATTGGATGATGCTCATCAAGCTCACAAAAAGTTTGCAGATAAAAAGAGACGTCCACAGGAACCATACCAAGTTGGTGATAAAGTGTTTTTATCTACCAAATTTTTGCAGACTACACAGAAATCGAAAAAGCTTGGACCTAAGTATGTGGGACCTTTTCCGGTTGAACGAGTTGTGAATCCTGTGGCGGTCCAATTGACATTGCCAAAAACTCTCCGTCGGATCCATCCTGTTTTCCATGTTAGTTTGTTAAAACCTGAACGTACATCTGATCTGAGGCCTACTCAGGTAGCCCCCCCTGTGCCATTGCTCATTGAAGGTGAACAACATTTTGAAGTTAAAGAAATTTTGGATTCTAGGAAGAAGCGGGGTCGACTCCAATATTTGGTTGCGTGGAAGCATTTTCCTTCTTCCCAGTCTGAATGGGTAGACGAGAGAGATGTTAGAGCCCCCCGACTGGTGCAGGCGTTCCGCACCATGTATCCTGATAAACCCTGAACAAATATGCTGTTGTTATTTGTTTGTAATATCTTGTCTTTTATTCTTATATTTTCTAGGACTAACGTCTTTTTGCAGGAGGGCCGAATGTCAGCCTTCAAGATTTCTTCCTTTATTTCTTTTTCTCTGCTTTGCATCTTTCGGCTGCCATAAGTAACGGGAGGGGGGAAATGGGCTATGATATATTTGGGAAGCGTGCTGGAGTGTGTAGGAAACGAAACTGTATATCTAGGGGAGGGGGAGTTTTACTTAAGTTTCTATTCCTTGCTTTTCTATTCCTTGCTATGCGCAACTGCGACTCCTTATCAAACTATGCCAAGGTCAACGGACAGAGGCCTCATCACCACCTGAAGATGCCCACATGATGCTATGCATACTTCCTCATTGGAGGAGCAATATGGACTGTTGGGGGTGGGAACGTTGCCATCACTTTGTATATGTGTTTTTCGCGCTCATTTCTTCAGATTCAGAATTCCTTTGTTGCTACCACTTTGATTTCCAGTAAAAGATATCTTTACTCTAACAAAATGGAGTTTAAGTGTTTCTTTCTTGGATATTGAATGGAGCACCAGCTGACACTTATACTTATACCTGTTATCTAATAATTGTTTGACAAAATAAATAAAATAAAATAAATAGATAACAGGCATCAATTAGATGAATTGACTCCTTTCCCTAAGCTTTTTCTACATATTTTGTGATTTCTCTGTCATTAACTTAATTTGAAATCATAGATATCTGTTAGAAGCTACAATGAAGTTATGTATCTCATAATATCATTGCACAAATGATATATGTTCATATGATATCATTTGCCTTCCTTGTTGTCTCCTTTTGTGAATGTCTATGTTTGCAAAAAATGGTTTACATTTCACATAAGTTGTAGACCACTTTGAGTCTACTGAGTTAATATGTAGTAGTATACTGTGAAATATTGCTGTTGTGTGAATAGGCAATTCTTTGCTGTATTTTCTTTTCAGAAATACATTTGCTAGATTTAGAAAAGCAAGTTGATCAGAAAAAAGAGTATAAGCACTTCCAACCCTTGTGACTTATATATAGAACAGCCCATGGTATTGCCTAAGATGTAACAAATTAACAAGTCTGATTAGTTTATCCATCTCATTTGTCAGTAAGCAAGCCTAATTAATGAGGAAGAATATATTTACTGTATTTGTCACATAAATTGATGCAGATTGTTATGATACAAATTCCTTGCTTTTTGCTGACTGAAATGATGGTGGCAATGATTTGGTGATGATGATGCTTAACTTGTAAATTTAGATTCAACCCTTCTAGGGCTTGAATTCCTCTGGATACTTTTTCATGATTATAAATAGATTTAAATCTGTTATAAGAATGAATTCCATTAAGGGTGGGTAGGGATTATATGTGCACTGTCTAGCTCTATAATGAAGATCTGTCATCTTTAAAGACTTTTAGGAGCTGCCAGAAAGACTCTGTAATGATAGGGCAACTATCAGGACTTTATGAAAAGGAATAGTAGGCAGGGTTGGGACTCAAATGTTTTAACAACGGTTCTGTGGGCGTGGCTTAGGCGGTGGACGTGGCTTGGTGGCATTGTGACTGGGTGGACATGGCTTGGTGGTCATGTCATTGGCTGGGTGTGGCCAACTCAATATCACTCACATCAAGGCACGCATCTCCTTGCCTGGCCTCTCAAGACTGTGGGGATGCTGCAACAGTCATAAGTATGAAAAATGGTCATAAGTCACTTTTTTCAGTGCCATTGTAACTTTGAATGATCACTCCACACAAGCAAAGTACCAGCAAAGGAGGGAAAGTAACTCCAGAGAAGTTCCTGAGACAAGAAGTCTAGTCCTGCCAAGAATGTAATAAGGGTTAATGGAGCGGCAGTTTCTGTAAGCAACACCAGAATGTTTCCTTCCTGCCTTCCTTACAGGATTAGGCCAGTAATTTCTTCTAACAACCAGTTCTCCAAACTTCTTAGAATGTTAACAAATGGTTCTAGTGAATAGGTGCAAACTGGTAGAATCCCACCCCTGATAGTAGGCACATTTCCCCCCCCCCAGATTTTTTGAGGTTTGTTTTCATCTTTGCATGCATAAGCCTAAACCATACAAAAAGCAAACAAACTCCTCCCCCCAATATCACTCCAGTTAATTGACTTCTGAAATAAGAAACAGGAAAATCAGTATTAGATAGACAGACAGACAGACAGTCTTTCCACACAGATCGGCAGACTGCTATCAAGGAGAAAATCCTGCAGGTAAGGTAATAAACCACAAAGAGGTTTATAGGTTGCAACAATGCAATCTGCTACATTTTGAACCATTCCAATAGTGGCAAATATCTGTAGCTTGTTCTCTGGGTTGTTCCTAAATGTTTTTTTACCAAGCTAGGTAACATCTTCAGTGGAGTTCAAATAATTAAACTCTGATGAAGATGTTGCCTAGTAATGAAACATTCAGAAACCAACCCAGAAGCTCAGAGAATGAACCTTCACCCTCATTCTGAACCATCTTTCTGAATAGTCTTCCAAGAAGCCTCAACAGAATGGAATTTGCAACAGAAATCTGCTATTTTGTTTACTAAATGACTTAAAATCTTATACACTTTTTTTATTTCTTTCATGTTTAGTGAATAAAGTTAACTAAAGTTAATAAAGTTGGAAGCACAGATGAATCTGGTAGCTCTAGTACAGATGTAAGATGTAAGAAAAAGAGATAGAATGTGTGAGTATGGGAATCTCAAGGGTAATTGATGGAGCTCTCTTTTATTAATCCTTAAAAGTATTTCAAGTCTTCTAATATGCTATTAGTGAAAATTTAACCATGTATGTTGTAGTCCAAGTGAGCGTATGCTTCTTTTAATATAATGTGTATTCATTTATGAACTGGTGAATCTCCTTTTCAGGTATTGCTTTCATTATTACTTAATTTTACAACAAAGTAGATCATTTCTCAAGTTCTCCAGTTATTATTCAGAAAGAACTAGACAATCCTAACATAGGGCTGTCATAAAAATTATCAAAGCAACACATAGAAAGTATATCAAAGACTCTAAGATGTATTAAATTTTGTAATGGCATAAGGCAACCTGAAAGCGCCATGTATTATAGCTATCGCTAAACCATCCAAATGCTAACCAAGTCTAGTCCTATTTGGAAATCATTCAGTTGACTAAATTTTGCCAGTGAAAGAAGAACCATATCCTCTTAGAAATTTAAGGAGCTTTTGTAAATTTCTACTAATTATTAGGAGCATTGGCCAAGATAATGAAGAGAAGAGAATTCCGGGTTTTCTAAGATGGCGGATGCGCGTCTTCGCCGGAGCTCTCTCCGGCATGGGTGGCTTCAGTCGCGTCCCCCCTTGTCCCCTAGGTCCCCCCGCCAGTGGCAGAGGCGGGGGAAGATCGGGGGAGACCGGCGAGGACCATCAGAAGCCGGTCGGGGGTCTGCCGGAGCCGCAGTACCGGCGAGGAGGACGGCGTTGGCGCAACGGCCCCGGCGGCCTCGAAACGATCGCGGAGGCCCCGGAGGCCTCGTTCGGCGGCCGAAGGAATGGAGTGGGTGCGACGGCGCTCGCGGCTGCTGTGGTGGCGGCCTCCGGAGCTGTTGCGGCGGCGCTTTTAGCGCCGATGGTCCCGGCGGTCTCTGGGGTGGAGATATCGCCGCGGCATGGCCCCAGCGGCCTCCTGAGGAGCGCGGTAATTCCGGACTTTCTGGAGCGGCGCGGACTCGGGGGAGCCGCTTGAAGAGCCCTGGACTGGCCTCGGCGGCTCTGTTAAAGCCGCGGAGGCCTCGGAACAGCTGCAACCCCGGAGCTCCTGAGGGCTGTGGAGAGGTCTCGATACCCCCAGTGACGCATGGCTGTGTGGTAGGCTCGGCGGCCTCGCTCGGGCCGCGGCGGTCTTGGGGGGGCCCGGGCAGTTCTGGAGTGGATTCGCTGTGGCCATGGCGGCCCTGGATTGGACCCGGGGCGGTCCTGGTGGCCCCGAAGATGGCACGGAGACTGGGGTGCCCATGGAGCGGCTCAGTTGAGGAGTGGCGGTTCCGACGCCCTCGAAGGCCTGCTAAGGAGATCTGGCGCCGGCCGATGGCACCCCTGGACAATCGGTGGAGCTGTGGCTGTTTCCCTCTCTTCCCTGGGGCCCCCACCGGTGGCAGAGGTGGTGGGCCCGGGGGGGGGATTGACTCTGCCTGTGACTCTTCTCCCTCCGGGGGTTCCACCGATGGCAGAGGTGGAAGGACCGGGGGGAGGGGGCGTGTACCCCAGTCTGATTGGATTACATCATTCGTGGCCGAGGGATGGCAGAGATTGCGGAGAACGTTCCAGGACTGTCGTGATGGGGTGGCCGGGACCATGGAGATATTCGAGGGAAGAGCTTTGGGCCCTGAGGGACGTCCCCCTCTCCCTTAAGTGGCCTTCAAGACTCTCCAAAACTTTCCGTGATGAAGGATCCTGGGATCCTGAGCGATGGTGGGGCCGGAGAAACCGGAAAAAGCGTGGGAAACCTGGGGTTATTAAATTTTTAATGGGTTTTTTTTAAGGGGTTAGAAGTATCCAGGGCGGGTGTGGGAGACAGCCCGCATGGAATTGGGGGCAGCTGGGCCAGCCCGCACACCTGGGGGGCCTCGGGGACTTCTGTGTTGGGGTGGCAGACGGGGGGTGAGATGCCGGGGGCCAATTTCATCAGCACGGTGACTGGGAGAGGTAGATATGCTGGGGGTAGAGGGCCGTATCCGGTAAGGGGATCGCGCTCCCGATGTTTGCAAGCGGTAGCGCGCTCCGACCCTCCTCACTCATCTTGCAGTCCTGGCTGTCCGGAGCCTCAGGCCCTGAATACCCGGCTGTTGCTGTGCAATGCCAGGTCCTTGGTTAATAAGGCTCCCCTGATTTATGATCTGGTTCAGGAGGAGGCCGCGGACCTGGTAGGTGTCACCGAAACCTAGTTGGGCCCAGAGGGTGGTGTCCCTCTGGTTGAGATGTGCCCACCAGGTTTCCTTGCATTTCACCAGCCTAGGGCTCAGGGAAGGGGTGGCGGGGTGGCAGTGCTGTTCCTCAGATGGCTGGCTGTGAATCTCTTTTTGTGAAGTGGGGACAAGGGGTTCAGATGGGTCTTTTGATGGCATACCTGGCTCCCTGCCACATCTCATCGGCCCTGCCCAGACTCCTTGAGGTAATAGCCGGGCTGGCAGTTGAGACCCCTAGGCTTTTGGTCATGGGGAATTTCAACCTGCCATCACCCAGTGAAACCTCGGGGTTGGTCCAGGAGTTCTTGGCTTCCATGACGGCCATGGACCTGACCCAGTTAGTTTCTGCTCCCACTCACATAGGAGGACACATGCTGGACCTGATTTTTGTCTCTGGGCAGTGGTTGAATGACTGTAATTTCGGGGATTTAGTAATCACACCCTTGTCATGGACAGACCATTCCCTCCTCAGACTGGACTTCTGTTCCGCCACCTCCCACCGCAGGGAGGCGGAGCCACATAGATTGTTCCGTCCCAGGCGCCTGATGGACCCGGAGCGGTTCCAGAGGGAGCTTGGGCAATTTCCTGAGTCTCTGGCTCACAGCTCGCCTGGAGACCTGGTGGCCACCTGGGATGGGTTGGCTGCCGGGGCTCTAGATCGAGTTGTGCCTCTGCGACCTCTGACCCGGCACAGATCCCACTTGGCTCCGTGGTATACGGAGGAGCTACGGGAGATGAAGTGCCGGAAAAGACGTCTAGAGAGCACTTGGAGGGCGAGCCATTCTGAGTCTGACTGAATACAGGTGAGATCTCATATTAAGACTTACCTTGTGGCGATAGGGGTGGCGAAATCTTCGTATTTCTCCGCCCTTATTGCGTCGGCAGAAAATCGGCCTGCCGCCCTGTTTAGAGTGACCCGCTCTCTACTTGAACCGAGAGCGCGGGATGACCTCTTGCAGGGCAGGGCAGAGGAGTTTTCCCGATTTCTGCACGACAAAATCGCCCAGATTCGGGAGGGGCTCGACTCCAATTGGATGGTCCCGGGGGAGGTGTCTGGGGCAGGTCTTGTGAATGTTATCTGGGGGGAGTTTGACCCTGTGACCGCTGAGGGCGTGGACAGGCTGCTGGGGGGTCTGAATGCCACCATCTGTTTATTGGATCCGTGCCCTTCCTGGCTGGTTTCGGCCACCAGGGAGACGACACGAGGCTGGCTCCAGGGGATTATCAACGCTTCTTTGAGAGAGGGGTCGCTTCCTACCGCCTTGAAGATGGCGGTGGTGCGGCCCCTCCTCAAGAAGCCTTCCCTGGACCCAGCTGTTTTAAACAACTACCGTCCAGTCTCCAACCTTCCCTTTGTGGCGAAGGTTGTTGAGAGCGTGGTGGCACGTCAGCTCCCTCAGTACCTGGAGGAAACAACTTACCTCGATCCATTCCAATCGGGTTTCAGGCCTGGGCATAGCACTGAAACAACATTGGTCGCGTTGGTTGATGATCTCTGGAGGGCCCGGGACAGAGGGTTCTCCTCTGTCCTGGTCCTATTAGATCTCTCGGCGGCTTTTGATACTATCGACCATAGTATCCTATTGCGACGGTTGGAGGGGTTGGGGATTGGGGGAACTGTCCTTTGATGGTTCTCCTCCTTCCTCTCCGACCGTTCGCAATTTGTGTTGGCAGGAGGGGAGAGGTCCACCTCTAGGCCCCTGGTTTATGGGGTACCTCAGGGGTCGGTCCTCTCCCCTCTCTTGTTCAACATTTATGTGAAGCCGCTGGGTGAGATCATCCGTGGTCTTGGGGTGCGGTGTCATCTGTACGCAGATGACACCCAACTGTGCATCTCCACCCCGGACCACCCCAACGATGCTGTGGAGGCTATGTCCCAGTGCCTGGAGGCCGTGCGGGATTGGATGGGTGGGAACAGGCTCCGGCTCAACCCATCCAAGACCGAGTGGCTGTGGTTCCCGGCACCCCGATATGGCCAGCTGACACTTTCTCTGGCTATTGGGGGGAAATTTTGCCACCCACAGAGAGGGCTCGCAATCTGGGCGTCCTCCTGAATGTACGGCTGTCGCTTGAACATCATATTGCAGCCGTCTCCAGGGGGGGCGTTTTATCAGATCCGTCGGATCTACCGGTTGCGGCCCTTTCTGGATCGGGACGCCCTGCGGACGGTCACTCAGGCCCTTGTCACCTCTCGCCTGGACTATTGTAATGCTCTCTACATGGGGCTCCCTGCGGGGAGCACTCGGAGACTCCAACTGATGCAAAATGCGGCTGATCATGGGGGCGTCACGTAGCTCCCATGTGACGCCTCTCCTGCACGAGCTGCATTGGCTGCCGGTGGCTCTCCGGGTTCGCTTTAAGGTTCTAGTTTTGACCTTTAGGGCGATCCATGGCATTGGGCCAGGTTATCTGCAGGACCGCATTCTGCCGGTGATCTCCAGCAGGCCGGTGCGTTCCCACAGGGAGGGCCTTCTCCGGGTGCCGTCGGCCGCCATGTGTCGTCTGTCGGCCCCAAGGAGTAGGGCCTTCTCTGTGGGGGCCCCTCCCCTCTGGAACACTCTGCCACCTGAACTACGCACCAGCACGGACCTGAGGGCCTTCAGGCGCGCATTGAAGACCTGGCTCTTTGAGCAGGCTGGCCTGGGCTGAGGTAGTTTTAAATTGTCTCCTAAATTTGGTTTTAATTGGGTTTTAAAGTTGGGGATGGGTCCTATTAATATAATCAGCCACTATTTAATGTCTTTTTAATTTTTGTACTGTTCTTGGGATTGGATTTGGCTGTACACCGCCCTGAGTCCCTAGGGAGAAGGGCAGTATAGAAATCCTACAAATAAATAAATAATAAATTTTTTCACAACTGCATCTAAGATTTACAAATTAAATTCTGAAGTTAGTGTACTAGCATTATTTTATCACAAAATATTGTTCTATGCTCTGTGTTAATATATTTATCATTTTGGAGAAGAGAAAATAGTTTTCAATATACTGAAACTAATAGGTTGCTTGTGATAGCAGCAAAAAATTATTAATAAAAGATAACTATCTGTGTCTCTTATAAATATATCTCCTATTTGTAAAAACTAATTAACATCTGGGAGAGAATCAAAATGAGCCTTTGGATTCATTGCTATCAAATTGTACAACAGATTGTGGATGGAGACATTTCTTCTAAAACATTATAAAAGACTTTGGCCAAAAGAAGTAAGAACTTTGCACAATGAACTTTGTTTACTGCCTTCCTCAATTCTAATAGTAAAAATTCTAATTGTATACTCTTTGATTATAAAAGCATATCTTAGTCTATATTATATAATACACATCATAACAATATATTATGGCATTATACAATATTGAAAATTATGAAATTGTGGAACTAATAGTACAAAAGTGACAGAATATTGGAATATGGTTCATAAATGAGAGTATTGAAAACAGAACAATTTACTTGGAAAAGGTCTTGTTGTTAGAAATCAGTTATATCAGCATGATAATTTTTCCAGGTTAGTCTGCTATGTGTACAGATGAACATAAGATGGCAGCATTTCAAAAAAAATACTAAGATATAAAATAGAAAATGATCTTTCATTTTGTTTACTTTGCTCACTTGGTTATTTTATTTTAACTTAATTGAAATCATTATCAAAACTAATTGTATCAAGACAAATGAGTAATTAAAGGTATCAGGATTTTATACTTGATGAAATGCAGCTGGGTTAGCAGTGAGCAGTGTAAAAAAATTGCCTAAAATTAATAAAATGAAAGAGAAGGAAGGAGATGCCATGTTTTTCCCACACAGAAAAATTTCATAGGAAGGAAGGAAGGAAGGAAGGAAGGAAGGAAGGAAGGAAGGAAGGAAGGAAGGAAGGAAGGAAGGAAGGAAGGAAGGAAGGAAGTTGTTTTAGCAAGACAAAATCTCTATTTACATTATCAGACATTTATGTTAGGGAACTATCTATAGCTTATTAAGTCAGTACTGATGTTGCACAGATACTTTTTCTTCTTTTTAAAAATGTTTTAAAATGTTGTTTTTTTTAAACATTTATTTTATAATAACTTGGTAATAGAAAAAAATAGTATACTAGGAGGTGGAGCTGACATCACGGCAAGAATGGCGAGTTTTCATGGGGCTCTGTGTTAAGTTGCCATATTCTACCTGTCAGGAGGTCCAATTGGATTCAGTTGGACCCAAGCCACCTTGGAGAGGTGGCGCAGGTAGAGGGGGAACTTCTGTTGATCACTGGGAGTCTACAAACTCTTTGTTTGATCCTGGAAAACTCTCATCCTGATAGGACAGTTGATTAAATACCAAGTAAACTTCAGATGGCTGATACCGGAGGGAATTTTGGTTACCTGGAATGACAAAAGACATAGACTGGATAGTGCATATGAATTCTATGACTATTACTTTAAGTCACAGGAGCAGCAAACAAGAAGAGAAAAAGTAGGAAATAGATGACAACAGGAATTAATGGCAGATGAAATTACGACTAAGCGAAGTTGAACAAAAGAGACGAGCAAAACAAGAAGGAGTAAGACCAAAGGAGCAGAGAGAAACAAGAGCAACTAGAACAGCAAAACCCACCTATAAGTGAAACAATGAAAGAAGGAACAAGCCTACTATCGATTAATATAAATGGACTAAATTCTCCCATGAAAAGGACATGATTATTTACAAAACTGCAAAAAATGGACTTAGCATAATCTGCCTACAAGAAATACATATCAAAAGACAATACAGCCGGGGTGGGATTCTACCAGTTTGGACCAGTTCTGTAGAACTGGTTGTTACCATTCTGCGCAGTTTGGAGAACTGGCAAATCATGCCACTGGATGGCCCTGCCCCTCCCTGCCCATCGCTCCCCTCCCCACCCAGTCATTCTATCAGCGTTCCAGGGAAATTCCATTCCTGTCAGTAACTCCAAGACACACACCATCTCAAAGTACTTTTATTAGAACAGTACCTGGCACATACTGGGGAAATCCGGAACTAAATCTTCCCGGCTTCCCCACAAAGTCCCAAGCTACAACCCATCCCCTTTTCCTTCATCACCAGATCACGTGCACCAATCCCAAAGTAAGTTTTAACTCTTTCTGCGCCCTACTCTGTAACCTTGAGCTATCAAAATAATATATTTTGTCTACTAAGAGCTACTCAATCAATATCCCCCCTCCCACCTTCTTCAACTATGTGGCAGTGTTGAATTCCATAGCTGACACACTCTTTATCTCGCATGTGCGCCATCCAACTTGCTGCGTTGTGCAAGCAAATTTTATGTGACACTCAGGCAGCAGATTGCAAAAAGGTAGATCTGTGAGTGAATCTGTGATTCTGCAAGCAACTCAATCTGCTTGCCTGCTTTGCCTAATTTTGGGTAAAAGCTGTTCTTTTTTTAATAAAAAAATCAATATTTACATAAATGTTTACAATGTTTACATACAAGCCATGCTCAGCTAGTCACTTGACTACTAAGCCATGCTCAGTCAGCAAGCCATGCCACCCAGTCACATGATCACCAAGCCACATCCACAAATTAGGCCACACCCATAGAACCAGTTGTTAAGAAATTTGAATCCCACTCCTGAATACAACAAACTGTAAATAAGGAGAAAGTTTCTGACAGTGAGAGCAATCAACCAACGGAACAGCTTGCCCTCGGAAGTTGTGGGAGTGTTATCACTTGAGATTTTCAAGAAGAGATTGGACTGCCATTTGTCATAAATGGTGTAGGGTCTCCTGCTTTGGGGGAGGGTTGGACTAGATCAGGCATTGCCAAAAGGTGGGCCACGAGAAAATTTTGGTAGGCCACAGAGAAATCTCACTCCCAGAGCACCCCCACAAAGCAATTAATCCAGGATGTGCAGAAACATAAGGGTGCACCACCCACATGGCCCACGGGAACCTTCCCCGCCCACTCACTCCTTACCTGATAAACTTGTCTGCTAAATTGCTATTTTTCCTTTTTCTGACCATCATCTGTTCTGCTGTGCGGGGAGATTTAGATTAGCTAGGAAGCAGGAAATGATTGGATTTCTTGCTTTCTAGCTAGTCTTTAAGTCTTCGGCTCAGCACAGCTGAACCTCCCTTAGGATTAAAGGTTTGCTTGCAAGCAAATTCAGTGCAGACTCATGGCAAGCAAGTTTGAGAGACTGAGCTAGCCGATGACAGATAGCTAGATCACTGAATGATTCTGTGAGCAACTCAATCTGTCTGCTTTGCCTGATTTTGGGTAAAAGTTGCTCTTTTTTTTTATAAAAAAAATCCATATTTACATGCATGGTGTGTTGTGAGTTAATTTTGTGAGTTTACTTGCTAGTAAATGTTATGAGTTTGCTTGCAAGCAAATTTTATGTGACAGACTGAGCTAGCCAATGGCAGATAGATAGATATCTGAATGAATCTGTGATTCTGTGAGCAACTCAATCTGCCTGCCTGCTTTGCCTGATTTTGGGTAAAAGTTGCTCTTTTTTAATAAAAATTCAATATTTATATAAATATTTATAATATTTACATACAAGCCATGCCCAACCAGTCACATGACCACCAAGCCACACCCAAAAATTAGGCCACACCCACAGAACCGGTTAGTGGTCCCCAGGATCTAAAATTATGAGTTTGGTCGTCCCTGAGGTCCAAAGGGTTGGCGACCCCTGGACTAGGTAACTTACAAGGTCCCTTCCAACTCTGATTATCTGTGAACACTCTGCAACTCCAAAATTGGAAAACTATATTTTTCATTGGCACAACGAAAGAAAAGGGGGTGATCTTGTATATTAAAGAAACAATAAAAGCCAAACCAATATAAGCAGATGAAGACAAGATATTGATGGTGGAAGTAATAATAAACAACAAACAGGTGCTCTTGACAGTCATTATAAACCCAAACAACAAACAAAAAGATTTTTATGGGAAACTTCAGGTGAAAATTGCAGAACTGGACTATGAAAACATTTGTCTTAAAGGAGACTTTAATGCAATCATAGATGTAAACCTAGATTACAGAAGCAGTAAAATAAACTAAAAGACAAGGAAAACCCTATCAAAGACTTTGTTTAAACTGGTGGAAGAAATGAGTATTCAAGATACATGGAGAGAAAGAAATCCAGAGAAAAATCAATATACATACTGCTCAAATAGCCATCCATCCTCGTCAAGAATAGATATGGCATGGATGCCATCAGAACTAAATACTAATGTATAGGAAATAGAAATAGAACCAATTATATGGGCAGACCACAACTCAGGATTAAATGTGAAAGATATAAAAAAAAAGTGAGGTGGATGTTAAATCAATCTATATTAAAAGATAAAGAATTCATACAAATAACAGAAAAAGAAATGACATTTTTCTTTAAAGAAAATAGAAAGGAAAAGACTGTATTACAAAATGTAAGGGACACAGCGAAGGCATATTTTTGAGGATTAGCTATATCTTATATAGGAAGGAAAAATAAGGAAAAGAAGCAATATATAAAAAAACATTGGAGGGAGAGTACAATAGACTAGAACTGGAACTACAGAAAAAGCCACAAGAAAAGAAGCTCAAAAATCAAATAGAAATAATAAAATACAAACTGAGCTTATTTGAAAAAGAAGAATTAGCATGAAAAATTAAGAGTATAAAACAAAATTTATTCAAAAATGCTAATAAACCAGGAAGATAGTTGGCATACAAATTAAAAAAGAAAAAAACCAGATACAAAATGATAGACGAGAAAGGTACACTACAGCATCAAAATTACAGCAAAATAATAATAATTCAGAACTACTATGAAAATCTGTAAAACTAAGGGGAAGGATGAAATAAAATGATACTTAGAAGAGGCCAGGTTGCCTAAAGTCCCTGAAGAAATAAGATCTAAATTAAATGAAAACAATGTTTGAATTAACAGAGACAGTTAAGAGAGAGAACAATAATAAAACACCAGAACCAGATGGCCTACTAGCAGAATTCTATAGACAACTACAAGACTCCCTGGGACTATTAATGCTGGAAGTTTATAATGAAATCCTGTTAGAAACTAAAATACCAAAATCCTGGATGGAAGCAAATATCACTCTCATATTGAAAGAAGACACAGATTTATCACAGATTAAAAATTATAGACCTAGCTCTCTTTTAAATGTGGACTACAAATATACACATCAATAATAGCTGAAAGATTGAAGAGATTCCTGAATGAATTTATACATCTAAATCAAAATGGTATCTTACCAAATAAACAAATTAAAAACATGAAAATAATTTTGAACACTTTGGAATATTATACAGCACACCCAGAAAAACAAATGGAGCTGATGTTTCTGGATGTGCAGAAAGCATTTAATAATGTAAACTGGCAATTCATGATACCACAAGTAAAATATATGGAATTTGGGGCCAAATTTTATGAATATGATCAATGCAATATATACTAAGCAGACTGCAAAAATGTTTGTAAATGGGGACATAAAAGAGAATATTAATATTAAAAGAGGCACAAGACAAGGATGTCCTTACTATTTATTCTGACTTTGGAAGTGTTAACTAGAAACATCTGTCAAGATATAGAAATAAAAGGCATGGAGATAAAAAAGGGAGCATACAAATTACAAGCTTTCACAGATGATTTGGTTTTCATCATAGAGGAACTGCATGAATCAGAACTCAAATTAATGAAGAAAATAGAAGATTATGGTGATGTTTCAGGATTGAAAATAAATAAAGAGAAAACTAAAATCTTAATTAAGAATTTTACAGATAAACAGAAAAAAGACTTAATGAAAAAGATAGACATTCAGATAGTAAAAAAAGTAAAATATTTGGGAATCTACTTATCAGCATGATGTGTAACTATAAAAGAAAACAACTATTTAAAACTAACACAGCAAATTAAGCTAGATTTGGAAAAGTGGAAAAACATGCAACTATCGCTGCTAGGAAGAATAGCCACCATCAATATGAATATCTTACTGAGACTGTTATACCTGTTCTGAACAATCCCAATAAAGCTAGAAAGGAAATATTGTGAGGAACTAAATAGAATAATATCCAAATTTATCTGGCAAGGTAGAAATGCAAGAATTGGGCCGAAATTACTACAAGATTCCACTAATAGAGGAGGCTTTGGGTTGGCAAATTGGAAATTATATTGTCAAATAGCTGCCCTTACTTGGCCAAAAGAATGGATAACTTTGAGACATTGACAATTACTCATACTGGAGGGACATGATTTGCAACTGGGGTGGCATGCCTTCCTATGGTACAGGAAACAAATACTTTCAAAGACACTATATTAGGAACACTCTGTTCTCAGTATGGGCAAAAATCAAGGAAAATTACTATTTGAAAATACCAGTTTGGCTCTCCACAGTAGAGGTACTAATACACTCAAGTGCGATAGACATGGAAAAAATTGTAAGATACAAAGATATTTTGAATGAGAAGGGGAATTGAAAAACAAACAGGAATTAAATAGCCAAGGAATAGATTTAACATGGTGATCGCATGTACAGATACAATCTAGATATTATAAAGATGCTAAAAGGCTTTTTATAAAGAACCAACAGAATGGGATCAAATCTTAATGGGACTGGAGGAGAAACTAATTTAAAAAATATATAATTATCTATTGACTGTTAGAATGGATGGGGAGCAATAAAAGAAACCATGACAGCATGGACTAAAAATAGAATTGGACAAATGGCAAAAGTTGTGGGATAGAAACTATAAATTAACAATGGTCCACTGCACATAAAAATAATTTATACAAAATGTTTTATAGATGGCATTTCTCTCCAGCAAGATTAGCTAGAATGTTTAAGAATATGACTGCCAAGTGATGGAAGTGCAACCAAATCCTAGGCTTGTACTACCACATGTGGTGAATATGCCTGAAAGCAAAATAAAAAATAAAAAATAAAAAAAAATTGGACATATCTGGAAAGAAAAAAATGATAAAGGAACATATAGATTTAAAACGGAAATATTTCTGTTGGGCATTATATCAGAAAAATATAGTCAAAAGGAATGCATATTTAATAGTACATGTGTTAATAGTGGCTAGAATCGTGTTTGCACAGTATTGGAAAGGTGAGGAGATCTGTACAGAAGAAAAGATAATAACAAAAATCTTAGAATGTGCAGAAACGAATGAACTAACACTTGAAATTAAAGAAAAGGAAGACACTGAATATTTTGAGATACTGTTCTATCGATGGTTAAATAAGAGAAACAGAAGTTAGAACTTTTAAAATTACAAGAGAAAGATTGATTTTGGTATTAAGATTGATTATTGTAACTATGTATTCATATTATTGTATGTATTAATATTATGAGAGAAAACACTGTTATTATGAGATTACTACTAGAGAATATTATTATTAGAATAGAATAGAACATAACATAACAGAATAGAATTCTTTATTGGCCAAGTGTGATTGGACACACAAGGAGTTTGTCTTGGTGCAAATGCTCTCAGTGTACATAAAATAAAAGATACATTCATCAAGAGTCAAGAATCATAAGGCACAACACTTAATAATAGTCATAGGGTGCAATAAGCAATCAAATCATACTAGGAAACAGTCAATATAAATAGTAAGGACACAAGCGACAAAGTTACAGTCATACAGTCATAAGTGGGAGGGGATGAGCGATAAGGAATGATGAGAAGATTAATAGTAATACTAGTTGGACAGTATTGAGGGAATTATTTGTTTAGCAAAATGATGGCATTTAGGAAAAATTGTCCTTGTGTCTAGTTGTTCTGGTGTGCAGTGCCCTATAGTGTTGTTTTGAGAGTAGGAGTTGAAAAGTTTATGTCCAGGATATGAGGGGTCTGTAAATATTTTTACAGCCCTCTTTTTGACTTTTGTAGTATACTGGTCCTCAACTGAAGGCAGGTTGATAGTAATAGTTTTTTCTGCAGTTCTAATTACTTTCTGAAGTCTGTGTCTGTATGATTGGGTTGCAGAACCAAACCAGATAGTTATAGGGTGCAGATGATAGACTTAGTAATTCCTCTGTAGAACTGTATCAGCAGCTCCTTGGGCAGTTTGAGCTTTCTGAGTTGGCGTAGAAAAAACATTCTTTGTCGTGCTTTTTTGATGACGTTTTTGATGTTAGGAGTCCATTTTTGGTCTTGTGATTATGATAGAACCTAGACATTTGAAGATCTCTACTGTTGATATTGTGTTGTCTAGTATTGTAAGAGGTGGTAATATGGGAAGGTTTCTCCTAAAATCTACCACCATTTCTTTGGTTTTGAGTGTGTTCAGTTCCAGATTGTTTCGGTCATACCACAAGGCAAGTTGTACAATCTCCTGTCTGTATGCGGATTTGTCATTGTCTCAAATGAGACGAATCACTGTGGTATCAACTGCAAACTTCAGTATTTTAACAGATGGATCGTTTGAGGTGCAGTCACTTTGGTATATAGGGAGAAGAGAAATAGAGAAAGCATACAGCCTTGGGAGAGCCCTGTGTTAATTGTACAGGTATCAGATGTGATTCTGCCTAGCTTCACCTGCTGCTTCCTGTCTGTTAGGAAGCTTATGATCTATTTACAAGTGTGTTCAGGTACCGCTAAACTGGATTAGTTTAGTATAGTTAGAAGAATGTCTGGAATGATGGTATTAAATGCTGAACCGAAGTCTACAAAGAGGTCTTTGGAGATTCAAGGTGTTGTAGGATGTAGTGCAATACTCATCATTACTATGATGAGTATTACTCAAAAGAATTGTAACCAGACAACACATTGTTTATATGGATATTAAATATATTGCTCTTTCTATTTATATCAAAAATAAAAATATTATCAGAAAATAATAGTATATATATATATATATATATATATAACAATATTAACAATATGACTAAAGGAAGAGGATAAGGGAGGGCTGGGTTATTATATAATTATCAGACAATTAAAATCATTGACAAAATTGCTCAGACGTATATAGTCCTTTGTCTCTTTGAAAAAAGACTGATGTTGAGAAAAATACATATAGTAATTAATTATTACATTTATATAATATACAACTATGATACTGTTAATCTAATTCACAGATAAGAAGTGTTTTCTATCTTCTCTTGATACAGTTCTTGCTATTTGTATAAAGTTTCTGGTGCTTCAGCATAATGCAATCAGGTAGGGGTCTGGATTTGAACACCTACATAGCATCTTTAAATTAAGCTGATTAATGATGGACTTCATGGATATGTTGATGCAGATTTTTTGGCAACACCTGCTTGTCATTGACTTCTAATTTCCTTTCTCCAACCTCCAATTTCACCTACAGTTATATTGTCCTATTGTTGTCTCTCATCCAAATTCTGATTAGGATTAGCTTTTTTGAATTAGCTGTTTTTACCTTTGAACTCAACTAGTCTGGGTCTGTGCCCTTATTTTGAGGTCAAATTGCTCTGAAATGTCCTTCTTGGATGGCACTTGCCTGAAAAATCAGAAGCCTCGACTCAGAAGCCCAAGAAAACAATTTATGATGCAATATTAATACATGTATTTGAAGTGATAGTTTTTTTACTTCAAGTTATTCCATCAGGGCATTTGAGGTATACATTCTTGAGATATGTTGGTAAAGAGCCCTCCCTGTGTGAATAGAGACAACCCATTCATCTCCTTCTCTCTTAGGAATGTGACAGTAATTCTGAGCAAAGTTGTTGGGAACAGTAGTAGTAAAAATATCCATTTTTCTGGTGCTTCTGCTGAATGTTGGCTATCTATTGCCTTTACAGGTGAGCAATGCTTAGTCAGTTTTCTAGGCTAGGGAGTGGCAGGAATGATATCCTGCCCCCCAGGATCCTGTCAAAATAGCCATTATCTCTCTATGGTTGGCAATGGAGAAAGACAGCATTCTGTGACAAGTCACGAAGTGGGAGACAGGGGAGCTATCTTCTTTTTCAGAAAATAATTTGAATAAATTTTAACCAAGTAAACATACAAGAAAAAATAAAGATAATAAAAATAGTAAATACAGTACTGAGAAGAGGAAATACAAAAGGAATTTAAAAAGAAAGAAAAGAAAAAGAAAGATGAGAAAAAGTGGTTTCTATTTTTCTTGTCAGTGGTCATAGATACATTTATATTTAAGGTTACATTATAATTTTCTTCTTTCCATAAATTATCCTTCCTAATCTTCAAACCCATAAATCATAAATTCATTTTAATTTTTTCAGGAAAAAGTCCATAAAGGTTTTTCAATAATTGATATAGTAGTTGAACTTTTCCAAGCAAACAGAATAATTTTGCCAGTCAGAAACTTATCCCTTTCTGAAGGCCTAACCTTCTGATTCTGTGCTGGGAAATAGCAGCAATCATTACATTCATCCATGTATTCTTCTAGTGCCACAAGAAAACTATTCCTGTTAGCATGCTTTATACTTAGGTTTTAAAAAAAGGCCAATTACACAGATATACAATAGGTGGAACCTGGCTCAATAGCAGTAACTTAAATGTGAGCCAGTAGTGTGCTGCAGTTGCCAAAAAGCCAATGAAGTCTTAGGTGCATTAACTGGAGGATAATATCAAGATCATGTGAAGTGTTAATACCACTTTATAATGCTTTATAAGCCCATACTTGGAATACTGCATCCAGTTTTGATTGCCACAATGTAAAAAAGGTGTTGAGACTCTAGAAAGAGTGCAGAGAAGAGCAACAAAGATTAGAGGTTTGGAAGCTAAAACATACGAAGAATGGTTGCAGGAATTGGATATGTCTAGTCTAGTGAAAAAAAGGGATTAGAAGTGACATGATAGCAGTATTTCAATATTTGAGGGGCTGCCACAAACAAGAGGGAGTCAACTTATTCTCCAAAGAACCTGAAGGCATGACAGGAAGCAGTGGATGGAAACTAACCAAGGAGAGGAGCAACCTATAACTAAGGAGAAATTTCATCACAATAAGAGGAATTAACCAATGGAATGACTTGCCTCCAGAAGTTGTGAGTGCTCCATCATTGGAGGTTTTTAAGAAAAGATTAGACAACCATTTATCTGAAATGGTATAGGATCTCCTGTTTGAGTAAGGGTTTGGATTAGAATACCTCCAAGGTCCCTTCCAACTTTGTTATTCTATTATTCTGTGATTCTGTATAATTCTGTGATTCTATTGATGACCTGCTGGGAGGAAGAGAATTGGAAGAGGCAGCAACTAACACCTAAACAAGATAGCAGAAGATATCATTGAAGGCTCAATACTTTCCATGAGCAAAACATATTGTGGAGTTTTTCTGAGTTTGATTGCTTGTTTGCAGATGTTTCATTATTCAACTGGGGATATCATCAGTATGAGGTAATCTCATGCATCAATAGCTCCAGAATTCAACCCTGAGCTACAGATATTATCCTCTATCAAAAGTATATTATTTTCATCATATTAATTGGTAGAAATATGTACGTTTTTTCTACTTGTTCATTGACACAAGGGATAATTGTATATACCTCATTTGTCATATGACGACGTAATGCTGTTAAGGAGTTTCTTGTTCTAAAAATTGGGACATAATATAATCAGAAACAGGCCTACAATCAGAGTCAGAAAAAGACTAAAAAACCCAATACAATCATGAATTAAATGAACACAAATACAGGTGATAAAAAAATATGGAAGAGGGACAAAGCAACTTATGATATTTTTTTTTGGTTTGAAGTGGGAATGATATGGTTGTTGAATTCGTGCTCCATGATTAGTAAAAATTGAAAAAAATGAGCCACCTATTGGTTAATTTCTTTTTGGAGTTCCCTATAGGGCAATTGAAGGAAAGGAGGATGGATTCTGATTGGGTCATCTATGCCTCTCAGGTTCTTGCTTTGTTTTTTTTTTAAATGCAGACAATTTATATTAAATCTGCATTTAATAATGGGAAAAATCTATATTGATATAATAAAGGAATGGTGCTAAACTATAATTATGCACTACAGTTCCCATAATTTCCTATTTTGTCATGTTTCTTGTATCACCTTTAAACACTCTCCAAACGAACATATTAGCATTTATTTGCCCAATGAAATAAAAAGAAAAAAAACCCAGTCTTTTATTCAGAGGTTAATTAATTAATTAATTAATTCATTCATTCATTCATTTGTTCGTTTGTTCGTTAATTAATTAATTCATTCATTCATTCATTTGTTCGTTTGTTCGTTCATTCATTCATTCATTGAAATTTTGTATAGTTACCTACTCACCCTCAGTGACTCTGAGCAGCTTACAAAAATAAAAACCAAATATATAGTACAAACAGTAGTAAACAATGCTCCCCACCTCCTGGCAACAATAGTCAATCAAACAAGCCACTTGATGGGCTCCATCCCACTCAGAGTCTCCAGGTCCTTTGGTAAAATTAGGTTTTCAGGGCTTTGTAAAAGAGTGTCAAAGTGGGGACCAATCTAATCTCTGCAGGGATGATATTCCAACAGAAAGGATTCACCATGGAGAAAGCTCTTTTTTGGTTCCTGCCAGATGTATCTCTTAGGAGAGGGGACCTGCAAATTCCTTGCCTCCCTGCTCTGGTGGGTTGGGTAGATGTGACTGGGAAAAGATCATCCTTCAGATAACCTGGTCCCAAGCCATGTAAGGTTTTGAAGGTGACAACCAGTACTAGAAATGTACCTGGAAACAGATCGGTAGTCAGTGCAACTCCTGCAGGAGAGATGACACCTGTGCACATTTAGGCCTGCACAAAATCATGTGGGCTGCTGCATTTTGAACCAATTGGAGCTTCCAGATACTTTTTGAGCCCCTTGTAGAGACTGTTGCAATAGCTGAGACAGGAGATGACCATACAGGAGTGACTATGTGAGCAGTGATTATTGTCCAGGAAAGGGCACAATGCTGCAGTTGCGCAAAGGTCGTTCTGGCCACGACTGCCACCTGCTTGTTGAGTAGGAGTCATGAGTTCAGGAAAATCCCCAAGTTACACACTGGGTCTGTCTGAAGCAGTGCCACCCCACCCAAGATCAGACATGGCAATTCTCCATGGACCAAAGTACCCAAAACCCAGAACCATTGTGTCAGGTCTTCCATCTTCCATTTGTATGCTTTGCTGGCATCCTGTCATAAAATGAAAGGGGAGAAGAGGAGGAAAATGAATTAAAAGTAGTAAAAATTGGCATGGAAATGTGAAGAGAAATGATGGGAGAGTGGGGAAGCCTTGATAGAAGCCAGAGATGCCAAAACTGGAATAAACCAGCCATCAAAGACACTTAGACTGGGATAGAGTGATAAACTGTATTAAGCAGCACCAAACATCCCCAAAACATCTAAGTGATCTGGTATTGGACACTGATGGACTGGACCAAGGGGGGAGGGTCATGAAAAGGGGAAAAGTGTAGCCTTTGCACAGGAATATTCAGATCTTTCTTTTGGTGCAGTCACTAATACTTCGTAAAAGAACCTATCACTTCAACCAAATGGAGCTTAGGGTCTTTTTTTTCTTGGGGACCTGAGTGGGATAGATCTAATTTAGAATCATAGAATAACAGAGTTGGAAGGGACCTTGGAGATCATCTAGTCCAACCCCCTGCTCGAGCAGGAGACTAACACATTTGATCCTGCCAGAATTCAGGTTCAGCAATTGTTCCCCATCCAGCCCTTAACAACCTCCAAGAACTGCTAGAGGGAGGTCACAGCATTGCTTAAAACACCATGGGCTGAGACATATAACTGGTGTTATCAATATGTCAATGATATTTCAGTCCACAGTGGACTCTATTACAGGAGAAAAATACCCTCCCATCCCCCCCCCCCCCCAAAAAAAAAAAAAAAAATTACAAATGACAACTGTTCAGTTTCAACAAGATGAGAGAGCAAGGAGCCGATGGAAATTCCTGCCAGTTGAAAGAAGCTCATCTCTCAAACCATGGAACTCAAATAGTCGTTTTGCAATTTCTACTTTGGATAAGTGAGCTAAAAAGACATTGGCTTGGTTGCTTAGGAACCCAGAGTACAGAGCTGCTGTGGTAATGATACAAAGTACCATTTAGGTAAACTTTATATGACCATCTTTATATTGGAACATGCATATGCTTGCAGAAATTACTTTTATTCTTCTTAGAAGCAGTCAGTCAGTCAATTTGTCCATCCATCCATGTATCCATCCATCCATCCATTCATGTATGTTTCAAGAAAGCTCTTTCCTGATCTGAAAGCAAAACCTGCTTAAATACAATAATCCAAGGAAGTCAATACCTCAAGTATTCACATGCAAAACAGAGATACATTGTTTAGAGTGCAGCATGGGTATGTGTTCTTACTAGCCCTTCCTACTTTCCCAGGCATTCTTCTGGAGTCAAGTTGCAACACAGGTTAATCAGAATCCAAAATATGATCCAGAAAAAGAATCTACTTGTTACTGGTGAGGCCTCAGGCAATCAATAGGATCATGGATGAAACAAATGAGATATCAGCCTTCATGGAGCCATTCATTATATTTTGCCAAACATAGAAGACAGTCACAGAAACTGGATGGCTCCATTGAGACAGATGTATTGATGAAATATTAGACAAATTAATTTTGAAGCAAACAGGCTTGAAAAAGATCATGCAGATGATCCAGAAAAAATATATATCTAACAATTCCTACTCTGGTGGTTTAAAGTGAGCTATGCAATTCACTAGTTTTTGCATAGATAGTTAAGAGAAAGATTTAAAGACATTTGAAATTGAGACAGAATTTGAACTATGTTCACGTGATGAACAAGTAATTGCTAAAATGTATAAAATTATTTACCATTGGTGCATGACTTCAGAAAAATTGTCTAGAATGTATAAAGCTGCCTCAAATTTATGCTGGAAATCTGGACACTATAATGGATCATTTTATCATGCCTGAGGAACTTGTAAAAAAGCTAGAAAATGTCTTGGTTTAAATACATACAATACTAGAAAGAAAGAAAGAAAGAAAGAAAGAAAGAAATAAAGAAAGAAAGAAAGAAAGAAAGAAAGAAAGAAAGAAAGAAAGAAAGAAAGAAAGAAAGAAAGAAAGAAAGAAAGAAAGAAAGAGGGAGGGAGGGAGGAAGGGAGGGAGGGAGGAAAGGAAGAAAAGAAAAAGAAATAAAAAAGTAAGAGAAAAGAGAAAGAAAGAAAAAAGAAAGAGAAAGAAAGCTTTTTTTTATCAAAAGATTCCAAGAAAATGTACCCATCTCCACTGGACTGACTGATTAAAGAAAAAGCAGAATATAGGAATAAGTAACAATAGTTGTGTAAAGTGAAATCCTTGAATTTCCTATTAATTTGTATATAAATAACTGCCATTAAATGAATGAAAATATTTGTTAATATTAAAATGTTCAGGGTAATAAAACAGAGCTACATATTTGGATGTTGTTGTTTTATTTTTAATAATAAAATATCCTATAACACCAAAAGGAAAAAAAAAAGGCTGGGTTACAGAGTAAAGAAAAAAAAGTCCTGATGATTAAAGTAATCTAAACATTTCAATGAAAAGAGAAAACCCCCACAATTTTTTCCTGGAAATTATATAAAAGCATTTATTTGCAATGCCCCAAGTTTGGTAGAGCAAAATCTCTTAATGACAAATTCCAGGCTTTAGGACTATGTTTCAAAATCATATTAAGAATTTTTACAATAATATTTTCCCCCAAAATTATATTGACCTGTTATTTGAAACCAAAATGTAGCATGTCATGACCAGATCATATGAGTTAAAAAAAAACATAAAATTTTAAGGTCCAACCCTTTTAAGCATTCTTATTATAGATAAATTATTATTTATTTATTACAAAATAAATAAAAAATGACAAAACAGAGAAACAATTAAATTGAATAAGAATTGTAGAATGATATGATTTTATTTTAAAATAAATTTCTTATCTCTGTAAGGCTACCTTGACTTCAGCCTGTTTACCTGAAGTTTTGTAACTTCCTATGTCCTTCCTATATCCTTTCATTAAATTACATTTTAAATTTTCTTTTAATTTACAGATTTGCATATTTTGCATATATATTCCATGTGCAAAAAACTAACATAGCTTTGATTTTGAGTACCTTGTCTCATTTTTAAATTGATAGGCCACTTATCAACTACCAGAGTTTGTTCTTAGAAGGTCAAAGTGTGAGCTCTCTGATAAACCTCATTTGGAGAAGGGCAGATCTAAATCTACTGTTCCCAAATACCCCATTCTGGGGTATACCAACACATGCGCTCCCCCCCACCTCCCCGCACATTGTCAGCTTTCTGTGACAGTTGGCCTGCTTGGTCAACATTGGAACATTTGGGAAAGGTTTTTTAAAAATTATTATTACTTGTATGTCTGCAATTCTCAAGCTAATCCTTCCCTCCTGTGTGTTGATAGCCCCATGTGGGCACCGGGCACTGTGAGAACTGTCTTGTTTATATTGGCCATGTCTATCATTTCTTTCCTGCTCTGAATCCCTGCACTTTCCTAATGGTAATACTTTGCATGCTGTCTGTGTAATAATGGAAACACCCATTTACCAGAATCCCTAAAATGGGTTTTGTAATGTAATCAAACATCTGTTGTAAATGAACAGTGCTTTCATAAACGGTGGATAAGTCATGAAGTTGTTTTGTTGCCAGTAAGCATGAATTGACTCGTTCTTTGGACAATCAATATGAGAGCCCTTTCCATACAGTTCCATAACTGGAAGGTATTTCTGTGAACAGTGGAAAAATGTCTGATGATGATGTCATAAGGTGATATCTGGTTTATAGCAAACAAATTCATTTGCTGTGGGGAGTACAAAGGTTTGAATTCTATTGAATCGCTTTGAAAGGTGACACATAGTTTCAGGAGGCAGTTTTGTTCCCCCAAATTTTTGGTCTAAAGATGAAAATATACATCCTGTGGCTATCTGGAAATGCCTTCTTTTGTGACAGATTTATAGGTGTGAGATTAGTTTGTCCAGCTTGTTAACTACAGTAATCAGTGTGAAATGAG
This sequence comes from Bungarus multicinctus, assembly GCA_023653725.1. Lineage (NCBI taxonomy): Eukaryota > Metazoa > Chordata > Lepidosauria > Squamata > Elapidae > Bungarus > Bungarus multicinctus. The sequence continues at coordinate 41,384,922 of CM042840.1, forward strand.
ATGTTAAGTTTTCATGAGGGAGGTTTTATGTTAGAAGATTACAAGAAAAATTATTGACCAAAAACAGCTGTGTGGCAGAACTTTGACAAAAAGGTAAGAAACTCAACATATTTCACACTTCAGCCAGTATAATCAACAATCATTTAAAAGCTGCACTGTAACAGGATTAATAACAATCTGCTCATTAAAATAATAAAAAGCAACCGTTATGAGAAGTGGATTTTTTAATAGTTTTTGTTGTTTTAATCATTCAGTCTGTTTTGGCGGCGGAGAGACGAGGCACACACATTTAGTGATTCATCTCTTTCTGTTTATTGCAGGAGTCCGGAATGCCGAAGAGCCGCGGCAGCCTTTCTTTTAAAGGCTGTTCGCGACTAGCCAGCCAATGGCAGGGGTTTGAATTCCTGCCGAGACAGTAACCAATAGAGGGTAAGTATTTCAAATACAAAACACCCCTCCCCTCTTGGTTCAGTCCGACCAATCAGGAGCTCCGCCTATGTTACGTAGTCACGTAGATAGGCGGGGCTCCTGTGGGTCCAACTGGACCTGCGCAACTCACTCATTCCATCGCTGTCGGCCGGTGCGGACGGACCTGTGGGTCCTTCCGTCCCTGGTCGGGGAATCTTCTGGAAGGTCGAGCCGGCTGGGCCGCTCCTAATGAGCTTAGCTCGATTAGTAGAGATGGCTAGGCCGCTCCCATCCCGGATTGGATAGTCATCGCCCTCGGACGGGGTTTTGTCGTCGAGGAGTTCTTCAGGCTCAGGTGCGTAGCTGCGAACTTCGACCGGGGCTAGTGTTGAGGGTGTTTGTAAAGGAGTTAGGTTGTCATTATTTGTTTGTGGATATATTGTTTCTTGGTTGCTTGGTTGATCCTCTTCCCTCCCAGGGTTTGCGTGTGGCCTGGTAAGGTGCGGGATCTTAGTTGGTCAATGTGCCGCTTCCAGTCTCTGTTGTCAGAGGTGGTAAGGCGGTATGACCGTGGGCCTGTGATTTGGGTTATGGTGACTGACACCCATAAAGGATGTCCCACTAAGTTTTTAGCGTAAACTAAGTCTCCAACTTTAAAAGTGCGGAGTTTGCTAGATGAATCTAGCGGTTTGTCGGTGGAGTAGGTGGGGTGTAACCGGTCCAAAGGGGAGCGTAGTTTTCTTCCCATGAGTAATTCGGCCGGGGTTTTGTTTGTGGTTGTGCTAGGTGTGGTGTGCTGTATTGATAATAGTTTATCAATGCGTTCTTGCATAGGACCCTGGCCTAACTTGTTGAGTGTTTCTTTGGTGAACCGAACCATGCTGGTTCACTGCCGGGTGGGCCGGCGCGGTTAGGGCATGCCGTATGCCCAGACTGGCTAAATAGCCCTCAAATGTTGTGGCTGTGAATTGGGGCCCATTGTCCGAGACTAGTACATCTGGTAGACCGTGCGTGCCAAACCATTTCCGGAGCTGTCGAATGACAGCCTCTGAAGAGGTAGACTGCATGAGACTGACTTCTAACCAGTTTGAGTAGGCATCCACCAGGATTAGGAACATGTAACCCCTCATAGGACCTGCGAAGTCTATGTGGACTCTCGACCAGGGGCCTCTGGGCAGTTCCCACTCAGCGATAGGTGCATGCGAGGGTGAGGGTCGGGATTCTTGGCACGGCTTGCAACCAGCAATCCAATTTACAATATCCCTGTGTAGCCCTACCACCAGACATAACTCCTGGCCAAACTCTTCATTTTTACCACTCCCGGGTGACCCTCATGCAGCAATACCAAAATCGGATCTCTCAGTCTTGGCGGAATGACAACCCGATCCCCCCAAAGTATGCAACCTTTAAGTAAGGAAAGTTCCGTTTGTCTCTGTTTAAAGGGTTTCATACAGTCTTGTAAATCAGAGTCCGGCCACCCCTTAGCAATCCAGGAAGCCACTTTGTGAAGTAGGTGGTCTTTGGAAGTTCCGCGGGCGATGTCAGCGGCTGTCATTGGCAGGTTTGGTAAAGCTTCGATTTGCAGCGTGGATACGCTGGGGCAAGGGTCAGAATCAATGTCTGGTAATGGGCAACGGCTCAAAGCGTCGGCGTGAGTGATAGACTGTCCGGGTCGGTAAGACAAGGTATAGTTATAAGCAGCCAGAAATTCCGACCATCTAGTCATTCTAGGTGACAATATGTTAGGGGTAGCTTTGTCCCCAGCCAGGATTCCCAATAGCGGTTTATGGTCGGTTATGACAGAGAATGGACGACCATAGAGGTACTCGTGGAAACGTTTAATACCGGAAATGATTGCTAATGCTTCTTTGTCCAGCTGACTATAGTTCCGCTGGCTTTTGGACAGTGTTTTGGAATAGAATGCAATGGGAGCCTCCCTGCCATCTGGTAGGAGGTGGCTCAGAACTGCTCCGACCCCAAAAGGTGACGCATCGCAAGTCAATGTTAATGGTAAAGTCTCGTTATATTGTATCAATACCTTGGTTGATGTAATAAGGTCCTTGATTTTTTTTAAAAAGCTGTGTCTTCCTGACTGCCCCACTTCCAAGAATTGTCTTTGTCAAGAAGCCTATGTAAAGGTTCTGCCACCGTGGCTTTCTGCGGCAAAAAGACATGATAAAAGTTTATTAGTCCCAAGAAGGCTTGCAGTTCCCCTTTGTTAGTAGGAGTGGGGGCATCTTTGATTGCGCGGACTTTTCCTTCCGTGGGGTGAATGCCATCGCCATCAATTAGATATCCCAGGAATTCAATTTTATCGGTGATCAATGTGCACTTTTCTCTTTTAACTTTGAGGCCGGCTTCAGTGAACTTGGTGAGGACTTATCTTAGGCGGTCTCTCAGTTGCACTTTGTTTTTAGCCGCGATCAGGATATCATCAAAATATGGAATGACTCCCGGTATCCCGTGGAGGAGATGTTCCATTAAACATTGAAATATGCCCACGCTAACTCCAAATTGGAGCCGGTTACATTTAAAGGCTCCGCGGTGCGTAACAATTGTTTGGGCTTCGGCTGTTTGTGAGTCTACTGGCAGTTGTTGGTATGCCTGGGCCAAATCAAGTTTAGCGAAAATTCTTCCGCCTTTTATGGAGTGCAGTAAGTGCTGCATGACTGGAACGGGATATGCGCTTTGCTGCAGCGCATGGTTGAGGGTCGCCTTATAGTCCCCGCAGATACGGATTGACCCATCCGCTTTGATAGGGGTGACTATAGGGGTCTCCCATTTGGCGTGGTCAATGGGTTCTAGAACCCCTTGCTTAATTAGTTTATCTAATTGTTCATCGATCTTTGGTTTTAATGCAAAGGGTACACGCCTTGCCTTAAGCCGAATTGGGGGAATCTTTGGGTCTAGGTTAAAAGAAATAGGGTTGCCCCGGTACTTGCCTAGGCCGCCGCTGAACAGGTCCTGGAATTCTCTAATGAGGTCCGCCTCCCAGTCTGTGTCTGCAATGTGGTTAACGCCAGTCATCCTGATTCCAAGCGGTTCGAACCATTCAAGACCCAGAAGGCTGGGTCTGTTCCGGTCGACTATAGTGAGCGGTAGAATTTCAGTGTGGTTTTTGAAGGTTATTTGGAAATGTCCGACGCCGACTACAGGTATTCTGTTACCTTGATAGTCTTTGAGAGTTAAGTTTTGAGTTTCCAGCTCGCCTCGTTGAATATCTGGAATCAATTTCTTTATGGTGGCCCATGAGACCATTGAGAGAAACGATCCCGAATCCAACCTCCATCACGCAGTCTTGTTCCTCAATTTTTACTTGAATGTGGACTTTCCTCACATTTCTTGTATTGGAGTGGCCGATTATGACCGTTTGATGTGTTTCCTCTTTCCTATAATTCGATTCTCTGCTCCGCCTTTGCCTTCCTTCCTGGCTCCAACGGCTGTTCGACTTCCTCTCTTTCTCTCTCTCTCTTTCTCTTTCCTTTGGTGGTGGGCTTCCTTTCCGCCGTGGACTATAGTTTGCCCTGGATCGGCATATTCTGGCGATATGCCCCTTCTTCTCACATTTCCGGCAGATGGCGTCAATGAAACGGCATTCTGACCGGGGGTGGTTTCCTCCGCAACGGTTGCATTCGAATTAGAACCTTCGGTTTGCCTGCTCTTTTTTTTCTCTTCCCGCCTTTAGGTGGCACACATCATCCTCTTCGCTACTGGTTTCCGTTTCAATGTCCTCATGATGTGTCGTGGTCTTTTCTCTCTCACCCTCTGCTCTGGGTGGTTCTCTAGTATTTTAGCCCGCAGATTTGTTTATTTTCTTCATTTTCACGGCCGATTTTTGGGTAGCTTCGGCTGCTGTGGCTTCTTCCATGGCTTCTTTTACCGTTATTTTAGGATGGTTTAATAGGCGGCTCTGCAATATGGGGTCTTTTAAGCCTAAAACTATGCGGTCCCTTAAGGCTTCATTGAAGTTCAGGAACTCGTACTCACCGCCGATGTCTCTTAAGGCTGCCACGAAGTCGGCGATACTTTCATCCTCCTTCTGGTTTCTCAGGTAGAATTCATGCCGCTTAATCAGGCAGGATACCATTGGTGCGTAGTGTGCCCGCAGGATTTTTTCCAGTTCTGGCCAGGTCAAAGTCTTAACATCGGTGGGCGCCGCTAATGCTTTTGCCATGCGGAAAACGGTCGGACCGCAATGGGTCAGAAAAACCGCTCTCTTCCTCTGTTCCGATACGTCGTTCAGGTCGCTGCTTTCCAGGAACATAAGGAAATGATCCACATAAGACTGCCATTCTTCTTTAGCAGGATTAAATTGTTCGGGTGGTGTGTTGTTTCCGGACATTTTTCCGCTCGATCTCCGCCGCTATGCACTCGCTTGAATTATGGTTGTCTCGGTCCCACCCTCGTCGCCAGTGTTTTGGCGGCGGAGAGACGAGGCACACACATTTAGTGATTCAGCTCTTTCCGTTTATTGCAGGAGTCCGGAATGCCGAAGAGCCACGGCAGCCTTTCTTTTAAAGGCTGCTTGCGACTAGCCAGCCAATGGCAGGGGTTTGAATTCCCGCCGAGACAGTAACCAATAGAGGGTAAGTATTTCAAATACAAAACACAGTCATGTCTGAATCTTGTTGAGTTTATAGGCAAGTGCTCTCCATGATACCCTATCAAGCACAGCTTCTTTCAGTTGTTGGATGTTCATCTTTGTATCAGTCCACTTGATGATATCAGGCCAGGGAATTCTTTGTTTCCCTTTCTTTTCGATCCTCTAACCATTCCTAGCATCATTGCCTTCTCCAATAAATTTGTATACATGACATGGCCAAAGTAAATCAGATGTAGTCTTGTGATTCTGGTTTCTAGTGATGTGTCTAAAGTGATGGGTATAAAAGTGTTTAAAACAATATATCTTGAATTTAAATGTTTGATCTTTAAAATATCACAGTGAATGTGTGCCTTCAGTTGAGTCATGCAAAGGAAATTCTGGATACTTTACATTAAAATCTGAAATTGATAGATCAATATTGGATAGAATATTTCTCTTTTCTCCATTCTGTTTTCAAAGTACTTGCATCAGTCAAAGTACTGATAGCTAAAAATATATCTTTTTAAAAAGAAGTCTAGTACTTTTAGGGTCTTCTATTAGCATATCCCCCTCAATTTTAAAACAACAAAAATCCAGCCCCTTCTGCTTAGCTATTTTTCCCATTCCGTTTTTCAGGTTAAAATGACTGCTAGTTATTTTTAGTATTACTAGAAATCCATATCAAGTAGACCTAAAATTTTTATGAAAGCTTAATCAGTATGCAGAGAATTCAAAAACATTTTTAAAATGTATAAAAAATGGGACACAAACATCAACTGCTGAAGGGACAGCAGCAGAAGGGGCTCATATAAGAAATGTAATTATTGAGATATAGGCAGACTTGTAGAATTGATCTCAGCTTGCTAGGTAGATCAAATGTAGATCAAATATGGCCAAATAAGCTTCTTTATTATAAAGCTACACTAACAGAATCTTGCTAGTCTAAGAGTGCAATTCTCCTGTTGTCACCTTTGCTGCCTGATAATTTAGGGAGGCTTCCTCCTGAACTTTTTGCTCTGTCCATGATGCAACTGAGGGATACATGCTGTCTTTCAAGAAGCTTCTTCAGCTCTTTCTTGTGGATAGTTTGGACATATGAAAGCATCAAATTGGCAATGGTGGAGACCCAAGAAGACCAGACCAGATGGATCTATGGGCTGAACCTTCCAACAAGGCTTTTCTTTGCTCTTCACACAGGAGTGCAATGGTGATACTACCTTGATGCAAATGAATTGTGTTTAGGAGCCTCTAGGGAGCTTGAACTAAAAGCCAGATTTCTGGAGGGCTTATTAAGACTTCCTAGCCATGATAGTAACATATTACCTTAAAGAGCAGCAGCAGTTGGTTTCTGTATCTGAATTTTTATAAAACATAGACAGGAGGATGTACTAATTGCGCCAGTCCTGTTTGGGAACTTTTCAGAAGCACTAGCTGATCCATAAATCACACACAAAAAAAAAATTGAGTAGAAAGGCAACCTGTCTGATTCCAGCAATCAAAATGTACTGAACTAACACATGAAGCAAAAACACAGATAAACTTTAAGACAGTGGAGCACTTCAAACAAAATGGGAAAAAAGTTGAATGCTCACCTAATGCTTAGTGGTAACCGCTGAAAGTAGCTGACTTTTCTAAGATTTCTGCAAGAAAAATAAGCCAACTGAATGTGAGCTTATTAAGGAGTTAATGTGGATGATGATGATGACAAATGAGGGGTTCTTTTATTTTTGTACCTATTCAATTGGTGAAATATTTAATGGCCTGTTCAGAGTAAGAAAAGAAAAAGCTTTAAATTAGCATACATTACAGGGAAAATGTCAAGCAAAGTTAAACAACTAGCTAAATATATGAATGTTTCTTAGGCTGGTTTAATAACAGCCACCATAATGATTATCCCTCTTTTTTGTGTGTTAATTACAAAATGTGCCTAGTGCTATTTCAGGATCAAACATGAAAGAATTATCTGATTAATAATTTTATTTGTAAGAAGAAAGTTTTGATTAACTTTTAAGTAAAATAATAAGAAAGAAGGGGAATATCTTATCTAAATTAAAGGGGTCCAATCTTCCAACCTACGGACTTCAGCTTCCAGAATTCCCCAGTCAGCCATGCTGGTTAGGGAAATCTGGGAGTTGAAGTCCACTACTCTTAAAATTGCAAAGGTTTGACACCCCTGATCTAAACATTGCTAATCTGATGGTTTATCCATATTCTGCTTATAGACAGCACATACCAGAATCTTCTAGTGTGTGTATATGTAATGAAGTTAAGCCTCCATTGTGCTGACTATAGTCTATTCCCTTTGCTAAAGGGTTAATGGCTGGGTGTGTATTCATATCCTAGGTGGTAACAATGCCTAAAAGCAGGCACATTCTTTTGTTCTCTTTAATGATTCATTCCTTCAGAGTGTGGTAATACTCAAGCACATTTTTGTTTTAAGGAGAAACAGAGAATTGGAAAGAGCTTATTAAAATTGTTTGGTGCTTCTCAGAAAAAAGGGAACAAATGGAGGCATATAAATATAGTATACATTCTGAAATCCCCCCAAACCCCGCCCCCAATATCAAACCAGCTTACATAAATGAGGCACAGTTTAGAGCACAGACATTAATCTGATGAGAAATGTTACTGCTTTTATACAATATTTTAAAAACCCAGTTATTTGTGAAGATGGAACATTTTGAAGCTCTTACCTTTTGAGGCATGCAACATTGTGCAAAGTTCAGCAAAAGGATATGAAATAAATAAAAGTAATTAAATGTAGTAGATAAAGAGGCAACAAAAGGAAGCCTAGTTAACTATAGTTCACCAACAGCATTCATTTTACCTGAACATAATATATCGTGTGTCTACATTTCTATCCTTCTGACCATCCATATTTACAGCTCTTCATACACCACTCACTTTTCTTCTTTAAAAATTTCACCTTCCTTTTAAAGAATCTAATCAATTCTATTCAACCACAACTTTTTTATTTTCTCTTTCTCTTGTTTATGTTTTTTCTTATATTTGTATTGCAATTTGATCCCCATTTCTTCCTGTCTACATGAACTAACCAATGCATTTTTGTACTGGTTCAAATCTTCAAAAAGGGAGACTCCAGCCTAGTTGAAAATTACAGACCAATCTCTTTATGCTGCGTCACCTGTAAAGTCATGAAATCAATTATCAACCAATCCATCATCCTCCACTTAGAAACAACAACCTACTCTCTAATAAACAATTTGGTTTTAGAAAAAAACTATCATGTAATCTGCAACTCTTACATTGCAAAAACATATGGACTACACAACTTGATCAGGGCAAAGAATAGACGCAATCTACATAGACTTCTGCAAAGCCTTTGATTCAGTGGTACGTGACAAACTACTCCTAAAAACTAAAATCTTATAGTATCTCTGGACACCTGCATAACTGGATAGAAGCATTCCTGTCAAACAGACAACAAATGGTCAAAATTGGGAGAGTCCTATCTAATTCTATACCTGTCAACAGTGGTGTCCCCCAAGGCAGTGTTCTAGGACCAACTCTTTTCATACTCTACATAATTAACAGCAACTGCGTTCTCTTCGCTGATGATGTAAAGCTATTCAACACCACAGAAAATACCGCTACCCTTCAAAAAGACCTTGACTATGTATCAGAATGGTCAAACAAATGGCAACTTCAGATCTCACCAAATAAATGCTCTGTCCTACATATTGGCAAAAAAAGGCAGAAAATAAAATACAGACTGAATAGTCAAGACCTTGTTGATGACCCAAACTCTGTAAAGGATCTTGGAGTACTCATCTCAAATGACCTAAGTGCTAGAGCCCACTGTAACTACATAGCCAAAAAGGCGCTAAGAGTTGTTAACCTAATCTTACGTAGCTTTTTCTCTGGTAATATTACACTAATAACTAGAGCATACAAAACATTTGCTAGACCAATACTCAAATACTGCTCATCAGTCTGGAACCCACATTACATATCTGATATTAACACAGTTGAGAAAGTCCAGAAATATTTTACAAGAGTTCTTCACTCCTCTACTCGTTGCAGAATACCTTATGCCACCAGACTTGAAATTCTAGACCTAGAAAACCTTGATCTATGCCGCCTTCGGTCCGATTTAAGTATAGTATATAAAATCATACATTGCAATGTCCTACCTGTCAATGAATACTTCAGCTTCAACTATAACATAACATAACATAACATAACATAACATAACATAACATAACATAACATAACATAACATAACATAACAACACAAGAGCAAACAATAGATACAAACTCAAGGTTAATCACACCAAACTTGATTGCAGGAAATACGACTTCAGCAACAGAGTGGTCAATGTCTGGAATACTCTACCTGACTCTGTGGTTTCTTCCCCAAACCCCAAAAACTTTAACCTTAGACTATCTACTATTGACCTCACCCCTTTCCTAAGAGGTCTGTAGGGGGCATGCATAAGTGCACCAACGTGCCTACCGTCCCTGTCCTATTGTTTCTTTTATATTTTATTTTTCTTATATGTATCCATGTATTCATAACTATGTTTTACTTATACCTGTTATCTTGTAAGCAATTGACAAATAGAATAAATAAAATAAAATAAATATCTGCAACCAGTATTTTTCCAATAGCTGTGATAAAAAAATTGCAGAACTACCATTGTGATTGAGTTGGAGAGTTCTAACTAATGTGTACTCTGGAAGAGTGATAAAGAAAGTGACAGATGGAGAGGTTTGAATACTCTGTCTCCCAGTTCCTGCAGTTATATCTGTATATAATAATAAAAAAAAGCAAGAAAAGACACAACCCTCCAGCTGTAAAATAGCTTTTGGTCCCAATGTGACAAGGAAATGATTAGTTTCAAGAACTTTCACTGAATGTCTTTAATGTGGATATCATAAGGGAAGGAGAAGGGAATCATAATTAACTTGTACCTAGAAGCTGGCAGATGTGATAGGGCAAGTGTTTCCATCAATGATAAAATGGGTTGCCATCTTGGGTGCAGAGTTGCAGCAATTAAAAATAAAAGCCTCTTTATGCAGCATTAATGAGTCAGAACACAAGAATACATTAAACTCAGCTCTCCAAACAGATGTCATAAAATTAATCAGGGTCACAGAATACTCATTGAGGAGTTCTATAACTATGCCTTTGTGATAATCCAATTATTTCTTTACTCAGTCTTTATGGTAATTGAAATCACACATTATTATCAGCTTTCCTCTATGGGATCTCTTCCAAGTTCCTTTCTTCACCTCTAAATTACTCATGGAATTTACAAGGTATCTTAATTAAATTATTTCATGGAATTTGGGAAATAATTACACAGGAATTCCGTGGGGGAGGATGCTCCATTTACATTTTGTACTTAATGTGTTGCCTTCCATCTCAATTACTTCTTCTCTCTGTTCTTTCTATGCTATCTGTGTAGACCACTCAGCAGCTTTTATTAATGTTGTTTATGGACTTCTATCAGTAGTAACACAAACTCCATGTATCTGTACCAAAAAACAAATCTAGAACAGGACTAGCAAACCACCCATGCAAGTGTTAGTGACAAAAAGCAGTCTAGATCAAGAGGCCAGGCCAGTAGAAAATATGTGAAAAAAGAAGAATGTAAAAACTCAAGTGCGCTTTGGGAATGAAGGAGGACCACTTAAACAATTTAACATGGATGAGAATATACGTGACATTTGGCTATAGGCTAGTGAAAGGATTCTGGCAAGCCAATGACAGCATGTGCCACAGGGAATTTTATACAAGATGGCTTCTTTGGTTTTGGTGTCTGATAAATATCTCCTTTTTCCCAGGACTCCAAGCTTAATTTAAAAAAAAAAAACTCTTTAACCTGAATGTTTTTAATCTGTTCTTTGCTACTGGTTTATTCATCCTACTAACACTAAGCTTTTCCTAATGATTATTTTATCCCAGCCTTCGGAAAGAGTGCACCCTACTGATTTTATACTCTTATTATGATGGCAGGAAAAGAAGCAATGGATAGAAACTAATCAAAGGGGGAACCAACCTAGGAGAAATGTCATGGTATTGAGAACAATGGCTTACCTTCAGAAGCTGTGGGAGCCCCATCACTGGAGATTTTAAAGAACAAATTGAACAGCCATTTTTCCAGAATGGCATAGGGTTTCCTGCTTGTGCAGAGGGCTGGACTAGAAGTCCAAAGTCTCTTCCAACCCTGCAAATCTGTTATTCTATTAATTCCAAAGTTTTTGTAACCTATGTAACCTATTTAAATTGGCATCACAAATATTTCCCAATAATTCTTTCTTTTGGGGGCATTTCCTACATTAAAGCATTATTTTAAATTCTAAAGAACTAGGAAGCTTTCATATCTAATCTTTCTTATCTAATCTATTCTCCATTTCAAAGAACATTTCCTTAGAACATAAATATGATGGATGTTGGTTTTTTTAAAAAATATGTTTAAAGTAAAGGTAAAGGTTTCTCCTATCCAATAATTTCTAACTCGAAGATGTGGTGGTCATCTCCATTTTTTAGCTGAGGGAGCCAGGTTTGTCTGAAGGTATTTCTCTGGTTATGTGGCCAGCATGACTATATGGCAAGGTGCTGTTAACTGAAGTGATACTTATAGTACTTATCTACTTGCATTTGCATGCTTTTGAACTGCTAGATGGGCAGGAGCTGAGGCAAATGACAGGAGCTTATCCTGTCATCTGGTGCTCAGGTCTCAAACCCGGGATGTCAGATTTCCAGCTGACAAACTCAGAGTCTTCACCACTGAGCCATGGTGCCCCCTTGAAAGAATCTTTACCTCTCTAGAAAAAAAAAATAGTTCTTCATTTAAGTGATCTGTGAAATCATCCAGTTTTACCAAATACATTTTCACTGCCATTTGTACTTTTCAGCTAGATTGCCTGGCAATTTTGCTTTATATGAAAATTGGTATCAATTCCAGTATAGCATGATTCTTCGACATCATTTTTAATCCAGTCTGAGCGGTAAGCTTTTAATGAATCTAGAGGAAGACCACAAAAGTTTTGCTGCTATGCATTTTTTATTCTAATTGTGACTCACTGCCTCCTTAAAATAAAGTTCTTACCAAACCACTCCTACAAGAAAAATTGGATGGTGAAGACCTTGTGGGCTGAGAACCAGGGCAAAGAAGATCAAAGTTCAAAAGGCAAAGCTTGAAAGTTCAGGAAGCAGACTTGACTCCTCCAGATAAATCTGGTAACACGCTTCCATGTCCCTAATATACCTGTCTCTACACTGAATCTGCTGAAAGAAAACATGGGTGCATTTCTTCTTGTTAGCCACCTGATGGTAATCTGGGGGTATTTTGCACATGGTTGCACAACAATCATGTGCCTCTTTTAGCAAATGATTAATGCTTTGCTATCTTGAAGCTTATCCCAACATTCCCTTAACCATGGCATGAATATGTTCCAACCATTTTTATCTGACATATCTCTGTGATGTTGCCTGAGTCTTATCTTCAACTCATACCTAAAATAGATTAAAATTGTTATTAGCTGTTGCAATTCTAATGTAAGTTTTCCCTGTTCTCTCAACATAATTTTTGCTATTGAAATTATTTAGCATGTTTAATCAATTCATTGAAACCATATTACAGGTCACTGGCCTAGACTTCATTAAAAATACAATATGTACCTTAATACAAGTTAAAATACAGAATGAAAGATAAAAAGGGGTTTGTAGTTGTATGTAGCCTACTTTATTGTCAAAAAAATTCTAAGTCTATACAATTTGCAACATTGAGAGTGGAGATCTTTATTTGCCAAAAGAATTCATTGACAAAAGAAGTTGTATGTAGAATTCTGCTGTCTGACATGGAAATGGGTGAAGATGTGTTAATAATGCATCACATCTTTCAGGTAAAAATGATAGTAGAACAATATATAATCCCATGATACAGTGTTTTTCCATTTATGCAGGGAACGAGTCTTTTTAGCACATCAAATTTCACAGTATTTTCTCTCTGTATTGATGGCAAGATATCAAACTTTGGAAATCTCTCTATGATCATTAAGGTTTGTTATTTTTAAGATTTTTAAGAGGCAGAAGAGGAGAATCTGATGGGATATGATATGCCAGATCTTAGGCCGAAAGCTTGCTTAACCAATGTAGTTGTATTTTTTTTTTGGTTGTTATAAATCTTGCTTTCACCAACAGAAACATTCTCATGGCTGTACCTTTTGGTGTTTTATTATCTGGGGAAGGAGTTGTCATTTTGCCTTCTTTTGGGAGATCTTTTTGGGTGCTGTTAGTCCCATCCAGGATAAAGTTTGTTCATCTTATTTCTGCCCCTTGACCTAGTAATTTAGCTATTTGGGGGCATTAGCTTTGTGCTCTTTCCTTCATCCTTCTCTGAGGTCCTCACACTTCAATCCTGCCCAAAATATGTTAAAAAGAGTGATTGGTGGCTGGTTTTCACACAAAGCAGGCAACATTCATGGGAGGGGTGATAAATCCAGGAAAATTCACCAACTGCTTTATTTAATTGCTCCCACATTAAAACTGGAGTAGCATTATGGAGTTCAATAGGGCAATCCAATTTATTTTAGCATACTTTTCTGCACTGCACATAGCATATTTATAGGGATATCTGCCTATGTCTTTAAACTAACATAGCTCCTGTTAAGACTACATCTGCCTTGACAAACATCCTTGACTGTGCATCTGCAGTTAATGCTGGGATATTCTACAGTAAATTTTGAGCCTGCTATTACTATAGAGAAAGAAGATGCCTATAAGAGCTCTTCCTCTGAGTCCACACTGCAAACTGACATAGAGCAAAAGATTGTAACAAAAATATCAGCTTTTATAACTGAAGCCTAGTTGGTTCTCCTACTATTTTATCTATCACATTATTACTGCTTGCAAAATTTAAGATGTATCATTTTCAACCCTGCCCAGTTACAAGTACTTTAGAACCCTGGACTTCTAAATGTAATGTACATGCAAGGGTGGGATTCAAATTTTTTAACAATTGGTTCTGTGGGTATGGCTTTGGTGGTGGACATGGCTTGGTGGTCGTGTGACTGGGTGGACATGGCTTGGTGGTCATGTTATTGGCTGGGTGTGGCCAACTCAATATCACTCACATCGAGGCACACATCTCCTCGCCTGGCCTCTCATGACTGTGAGGATGCTGCAACAGTCGTAAGTGTAAAAAATTGTCATAAATCACTTTTTTCAGTGCCATTGTAACTTTGAATGGTCACTCCATATAAGCCAAGTATCAGCAAAGGAGGGGAAAAAAACTCCAGAGAAGTTCCTGAAACAGGTAGTCCTGCCAAGAATGTAATAAGGATTTAACAGAAAGGCAGTTTCTATAAGCAACACCAGAAAGTTTTCTGCCTGCCTTCCTTACAGGATTAGGCCAGTAATTTCTTTTAACAACCAGTTCTCCAAACTGCTTAGAATGTTAACAACCGGTTCTAGCAAATAGGTGCGAACTGGTAGAATCCCACCCCTGCGTACGTGATTGTGCCATCAGATTATCTAAGATGCTCAAATACAATTTAAAGTGAAGTTGTTGCATATCCTGCCTATAATAGTGTCCTTATGTAGAATATATGCTTTGCCTTGCAGCTCTTCATTTTTACAATTGTCATTAAGATTGCACTGCTGGAATCCAATGCTACTTCGTTTACGTCAGATAATCCTAAAACACCCCAAGTAAGCACACTGCTTACAAAGTAGTTGAATATAATTGTCATCCTATCTCTTCCAAGAGACCTTATGATGATAGCTATTTCTGTCTAGAATTCAACAAATAGAAGAACAACAACCTGTTCTTAATTGGAAACATAAAAATTAATAAATTATTTTAAGACCAGGTAAGAATCAACAGATGAGACTATGACAACTTTTTTTAAATAACAGAAGAATGATTTCTCTCTCCAGACAGAAGTTACTAAGCAGGTTCCTCAGGAATTTGTTATGAGACCCATCTTATACAATATTTTAATTAATAGTCCTGGCATCAAAGACTGGAGCATGTTAATGAAATTTCTTGCTGCCACAAATCTGGCATATACCAGAACATCTTTATAGTGATATACAGGAAGAACTGGATAACCTTCTAGCCTTCTCTACCGGAAATGAAATTGAACGAAACTAGCATGACAAAAAGAGAGATAATATAGCAATTGCACCTAGACTTATATATCATTTCACAGTGCTTTACAGCCCACTCTCAGCATTTTACAGACCCAGCAACAATCTGGGTCCCCATTTTTCTGACCTTGGAAGGATGGAAGGCTGAGTCAACTTTGAACAGACCAGGATCGAAAGAATTGAACTCCTGGCAGTTTGAGCAGAGTTAGGCTGCAATATTGCCTTCTAACCATTGCACCATCATGGCTGGTGTGTGTGTGTGTGTGTGTGTGTCTGTGTGTGTGTTTTGTCTGTGTGTGTGTGTGTATCAAAATTCCAATATTGTATGAAAGTGTTGTGGGGTGGGGAAAGAGAAATGAGAATTTATTATTGAAGTTTATCATGTAATGTCATGTCATGTGATTTGTTGGGAAAGAAAATTAATATTACTGTAAGTTATGTTGAGCAAATAATACCAACAGTATTAGTAATATTTTAATCCCATGGGCTCCTTTAAAACAAGTAACTTCTCGAAAGATAACTTTCTGAAGGAATGAGAGAAGAAGCTGCCTTATTCATTCTTGCTTTGTTATTACATAATTCTTATATAAGTCTTTTCAACTGAAATATGGGATAAAGTGTCTTAAACAAAAAACAGTTAAAGGTAATCAGCAGAAAAGAGAGAAGGTTAGAGCTTTTTCTTAGCAGAAGAACAATGAAATAAACATTTTGTTTCATAAGAACTTTAGTAGGATGAACAGCAGAGTAAGACAAAATCCATTAAATGAAATAGGAAAGATGTTAAAGAAATTCAGAGCATTTTCAGGACTAATGACATATTGTGGGTGTGTGAGACTCTCACATTTCACCTTCACTGAGGCACTGTAAATCACTTCACAGCCATAATTGACAGCCAGTAAATGACCAGAAGCCTCTTCTGAGAACTAGTTAGTCAAAGCTTGTAGGGAACAACTCTGAAAAAAGGGAGCCAAAGTAATGTATCCCCTTTCCTTTAAAGCATCAAAGGAGTATTTCCAAGAAACATTTCATGCAGTGAAGGAAACTTTCAAAGTTTTGTGCAAGCAAAGCAAAGCATTATACTATTGAAAGAAACCATTTGGGCTGCATGGGGCAACCTGCCACTAAGACAACTGAGACTGATGTCTGTTCAACCTTGGCTTAAATGCACCAGTGAGGAGGACTAACTATCTCAGGAATTAGTTCCATTGTAAATTGCTCTTATCTATTGGAGGTCTTTGTTAACTATCAGCTGGAATTTGTCCTTCTCTAATTTAAAATTATATTCTATATTCACCATCTGGGGACAACTGATAATAATTTTGATCTTTTGCTACATGACAGACCTTCAAATACTTGAAAAACTTATTTTATCATCTTATTTCCCCTTAATAATCCTTTCCACGTTTCCTTAGTTTTTTCTCATAAAACCTTCTCTTTCAAGATTTTTCTGAATCTTTTGAAACAGTACACTCAAGAACTGGAGTATACAAACTGAAGCATGAGTTATTATTTACTGTGTTTTAGAAACTATACTTCTATTGCTGTATTAAAAACTGTCATTAACATCAATGTCATACTACTGGTTTAGATTCAGGATGGGATCAACTTTATCCTGAAAATGATATTTCTCATCTTAAGATTGATTTTATTTTATTCTTTTAGGTCAAGCATCTTCAAACTTGGCAAGTTTAAGACTTGTGGACTTCAACTCCCAGAATTCCTGAGCTAACATGACTGGAGGAGGAATTCTGGGAGTTGAAGTCCACAAGCTTTAAAGCTGTCAAGTTTGAAGACCCTTGTTCTACGTGAAAAACTTTACATTTTGTTAAAATGCATTCTTTTATTTCTAGAATATGCTGCAAACATATTAACTAACATCATTTTGAATTAGCTATCCCATCCAGTTCTAAGCCACCTGTAGATTTGATAAGATTTCATTCTTTTATCTTCAAATAATTAATGACAATATTGAAGAGTATTGAGCCAAAGACTGAACTATATGCTATTACATTTTGATACCTCATTCCAATCTGATGGGGAACCATTAAAGTTCATAAGTATGGATTTAAATGTGAATTACCAAGACTATCATAGGGCCATTCAGTTGACATCTATCTAGTTCGTACTTAATTAATTTGCTTTTCAGAATGCCGCATGGTATTTTCTCAAGTATTTGTAGAAGTCAAATTTTGTACTTCCATAGCATTCAAACATATCTCCTATGGAAATTGAAAAAGAAAAATGAAACAAGATTAGAAACAACATGAAGTAAGGTGTATTCTCAGCAAATCTATTTTTTCTATAATTACTTCATTGATATCTGGATCAATACAGTTACTTTTGCTCTCAAATCTTTCCAGATAGCAATACAAAAGGGATTGATCAGTACTTCCTGCTTTACCTGCTTTTCCTTTTGGACATTTGGCTTCCTTGGGTTATCTATCATTTCACCTGTTCTGCATGATTTTTTCACTCATTCTGAAGAATTGATAGAAATAAGACCATTAATGTCCTTTTACCATCTGAGGTATTGATTTCCCCCCTGACAAAATGGCTATTTCATAAAACAAAGATTACAGGGTTGGAGGGGCTTTGGAAGCAGAAGCTGAAGCAGGTGATCCTATACTATTCTGGACAAATGGCTGTCCTTAAAACCTTCAGTGATGGAACACCTACAACTTCTGGAGGTAAAATGTTTCTTTAAAGATCTTCTACTCATTACTTCTTGTTCCGCCCTCAACTACTTTAGAGAATAGTACTTTCTCTGGGACTAGAAAATTGCCATCATAATCTTTAGTGCTTCTCTTGTTAAACTTGACATATCTTGTTCCCTAAATTGTTCATTGTTTGATTTAGCCTCCCATCAACTAATCATATTTGTTGCTTTTCTCTGCGTGCTTTCTAGGGTGTCATTATCTTTTTTTACATCATGGTAACCATAACTGGATCCAGTAATTCCAAATGGTTCACCAGTGTATCATAAAGGACCGGTAGCACTATCACTTTACTTCACTATCTCTCTGTTGATGCAACTTAGGACTACATTAGCTTTTTGGCAACTGGAGTACACTGCTGGCTCATACTTAAGTGGAGATCTGTTAGACACTAGAACTCTCTAGATCCAAATACCTTACCTTACTCACTTCTGAACTGCATCTTATTGGATAGGGCCCAATGCTCAATTCTGTCAAGATTCTTCAGAATGTTAAGTCTATCATATAAATCAGGGGTGTCAAATTCAATTTTCATGGCAGCTTCATATTTGGCTGCCATGAAAATATTTGGCTGCCATATCGGGATTTTCTCCCCTTCCTTAAACCAGGCATGGGCCTGGCCAGCACATGATGCATTCAGCCTATGGACCGGGAGTTTGACAGCTCTGATCTAAGTGTTAGCTATCCTCCCACCTTGATGTTGTGTGCAAATTTGATGGTTTCCCCTTCTATCTCCTCATCTAAATCATTTATAAAGTTGTTGAAGTCTACTAGGCCTGAGATAGAACCTTGAGGTACTGCATGTTTCCCTCCATGCAGATGACATTCCATTGAGAACAGCATGCTGAGTGCAGGTGGTCAATCTACTGCAAATTCATCTGGTGGTAGTACTGTCTATCCCACATTGTTCTATCTTATCAAGAAGATCTACTCAAATGCTTTATTTAAGTCTTTTATCAAAGCTCTAAATGCTATTGGTGAAAATATTTATAATTAAGAATGAACCTAGGGTAACCTAGGGGACAGGGGAAATTTATTGTGGCTGATTTGATGAGAGGAGATAAAAATCTTTCTGGAATGAAATGAAAAAATTACTGAGATGAAAAAAAAACCCTCATTCAGCTCTTTATTTTAACATGAAGCTGAAAGTGATGGGATTAATTACTTGTTTTTGTTTTTTCTCAAAGAGAATCCTTCCCACATTCTTATGAAATAAAAGTACATTTTTAAATGAAATATAGGAAGCAGTTTCTTAGAAGTAAAGGTCCACTGGGCTAATATTCGTTTTTTATGGGAGCCAAGCAGCCTAATCTCCTCCTTTGATCCTGTCTTGCATTTCCCCAGGCGTTTATTTATGGAATGTCTTAATTACTATATGCTAACAACATTTTTGCCCACAAAAATATTAATGCAATGGATATCTATTCAAGATACCAGCTGGCATGCAATATAAAATAAATGTGGTATGTTTTTTTAAAAAAATCATGACACTGGTTTGAAAGCTCAGTCTATACAATTTTCTGTCTCTGATTGAATGCTAAAAAACCAGTTACACAAGTCTATAGGCAACTGCAGTGCAAACCACTCAGTTGTGGGGGGAAAGGCAATGGTGGGGGGATGGCAAAAGACCAGTGCAAAACGAACAAACAAACAAACAAACAAAAATCATAATACCTTCTCAGGGAGTTTTGGAATACTAGACTGTCTTCATGTAGTTGCATGGAAATCCTTGGCTGATAATTTAGTGTTTGATTTATAATACCATATTATGAAGCAACATTTAGATTAAATGTGAAACAGAGTAGAATTGTTGATGTCAGGAAAACTATAGCTTCCTTTTGTTAAAATTACTTTTCAGAAGGATTGCAAGTCTGTTTACAGTCCCCTGGTTGGGATTTGGCCAAGAAATTGTTGGATTGTGTTTTAACTTGTAAGACAAAGTTCATTCCCAGAAGCTACATTATCAGAAATATAGGTCTTCAGAGAAAGCATGCTTCTTTCTATTGTGGCCTGGATCATGCTGCATCATTAAACTTGCACAAAACTCTGGGCAGAATATGGTCCTCACATTGAAACAAGAGTGAACAGTCAGAATGCCATTTTAATTGAGTTTATAGTCTGTTGTCAATAGGACCTGCTTAATGAAGAAATGAAGAGATCCTGGGTAAATATCCACAGTCTTCAGGTATTTCCAGACACTGAAAATAAATGTTCTTTCTCAGAGCAGAGAAGAAAGACAGCAAAGTTATAATGAGATATTGAAATTAATGGAGATCAGTTAAAATACTGGATTCTTTTTCAAAATCTGAATTTGTATTTGATAGATAAATACAAGGATGGCTAACAATATTAGACTGTGTTTTTACACATCTACATGTATCCTTGGGAATAGCCAATGAGGCACCATGAATACATTTCTCTAAATGCATAAATATTAATAGTTATATTTTAAACTATTCAGTAATATCCAGGCAAACAAATCCAATTTTTAGTCAGTGCCTTTTAGTTTACAGTTTTAATAAGTGACTTTATTTTAACGAACTCTTTAAAAGTGACAGCTCAAACTTGGTGTTTTGACATTTTACAGTTAGTTTGCAACATCTATCCCTTTTCTTGATTCTGCTTCCCTGGGCACCAGTTCAATAATCTTGCAATTCCAATAATTCTGGAATTCACCTTTGAAAAGATAAGAAAATAGCACTTTGCAGTACTACTCATCTTAGATCAACTGATTCACTTCTTGAAAATGTACAGAGAAAGAATTATCCTGTTGTTATTAAGAGTAGAAACATTCATTTCGTTAGATAATCTGCCAAGATTAGCATCAGAAAAATCCATTATCCTAGAATCAATGGACTTCTGGAAAGCAAATGAGCCATGATTTTCAGTCTTAAACGGGCTTCTACCACAACAAGGCCACTCTTTCTCTAGCCAATAACATGATGTGTCCAAAACAAGCTGAAGCAGGATGACAACTATTAATTTGAAATGCTATTTGTGGCTTTCTTGAGAAAAAGTTGTTGACACACTTTAATTGGTAGCTCACATTCTGTTTTTCCTGTTCTACTTGCTCTTTTAAGAAAGGGCTGGTGCCCCATAGTACAGTATCATTCTGATGAGACGCAGGGTGAGCCAACCAAACAAGACTACAAATGTCAGAATAATAGCTCTGGGGAAGTTTCACCATAGTCACTGTCCATCTGAAATTTTCAATGCTTTACAGTACCGGCTGTTCCCAGTTGCTCTTTGATTTCTGAGTGCACACTCTCTTCCATAAGCTCCATTACAATGCATAATAACTATACAAGGAAACTATTGTTTTTACAGAGATTGGGAAGGAAACAATGCTAGAAATTATTGTGTCATATCATTCAAATACAGGTAGTCCTCAAGTTACTTCCATTCATTCAGAGATTGTCTGAAGTTACAATGGCATTGAAGGAAGGAACATATGACCAGTCCTCAAAGTTCTGGCCATTACAATAGAATAGAATACTTTTAGAATAGAAGAATAGAATACTTTTATTGGCCAAGTGTGATTGGACACACAAGGAATTTGTCTTGGTGTAAATATTCTCAGTATACATAAAAGATACATTCATAAAGTACGACACTTAATGATAGTCATAGGGTACAATAAGCAATCAAATCATACTAGAAAACAGTCAATATAAATTGTAAGTATACAAGCAACAAATACAGTCACAAATGGGAGGGATGGATGATAAGGAGTGATAACAAGATTTAACAGTAATAGTAGTGCAGACTTTGTAATAGTTGAACAAGGTTGAGGGAATTATTTGTTTAGCAGAATGATGGCTTTTGGGGAAAAATTGTTTGTGTCTAGTTGTTCTGGTATGCAGTGCTCTATAGTGTCGTTTTGAGGGAAGGAGTTGAAACAGTTTATGTCCGGGATGTGAGAGGGTCTGTAAATATTTTCACAGCCCTCTTTTTTGACTCGTGCAGCATACAGGTCCTCGATTGAAGGCAGGTTGGTAGTAATTGTTTTTCTCTGCAGTCCTAATTATCCTCTGAAGTCTGTGTCTGTCCTGTTGGGTTGCAGAACCAAACCAGACAGTTATAGAGGTGCAGATGACAGACTCAATGATCCTCTGTAGAATGTTCCTGAACAAACTTTGATGCTTGTCCACCGGCTCATCCTTGCAACATCCAAAGTCATGTGATTGCTGTTGCCGACCCTCTCCGCTGGCTTCCCCCAGTCATTGGGAAAGCTAGCAGGAAAGGTCACAGGTTGCTTTAGTATATCTCCCTCCACAGGCCTTCCTTTGCTTGTGTGAACCGCACCCTCTTTGTTTGTTTGCACCTCTCAGTATCATGCCATGGCTTCCCTGCATTCACTCACTCGCTCATTCACTCACTCAAATGCCACATCTCCTTTCCCCAGCCTCCCTGAGCTCACAACACACATCATGTGCCCTTTTTCCAGCACACATGCCACATGCACCCCACACCCTCTTTCCCTGGCCTCTCTATCTCATGTTTTAGCACCATCCCAACTCACATAGAGCCTGCACTAGGTGTCCCCCATCCCGTGATATTTCTGTGTTCCTTACCTGGAATTCCCTGTCCTTTCCATTTAAAAACTTGTGTGACTTGAGGTTAAAACTGGCATAGCCTGGCTGACTGTTGCTAAGCAAAGTGATTATGTTATGTTGCACTTTATAACCATATCGCTCAATGATGGCTATACCAGTCCCAACTGCCTTAGTAACTTAAGGAATACATTTACTCAGAGAATTTGGAATTCCTCCTTTAAAGTGTTTTTTAAAATCTTGACAAAATTAGTGAAAAATTTAAGGAAATAGAAATGTTTTGGCTAATATAGTTAGGATTTCTATTTCTCCCATTTATTAAGAATATTAACTTTATCTAAACAGAGGACTATGTTACAAAGCATTAAAGACATGAAAATAATGATGTGTATGTCATGTCATTACACAGGTCATGCTTGTTCTCCCACACCTGATGCAAGTACATCAGTGATGTCAGTTGCACAATGTCATCGGGCATTGTATGATTTGACCCCTTCTCACTTATATATGCTTATATTACACATAAAAACTGATTTATTCATTCCTATGTGGAGAATCCGAAGAAGAGACTAGAGAAAGACGATGATAAGATAGGCACCTGCTGAAAATCAACAGTCTCAATTGATACATTTGTGGTGGATGAATTGATATGAAAATCAATAATTGTGCTGATTGTGTTAATGTGAAGTACTGCTTTGCAAAGAGCACTAGGACCAAGTAACAATATAAATTACAACTCAGTTTTTTATTTGTGTAGAAAAATTATAAAATAAATAAGTCATTGAGTTGTGTGAATATATTAAATAAGAATCACATTTACAGAAATAGAAAACCTCTATACTTACATATTTACATTAAAAAATCTAAAAATTATGTTTATCTTACATATAAGCTACTGTCAATTAACATAAGGCTATGTAGATTATTCTGATATAAGTCCCATTACATTTCATAGTTTACCTAAACATGTGCATAGAACTATAACTTGAATTAAAGCTGCTTCTTTATAGAAGCAATTTATATCTGTATTGAAGCTAATAATATTGCAAACTAAATTCAAGATGCTTTATCTTACTCTTTAATACTCTTTAAAGAAAAATCCCATGGAAGTTGATAGTACAGTATCTTTGTTTTGATTTTTGTTTTATTCAATAAATATTGTATCTGTGATACACACACACACACAAAGACACACAGACACACACACAGAGTTTCATCATTTGCTCTTATATGGTAGAAGATGTTCAATTTCAGCAAAAGCTTGGCTCAGAGCAATGCTTGTTCATCCCAAGGAAGAATCTCACAATTCTTATTGCTCGAATAGTAAGTCACTCCCCACCTTTAATGTTTTAAAGGGAAAACTGAACATTCTGGAATAGTTATGTTGCAGATGTTAAGGACTAGACTAATCTCAGGAAACAAAGCCACCAACAAATAACTCTGTTGGTTGATAGTTTTGCAAACTGATTGCATCTCCCAATGTTTTGAAACCAGAACAACAACTTGGAAGCTGCTCCAATTGCTTATGTAGTTTCCAATGAGACCAAACTGCATTCAACACTGGCACTTCTGGCCTGGCACATTTTCATCGAGCAAGTGGGAATCCTCCAGATGACAAGGTTGGAGGCGTGGGAGAAACGAGGCACACCCTGTACCGTTTGTCCCGGTTAGGAGTCATTGAGCTCTTTAAGCAGCGTGAGAGACTTACTCAAAGCCAGCTCCATTTCTGCCTTTCACCTTCATGGGTGTGTGTGGAACACAGCAAAGAATACAATCACAAAGGCCTTTCAAATTCATGCTTTCTCACATACTCTCTCAATCAGTTCATCTCTGCCAAAGGTAACATGTGCAAAAAAAGAAGTATGCGGGGCAGCGGCCATTCGGTATTCTCCTACAACTGAGCAGCACTGACTGGTGTGCTGACTGCTGCTATGAAACCAAAGCTTGTCACTCCTGTATGTACGGTCACATGCTGGCAATTGCCAAGAAAAAAAAAAGGATCACTCCTTGCAGCACACCTCTGGCTTGGTGGCAAATAAAGTTTCAGGTTAACTGAATTCTTGATTTCTTGATTTGAATTTTTCAGAGATGCCTCCATAAATTAGTACGTGCTTCAGCGACAGCTTCTTTTATTATCTGGAAGAAGCAAGCCTAGCATTAGCAGATGGGACACTGATTTCCGGAAATCTGAACGAAGGAGACTGCTACGTACAATATTAAACTTAGATTTTGTTAAAAGATCTTTGGGGACAACTCAAAGATTTGGATGACTATACAAGGAATGCTGCGGTTGTGATTGGTGCATAGCAAAGCCCATGTTTGAGACTCAAGAGCTGCTGAATGGTGGTAAGCTCCTGTCATTGGCTCCACCTCCTTGACTGGGACATGAAAGGAATGCCCACAAACATCCCACAGGCAATGGTGATGTCATGGCTAATCCTTTCAAGCCGGAAGAGCTTTAAACAGTGCCTCTGACATGAACAGAGGGGAGGTGACTATACAAACCGGACATCAACTGGGACCAAGTGACAACATAAACTTATAACTTATATTTTTTTCCCTTTATAAAATTATCAAGCCCCTCAGCTGTGCAAATTTACTATATTCAATAGAAAGCACATTTATGATAATAGAAATCTCTGTGCTTATATACTGACAAGTAACAAACTTTAAAAAATATGGTATTTATTTACACTTTCCTATGTATGCTATTCTGAATATTTATCATAGTATTTATCTGAAAATGTACATAGAGCTATAACTTGTATTATGAAAGTGATTTATTTCTGAACTGATCCAATTTCTGGCCATCAATCTCAACCAAGAACCTTTTGCAAAAATTGCCAGAATTCCAGCTGGTAGAACAGGCAATTCTTGGATGGAGTTATCAGTCAGTTAGGTAGAGAGTTGGGTTTTGTTTTTGTTTTTTTTAGCCTCAGGAAAGTTGTACATTTGATGACTGACCAAATTATAGTGCTTGACTCTGTAGCTTCTACATTTTTTTCAGGAAATGTTCTACATTATATATACAGCAAAGACCTACTCAAAACACCCAAACCTCTTATAAAGCTTATAAACCTCATCTCCAAGAAAGTGGAATTATTGTTAGGGATCCTAGGCAAGTAATGTACAGTTGGTCCTTGACTTACAACAATTTGCTTAGCGATAGCTGGTATAATTTGAAGTTACAACGGCACTGAAAAAAGTTACTTGTGACTATTTTTCACACCTATGACCATTGCAGCATCCCCACAGTCACATGATCAAAATTCAGATGTTGGCAACTGGCTTATATTTATGACAGTTGCGGTATCCCGGGGTCATGACCTTTTGCAACCTTCTAACCACCATGTTGCTAACTTAACAACTGCATTGATTCATTTAAGAACTGCAGCAAGAAAGGTGGTAAAATGGGCAAAACGCATTTAACTACTGTATCACTTAGTAACAGAAAATTTGGGCTCACTTGTGGTTGTAAGTCAAGGTCTACCTATAATAAAAAGGATATATTTCTATTTGTTTCAAATGTCCACGCTATTAAAAAAAAAAACAGGTTGACGGCTAAAGATAATGACTTTCTTAAAGGAATTGGATGAGTTTTAAAAATATTTCTGTTATTATATGCTATATCATAAAGCTTCATAATATGATAAGAGTATTGGTACAGAAAACATAAATAGTTATAAACTTCTGAAGTTGGAAGAATAGAAGATACAGTTAAAAGAAACCTTACCTTCATTCTTTTTAGACATTACTACTGGGAATTCTGTTTTCTTTTTTAAGATTTCTCCTTTCTTCTATTTCATTATAGTTAGTGCATTTTTTTTTTACCCTGAATAATAAAAACATTCATCTCCATCACTTTGTGGAATTTATTTTGCTTTTAAATTGTTCAAGCATAAGTACAAAAGTATTTTAAGCTATGATACAGAAAAACAGTGGCATATCAGGTTCCTTGCTACATTTATTTTTCTTCGTCTGTGAGAAGCCAAGCGCCATGGCACAAAGCTTTTGAATGAGAAAACCTCATCTAACCATGCAACTACTGTTATTACAACATTCTGTCAACATTTCAAAAGTGCTTCAAAAGCCTTAAAGTTTGGGGGCATTTGTTTTGAATATAAAAGAGTTTGGCACGTTTAACAATCAAAAGATACAGTAGACTATTCTTTCTCTAAGAAATCCTAAAGAAACCAGATATTAAATTTGCAAGAATTAAAATACTTCTGCATAAATAGAACATTAAGTCCAGTTGACCAATGGGGGGTGCAGTTTTCGAGCCATGGCCCTGTAATTTAGGTATCAAATGGTCAATAGGTCCTGAAAAAGCCTTGCAATGACACAATACTATCACTCGAGGAGAGCATTTTTGTTCCAATATTTCACAATTTTGGAACTTCAAGAAAGTTATGGGAATGGAAGCATTTTATTTCTGCAGGACCTCACATTCCCTTCTCCATCTTTAGCATTTTTTTACCTTAAAGTCCTACTTTAGGGCAAAATTTGTTACTACACTCTTGGGAACTTGGGGGTGGGGTGGGGACATTCAGCAACATAGAAACAAAGCTTCCAAATTATAATGACCAGTTTACATCGGATTCCAAGTCAAAATTATTTATTAAATGTTAAGATAGGCAATGTGTTACATGCATTAATATTGTCCCAAGGCGAGAATTTAGATGATGATTACTATTATTATTAGGGATATACAACTCTATTTAAGGAATTCAGGACAAGGATAGGGTGGAGACTGCTGCATGAACCACAAATTGCTATAAAATAGGCTACAGTTTGAGCAAAATATTAACACAAAGGATTGAAAAAAGGAGACGGCTGGGAAAGTATGTGTCCCTGTGTGTACAAACGCACAAACATACAGTGCTCATAGTTCTGCATTGTGAAAACTTAGTTTATGTGGTCCTTGATATGAAATCTATAGGACTTCAACAGGAAGTTGATCAGTCATTTAGGCTTTACATAATGGTGAGATAGAGAATCTGACCAATGTGCTCTTAAGTTCAACAGCAGTAGATAGCAGCTAAAATATTATTTTTCAGGAGTGAAATTTAAAGCAATAAGCATTATATTTGTTAATGATCCCAAACATAAAGCTCAATTAAATAAGATGTTTATTAAAAAATATTTTTAAATAAATAAAATGAAGTAATGTTGAAATTTCACTTGTCTCTTGCCACTGAGTTCTATTACAGGACCATTTTTTTACAGCAAAACACAACAACCTTAATTTGTTAATTATTTGAAAGCCATCCTTGGAAATAGGTTTGGAACTCACCAATCTGCCATTTATTGTACTTCAATTAGGCTTCATAGGACTAGATCCAAACTGAGTCATAGCTAGAGTAAACACTCCGAAATAATTAAACTTAAATGTTACGTTTCATCAATTTCAAGCTTAATATATCTCATAAAATCAAAAGGACACATTACTTGTTTCCATTGCTCATTTCTTACAGACTTAATGAGATCATTACCTGTCAAATATAGTTTAATCTCCAAGATTATGGTATGCTGAATTTTAATGTGTCCATACTGGTCTGTCTGCTTACACTATTCATTATTTTATAATGTTCTAAATGGCTCTCAGAGGTAAATTGAGGTAAATACTGCTCTACAAAATTGGCCCAATGTATTCCTCCATATAATTAACGTTAAGGATAGAGAAATACAAATGAATTCAGTCTCGCATTTGCCAATTTACATTTTTGTATCCTATTTCTGAGTTGACCTATATATGTACTTTGATGTATGTTTTCTCTAAAATACTATTTTTTGTGGAAGATTTCTTAATACTGTATATACATTATAGCACATACTTTTCACTTGACTGCATGTAATATTCACAAAATGGAGTCACCAGTGTATAAATATAATCACCATATTTCATAAATGTATATTTAGAAAATATAAACTAGCATTAAAATAAGAAGCAACTTTCTTTCTTACTTTGGGGCATCATAAATCCTAATTCTGGCAAGCAATTTTACAAAAACGTTAGTATTCTGTTGCTGAAAACATTGTTAAGTATATTAAGTACCACGTATATCTATCAGCTTTTGCCACTATTTTATTGTACTTTCTTTGGTTTACTAGGGTATTTAAATAACTTGACTTACTGTTCAGTGATGACAATTATAATGACAGCGAAGCTGACCACTGCAAATAAAATTGATACTACCACAACTTCTATTTTTAGGACATTTGTTTCAACATTGGTTCTTTTTGTCTTCAAGAACTGTTCCACACAACGTTCACCAAAATAATCTGGGTGGCATCTGAAAGCAAATCATGAGAATGCATAATTACTGCTATTCTAAACATATATATAACACTGAAATGATGTTCAAAGTATCTCTAGATACATCCACTATGTTTATTCCCTTTGCTTAATTCCCTCTGTGTTCGTTTCAAATTCAAACAATAGTTTGAATTCTTGATCATTTTGATGGGAAGTACCAGGAAAGGCAATTTCATTTTCATAGGAGACTATAATGCTACAACTTCACACTCTCATGTCATGCTCTACACACACACACACACACACACACACACCCGCACACACACACACACACACATGCATTTTGAGTGTTTGGCAACTGGTTTGCCTTTACATATGCATTGCATGATTATGTGACTTTCATTTGTAATTTTGTTGCTAGTTTTGGGGGAAAAAATGTCCATTTGGAAGAATAGGTTTGCACTTACGACCATGATGTTCGCTTAATGATCATGGATTCACTTAATGATCATAGTGATTTGCTTAACAATCACTGCAAAATTGTCGCAAAATCAGGTCCAGTCACGTGGGTGCATCGGCTTACAACCGTAATGACTTACGACTGGAAATCCTGTCCCAATTGCGGTCGTAAGTCGAGGACTACCTGTAATAACATAACAAAAGGAGTATTTCAGCCTACAGAAGAGTGCATGGAGCTTATATATGTTAGTTCTCCCCCCCCACCTCCAATCTGGAAACTTGGTTCTGTCACTGGCATATAGCTCGTTGGGCTTCTAGACAGCTTTGATTTGTCCCGAGGAACAAGAAGAAAATCACAGAAATTCACTTTATGGGGTATGTCATTTATCTGAGCACAGATAAATGAATCTCCAGATTCCTGTAGTTTGATTGCAACTCACTCAGTGATAAACTCCATTTGTCCCACTGTCATAAATCATAGTTTACAGCCACAAATGCCTGCTGCACATAACATATCAAACACCAACCCCAAAAATTACATCTTGTGAATTCTATCCAGATTAATGGAGGATATATGTATAAAGGCAATATAGTGGTCAGGGCCTGGGCCACTATATTAATTTTTTCTTATGCTTCCACAATATTGGTGAGTAGGGAATTAATTTTTTTGCAGATTCATATATTCTATTTCATCACTCTATTAATAACTCTGTGAGAGAATATGGTAATACTTTCAGGTGCCATCTATGGCAACATATTAACTATCAAAATAGAGATATTAACAGTTTTATTAACGTTTGTTATTTAACTTACTTGCAAACAGGTATTAGAAACTGTTCAATGTATCTGCATTCACCATGAACACAAAAACCTTTATATTTTCCTTCGCATGGAGTTTTAGTTTTCCTTTTAGTTTTCTTCTCGTTTCCTTTTCTTTTGGGTTTGTTAGGGTTCTTTTTTCTACCATCTAGGTTTGCTGGATTCTTAATGGGTGGTTTCTCTGGAAAAAAAGTATTAATTATATTCAATTTCTGCAGAGAGGCATTGTGCTCTTGTGATCAAAATGCTAAGAATTAAGAGTTCTTCTAAAACTCTAAAAAAAAAAAGAGGAACCTAATTTATAGCAATTCCTTAGGCACAGAAACCACCTGAGTGACCTTCAGCCTTTCTGCCAGAAGAGCAGAAAACTACTTGATAAACCACATCCTTTTGCAAAAACACTGATAGCCTCACTGTAAAAACTAGGTGTGCAAAAACAAGTGGACCCTGCATGAGGGAAACACGCTAAGAAAAAACCAATGGCATCTACCTTTGCTGCAGTGAGCTCACTGGAAGACTTTGATTCCAATCCACTAGCCTTATTATATAGGCAACACAAAGAAAAGGGCTTGGATTGGTGGAGAGATGGAAGAAAGATTTTAATCTCAGATTCCTATTGTTCTAATCAGAATATTACTTTGATTGCAAAGAGATGCCATAATGGTGACCAAGCAGATATACACAAGAAATGTACAATGGCTATGTTCACCTGAAGAAGTGTCATGTAAATCCTAAATTTTAGTCAACTCTAGGATTTACTTTAAATAGTCCCAGGTTTATATTAATTAGACATTAATGAACCGTTAACCCATTAACTATTTTATGCAAGCACTGTAACCTAGTAAAAACAATTGTCCATCCTCATCTACAAAGTCACAACTTGAAGCTTCTCTCTTAAACCTAGTGAGTCACTATGATGGGGAATGGCAATCTCCTTTGATATTGGTTTTCTTCCTCATTGATGCTGGACCAAAATCAGCAGAGACAATGGTTTGTGCAAAGCTCATAAAATAGCAGGCATTTCCAGAAGAAAATGAATGGTGATCTGCATTCCCAAAATGATTTCTGATGTGTGAAAATATATTATCTGGGTTAAGCATATTGTGCAACTATAGCTAATATGTTTGTGGAAGCAACTCTACTGCAACAAGAAAACAAATTCAAGAAAACATTCAGTTTTCTTCATACTAAAGTCAATTTGCTATTCCAGGCAGTGAAATCTTCTGGTGCAGAGATCATATCCCCATATTTAGAAGCAAGGGCTAGCTACATATATGAACAAAAAATAAGAAGAATTCATTGATGGTCTTGATAGAAATAAATATTTATGTAAAGTTTTGATTTGATGCAATTATTTTACATTTTAAGAATTTCAAAATCAGGAAAGAGAATAGGATTTATAATAACTTCTGCCTTTCTAAATGTAATTAAAGAAAGTCAGTGTGCAAAACATTTTAATATAATCAGTCTTTTTTATTTCTCTCTGTAATAAAGTCAAAACTAATAATATAAACCTTACTGCTCAGCAATAAGATAAATTAAATAAAGTTAGAAGTTTAACAATTCTAATGAGGTGTGGTAATATGGTTAACCCCAAAGATATTTGCATTTCAGAGGGGTTTAAAAGATCAGAGTAGATAATTATGTGGTTTTAGACAGGGTTTCACAATGATCTGCCAATTCAAAAATGCATATTGTGGGATTGAGAGCATTATTTGCAATGGATTTCTCATTCCTAATCAGCATAAAACAGTCTGAAAGGATTATTTGTCTCTCCCCGACACCATTCCACTTACAGGTGAGGTATAGTCAATTCTTTAACTCAAAAGTGATTTGAAACCTAATGAAACAACTTCTGTTTTTTGTTTAACAGCCTTTACCTCCAAAACTTTATGGTCAACTCACATTCACATGGAGCAGAAACCTAGCATTTAGATGATTCTTGGTTATTATATATTGATACCACATGCAACCCTTTTTTGTACCCATTTGGCATTTGCCATCAGCAGGACTAATTAAACCAGCAAGAACTTAATACAAGGGACAAGCAACCTGGGGGCCTCCAGATGTATTGGACTTGAAATCCCAAGAGGCCCGCATGGCCAATGGCAAGGATTATGGAGGTTGTGGTTCAAAAAAATTTGGGGACATCAGGTTGTCTCCTCATGTAGCCAGAACAGATTCTTGTGTTTTCTTTACAACCAAGGACATGCAACCCGTATCTTGGAAGAGGAGTACTGAGTCAGAAACCTTAGTGAGTTTTTACCTTGCTTATTTTAACTCAGCTTTCCCACATCTAATACCCTCAAGATGTATTTACATTATAACTCCAGAATGATGAGAACTTGCTGTTACTTATCTGGAAGGCATATAGTAGAGAAGGCTGATTTAGCCCTTTCTGTAATAGAAGGACCTAAACAAGAGTGAACGAGTCAGGAACTCATGAATGATACACCAGAATTCTCCCTCGTTACATATGAGCATAATCACAAAGTTATAAGCTGGAATCCATTTCTCCCAAGTGATCCAAGGTAAAATGGAATGATTTTTTTTCTGCTGTATCTTCATAGCAGCCCTTTATGTTGTATTAGACTGAAAGAGCATGATTGGTCTGATATGTGTCAAAAATATATTCTGTGGAGGAGGTATTTTCTTATTTGCAGTTTGTCAGGATCAGGTCTAGCAACCCAAGAGCTCCCTCCTGACCATACAGCCTCTGCTTATTATTCTCTAGCCCCAAAATGTAAAGTGTTGTGCCAAATCTTCTTGTTAGAGAAAATTTAAATTTTTCTATTTAAATTTCCACATCAACAAAGTCTGAAAACACCATAACTATTTGTAATATCTTTCTGGGAAGGCAGTCAACTAACTTAATCAGATGTACATCTTGGGAAGAATGTTATCCCTATTTACTTAATTGCTAACCAGAGGGACAAATATTAATCTATATTCTATAACAAGCCAGTAAGCAGTATATCTGATTAGCAAAAGTATTTCCTATTTCCTATATATAGTTAGGGCTAAGTGATGCATTAAATGAACAGTGAGAAAAGGCCATGAGACAAACTAGAAAATTCAAGCATCAGAGACCAAGGGTTAAATGCAACTTTCTATTAAGTATACAATTGCACTATGAAATTTTACTTAAGCCTGATTATTTTCAATGAAGTTCAAAGAAATTTGCATGCATATTCTGCATTAATAGCACCTTTGCCAACACATTTATAATTTCTGAAGCATCCAACTAAATCTACTTATTTTGCAATTTGATTTAACTGTTTAATTCAGTACTATATTCAAGCAAACATATCTCAATTTAAAAAGGCATTTACGTCCTTCTTTTACTCAAATAATTGAACACCATAGAAACATCTATCTTTAAGTAAGTAGAGCTTCCCAATGGGCCTGAACTAAGGAACTAAAGGAATTGTTTCTAAGTAAGCCCAAATATTAGCTAATCAGATAAAGTTGATTTTTGTATAAAAAGAAATTCCAAAACATTTACTTCTAACATTTTAAAATATTATAATCCAGATTAGTTGTCCTGCAGAAACCTTTATATATTGTGTAGTAAGTTATCAGAATGGATCATAAAACAACATGCTGCATATTATTTTAAAATAGCAGGTTTTATCTAACTAATTGGATTTTCACCATGCAATTAAAATAACAAAACTAAAAGTGGAGAGATCAGATTTAAGTCCTGAGTAACTTGGAGCAACCTACTTGGTGGCATTGTATTTCTTGTCCTAAGTACTGTATGGATAACCTGGTAAAAAATTCCCACATATACCATCTTGATCTCTTAGAAGAAAAGTGATATATATACTTGTAATAAAATATAAATAATATAATTTGTCATTTTAAAATAAATGAACACATAATAGGAATGATATTCATTCCTTGTTAGAACTTTATTCTACACGAATAAGATAATTAAGCTAATAAAACTAACCTTTTCCACAAAAATCTTTGAGTTAATATCCATGGTTAAAAAAGTGCAATGCAAATATTTATTTATTGATACTTCATATTTCTTAACTGCAAATCTCCCTCGGAGAAGAATTCTTGTATACAATATATCATCAATAAAATTAAACATTAAAATCAGAATAATTTAGGATTAAAGGTTTTAAAATTATAAAAACATTATAAAAATGTTAGAATGTGAAGAATTTCAAGATGGCAGATTAACAAATATTAATAGAGGTAATGTAGAGTTACCTCATATTTCTCATATTGTCATATGTTATTATATAGTTTTTCTCTTGCATTTTGTCAGACAAATACTTATTGGCAACATTAATATTTTTTATCCATAGTTGCTTAGGCTAGAGATATATATTCATCCTAAAGAATTCTGAATGTTTTCACTGCCTTTTCCTCTGTCCATATTCACAGGTATCCTAAGCATGACTGAGAAATAATAATGATCCTTATGGCATTCACCCAGTGAATGCACAGCAAATAATATAGCAAACCATGCCCAAATGTGGTTTGCCACTTCCTCTTTTTTTGGTTTATATTTCAAAAATCTTGGTCCTAATTGATACTTCCTGTTCCTTTTTTTAATTTTTGTGATCAACACTGAACATATGTGAATAGAATGGGGATAAAGCTAATGTTTTCCCTTGCTTCTAAAACAGAGGTAAAAAATAAAAATGAAGTAATTGGAAATGCTACTCCAGGACCAGCTCGGCTAAGACTACTATAGCACAACCAACATAAATATGCAATTATTAACTCAAATGATTTATAAGAAAGATACTAAATTTGATTCAATTAAGAAAATAAAAATATTTATAAACCAAATACTTTTGGAAGTTCAATGTATTGGCTCAGGAAATATGAGTATGACAATACATTATATTCATATTCCCAAGAAATAATATTTAATTGAATTTCTGATTTTCTAAATTCTGATAAACTTATCCAATCTGATTTTAATATTGAAACTCTAATCAAAATTTTGCTATTTTCTTTATCCATTAATACGTTACAGATACATTTTAAGAGAAAGTATGCTTTAAAATGTCAATTTCATCATGAATATAAATTCCTTCTTAATATTGCAAATGAATGCCCAAATGAAGTAGAATGGAATGGCTGATACTAAACTATTTTCAAAAGTTAATATAAATTTTAAAATAGGTTAATACCCACTAATATTATTGCAGAGGTAATACATTCAAGTTTTATTTGACCACGTCACAAAATTAAAGTTATATTTTATTGACATATTTTATTTGTTTGTTAAATTTATTTGGGACCCATCTCATTGTGGGGCAACTTACAAGCGTAAAATGGAAGAAACAATAAAAATGTAAACATGACAATAGCAAAGCCATGAAACAATACAATAAATGAAGTACAACAATATCAATTAAAAGGTGGTCTGCGGGACAGGAAGTGCAAGGGGGAGGTAGGGTTAGCTAATTAGTCTAGTAGCCATCTCCAGTGTGGTTGTTCCCCATAGGGTCCCCAGGCCACTGGCAAAGCCATGTCTTCAGGTCCTTTCAGAAGATGGGGACAGACCTCACGGGGGACGGGATTAGAATGATTGCAGGATTAGTGTTATAGCAGAGAAGGCTCCTTTATATACTTTATGAACCTCATTGTTATGCTAGCAGATGCTTATCTCTTTCTATCTTGGAGCTATGGTGGCACAGTGGTTAGAATGAAGTATTGCAGGCTAATTTTGTTGGCTGCCAGAGTTCAATTCTCACCGGCTCAACGCCAACTCAGCCTTCTGAGGTTGGTAAAATGAGGACCCAGATTGTTGGGGGCAATATGCTGGCCCTGTAAATCACTTAGAGAGGGCTGTAAATCACCGTGAAGCAGTATATGTGCTATTGATAGTGTTATTATGATTTTGAAGAATCAAAATAAAGAATACAGTAATATTAAGAGAAAAGGGCCTATTTTATGGCTTCAAATTTCCACTCATCCCAACACATACTACATGGGGCTTTGGACAAAGTTTGTTTATAGTGCAAATTGAATGAACTAGCACAATAAGGACTATTTAAAAACAGAAGAATGCCTTATATTTCATTTCAGTATTCCACTGGGTTTTTGAAAAAAGATTTAATTTTAAGGGCAACAGTAAAATCCATTTATTTTTTCCTCAGTAAATAAGCTTCATTTTGGTCAAAAAGGGATTTTTATACAGTGATAAATTGAAACCTACATAGTGAACGCACCTATTAACTATTTGTAAAAAAAAAAAGTTTCTG
The DNA here is from genome assembly GCA_023653725.1 of Bungarus multicinctus. NCBI lineage: Eukaryota > Metazoa > Chordata > Lepidosauria > Squamata > Elapidae > Bungarus > Bungarus multicinctus. Next base: position 41,421,072 of record CM042840.1, read on the forward strand.
AGATTTATCGAAGTTTCTTGAAAGACATATTTTATCAGAGCTTCTTGAAAAATATACTTAGTACCAAACACTAAAGTTCCCAGGATACCTTGAGAGAAATGGATTGGTTGTAACATTAGCTTAAATTTCTATTGTAGAGGTATGGTTGAGGTTCAGAAGCCAACTTTATCCTTGCGTCCAAAATGTGCTTCTTTTGTACTAGTGTGAAGTCCTTGCCAATGATATGTATGCTATAGAATAATCTTCAAATTCTTGGAAACAATCATTCAGACTATTGATATTATAATTGTTTTAACAGCAAATATGTGACTATTTATTTATTTAGAAACAAAAAAGGACAAAAAGGCAGCATTATTCATAAAGACACCATAGTGCAGATATAAGTCTATTAGACATTAAATACCTTTTTAGACATATTCATTTTCTGGGATCCTTGGTTGCTTTCTCGCAGACATTTCATTACCAAATTAGGTAACATCATCAGTGCTCTGAAGAGTATGAAGTGCTCTGAGCTATCTAATTTGGTAATGAAATGTCTGCAAGAAAACCACCAAGTTCAGAGCATCAAGGACTCTACAGTTCAACCCTGAGCTATATAAATAATCTCTTCCATGGTACATTCGTTTTTATTTGGCTAAAGTCTTTGGATTCATGGAATAAAATAAAGGAAGAATAGGGTTCTATGATGCTTAGAGTATATTATAAGAAAGCCCCTGTCTTGTTAGGAACTACAAAGCAACAGCTCTTTGCAAAAATTATACCAGCCTCCTCTCAAGTGCCTCAGTCCCAAATGGGCAAGCATTCTGTATTTTAACCTACCTCTTCCTGCATCATTCACAAGGAACTGAGGTTCTCTCACTTCCTTCACATTATCTTCAGCCTCTTCAGATTCAACTCCTGATGATAACTGATCAGTGGAAGATACATTGAACATGTTCAAGCTGGGCATGTTTTGCTCATCTTTTGTTACATTTAGCTCTGTTCCAGTAGCATGATGGTAGACTGTGGAAGAGAAATGAAAGAAATGGATACCATTCTTACTAGTCAGGTAAAACTAGCAGAGAGGTGTTTATCTGAAAATTACACTTGGCAGCTGTTGCACATGTAGTTACTCTTATTCTCATAGTGAGTCATTCAAAAAACAGCTCACAGTTTTTCTAGTGGGAATTTGTTTAGATTGCCCCAGAACGTTAAAATTGCCTGGCCAACTTCCAAGGTATTGCATTCCATTAACCAGAACTTTAGCAAGTGTTCTTTAAGAAATAGTGATCTACAGTGGGTACAAACCATTACACAATGGATTTTGATCAAACAATTAACAAAAACAAATATCTGGTCACTCTAATTTAAAGTTTGCAACGTGCGTTCTCCTTTTCTAAAATTATAAAGCAATTATTCAGTATTTAAAATTCCTCTAGCAAATAAATTAGCATTACCAGACTAAGAATCACTTTGAATTAAACTCTCTTCAGAATTGTGGGGTGTAAACAAAGCTTCGTAATTCAAATCCTGATTCAGACAATATGCTCTCATCCTGACCCCTCTAAAATAGTGGAAAATAGTGAGGGCCTCCTTTCATGATTTAATTAAACAAGAAGCATCCACAGTTAAAAATAGTGCTATCTCAAACGTACAAGAGTACAAGGAAGCTGAGGCAGGATCATACCAAGAGAGAGTTGAGTTGTAACTTTGCTCTCAGCAAAAAGATCTCAAATTTTGTGACTTAACCAAGCTGTTCTTAGCAGGATTCTTGTACAGTAAGGAGAGAAAGAGGAGGTACGGAAAATAAAACAGGATAAACTCCTAGACTGAATAACAAATATACAGCAACGAGATTTTGAGGATGGTTTCAATGAAGCTCCGATCGCATATACGCCACTTTCAAATACCCCAAACAACAAAATCAAACTGAGAAGGGGAAAGAGAATAGGGTCTGGCGGGAAACGCAGAAGGTACCCCCGTTCCCCGCCACTGCTCCTCAACCCTTCAGACGCCTCTTATTTCCAAACAGCAGTGTAGTTCCAGCATAACTTTTTTAAAAAAGAGAAAACTGGGGAAAGAGGAGCCCAATTCAGAAAATTGCAGCGAGCTTCGACCCTAATCCCAGCAACGAACCACTCTCCAAATTCCTTAATTGGCCGCCGAAGCTTCTCGCCCCCTCTGCCCCGCCTCTCGACAGGGTCCATCGCTCGCCCGCCCACTCACCTGGACTCTGGAGCAACGGGAGAAAGAGGAGAACAAGCGGGGCACGCATTGAGGGGAAAGGAGCGTCCTCGGGGACCGGCTTGCCTAGTAAAGAGTGAGCGAAAAGCGCGCTGAAGCGGTTGAGGAGGACTCGCTTGGTTCCTGGCGAGTGTTACGCTTGGAGCGGCGGCAAGACACTCCATACCCATCGAGCGAGAGATATATATGCACTGCCGCCGCCACCACTGAGAGGCCGGCAGTCAGGCAGGGCGGTCAGATGAAGCTCGACGTCAGCCGGGTGGGGAAGGGAACAGGTGCGCCTCGTTCGGGAGACATCACCCAGTTGCGTGTGGCGCAAAGAGCAAGCAGGTCGTGGAGGCGGACCTGCAGCGGCAAGGTAGAAAGCCGTCGGATGAGTCAGCTAGGGTCATGCTCTTTACTTGTAGTCCCCAACGGCTGTAGACGTTTCGTCAGGTACATAGAAGCGGAAGATCGACTAGAGGAGAACCAAGTGGGTCGGATTGTGTGTCTCGAGTTGCCCCAAAGGGGGCTGAAGGATCAGGCCGCCCAGTAGCCTTTTCATATTCGGAATGGACTTGGAGTGGTTCCAGCCATATTTTCCTTTCCAAGCGTTTTCCCTGTAGCATTATGGAAGCAACTCTGTTTTCAAACATGACAACTTTAAGATGCATAGAGTTCACCTTCCAGAATTCCCCAGGCAGCATGCAGCCCTACAACTGAGGAAGGCATCTGAAATGATTGAAAAAGTGGAAGGCAGAGATTCCCCATCTTCACATTATTTCCCTGTGGGAGGCAGCTGCACAGTATCATCCACTGCATACTAGCATAGGCTATGTTCGGAATTGCACCTAACCACAGTACAAATATAACCTGGTAACATCATTGGCTGTCTTGTCAGGACATTGCCCTCATCTTTCCAGTCTGCGATTGATATAGTCTTCTATCATTTGCCTGGCCCAATGATAGACACAAGAGAAAAATGGGCTAATTGCAGCTGCCAGTTTGATTTTTGTGTTTCTCCATCAGAATGGCTGCAACATTAAAGTAAAAATTTCCCCATATTATGAGACTATCCAAAGGCAGTATGAAGGTGCGTAAAACCTCTCAAATTTTGTCATACATGAACAGAAATGTCTGGGCACTACAAGTATTGGAAAGAGACAAGATAAAAATTTGCAATGGGGGCAGCAAATTTCATTGTGATATATTTGCAATCCTGACAGGCTCAAGGTTGGTTCAGTTGTCCATCCTCCTGAGGTCAGTAAAATGAGGACACAGATTGTTGGGGGCAATATGCTGATTGTGTAAATTGCTTTGTGTTGTAAAGCACCTTAGAGGAGCATATAACTCTAAGGGCTTTTGCTACTTTCTTCCAGTTCTGTAAACAGAATTGTATCTTGATAAAGGAAAAAGATCCATAGTGTTAGTATCTGAAGCACAAGCAATTTTGCATTTATAGTTGACTGTAATTGCTTTTAATATTGTTGGCACATACATGTTTCACAAAGAATGGCCCTGAAGTTGGATGCAATTGCCTAAATGCAGTGTATTCAGAAAGTATTTAAAAAAAATAACTTTTGCCAATTTTGTTATGCTGCAGCCTGATTTTACAGTTCTTGAAATTCATTTTTTTCTCATTAATCTACCCTCAGTACTCCAAAGTGGGAATATAATTTTAGAAATGTCTGTAAATTTATTAAAAAGAAAAAAAAACTGAAATATCACATTAGCTAAGCATGCAGACCTTTCATTCCTACTTTGTTGAAGCAACTTTGGCAGAAATCAGCCTTGAGTCTTTTTTGTTGATGTGACACACTTGGGGGATTTCCTGCCATTCTTCCTTGCAAACCCTCTCAAGCTCAGTCAGGTTAGATGGTAACCATTGGTGGACAGTCATTTTCATGTCCCTCCAGAGATGTTTAATAGAGTTCAAGTCAGGGCTCTGACTTGGCCACCCTAGGACATTCACAGAGTTGTCCCTGAGCCAGTCATGTTTGTCTTGGCTGTATGCTTAGGATCATTGTCATATTGGAAAGTGAACCTTCGGCCCTGTTTGAGGTCCTGAGTGCTATGGAATAGGTTTTCATTGAGGATATCCCTGTACTTTGCTCTATTCAGCTTTACCTCAATTGTGACCAGTCTCCCTGCTGCTGAAAAACACCCCCACAGAATGATGCTACCACCACCACCATGAGTCACTGGGATGATTTTGAGCAAATGATGAGCAGTGCCTGGTTTCCTCCAGATATAATACTCAGAATTGATGTCAAACAGTTCAATCTTGGTTTCACCAGACCAAGAGAATCTTGTTCCTCACAGTCTGAGAGTCCTTCAGGTGCTTTTTTGTGAAGTCCAAATTTTCATATATTTTGCATTGAAGAAAGCCACTCTGCCATGAAGCCTAGATTGGTGGAGGGCTGCAGTGATGGCTGTCCTTCTGGAACATGTCTGAGATCCGCATAGGATCTCTGGAACTCAGCCAGAGTGAGCATCGCATCGCATTGATCACTTCTACTAAGGCCCTTCTCCCCCAATTTCTCTGTTTGACTGGGTGATCAGCTGTTGAAAGAATCCTGATTGTGCCAAACTTCTTCCATTTGAGAATTATGGAGGCCACTGTGATCTTAGGGAACTTCAGTGCAGCAGAAATTTTATTGTAGCCTTCCCCACTTCTGTGCCTTGCAATAATCCTATCTCTGTGCTCTACAGACAGTACCTTTGCTCTGTTGCAGTATGCATTGTCAGGTGTGAAGCCTTATATAAATCATTAAATCATGTCCAATCAATTTAATTTACCACATATCAACTCCAATCAAGGTGCAGAAACATGTCAGCAACAATCAAGAGAAATAGGAGGCAGCTGTATTAAATTTCAGTTGTTGCAAAGGGTCTGAATATTTAGTCAATGTGATATTTCGATTTTTTCTTTTTAGTAAATTTACAGACATTTCTAAAATTCTGTTTTAGCTTTGTCATTATGGGATACTGAGTGTAGGCAGGGGAGGGATTGAAATTTTTAACAACCGGTTCTGCGGGCGTAGCTTAGGTGGTGGTCGTGACTTGGTGGTCATGTGACTGGGTGGACATGGCTTGGTGGTCATGTTATTGGCTGGGTGTGGCCAACTCAATATCACTCATTGAGGCACGCATCTCCTCGCCTGGCCTCTCATAGCTGTGGGGATTCTGCAACAGTCGTAAGTGTGAAAAATGGTTATAAGTCACTTTTTTCAGTGCCATTGTAACTTTGAATGGTCACTCCACACAAGCAAAGTACCAGAAAGGAGGGGGAAAAAACTCCAGAGATGTTCCTGAGACAGGAAATCTAGTCCTGCCAAGAATGTAATAAGGGTTAACAGAGAGAGAGTTTCTGTAAGCAACACCAGAATGTTTCCTTCCTTCCTTACAGGATTAGGCCAGTAATTTCTTCTAACAGCTGGTTCCGCAAACTGCTTAGAATGTTAACAACCAGTTCTAGCGAATAAGTGCGAACTGGTAGTATCCCACCCCTGAGTGTAGGTTAATGAGAAAAAAAATGAATTTTAACAACTGTACAATCAGGCTGCAGCATAACAAAAGTGAAGGGAGCCTGAATACTTTCTGAACGCATTTTAGCTGCTTCCAGTGCTACAAGCCTGGCCTTTTGACTACTGGAAGATTTATTTAGTTTATTTAGTTCCATCACTTAGGGTTCTTAGCAGTTTATTTTTAGCTATCCTGACTCCTCAATTCTTACACATTTTTATTTGAAAATAAGCACCACTTAATATCATTTCTTAGACATATGAAACAAAACATGTGTCTTTTGTGTGTGTATGTGTGTAAAAATTGTAAAGTGAAAATAATGGGCATCAATACAGGTAATCCTTGAGTTACGGTCACTTAGCGCCTGTTGAAAGTTATGACATTAACACCCACCCATCCAATGACACAGTCCCGAAGTTATGAATGTTGCAGCACCATGGCAATCATTCACCCTTACAAACGACTGCAGAGGCACTGCAACATTCATCCTGCCTATTACACACACACACACACACACACACACACGGACTGTATCTAATAACATAATAGCTGGTCATCCTCTAATTCTAACTCATTATACATCCAAGATGTAACAATACTATATTGAGCATGAGGATACAAGCAAACAATGTGACTCTGACAACATGCCTATGTGCCATGGATTGCTCCCATTCTCTGCTGTTTCTTTGATACAGTAGTTGTTTTATGTATACTGGGTTCTGTTCTTTTAATTCTCCATCCTTGTCTTAGACTTTGACAGGGCCCTTGTAACTAAGATAGTGATCCCACTATCTTCATTCCTTGTTGACTCTGGTTTTTTGAGTCCAGTCTTCAGTGAGTGGAAAACCTATAGCACTTTATCACAGATTCCTTTATGTATACACAAGTTATTGAGCTCCAAAATTCCAAGAGGGCCAACCGTACCCCACCAGGTCTCTGGGCAACACACCCATAAGTATTCAAAGGCTAGTACTCACAGTTTACTATACCATTCTTCTCCTGTTCTACTATAACTTCTGTTCTTCCACTACTTCTCTTTGTGAGCTCCATTTCTGAAGAACAATAATTCTTCTATTTTCCTAGGCTGTTGCAGGCTGTTTGAGTTTCCCGAAACTAACACAAATCACCTTCCCTCACATTAAGACCAGGCACCTCTCAGCTGCCTCTCTACCCAGCATTTATAGACACACATTGCTGGACTGGTTAGGGAGAGGTCTTAAAAGGAGAGGGTATCAACAGCCCATATCCTAGCCATTATGTAGGCAGTCTGTCCTCTTCTAATCCTTTAAACTGGTCCTGGTCCAAATAATTCCCTTTAGTTTGATTGGATGCCTAGTGACCATTCCAAAAAGAAATCCCTATTGTTTTGCTCTTGACACTTTTCTTCACCTTTCATTGAGATTAATGAGAATGGCCACAGACACTTGGCGCATACAGAATAGATTTCATTTCTTTCTTAGCAGGGAAAGATTCATTTTAATCATCCTAGAAAGTCCAGCCAAAATAGACAGAATAATCAGGAACTTCATTTATATGAGGCGCCTTTCTTCATTCCTCTTATGTCATTTTCCTCCAAGTCTAGGTTTCCACATTTTCTTGTTCTCTAAATGGAAACACTGAATTTGAGAAGAGGAGGGGTCAAAGATTTTGGATAAATTGATACCATCTCAATGAAAGAGCCTTGGTGGCACAGTGATTAGGGTGTAGTACTGCAAACTACTTCTGCTGACAGCCAGATCGAATCCCACCAGGCTCAAGGTTGACTCAGTCTTCTATCCTTCTGAGGTGGGTAAAATGAGGACCCAAATTTTTGGGGACAATATGCTGACTCTGTAAACTGCTTAGAGAGGGCTGTAAAGTACTATTAAGTGGTATATGTCTAAATGCTACTGCTAATATTGTGTGTGTTTTGAATTTTCAAAGCATCATTAATCTTCTGTCAAAATAGGCACGAATATGCTGTATTTATTTATCAAGCTTAACCTATTACTTTTCAGCCTAGCACTTTGACATAATCAAATAAATGTAAAATAAAATAGGACAGCCTTTGTTTGGTCAGTTAAATAGGTGCTAAGAACAAAAAGAGAATTTTAGTGTGATGATAATTCTATATCTCTGAAATGCAGAGTATATCTTTCATGCACAATTTGCCAAGGTTACAGCAACAGAGAGTGGCTAGTTGCAATCCAGATACATTAAATTAAGGTGAAGTTGATCAGTATGAAATAAAATAATTGTGAATTGTGAAATGGCTTCAATTTTGTTAAATCAAGGAAATATAAATAGTGATTTTGAATATTCTCCATAAGATAAACATATGTTTCTTTTTTTGTTCAAGTTTCAATTATTTTCAGGAGAGTTCAAATTCTTTAGTAAGTTTCATAACTGTCAAGGACCTATGACCAAGTTGTTACTGTAAAACATCCCCACATAAATGTTTACTCTAGGTTGGCATTCTTACTGTACAGTTCTTTGATGTAAGAATTCTTTCTAAGGGCTATTGTCAAATACTTGGTGATTGAGGCAAGCAGCAGAGATGACCAGGCATCCCTGCCTCATTCCCCTTTAGAACTGAACAATAGAAACTGCTGATTATTAACTTTCACCATAAGGTTTTATAATAACTTGTTCCGGGACAACAATCGACACATAGCTCCTTTTTAATAATTTTACTATTCCATTGTCAAACTCTTTCAGAAAATTATATCATGGTCAGCTGCAAATTCTTGACAACAGTAGGTAAAAAGTGTTGATGACTGATCTTAAATTGGTGATTTAGTGAAGGCTGGATATCTATCTAAATTTGTTCAGACTAATATCATTAATTATAGGATAGCATTCAAAACAATAAACTTTAACTCTTCAGAGTTTGGAAAATTTGGGCTTTGGAATATGGATCTTTCCCAGGTATATTCTTACTCCTGTTGTGGATAAAACCATTGACTTCCTCCACTGAAACTATAGAACAGTTTTCTGCAATTTCTGAGAGCTACTTCATTCATTCATAAATCCACGCTTGTTTCTGGATGTTCAGTGTCTGCTCTCTTGAAAAAAAAAATATTTGTGGAGGTCACCTATGTCTTAATTAAAATTCTAGATTCTCTATAAATGAATGATGGAATGCATCCAATGTTTTCATTATGAATCTATATAGACTTCTGTAAAGCCTTTGATTTAGTGGTACGTGACAAACTACTCCTAAAACTTAAATCTTACGGTATCTCTGGACACCTGCATAACTGGATAGAAGCATTCCTATCAAACAGACAACAAATGGTCAAAATTGGGAGCGTCCTATCAAATTATGTATCTGTCAATAGTGGTGTCCCCCAAGACAGTGTTCTAGGACCAATGCTCTTCATACTCTACATAAATAACCTCTGTGATCATATCAAGAGCAACTGCGTTTTCTTCGCTGATGATGTAAAGCTATTCAACACCACAGACAATACTGCTACCCTTCAAAAAGACCTTGACTACGTATCAGAATGGTCAAACAAATGGCAACTTCAAATCTCAACAAATAAATGCTCTGTCCTACATATTGGCAAAAAAAAATCAGAAAATAAAATACAGGCTTAATAGTCAAGACCTTGTTGATGATCCAAACCCTGTCAAGGATCTTGGAGTACTCATCTCAAATGACCTAAGTACTAGAGCCCACTGTAACTATATAGCCAAAAAGGCGTTAAGAGTTGTTAACCTAATCTTAGGTAGCTTCTCTTACTAATAATTAGAAAACATTTGCTAGACCAATACTCGAATACAGCTCATCAGTCTGGAACCCACATTATGTATCTGATATTAACACAGTTGAGAAAATCCAGAAATATTTCACAAGAAGATTTCTCCACTCCTCTACTCATTGCAGAATACCTTATGCCATCAGATTTAGAAAACCTAGAACTACGGCGCTTTCGGTCCGATCTAAGTATAGTATATAAAATCATACATTGCAAAGTCCTACCTGTCAATGAATTCTTCAGCTTCAACCATAACAACACTAGAGCAAACAATAGATACAAACTCAAGGTTAATCGCACCAAACTTGATTGCAGGAAATATGACATCAGCAAGAGAGTGGTCAATGTCTGGAATACTGTACCTGGCTCTGTGGTTTTTTTCCCCAAATCCCAAAAACTTTAACCTTAGACTGTCTACTATTGACCTCACCCCTTTCCTAAGAGGTCTGTAGGGGGCGTGCATAAGCACACCAGTTCTTATTGTCCCTGTCCTAATGTTTCTCATATATATTTTCTTAAGAACATGTGTGGCTGAGGTATTGGCTGTGTGACTATCAGCCTCCTGTGTTGTAACGACTTGGATAATGAGCTGTGTGACGACCTTCTAAGTTCTATTGTTTTGACATCCTGGATCTTGTGCTGTAATCTCCTGGGTCGTAATGACCTGGGTAATGGGCTGTGATGACCTTCTGAGTTATAATCTTGTGACATCCTGGGTCTTGTATTGTAATCTCCTAAGTCGTTGGCTGTGTTGCAACATCCTGAGGTTTTGTGGTATAGCCTCCTGAGTTCTGTGATGTGATATCCTGAGCGGGTGGCTGTGATGTGACATTCCGGGTTTGACTCTGAGTTTGAGGCCTGGCTCTGTGTTCATGGCGTGTGTCAGTTTGCTTGGTTTGGGGATCAGAGTGTGTGGCAGCTGGTGATGCAGCTGTGGTCTGGTTTCTGGATGGTGGTTGCCTTTCGTCTATGGGGTGGGTTTGGGTTTGAGTCTGGTGAGGGAGATTGCTGGTGGCGTCATGTGTTGTTTTGGATCTAGTGTTGGTTTGGGACTTGTTTGTTGATAAGGGCTAGTTTCCAAATGTCTGGTAGGCGGGAGGCATCGTCCTGTTTATTCATGTTCTGGGGGTGTTTCTCTATTTTGATGGCTTCCCTGATTATTCTCTTTTTGAAGTGTTCAGTATTGGAGATTAATTTGGTTCCCTCAAAATTAATTTCATGTCCTGTGGCTTTAAGATGCTGGAAAAGGGAGGAAGAATTTTCTTCTTTTCTGGCTGCATTCTGTGATGCATGAATTTATTCTCCTGTTGGTTTGTCCAATGTATGTGGCTGGGCAATTGTTGCATGGTATTTCATAAACTCCTTGGTTTTCTAGCTGGATCTTATCTATGGGGTTTCTTAGGATATTGGCTATTTTTGGGTCAGTGCCAAAGGCTGTCCTGATATTGTGTTTGTGAAGAATTTTGCTGATTTTATCTGTGGTGACTTTGATGTAGGGGAGGAGGGCGATATCGTTGTCCTGTTCTGTGTCTCGGTTTCTGGGGGGGGGGGGGTCTCCTTTAGGATTAGGTTGGTAATTGTGTCTCTTTGGAATCTGTTGGAAATTAATACATTAGTGAGGGTGTGTAATTCTGTTCTCAGGTGGTCTTTGTCAGCTAGGCGTTTGGTTCCGGAGATGAGGGTCTTGGCTATGGAGTTGATCTGTGCAGGGTGATGATGGGATTGTGTGTTTAAGTAGTGGTTGGTGTGTGTTTTCTTCTGGTGGATGGTATGTCCTAGGAGCCATTGGTTTTTTTGTAAATTAAGACGTCCAGGAAGGGAAGTTGGTTGTTGGCTTTTGTTTCCATGGTGAATTGTATTTTGGGGTGTAGGCTGTTGAGATGTGTGAGGAAGTTGTCCAGTTTTTCTTTCCCATTTGGCCAAATTACGAAAGTGTCATCTACATATCTAAGCCAGAGTTTGGGTTTGGGTTCGGATTTCTCTATAGCATTGGTTTCAAAGTGTTCCATGTATAGGTTAGCGATGACAGGTGAGAGGGGTGATCCCATAGGTGCTCCTTTTATCTGTTTGTATCTTTGTCCATTGTGGATGAAGTATGTGTTGGTTAGGTAGTGATTAGTCAGATCTAGGATGTGCTTAGGGGGTTTGTATTTGTTTTGGATGGCTGTCAAGGCTTCTTTAATAGGTACTGGGTGAAGAGGGATATGACATCGAAGCTCACGAGTAGGTCGCCGGGTTGTAGGTTTTGTTTCTTTATTGTTTCTATGAAGTGGAAAGAGATGGATTCTGTGTAGGGCTGGAGTTGTTTGGTGACAAATTTGGCAAGATTCTGTAGAGGTGAGCCTATGGAGCTGACTATGGGTCTGAGTGGTGTTTCTTCTTTGTGTATCTTGGGGAGGCTAGGTATCTAGAGTTTAGGGCATCTGGATGATTTTTCTCTGGGGATGATTCTTTGCTGGATCTCTTCACTGACGGGGGAGGCTTTTATTTTGGATTTGGTGGTTTTTTCCAGGTAGGTGGTGGGGTCTGTATTTAGAGGTTTGTAAGTGGGGTCATGGAGTAGGTTGGATAGTTTGGATTGGTAGTCTGATGTGTTCATCACAACCGTGGCATTGCCTTTGTCTGCTGGGAGAATGATTATGTTGTTGTCTTTCCTCAAGTGGGTGAGTGCTTTTTGCTCTTCTCTGTGTAAGTTGCTTCTGGGTGGGCTGCTGGAGCAGAGGACATTGGTGACTTCAAGTCTGATTTTATTGGCTACATCTGGGTTAATTTTGGTTAGGCTAGCTTCAACTCCACATATAATGTTAATTTTGAGGGAATCCTCCTGTTCTCAAGGATAGATTCCAGAAAAGTATTACCTAACAAACTGTTAGAAAGGCTTTTTATGGCCTTTATAATAATTTTCATTTGGGGGTCAATTTGTTGTACTCACATTATAGAGGTAAGTTGTTCCTAAACAAACAAACTTCTCAGTTTCTTTGGTTTGAAATATAATTGTGTTATTTATAATTGTTATCATTCCTATATAATTTCATATGTTCTGCAGTGTTGTGATAGGAGAAACAGTTTACTGTATCTTAATTGTGAGAAAGATTTTGAAAGATTTGATCATATATCGTACATTACAGCTTGGGGTGGTTATATTGTACGGGTGACTGAACTAACCACTTTGGAGGGACTACTTAATATTATTTGCAATAATTGATTTTCCTCATTTAATTCTTTTCCCCATAGTTTTCCTTGTTGGGAGTCATCAGATATACTAGGAAGCATATAGTTAAGAATCTAATTTAGTACTTAAATTAATAGAAAAGATAGAAGAATATGGAAAAGTAGCAGGTTTGAAAATACATAAAGATAAAATAAAGATATTAACAAAGAATATGTTAGCAAGATGAAAGGAAGAGTTGGAAGAAGTTTTAGAAATACAGGTCACAAAAAGGTTAAGTCTTTAGGGATATACATTACACCAAGATGTAGCACATTGAAGGAGGATAACTATCTTAAACTCAAATAGCAGATTGTGACAGATTTGACAAAATGGGAAAATTTACAATTATCATTGATTGGGAGAATATCTACAATTAAGGTGAATGTATTGCCTAGAATTTTATATCTATTCCAGACAATTCCAATTTGACTAGGGAAAGAGTTTTTTGAAGACTTAAATAGAATTGTGCTGAAATATATTTGTCAGGGTAAGAAAGCGAGAATAAAACTTAAACTGTTACAAGATGCAAAAACAAGAGGAAGGTTTGCCTTGCCCAACTGGAAGTTATATTACCAGGCGACAAATTTGACATGGATAAAGGAATGGATAACATTAAGGAACTAATTTCTTAGACTATTGACTTTAGAAGGGCATGACTTGCTGCTGGGATGGCATGCTTTCCTCTGGTATAAGGGAACTAAAATGCAGGGGTATTTTAGAAGACATTATATTAGAGAGGCACTGTTTTTGAACTGGGAGAAGATAAAAACACAATACTACTTAAAAATTCCATTATGGATATCTACCATTGAAACTTTTTCTTATCCAATAATATATACAAAGGAACAAACAGATATGGTGAGATATTGAATGAAAAGGGTGAACTTAAATCTATGCAAGCGTTGGAAGAACAAGGTGTAAAAATGAATTGGTTTTCATATCTGCAAATACAATCTAGATTTGATAAAAAATTTAAAACAAGGTATTTATGATAAGTTGACTGATTTAGATAAAATTCTGATGGGTACTGATGAAAAGGTAATTTAAAAACTATGGACATTTATTAGAATTTAAGTTGGAGGAAGAACAAGTTAAAGAAACGATGATTGCTTGGAGAAAAAATTTTGGATATGGGATTGATTTAGGGAAATGGCAAAAATTGTGGTCTCAAAATTATCAAATGACAATGTCAACTGCATATAAAGAAAATCTGTATAAGATGTTTTACAGATGGCATCTACCCCCGACGAGAATCGCGAGAATGTTTAAGAACAAATCAGATAAATGTTGGAAACGTCATCAGATACCTGGTTCATATTACCATATGTGGTGGACATGCTTGGATGCAAAAAGATATTGGACTAAAATCTACACATGGTTGGAAAAAAATGATAAAACAAAAGATAGACTTTAAACCAGAGATCTTTTTATTGGAAATCATATTGGAAATATACAATAAAGAGCTGAAATATTTGATTGTAAATGTTTTAATAGCAGCTAGAATTGTATTTGCTAAGAATTGGAAAAATGAAAAAATACCTATGCAGGAGGAAGTTATTAAGAAAATTATGGACTGTGCTGAAATGAGTAAATTGACATTTGAAATTAGAGAGCAAGAAGATAAACAATTTTATATGATATGGGATTTGTTTTATCAATAGTTGGATAAAAAGACATGGTAATGTAATAGATTAGATAATTTTGTAATAGATTAATATAAAATATAATATAGACATATATAACCAATGGATGAAAGTACAATATAAATTTCAAAATAAAATTTGGAATATCTTGTATAAAATGATGGAATAAATAGTTTAGTCATGGGTGATTAATAACTGATAAATATATAAGCATGTTAGTTTGACAATGTGAAAATTTATATAAGCTGTGAGTAATGACTACGAAAGGATAACACAAAAGATTTGTAATCAACTGTCACACTGTATGTATATAAAATGGAAGATGGTTTTATGTTTTTATGTTTTATTTGTAAATGTTTGTCTTAAAAAATAAAAACTTTTATATAGAAAGAATCTAATTTAGGAAAAACTTAGAAAAATGGGTGACTGGAAATGACGGAATCACAAATGGGGCTAGATCTTAAAAACCTTTCCTCCAGGTGCTGTATTTACCTTTTGGTCTTTATTTTTCTATTTCTGAAGTATTTTCTGCTCATTTTTTTAAGAATAGAATTCTTTATTGGCCAAGTGTGGTTGGACATACAAGGAATTTGTCTTGGTGCAAATACTCTCAATATACATAAAAGAAAAGATATATTTGTCAAGAATCACAAGGTACAACACTTAATGATAGTCATAGGGTACTATAAGCAATCAAATCATACTAGGAAACAGTCAATATAAATTGTAAGGATACAGGCGACAAATATAAATTGTAAGGATACAGTCATACAGTCACAAGTGGGAGTGGATGGGTGATAAGGAATGATGAGAAGATTAACAGTAGTAGTAGTTCAGACTTTGTAATAGTTGAACAGTGTTGAGGGAATTATTTGTTTAGCAGAGAGATGGCTTTCAGAAAAAAAACTGTTCTTGTGTCTAGTTGTTCTGGTGTGCATCATTTTGAGGGAAGGAGTTGAAACATCAAAAGTAAATGGTGATATGAACCACAGAAAGGTGGTTCTGTTAATTATTCCACCTGTGAATTAAGTCAATTGTTCTACCTGTGAACTTGCCAGTGACCTGAGATAAGCCAAATGGTTCCAGATCTCCATCTGAAATATAAAGAATATGCTATTTCCTATTTTAAAGGATTGTTCTGAATATTTATAAGGTAATTACGAGAAGTGCTTGAGAGACTGTAAAAGTCTGTATGTAAATTGCATTTTTATATAAATTATATTATTTATTCTATTTTTATTCTATTTCAATAACATAAACTATAGCAGTTGCTATACCCTGCTCTGACAGTATCAATTGAGGTTGCAGCTTTGTGTCCACAAATACAGGTAATCCTCAGTATAAAATGAAAGGAAAGGAAATGAAACAAGTGTATACAGATAAGTTTGTTTGAACATGTACATGAGAACTGAAGGTCCTCAGGGTGTGGCACATGATTGACCTGGCATCCAAACATAACTTATCCTTCCTCGGTGTTCCAGTTAAAGGCAAATGAGATAGAAGAAACTTGCTAAACTATGATTCACAATGAGAGCTTTTCTAAATGTTATCTTTAGACTTTCATCTAATTTTCTATATCTTCCATCATGTCTTGTTAGTCTATGCTTCTGATTTTCAATGACATAGGACCTATTAACCCAATCTTAACAGCACCAGTGCTGAGGAAATATGTTACAAGGAAGACGATATAGTCTTAAGCATTCACCATTCTGTTTAAGAATTAGAGTGCATGATATACCCAAACTTTCTGAATATTGTACGCCTAAAAGGATCATATGATGAGTGGAAACTTTCAGGTATATAATCAAGAAATCCTCATATAATCAACGCTTCTCTGAGAGAGGGGTCGCTCCCGACCGCCCTGAAGATGGCGGTGGTGCGGCCCCTCCTCAAGAAGCCTTCCCTGGATCCAGCTGTTTTAAATAACTTCCGTCCAGTCTCCAACCTTCCCTTTGTGGGAAGGTTGTTGAGAGTGTGGTGGCACGTCAGCTTCCTCAGTACCTGGAGGAAACAACTTACCTCGATCCGTTCCAATCGGGCTTCAGGCCTGGGCATAGCACTGAGACGGCATTGGTCGCGTTGGTTGATGATCTCTGGAGGGCTCGTGACAGAGGGTTCTCCTCTGTCTTGGTCCTATTAGATCTCTCGGCGGCTTTCGATACTATCGACCATAGTATCCTGTTGCGACGGTTGGAGGGGTTGGGAATTGGGGGAACCGTCTTTCGATGGTTCTCCTCCTTCCTCTCCGACCGTTCGCAATTTGTGTTGGCGGGAGGGGAGAGGTCCACCTCTAGGCCCCTGGTTTGTGGGGTGCCTCAGGGGTCGGTTCTCTCCCCTCTCTTGTTCAACATCTATATGAAACCGCTGGGCGAGATCATCCGTGGTCTTGGGGTGAGGTG
Organism: Bungarus multicinctus; assembly: GCA_023653725.1. Taxonomy (NCBI): domain Eukaryota; kingdom Metazoa; phylum Chordata; class Lepidosauria; order Squamata; family Elapidae; genus Bungarus; species Bungarus multicinctus. The sequence continues at coordinate 41,437,795 of CM042840.1, forward strand.
TCATCTGTATGCAGATGACACTCAGTTATACATCTCCACCCCGGACCACCCCAACGATGCTGTGGGGGCTATGTCCAGGTGCCTGGAGGCCGTGCGGGATTGGATGGGCGGGAACAGGCTCCGGCTCAACCCATCCAAGACCGAGTGGCTGTGGTTCCCGGCGCCCCGATATAGCCAGTTGACTCCGTCGCTGGCTATTGGGGGGGAAATTTTGCCCCCCACAGAGAGGGCTCGCAATCTGGGAGTCCTCCTGGATGTGCGGCTGTCGCTTGAACACCATGTCGCGGCCGTCTCCAGGGGGGCATTTCATCAGATCTGTCGGATCTACCGGTTGCGGCCCTTTCTGGATCGGGACGCCCTGCGCACGGTCACTCAGGCCCTTGTCACCTCTCGCCTGGACTATTGTAATGCCCTCTACATGGGGCTCCCTGCGGGGAGCACCCGGAGACTCCAACTGGTGCAGAATGCGGCCGCGCGGGTGATCATGGGGGCGTCACGTAGCGCCCACGTGACGCCTCTCCTGCGCGAGCTGCATTGGCTGCCGGTGGCTCTCCGGGTTCGCTTTAAGGTTCTGGTTCTGACCTTTAGGGCGATCCATGGCATTGGGCCAGGTTACCTACAGGACCGCATCCTACCGGTGATCTCCAGCAGGCCAGTGCGTGCACACAGGGAGGGCCTTCTCCGGGTTCCGTCGGCTGCCATGTGTCGCCTGGCGGTCCCGAGGGGTAGGGCCTTCTCTGTGGCGGCCCCTGCCCTCTGGAATACTTTGCCACTGGAACTGCGTACCGGCATGGACCTGAGGTCCTTCAGGCACGCGCTGAAGACCTGGGTTTTCGAGCAGGCCGGCCTGGGCTGAGAGAGGGTTTTAATTTGTCTCCATTGCTTTTTAGTAATTTTAATTTGGGGTTTTAAGGGGGTGGGGTGGGCTTTTATATTCGGCCAAATATTCAATTTAATTTCTTTTTAACTTTTGTATCATTGTCTGGGTTTTTGGATTGGCTGTACACCGCCCTGAGTCCCTCGGGAGAAGGGCGGTATAAAAATTTTATAAATAATAATAAAATAAAAATAATAAATAATAGAGCATATTTCCATATCTTGGGTTTGAAACAGTCTTTGATAAGATCTTGTTATAACTGGCTATTTTTAAAATTGTATAGGTATTAAAGTTAAATGTAAAGGTAAGTAGCTGACATACTCAATGTCACTGTCCTAATGTCCAACTAAATAAGGCACACTGCAGAAGCATCTGGCCCAATGGAAAAAGAAGTATCCAAAGAGCCATTTAGGAGGTAGAAGAAAGAATCTCTGAATGAGCTGTAGATGCTAATTAATCAAAATTCAAAGAACAGTTAGCAAAAGAGAGCAAGAAAGAGTGTTTTACTTAAAACAAACAAGCATACCAGGGCAGAGAACAAAATGGAAACTATTAAAGCTTGGAGAAGCTATTTCTAGAATACCATAAGCTGTGCAGCTTCTTCAGACTTTTCCTTACCACCTATGCCAATAAGGGATGGGAGAAGAGAATCAATCGACTCCCTTGAAGCCCTTTTCTGTTTTCATAGAAGGTAATAGAGAGGAGTATTAATTAATATATTAATTTTCTCTAATTTTCGATTCACCAACTCTTTGCAATAAGTATTAAGAAATTACCAGGCTACAATATTTTCAATCAAGATTTGTATAGGATTTGTCCAGATAATGAATTCAATTTCTTATGACCTTGCAGAATTAATCTGACGGCAATGTTTGCTATGACAGCTAATCCTCACTATTTACTGTTCAAAAAGCTTCTGCAAAAGCATGACAGCATCAATAAAGCAGAAACTGAAATCATAAAAGCAGCATGAGAGATTTTGATTTCACTGTTAAAACAAACTCTGTCTTGTCCAAACTGCATCTCTTATTATAAAGTAAAATACCGGAAATGCAAGTAGGAAATAAATTGCAATAGCTTTTAAAGGGAAACAAATTTGGCTAGGAGACAACAAGGAAATCCCAAGCCTGAGAGCTATATTAGGAAGTTGAATAAATATCCCAGAAGAAAGCAAAGGGAAACCACTTCAGTCTTTTTGTCTAGAAAATTGCAAGGGCAGGTTATTGCAGCTACTGTACCAGAAATTGAATGTAACTTGAGCTAAGTTTTATCTTGAAGGCTTTATTGTGAAAGCACATCTAAGCAATTTAAGAAAAAATTGTCAGCATTCATGTGGAAAGTTGAATCAGGTTACTGAAGACCAATAATGATAATATGGTTTATGCTGTTCATTGAGTTTTGAAGATTGTGGTTGGTAGCTTAACTCTGTACTGTGGCCATTTTTATCTACTCAGATGCTGTCCATGGTTCCAGGCAAAGAAAGGTGTTTTTTGAGCCTTCAGATTTGGGACAATTTAGGGTAAAGATAGTATGCACAAAATCAGCATACAATCAAAATTTGGAATACTGAACCATGGCCACTCATCCATTCAGCTTGATGATACATCCATATCTTGCAACATTGCAATCTTAGTAATGTCTTTAATCCAATGGAAATTAATCTTGTTGTACTCACAACTTCTGATAACTTGCCTCATGTAGCTCAGAGAGTGGAAGGCTTGTTCATCCTTGGAGCTTCAATTAAATGATGATCCTCAATTGAAATTATTGTTTCAATGAGGAAAGGGACTTTCTATTTCTCAGTGCAATCATTAATATTTAGAGCACTAAATTGGACAGGCAGCTGCTATCATCTCTGACTGTTGGTTTCTCATAAAAGGGGAAGTATACTAAACATTGCATAGTATAACACACCAGTATGTTTCTTTACTGTATTAATTATTCTTGTCTAAATATAAATATAGTCTTTTTAGTAGAACAGGAAGATTGTAATTTTATTTTAAAATAAATGTTTTTAAATGACCCAATTTTAACTTATATTTTTGTCCCAGCCCAAACAAGCTGACTCAGAAAACAATCCTTCTCTTTGTTTTCAGAGTAAAGCAAAAACTTGCTATAACTTTTTGATTGTACTCTAACAGAATACCTATAAATGAAGCCGAAAGGCAGCTTGAAAGCAAAGCAAAGCAAGTTTGCCTTTACTAGGTTTTCTATGAAATGCTGGCGAGTTCAGAAACTGCACTAGGACTCTTGTAAGTTTTGTCCAATTTTCATGTAAACCACAACTTATGTGAAAAATTACTTTATCTGACCTCATTTATTAATGTTTCATCATTCTCTATGATGCAGGGATTACTATTGACAATAGAAACAAATACAGTAATAATGTATTATATAGTACAAAAGTGGCAATAAATTACTATTGTCTTCTTGGTCAAATCATATAGTCTTTAGATTAGGAAAATAGTTGGTAGGAGGGGAGTTTTTTTATATAACAAGCTTATTAATACCTGGGGACCCATGGTCTGGTGTTCGGCACAGCCATGGGGCTACAGTTCTGGCTCTTTGTTAAATGCATAGCACGTATGCTGCATAGATAATCCTTGACTTAGGACTAATGATCCCAATTGGGAGACAATTTTCTGTTGCTAAAAAAGGTGGCAGTTAAATGAATCATGCCCAATTTTATAAAGTTTTTACCATGGTTGTTATGTAAATCATTGGTAATAAAGTGAACCACATTAAATGAGTTTAGTTCATCCCATTGACTTTTTTTACACAAGTCAGATGAAAAGGTTGCAAATAGAGATCAAATGACTCTAGGATACTGCAACTACCATCGGTTGCCAAGCACATTAATTTTGAGCATATGACTGTGAAGATGCTGCAATGGTTATAAGAGTTTTGTAAATGCAAATAGCTACTCCTGTAATATTTTTGAACATCCCTCCAGGGATCTTCTACCCAGTGCCATGTGCTTCATCCAGTTTGTACCTGTGACCTGTTTTTTTTGAAAAAGGAAAAAAGAAAGATGGGGAAACCCTATTATTGCCATGAGACTTTCAAACCCCTGACATCCCTTTGAGTGTTCAGTCATGTTCCAGAAGTATATTTGCCATACTGAAGCAGAAGAATTGGGGAAATTATCATGTAAATGCTTAGTTGAGTTTAGTACAGTTTTGGAACCACTCCCAATCTGTCCCTTTAAAAATTTGAAGAAACAGATCAGCAAACCAGAAATCCCAGTTATGCTTACTGCATCACTGCTTTTATCTCCAGAGGAATGATATTCCATAGGAGGGAGCTACCACTGCGAAAGCCCTTTTTCTTGAGCCCAACAGATATATTTCCTTTTAGATGGAATGTGCAACATTGTGATTCTTGATGAATGTATCTTTTCTTTTACGTATACTGAGTGTTTGCATCAAGATAAATTTCTTGTGTGTCCAACCATACTTGGCCAATAAAGAATTCTATTCTATTCTATTCTATTCTATTCTATTCTATTCTATTCTATTCTATTCTACTCTACTCTACTCTACTCTATTCTTTGCCCTGCCTTCTCATTCTGGTGAGTCAGGTAGATGTGACTAAGGAAAGGCATTCTTTCAAATAATCCTTGTAGGGCTTTAATGGTGATATTAGAGCCAGCACTTTTAATTGCACCCAGAAGCAGATCAGTAACTAATGCTGCTCCTCCAAAAGGGGTGACAGGTGCAAACCTGGGCGTGCGTAAAACTGAATATCACTGCATTTTAAGCTAGCTGAAGTTTCTGGACACTCTTCAAGGGCAGTGCCGTTATAATTTGTCTTCTCACATATACAGTATAGTAAAGATGTATATAGGAAGGCATTTTTAAAATTTAAATTTGTAAAAATTTACCAATGCTATCAATCCACAAACAACAGCAACATGTGTGTGTGTGAGAGAGAGAGAGGGAGAGGGAGAGAGAGAGAAAGAGAGAGAGAGAAGTCAGGTTATATTAGTGACTCAGCCCTGAACTCATACAAAAGTGCTTTTCTTAATCTGGATTGCTGTCTTGAAATTCTCCTTCTGAATTACTAAACCTTTGGCTTTTAACCAGCCTATGTGTTGTATGTATACTAACTGATCTCTAGCCTGAATACATGATACTGAGAAATATATTTTAAAAAACTTCTTGAATGTGACCTATTGTTGCAAAAATCTCAAGTAATTTCTAGTGATTGCCACATGTAATAATGGTCCTATTTCATCGATATCAATATCTAAAAGGAAGTGAGCAGTGTGGTGCCATGGCCATGAGGCAAAGCAGGTGTTGGGACATGGATGACCTGACTGTTGGGACCCTGAAGTAAGCTGGTGCTGTGTGCGTGGGGCAGGTCCACCCTCCCCTGTCTCATGGTGGCAGCACTGGTATGCCTCATGGCCTCCTGAAATCACAACTTAAATGTTCTTCAAGATAAATTGAATAAACAGCTCCTTACCAAACCTATGATCTTTAGCAACGGTCATCCCTATCTTCCAAAAAGATGACCCCTGCCTGGTTGAAAACTACAGGCCAATCTCACTGTGTTGTGTCACGTGCAAAGTTATGGTATCAATCATTAATCAATGTATTACCTTCCACTTAGAGTCAAACAACCTACTCTCCAATAAACGGTTTGGTTTCAGAAAAAAATTGTCCTGCAATTTGCAACTTCTACACTGCAAAAACATATGGACTACATTACTTGACCAGGGCAAAGCAATAGATGTAATTTACATAGACATCTGCAAAGCCTTTGACTCAGTGATACATGACAAACTATTATTAAAATTAAAATCTTACAACATTTCCAGATCCCTTCACAAGTGGATTACTGCCTTCCTGTCAAACAGGCAACAAATAGTAAAAATAGGAAACAACCTATCAAACCCTGCACCAGTTAACAGTGGTGTCCCCCAAGGGAGCGTTCTAGGACCCACACACTTTACACTCTATTTAAATGACATTTGTGATCACCTTATAAGCAACTGCATCCTCTTTGCTGATAATGTAAAACTATTCAACATCACCGACAATGCTATCGTCCTTAAAAGTGACCTTGATTATGTGGCTGAATGGTCAAACAGTTGGCAATTCCAAATCTCAACCAACAAATGTTCTGTCCTACACATTGGTAAAAAAAATCAATACAACAAATACAAGCTAGACGGATATGACATCATTGATGATCCTCACTCTGTCAAGGACCTTGAAATTCTTATATCGAATGACCTAAGCACCAGAGTTCACTGCAACAGCATTGCCAAAAAGGCATTAAGAGTTGCAAATCTAATCTTGCAAAGCTTCTCCTCTGGTAATACTAGGGCATATATAACTTTTTGCAAACTAGGGCATATATAACCTTTGCTAGACCAATATTTGAATACAGCACCACTGTCTGGAATCTGCACTGTATATTAGACATTAATACAATTGAGCGAGTCCAGAAGTATTTTACAAGAAGAGTACTACACTTCTCTGTTTGCAACAGAATACCCTACACCACCAGACTTGAGATTCTAGGCTTAGTACATAAAATCATGTTACAATGTCTTATCAGTTAATTAATATTTAACTACAACAACACAAGAGCACACAACTGGACTTCCAGTGGCACTTCCATCGGTGATGGCCTGGAGACCGCGATCATGCATGGCTTCGATCCGTGTTTTCCTTATCGGAGGGTCCCAAACAGGACCGGATCCACCTCAGAGGGGTGGGGAAAGAGGGGGAGACTGCCAGCTGGGTCAAGGGGACCCGCATCTCCCCTCTCTGGCTAGGTACACTCCCCTCAAAGTCTTTAATGGCTGCCCTGAAGATGGGAAGCTATCCAGGAATTAAGTTTTGTACTGCAGCAGTGAAGAAGTGGACAGTGTGAAAACCAGACATAACTCATGGACATAAAGATACCTCAGAATTAAGCTATAAAGAATTTTTCTAAAAGGATTATAAAGCAGCAACTAGAGAGAGAAGAAAAAAAGGTAAGAAAAAATGAATTTTAACAAGAGCTAAATTAAAAGAAGAAGCTGGAAGAAAATTTGGATAAATATGTGATTCTGGCACTAAATAGGCAATTAAATGCTGAACTTGAATGTGCCAAAAAGAAATGATTTACAATTTGGATTTATTGAATTTTTGAAACCTAAATACCTCAAATAAAAAGGAAAAAAAGTAGAAAGGATGGAACTTGGATGTAACAGAGAGCGCCACCTAGTGGTAAAAGAAAATTACAGTGACTTTTTTAAAAAGTGTCATTCTTTCAAAAAAAGTGTCTCATTCTTTCGAAACTTGATACAAAATAAGAGGAACTTTGTTACAATAAAACAGAAACATTGAAAAGTGAAAAGCGAAAACACAGAATATTAAAATAAAAGAAAGCATGAAGAAACTACACTGGGATTGTTTGGTGATCTTGGCATAAATTTAAAACTTATGGATATTGGACTATTTGATGAATTTGGGAGGAAAAAAATTTAAAGAAGAATTAATAGAAATTGATCATTGGAAATAAAAATCAAAGATGCTGGTCAAATTGAATTACTGAACAATTGGCTTGGCCTTAAATATTAAAGAAAGGGATAAAGAAAATATAAAAGAAGTGTTTGAAAATGGCAGAACTTTTCTTGTAACTAAAAATGGAACTAAGAAACATTAAAAAAAAAGCTAAATGAAAGAATGAATCGTGCTGTATTACCTTACAATTATTAGAAATGGTGATTCTGGAAAAAGAGATTCTGGAAAAAGGAGTGCCAGAAGGGGAGGAACTAGTTAAAGAAGAAGAAACCATCTTCAACAAACAAAAGGAGCAACGACCATCAAAATGAAGGAGGGGAATGGGAATTAAAACTTGGAGGGTTGAGGAGGCAATTAAAAAAGGAAATGTCTTGAAAGCCAAACAAAGAAAAAGGAAAGAGCAGAAAAGGGAATTACAGAAGAAAGTCTTAAAGAGGGAGGGGGATAAAAATTGGAATAAGAAAAAGAAGGAAAAAACGAAAGAGAAAAGATATAATAAGAGAAAGAACCAGAAAATAAGGTGATATGGAAATCAAACAAAAATAATTAGAAATTGTTTAGTTGGGAGACATAGAGACAATGGGTAGATAAAAATTAAAGAAAGAATTGAAAATGAATTTAATAAGTGTAAAAAAATAAAAATAATTAAGAAAATTTATTGGAAAATGAGAGTAATTATATGATATAGAATTGAATGTCAAAGATAAATATGTACTAAGGTCATGTTTGCATTGAAGTGTAAACCTGGAACCAAGCTGTTCACTGAAAGATGTTTTTAAAATATAAAAATAATTAAAAAATGTTTTTAAAGAGCACATAACAGATATAAACTTAAGGTAAACCACTCCAAACTTGATTGCAGGAAGTACGGTTTAAGCAACAGAGTGGTCAATGTCTGGAACCTGATTCTGTTGTCACATGCTCAAACCCCCACTCCTTTACCCTTAAACTAACCTCTATTGACCTCACCTCATTCCTAAGAGGTCTGTAAGGGCCATGCATAAGCACACAATCATGCCTACCATCCCTGTCCTATTGTCCCCAATTATAGTTCCTATTTCATGTATTTAAACTTATGTTTATTCTTATTTCTATTATATTCTAAGTGTTTGATTAAATAAATAAATTTAAGAAATCTCAAGGTAGGATAATTTCACAGACTAGAAAGAGCAGCAAAGAAGCATTTGACTGCAATGCATCATCTCCTTTGCCTCACAAGAAGAAGACAACTATAAAGTCTGTTTCACACATTCTTCTAAAGTATCTGCTCTGTGCACTGTGGCAGTGACCAGAGCTAATATTTCCACTCTTTACTCTGAAAAACTCTACTCATGATGACAGTGAGGTATTCTTATTAAATGATTAATAACCAGTTATTTCAAAAGCAGTAGAAACATTTAGTTTTAGCTTATAGAAATCCTTTGGTCATTTTTATGAAAGGTTAACTTTATAGGGCTTCTTCCTTGAATATATGTACATACTATATATGGTTACTTAATGGTGTGTTGATTTTTTAAATGTTGTGGCTTGGTCTTGGATTGTAAATAAATACTTATCATTTTCTGAATATTTCTAATATGATCCTACCATGAAAGCAGCATTTGCTTATAAATCATAGATAAAATTCCTCCAATAACATGTGGAAATTTGACCCAATTCCTTGAAAATCCTATTCCTATATTCTCTGTATTAAAAAAGCCATCTGGAACCTTAATAAAGAATACATATCAACAACTGCTGCAATTAAATTGTAGATTTATCATTTCAGTACTGTATAATAAATGAAAATAATATTTTTCCTTCATAGCAATTTTCCTGGAAAACAAGTGTTGATCCTTTGGTTGTAACAGGAAAGTAACACGCCCAAAATGCCTCAGTCGGCTTTCATGCCTGAGGTGGGATTAGAATTCAAGTCTCCTGTTTTCTAGCTAACCATGGAACCAAACTAGTTCGCATAATAACTTCACAATAATTTACTTCAATAAATTTCATTTATTCAGGAAGATGCCAAAACTATGTATGAGACCTGTAGAGTAATTACTGTAATGTTACCAATCCTATGGATCAATTCAGAGCAGTAATAGGACATGCCCAAATCATATGAATTATTTTTCAACTATCAGATAAAGCCAGATAATCACAACTAGTTTTTGCTACTAGTTTTCTGATATGATCAATAAAAAAACAAAACATTGTTATTAATTTAAATGCATTTTGAAATCAAGATAATTTTGTAAAATGTGTATTATTGTAATGAATTCTAAGACATTTTAAACATTTCAACTTATTATTCCAAAGGTCACATTAATTATTAAAAACCAACTGGATGTAGTTTTAATTCTGAAAAAAAAGAGTTTGTGTTTGTGGGTTGATATTGTAGTACACACCCAGGAATGTGCAGATGACCTGGAAGATAGAGAATGTTACTTTTCCACTTTTTAAATCTATGTAGTCATCCAAGTGGTTTTCCTAGTCTTACCTTTATTTGGCTCATATATTTGAATTGTAGGGATTAGAACAAAGATGAAATCCATTCTACTTCATTCCAACTATCTGCAATGCTTGAAGACATCATTTTCTGAATGAAACTCAGCGAATTTTTACAGACACCATTGTTTGATAATCAACCCAAGCACTCCTGCAAACTTTTACTGTAGCAAAAATGATGTTTTTTAATGTGACAGAATGAATGTTTGAGAAATGTAGCTGAACTAACCAGAACTCTTTGGTGGATGAAGTCTGGAGCTGATTTCAATATATTTTACTGTCTGTCAAGCTGTCACTCTGTTTGATTACGATGCTAGGCACCTTGCCATGGATTGCTAGAAGCACTCCACCCCATCAGTCCATTTCATTCAAGTTTATTTATAGAGGATGTTGGACAGTGTGACTTGTCAGAATTATCAGCAATAATGCATCCTTTGGATTTGTGCTACTTTGATTTTAGAGCATGTCAAATTTCTCAACTTTCAATTTCCAGAATTAGGGATGCTCAAAAGTTGTGACATGCCTTGAGGATTGTAAAGATATTTTGGTTATTTAATATAATTTAGATGTGCTTGGTAAGAAACTACATAAGTATAACTTTTTAACATTTCGCTTGTTTCATAGGATTGAAACAATCATTTGGGTTGTCTGTATTGATCTGGATATTATGAAGGCTACCTATAATGGTACTGATACAGATAGGGTTGCAAGGTAATTATGTTTCCTCAGCTATATATCTCTTCAAGTACAATAGCATTATCAGAAAGAAAATTCCTAACAGATTCTTTGTTTGGTTTATGCAAAATAAAAAAAACAATATTTTTATTGCAAATGTTTGGTATAGTTTTTCATGAATGAAATGTCATACATTCTTTAAAAAGCAAGCTTACGCTAGTTCTTTTTCTCTTCTCCTGGGATACCACTCCATCTTTTCCTCCTTCATCTTAATATCTAGAGCAGGGGTCCCCAATTCCTGGTCCTTCGACTGGCATTGGGCCATGGCATGCCAGCAACCAGTCTATGCAAACAAGCGAAGCCCCACCCACTGTATGCAGGCAGCATGCAAAACCACGCCCCCTCTGGACTGCAGAAAAACCTCTGCAAAACCTGTTGCCCAGAAGGTTGAGGACCACTGACCTAAAGGCAGTGGTCCTCAACCTTCAGTCAAGAACTCTAGCTGAGATTAGTGATGATGGTGGAAAATTAATGTCTTGGACCCAGTGCAGCTGAGACAATTTCTCTCTGCTTCAGGCACTATGTTATCTTTGCCAATTGTGTGTCATGTGACATTCTCATTGAATGCAACTGTCCATCCTCAGCCAGTCTGCATAGCATAATGTCACTACAGTAGTGTAAGGGGGGGAAACAAAAGGACACGGAGTAGATATGTGTGTGTGTATATATAAGGAGGATGCATTGGCATGTTAGAGCCTCCAGATGACCCCCAATGGAGTGTAATTATGTAATGGTACTAATCTTTTTTATACATCACAGAGAGGTTGACCAAGATTCCAGCTCTGAAAAGTAAGGATCTGTGTAAGATCAAATCATATGTCTAAATGTAGAACCACATTTCTAGGAGATGAGGGACACTGAGACTAGATGCTGCTGCTTTACTATGGCAGTGAAAATGCTAATGAAATGTCTCTCTATGGAAGGGAGACTCGCCCTTCAGAAAATTACTGAAAATGGAATTATTCCATAGGAATAATTTAACTCTTTAACTGTTATATTGAACCCTTTTTTATATTTATCCCATGTTTATTTTTTGTGGGGGGAGTTCATTGGGATTTCATGATGACACTACTGGTAGTGACCAAAATTAGGATCATTGATTCCACTGTGGCCTTTAAGCAAGTCATCATGTGACTATGAATTGTGATTTTACTGTTAGCCTCTACATTGATCCTCTTATCAGTAGCCATTTTTGTGGGGCACAAAAAAATGTCAATCACATGATTGGAATGCTGCAGTTGTCATCAATGTGAGGACTGGTCATAATGTTACTTTTTCAGAGCATTATAACTTCAAACAGTTGATAATCAGAGCAGTCATTAGGCAAAGACTATCAGAATATCCTATCATGGATGTTTTAACGGTAATTACATTACATGCAGGGGAAAAGCTATTGAGAATTGCTAGATTCCAGTGGGGTGCAATCGATCGATCAATCAATCAATCAATCAATCCTTTTGATGTTTTATGTATAGAAAAATGTGCTTCAGAAAAAAAGAATAGGATTTGTATGTAGCCATTCAGGATGTATGGGGTGACCCACAGGATGTGATCCAAAAGTCAAGATAGCAACCGCATTGCTGCAATCAAAGCTCATCCTGTTTTTACATGTGGTGCATATAACAAACAAACAGAATTTTCATTATATTGTTGTGATAACTGTCTTGAGTTTTTTTCTTTTTCTGTATCTTGCAGACTTCTCTGCATATCAGAACGGAAAGAGAACAAATTAACCTGACACGCGGCCATTATTTTTTGGCCACATTCTTCCTTCAGGAGGCCAATGCTATCTCACAATGTTGCTCCTGTATCCAGTGAGTCAGAGCTGCAGTCCTGGAGATATTGGCCTCATTAAATATAACTGAATGCAGGTCATGCCGTCTTGGTCACTCTGGTCAATAGGAACTGGCTCCCCGAAATAAGAAGGATGTCTTTACAGAAATGGTTAAAAAAATCATTATAGAGGAATATTTGGACACAAAAGATACCAAATAATAATTTGCTGTTAATATTTACAACTTCTTTTGCACAGCTAATTAAATTAATTAGTTAGAAAAAATAATGGGCCTATCAAGGAACAGATCAAAGCAGTTTTGTGCTTTGTGCATTGATAAACTGTCTCTATTTTTATGCTGGCTAGTTCTGAAAAGACAGTTTGTCCTTTGATTTCAGTGAAATGATTTTCGTTTACATGATATAGTTAATAATTGTCTGTCACCATCTAAATGATGCATAGGAATGCTGAAGGTATGTCTAGAACGCAAATAGTTGCAATCCAATGTTCTCTGGAAAAATATAATTCAACACCACTTTGAATATTCCTGAACTTGGTAATTGCTAATTGTTGGGTTTTTTTAATTGCTGAATCATCTTTCAGAATATTCTTTTTGTTTTCCTGATTATTATTTCTTTCAGAATTACTGGAAATGGAATTCAGGCTTACTTTTAACATACCAAACTTGTTTACTCAAGGAGGGTTAGACCAAGTAGAAATTCTTTCCTCCATACTTGTTGCCAAAACTAATTTTGGGCACTGGTTCTTCAGATATGTAGATTTACTAGGACAAAGCCTAGAACAAAACATAATGATTCACACATCTTAGAGGAGGCTCCACCTCCTGAAAGAATTAAATACTATAAGTAAAGAAAGTCATTTCAAGAATTTGCTGTTGCTATTGCTGACATGTTTGTTTAAAGCCTTCTTGGAAATTATATTGTTGGCCAGGAACACCTGATATTGCTCTTACTTTTGTGATGTCAGCAACTTTGAAATATTTTTGTTACAGCACTGCGACATTTTCCACAAGGGGAGGTCCTGAATTCTGGAGTTTCTGCTCAGAATAAAGCCAGACAATTGATTTAATCTGAAATATTTAACCTCCTGTTTATTAAAATCCATCCTGTGTATCTCAGGACTTACAAGCGGTACAAAAGCATCACTGGTGAACTGAAGCACTTTTTAGAATAGAATAGAATAGAATAGAATACTTTATTGGCCAAGTGTGATTGGACACACAAGGAATTTGTCTTGGTGTAAATACTCTCAGTATACATAAAGAAAAAATACATTCGTTAAGAATCAAGAATCATAATGTACAACACTTAATGACAGTCAGAAGGTACAATCAACAATCAAATCATACTAGGAAACAGTCAATATAAATCGTAAGAATTTATGGTAACTGAAAGGCAGCCAAATAAGGAATTGTGTTATTGTTGATCTTGATCCTCGACAGCTCAGGTAAACATTGGAATGATCATTTTGGACGGCTTCAGTCTTTGAATATTCCATTATGGTTGGCCAATTTCAGATAATTCAGGGTGGAGGGCTGTATAGTTTACAAATAAACAATAAAAAAACCCTATTATGTCTGCTAAACATGCTAATCCCCCAAAATGATGGGCAAAACAAACAAAATAAAGCTCTTTGACAAATTATTAGACTTCAAGCCAAATGATCTACTTTAACTAGTTCTAGAGAATATTTGAATCCTTTCATTTAAGAGAGATAAAATTGTTTTGATTCATATGTTCTATAGTCAGGCTCAAAGCATTCTTTGCTTTTGTTGTTCTTATCTGGTACTGTAGCAGCCTCTAGTGGAGAATGGCATACCAACTTCATTGTGTGGACATGTTTTTCAGATACAAACCGGTAGGGGCAAGTGAGAGTTTATCAAAAGTCTCTATTGTAAGTAAGGTCTTGCGCAAAATAAAATCTATTCTGCTTTACAATCCTGTGGGAATAAAAGGGGAATGCAAACTGAAGTCCTTTGAAGAATGATGGGACACAAAATGACATTTGGTTTGATCTATCAGTTCACTGTGATACAGAACATTATCTGTATCATCTGAGTTGATCTTCTGAGTTGAAAAGGCAGTAGAATCTCTATCATATGATGTCTGAAATATGTGAACAGGCTGGAATAGGCTTAGTCACACATTGTACGTACAAAGCAAGCATTTTGAGATTTCATTGGATCAAGGGCCAAACTAGCAAAAGGAGATGGATATCCATATACAATTAAAAAGTATATGGGAAACTAAAATGAAATGAACTTATTATTCATTTTAATGCTTGTAATGAATTATTGAACAAATAAATACTAATAACCTGCTTTCTTATGTTGACTTCCATACCTTAAGTCTCAATTGATAAAATATGTATGACAAGAAAAAAAAATCTTTTACAGACATCTCCCATTCTACTCTAAATCTCATATATAGATGACATGACATACCAAAGAAGACAGGAATTACCACTTTTTAAGGGGGGGTTCATAAAGGGAGTTGCATGTGTCCTGTGGGCTTCAATTTGTGCACTTCAGTATAATATGGTCATCTATGTTATTCACATAGTGCAGTGGGATTTCTGGCAATAGATTAGTTCCTTTAGCAGTAAGATACCTTCCTTTAGTCGAAAGAAAGGAAAGATGGTCCAAGTGTAAGACATCTAGAGCAATGACACTCAGGAATAAAAATTCCTTGAAATCCTATTAGCCTTGTTCCCCACCCTCACCCAAAATAGCTCAACTCTGGCATTGATTGATTTGATTTAAAATAATCAAAAAATAAATTAAAACAAGTATAAAACAACATGTAAAAATTGCTTATTATTTTTTATTTGGCAGCAGCCAAAAAAATGAATAAAATTCTTGGTTGCATAAACAAGGCATAGAATCAAAAACAGGGAAAGTACTGTTTTATAAAACCTTAGTAAGACCACACCTGGAATACTGCATCCAGTTATGGTCACCACATTACAAAAAGAATGTTGAGATTTTGGGGAAAAGTGCAGAGAAGCTGATGAAAGAGTTGAAGATTAAAACATAGGAAGAACAATTGCAAGATTTGGTATGGCTGGCTAGTCTAGAAAAAAGAAGGACATGATAGCAGTATTCCAGTATTTGAAGGGCTGCCACAAAGAAGAGGGGGTCAACTTATTTTTCAAAGCACATGAGGGCAGGAGAAGAAACAATGGATGGAAACTAATTAAGGAGAGAAGCAACCTGGAATTGAGCAACTTCCTGGAAGTGAGGAATTAACCAGGGGATCAGGTTGCCTTCACAGGTATCTGAAATTGTATAGGGTTTCTGACTTGAGCAGGGGGTTGGATTAGAAGACCTCCAAAGCCTCTTTTATCTCTATTCTGAATTGAATTGAAAAAATAAAATAAAAATTTTCCTGAAAGCATAACCCTAGAATAAGAAACCCTAGAATAAGATGACCCACCAGTCCAACATCCACTCACCCACCCTGAGTGGAGAAATCCAAAGGAAAGCATCTCAGCCAAATGGGGATCCAGCCTTTGCAGGGTCCACCCTCCAAATTCAGAGCCACCCTGTCCTTTGTTGTTACATCTCTATTGCTGAGTTGAACTCCCCATCCCACAAGCTACTGGGGAGGGCAGAAGATGCACTCCCTTTGATGATCCAATTCCTGATTTCATTTGAACAGTGCCTGGCTGGACCAAAGGCACAATTTCATTTTGCTGTGAGATTTTCTGTGGAGCCAGGAAGGATCCCTGCACTTTGGATCATAACACCTGGGGAGGAGCGGTAACCAGGCAGGATGTGGATGTGGAGTTCCGTCCACACAGTCTGGAAATGCGGATCTCCCAGTTCCCTCCTTGGTCTGGTGGTTGCAGAAATAGGTGCAGTGTGGGGCTGGTGGTCAGATGGTATATTCTGCTTCAACTCTCTTCCCCCCTCCCCCATATGACTCATGCCAGGGCAAAGCTGAAGCGGTGCGGTGGTGGGTAAATGGTGGGCATGCTGAAGCAGGATGGAGCCCAGTGTCCTCCATTTTGTTCCATTTAATCTTAGTCAAACACAATTATCTAAAAGCCACTCTCTTGGTTTACTCTCTTTATGTTAGGATCTCCAGTTGACTTTGAATGATTCTCTTCCTTTAGTACTTCCAGAGTAGTTTTATCAACTTCAGTTTTTGTCAACTTTAGCAACTCTAAGATTCATGGATATCAGCTTCCAGAATTCTCCAGCCCATGTTCTTTTACGTTTCTCTGTCTTTGTATCCTTCAAAGAACCTGAGTAGTTTTTTATTTCTTCAATATACATTATTATGGAGCCACATGTTTAAATCACATAGATTTAATAGCCACTTCTTTGCTGGTTTCTTTCCAAACTAGCGTTTTCTCATTCTGTTTAACTGCAGTGTTTCTCATTCTGTTTAACTGCAGTGTTACTAAGGTGACCAACCATCCTCCTTTAGGGAGGACAGTCCTCCTTTTGTAAGTTCTGTCCTCCTCAAAATGTGCCCTCCTACATGTCCTCCTTTTTGATATTTGAAGACTAATCTGTAAATCTCCGCATTGGATCAATGCCGGTCTGATCCGTTGGGTGTGATGTGACGTATTTGTATTTGACATGATGATTTGTCAAGGCACAGTACAGTGCGGTGAGATTATGAGACGCATGCACTCCACACAGAATTGTTTTGAGAGAGTGTGCCGCGCACAAGTGGCTTTGATTTTTTTCTTCAATTTATTTATGTCCTCCTTTTCATTGTAAAAAAGTTGGTCACCTTAGTGTTACTCTAACCCAGACATGTCAAGCTCAAGATCCAACCTGTGGTGTATTTAGATCTGGCCCGCAAACAGATTAGTAGGAGGAAGTGATTAAATAGTTACCTCCTCACTTCTTCAGATGTCTTGTTAGTGTCAGCAGCACTACCAGAGGACAGGCAGCGGGAGCCTCTCCAACACATGGATTGCCAACAAGCCAGCATACTTACCATAATGATTGGAAATGGGGATTCCCTTTTGAGAAGGGAATTGTGATGAATCAGGGAGCACTGCTCCTCGACGTCCTCCTCCTCTTGCTGTTCAGAGATCTGTCAAGGCAGAAGTTGGACTCTGAACCTCCACATGCAGCAGCATCACCCTTAGCCTCCTGCTTTGCCTGGAAAGCCTCCGACATGGCGTTCCACCCCACCCCCTCCTTCTTTCTAGATATCTGTCAAGAAGCTGGACTCAGAGGAAACTGCTTCCTGCAAACTTTCTCCTCTGCACTTCCAAAGACAATAGGGTCGTCCTCCACCTCCTGCTTTGCTGGGAGGGGGCACTGGACAGGGAAATGCCAATGTCTGGAATTGGAAGAATGTCTACTTTGGTGTGCTGTGTGCACACATGCACATGTACAATTCCTCTGTGGATAAAAGTCCCCAAACTTGGACTGCAGTTTGTGTGTGTGTGTGTGTGTGTGTGTGTGTGTGTGTGCACGCACTTGGCTGACAGCAGTTGGGGAGATGAATTTGTAGGTCACTGAACTGTCTTCACATTGAGTTAGCCAGTGCGACTTGCTCCGTCCTGACCCAGGCATCCAGAGTCAGCTGTGCCCAGGGAGCAGTGTCGAGCCGGCCCACCCAGCCATTCTCATTTAGTCATGGCAGTCCAGCTGTAACCACCCAGCCATGCCTATCTGGCCATGCCCACCTATGGGTCATATGTGTTGTCATAGACTTACATGTAACTGGCCCATGATGCTGGTACAACCCTCAATGAAATTGAGTTTGACATCCCTGATCTAACCCATTGAAAATGATTTATTTCCTTATCTTTATTATATTCTCTGTATTTAGAACACTGTCTATTTTAAAGATAATTTAAGATGCTCATTTTTTTATTTTGGGTAACTTTGATGGATATTCTATTGCATCTTTTAAAGAAAGGTTTGTTTTTTGTGTTTAATTTGCTTGTGCTGATGGTCTTTTATAGATATCCAATTCTTTCAAACACCATGTAAGCAAACAATATTTTAATGAACAAATAAATAAGTGCACAAGTTTACAATATGACACTTTCTGTTCTTATTTCTAAGGAAACAGCTAATTAGAATGATTAAGAAGATTTCATCTTTATAACAAATAAAGATTCCTCCAATTAAAACCTTTCTTCCAGTGAAAAAAACACCAACATTTAGTGTTTTGTAGTGCATTAAATATAACCATGGTAAAATACATTTTACATGCTTTCACATGTAACAGTTCACAGGTATGAATGCAAGACATCATTGAATTACATTATGAAAACGTTCCACAGGTATAGCATTGAATAAAAAATAAAATACAAATATAAATGACATTTATAAAAATAGTGCTTTGGCTTCTGCATATATTCTTCTTTCATCAAAACTTTGAAATTCTTTCACTTATAAATATTAATAAAATATTTGTGTTTATATTATTAAATAAATGGATTTTTGTATGAATCCTTATTTCACACATGAAGAAGATTTTGTTCCTTTTCAGTATCCGTAGCAACCTCTTTATAGTTTTTGTTTGTAGCAAGTCTCTCCTTCTTGTTTAGATACCTGTGAGAAGAAAGAACATCTTTAGAAGAATATAAAATATCTATTGCAGGTCATAGAATTATTTTCCTTTCTTCAATGTACAACTTAGGTTCTAAGGTAATAACTTAAAAAAGTATTACAATAAGTTTAAAAAACATGGAGAAAGACAATGATATAGATATGTCAATGAAGTTTCCACATCTATCCTTGTTCTATAATATTTGCTTTTTCCAGAACTCTTTCTCTTATTTTCTAATTGGAGGGTTTCAAAAGTTACAGTTTAGCACATGAAGGCATATGATGTAACATTTTGAATTTGTAAAAAATTATCACTGTGGTCATTAACAGATAATTATATTAAAATCTGTTTTCACACCATGCACAGATGCTTTACCTGAATTTTACAAAAGGACATATTTAGAAATAGTAAGAAATTATGCATATATAGTGATATGAATAAGATCCAGAAATGGAAATAAAATTATTAATATCATCATAACATTCTGCAAATGAGATCAGATTAGATTCTTAAAATACATTAAAAATGGTTTGTTTCTGTCCCTTTGACAGTTTTTTTTGATATGCAGAATATTTTCAGATAAAATGTTCTTTATTCCCAATCTTATATCCTTATTGTGTTTATGTGTTTGCTAAATTTACTTTGAAGAGTAATGTAACAGCCTAGCTTTGTATTTGAATTACTACTAAATAGAAGCTGTGGAATGTTTACAATCCCATCTCTAAAAGTGTTGCTTACCTTCGGTAAAAGTATATTGATAATAAAATTGCACTGAAGAAAAATAGATAGACAACGATAGTAAATGCCAAGTATTCACTGCTCAAGGGTTTTATGACGGAATTCAGATTTGAATGG
This sequence comes from Bungarus multicinctus, assembly GCA_023653725.1. Lineage (NCBI taxonomy): Eukaryota > Metazoa > Chordata > Lepidosauria > Squamata > Elapidae > Bungarus > Bungarus multicinctus. Next base: position 41,457,595 of record CM042840.1, read on the forward strand.
CTACATCGCTCACCAATCCAGCCTTCCTTACACCTAATGGAGACAGGAAAAAGTCTGCATTAGACATACTGTTTTTTTTAGTATCAAAGAGATTGCAAGCTGAGACCACAGTCAACAATGAAGCCTATTCCAAAGTATTCACCAAAGTACTACATTATAGTAACTTGCTTTTAATAGAGAATCCAAACTTCTGGGAAGGGGAACAGACTTATTGGTGTTCTCAATAAATTACGATTCCTAAAATTCTTTTAAGAGTTTCTCAATCTTTCTCATTTCACAGCAACCCTAGACATTCCCAAACAGTACTGTCTGGCACCTTGGCTCACACAACTCATTAATCATTGTTTATTAATTAGTCAAATATCCTATGTGGCCCTTGAAAATCACTCTGATTCCAAGGCGCTATGATCCAGTTTGGGAACTGCAGTTTCAAGCAATGCCAGAATGGTTAACATGAAAGTAATACTTAAGATGTAGAGGTACCAATAGTGTTTAGTCTTTCTAATCTAGTGCCCTCAGGACATATTGGACTATAACTCCTATCAATCCCACTCTAGTGAAAACATGTCCATTCAAGCTATGGATGATAAGAGTTTTAATATCATTAATGTGAAAGATACCAGGTTGTGAAGGCTGTTTTCATATATATGCATTATGTACACATAAATGAAGAGCTGTTAATAGCCTTAATTGATGATTATGTGCCATCTAATTACTATAAATTCTTAATGACAACACAGATTTTCTCTAGAAAAGCCCTTACTTGATCTTTCAAATTTCTAATAGTATATTGATTGTTGCTGTAACTGAATCCATCCATCTTGCTGCATGATATTTTCTTTTCTTCCATTTTTCCTAGTAGTATAGACTTTTTCAGGTTTCTCTAGAACTTATTTGTCTGAAGTTTGACCATCTGAACTTTATCATTTGTGAAGATTATGAAGATTGATTTGTTTGATTATCCATTTACTTGGATAATGCTTTACTATCCATGGTCTTCTACAACACCAATATTCTTTTATTTTGCTCCTTCAAAGAACTATATTCTCTTCCACAGAGTGTCACAAGGAAACCACATTGCCTGTATTATTCTGATTTTTATAAGTATGGATGTAGTCCAGTATCTGAATATCTTTCCCAAGGTTTTATGTCTAACTTCACCAAGTGTAGTCTGTGCCATATTTCTTTATTGCTTTACTCTGGATAACTAAGGGTAAAAGACAGAAGCTGTTCATCATTTCAGTATCTTTATTATCAATTCTAAGGGTGGTTAAAGGACCTTGATCTTCTTTATCTTTAATCTTAATCCTAGTTTCTTTGTGTTCCTTGACTTTTATTACTAGAACTTACATGTCATTTGCATTTTCAACTGTCAGAATAGTTTTCAGTCTCTTTCTCCAATTTTAAAATAGTGCTCTTCTTCTTCCAAATCAGTCTCTTTCAAAAAAAAAAAAGTCAAGATGATGACAATTTAGCAGCCCCTGGAACAAGTTCTTCACATGTGACTCACTTCCCTTGTCCTTGGCTGAGTCCTTACAGCATGAAATGATATCCAGAGGCAAGGAAAAAGAATCAGGTCCAGTCCCAGTAATGATTTTCATAAAGGTTTGGTCTTTTCAATAACCAGAAATATTATCTAATATAAGCAGCTATAAGATTTTTTTCTAAATCAAAAGGGCAGGCAATGTTAGAATACATGCACAAAGATAGATTGTCTCTCTCAACTAGCAAGATAGAAACAACAGGAATCCTAGTACTTCAAAACTAACCTCAGTTCTCTTTTTTTTGTGCTTTAAAAAGTGCTTTAAGAAGTGATTTTTTGAAAAAAATCAGATTGAGCAGAGAAAATTAATATATGTGGACACTAATAGTCAATGCTAATTCAATGACACATAATCAATCAAAAGTACTGACAGTTTTAAGAGTTTCTACACTTTCTATGCAATAATTTGTTCAAGCAGGGAGGAGAAAGACCAATAAGAAGCTAGAATGTGATCAAAACTTTCATTAATTTTGTTTCAATTTCTGTTTAACAACAAGTTTCTAAGCAGAAGTACAGAGGTAAGAAAAATAGTTCCTGAATTTCTGTATTTTGAAGGCAGAGGAACAGGAGTAGCAGTTTTAAAAAAATCTTAAAAAGCTAAGCATTATCGTCATTAGAATAGAGTAGTATAGAATAGAATTCTTTATTGGACAAGTGTGATTGGACACTCAAGGAATTTGTCTTGGTGCATATGCTCTCAGTGTACATAAAAGAAAAGATACATTCATCAAAAGTCAAGAATCATAAGATACAACACTTAATAACAGTCATAGGGTACAATAAGCAATCAAATCATACTAGGATGATCAATATCGATCGTAAGGATACAAGCAACAAAGTTACAGTCATACAGTCACAAGTGGGAGGGGATGGGAGATAAGGAGTGATGAGAAGATTAATAGTAATAATAGTGAAGACTTTGTAAATAGCTGGACAATGTTGAGGGAATTATTTGTTTAGCAGAGTGATGGCATTTGGGAAAAAACTGTCCTTGTGGCTAGTTGTTCTTGTATGCAGTTCTCTATAGTGTCGTTTTGAGGGCAGGAGTTGAAACAGTTTGTGTCCGGGATGTGAGAGGTCTGTAAATAGTTTCACAGCCCTCTTTTTGATTCATGCAGTATATAGGTCCTCGATTGAAGGCAGGTTGGTAGTAATTGTTTTTTCTGCAGTCCTAATTACTCTCTGAAGTCTGTGTCTGCTTGTTGGATTGCAGAACCAAACCAGACAATTACAGAGATGCAGATGATAGACTCATCTATTTTTTATTTACTGTTATCACCACCATTTCCCCCCTTTATTTCAGCATCTCTTTTACCTGCAGAAATATCGGTCCAAAGTCTCTGAGTATCTGCAATCTCCATTGAAACAGTAACTTCGCCATTCTGGCTTGCATTCTGTCTCTCTTTCCACCTGAGTTATAGGTACAACAGTTCCTGTTTGAATGACAGTAAACACATGAATAAATAAAAGCTTACCTGCATTATTGTCTGTGGGGACCTAGCTTTCTTCAAGTATCAAAGACATGCAGGTAGGATGACTCTACTGGAGTCTAGAAAACTATGGTGTCAACTATCTTGGGCAAAATGGATCCCTACTTTACCTTGCTGTAATGTAATGCAGTATATTTACTTTGGTCTTCCTAAACTCTAGAGTCAATTTATTTTTCATGTTAAGGATAAAACTTTCTCTTCCTTAACATGGGTTGGCAGAAGGCCAAGACCAGATGGCATAGTGGATAAAATCCAAAGAAGAAAAGGTAGATTTAAAAAAAATATAAAATATTTTTCTACTATTTTAAGGTAGTAGAAGAAGAAAATCAAAATGGTATTATTCATTAGAAAACCAAAGAAAAGAAAATCAAAATGGAAACCAAAGAAAAGAAAATCAAAATGGTATTATTCATTAGAAAAACCATAATTAAGTATTTGTCAGAGAGAACAGACAGAAAGATGTTGGCTCATTAAGAATTGTTTTGAGCGCATAAAAAAAACAACTTTATTTCAATATCTGGATATTACAAGGACTTCCAGATTCAACATGGTCATTTCATACTGTTTGCCATTTAGAGAACAATGCATCTAAAGTATATCCTGAAAAGTCTATTGGAAAATGGAATTGAAGCTGATTAAGAATTCACAAAAGTCTCCACAGATGCTTTTAAGTAGTCTACAGTAAAAAAATAATATGTATTTAGTGTCATCCATATGTATCCTTGGCACTTTACAATGGAACATGTATCAGATACAAGACTCAGAAACAAATCTCATTTCCAAGGAAATGCAGTTTAATTTTGACAGAAAGGAGATGTGGCTATGATGAGTGCAAGTGTATCAAGAATAGCAGAAGAAATGCCAACTGTTAGGGATTTTGGGAATACTCATTTATTTTATTCATCAGGATAATGTCCTGATATTTTACTGAATACTAGAGAATAATCTGACTTACCTACAGTAGTTACACAGTTTTCAGTCTTATTTACTCCACATAGTGGAATTACCGTTGTACTAAGAGTGGTTTGAACTAGGTGCCATCCTAAAAAAAAAAAAAATCAGTTTTAAGAAAAATAAAGAAAAAGTTTCCATGTCATCATTGTTCATACCACTTTACTTCACCTCAAAGGCCGATGTGATAAAATGTGCCATCTACAAATTCCCAGTCACCTCTGACATACAATAGTCCCAATTTAAGGAAAATCTCAAGTTAAAGAATAAATTATCCTATTTCTAGACTCATAATCAAATTTATAAAGACTTGTAGAAGACAATAGAGGTGATGGTGCAAACAAAGAGAATATCACATTCTTGAACACCGAGGAAAAAAACTACTGATTCAACTGTGCATTTAAAATTTTGAATTCATTTCCTTGGCCCCAGGATTTCTAAACTAGTTTCAAAGTTCAAGGCACAACTGAAACTGTTTGGAAACTGTAATCAGAAGGCAGGCTCCAAGAAGAACTGTTGCCTAAACAGACTTCGCAGAACAAAATTCTCCAATTTATGCCAGGATGGTGGCCCATTATTGTTATCAGATGTACAAAAACTATTCCCAGTAGTTGTATATAATATGTTTAGCAGCATTTCTTTTATCATCAAGTTTCCCTTTTCCTACTGCTATATTCAAGTGTTGGGTCAGAATGTTGCATAATGAATGAAATTAAGATGATGGAGAAACTACATATGCTGAGGTAAAACAATAACAATAACAAACTGAGCACCTCCTGTTGAGATGGGTTTGGCAGATGAAGAAAGACCTGATGTATATATATAATTAGGAGATGAAATTAGTGGCTGTATTTTTTTGAGAAAAGCTCCGAATTTTCTCAAAGTGCAGAAAATATGCAGAAAGTGACAGTCAAACCAAAGTAATTCTTGAGCCACTGAACAACTCAGTTAACAAATATTTTAATCAAGGAGTAGAAGTGTTGATTTAGGCAATTTGCACTTCTAATACCTCAACACAATTCTTAGTAATTTCATCAGTTCCTTAATTTATGATGTACTGAGGAACACATTTTAAAATTGAACTTGAATAACAGATCACAAAGTTGCTGAAATTTTTATGACATCATGAGTGAAACTGGTAAAGATATTATCTTGAGAACATTCATTCAATTTTAATTAAACATTAAATTAAATTGCCTTGGTTCTTCTGTATTTAATAAGGTTATCAAAGTTAGAAATGAATAATTATTGGAGAAATTCTGGAAGCTGTATTCTGAACTACGGTATTGAATATTGTATGAGATGCCAAGTTCTCTAGATTGTAAATATTTGGTTTAATATAATGTGTGAACACAACCTATGAATTTTTATGGAGTAGATAAACTCATTTTTAACACATATTCAGCAAAGCTTAAATATCAATTGAAAATAGGGATATTGCTGGCTAAGAATGTCAACAGCTGTGATCCTAAGAAAATCACAGATTTTGATTCTGTCACTTATGATTTGATATTCAGAACAAATATATTTAATGCATGTAACTGGAGGTAGCTCAGCAGCTTTCATTGATACAGGTATTAGGATGTATAGTTAGCATGACTATACTGACTGACTGTTCTGATTTTATTAAACTAATTATGCATTAGGTGCAATGGGTACCAGTTTCTTTATGGTCCAATCCAAAGTGATATCATAGACGTAGGATTCTTCAATAGTTAGGGCCAAATTAAATTATGGCGAACAAGTATATGAATTTGAATTTCCCAAGCAACCATGGAGATCCTACATGAGTGACTTCAAGGAAGGATAGAGGTTAACAGAAATGAGATACAGGGTCTTTGACTGGAGCTCATTCTTATCTTCAGGATCTAGGATAATCTTATCTCCAAATTTTCTCTTAGATGCTACTCCCAAAGAATGATAAGAGGCTTAGTTATTCTGACTTTCTTATCTGAACCTCCCCATGCTATCCCCTCAAGCCAGCAAAAATGCTTTACAGAGCAAAGTAGGACTTGAAAGAAAATGCTATCAGATTTGGTGCCAAGCTCTTGATGACCATCTATTCATCAATAGAAACAATAACTCACCATTTGCTGCCATCTAAAAGTTATTTGAAATTCTGCATTCTAGCCCTATTCAAGGAGAATTAATTAACCCAATTAACCAAAACAGTTTAGCTTTAATTCCAGCTAAATTTAAACTTGTTTATAGCTAATCTTTCTCCTCAGATAGCTACTTATCAGAAGGCTAACGTATAGTTTTAATTGCATCACAAGTCCTGAAGAAAATTGGGAAGTCAGAGTTTCTTTTGATATTTTCAATCTTCCAAGACCTACTCAAGGAAAAGGTTGATACTGTATTTAAATTCATGAATTGAATTCCTCTCCCCCATGGAAAATGGCTGCTATGCAATTTGGTGATCAGTTCCTCTTTCCCTCCCAAATAATATAATCTATCGTTTCCTCTTTTGGAGAGGTTGCGGAAGAATGGTCAGCCACATGAAAATAAATATTTATCCACGCTTTAACTTTTGAGAACCATGGCAAAATAGTCTTGAAATGGTATGATCTTATCTCTGCACTCTCCAAAAATTCAGCATTAAAAAAAAAATTAAATTTGGTTGAAGCTGCAATAATTATCTTCTGGGTCAAGTCTATAAAACACAGATCCTGGATCCTCAGGGATAAGTTTCTCTTTCTTGCCCCTAGTCAGAAGTATCCATTCTATCATTCCCAAAATAATGATGCTATACAGCTAACATCTTTTCTACTTCTAAAACAAAATCAGAGGGCATCTGCAGCAGGAAATTCTTACAAGGGAATGACCCATAAGCACTCTTAGGACATGGCGTCCCATTTATTTAACTACAACACAGCTTTGGCTCAGCAACATCTCTACTTGCCACATCCCCTGGCATTAACTGTGTACTGTTCCCAATTTGCGACCCAGTGTTAGAGAGTTGCCTTTAAGAAGTTACCTACCTCACTTTGGTGAGGAGTTAAGTAACTGGCAATGACTAGCAAAAGAGGCAATAGAGACACGATAGGATCGAAAGCAGTGTCGTGCCTTTCGTCTGCATCGGGCGGGGGCATTCACGTCGTTGGTCAGCGGCTGGAAAAGAAGGGCAGCTTACCCAAGAAGAGTAGGGCCCCTGCGAGGCTCTGAAAGCTGCAACTAGCCATTTGTCCACTGCCACGGAGCAGGCTGTCTTCGATGCTGGGCAGTTCTGTTACGCGATGTAAAGGACTGACGCCAGGTTTCTGCTTGCCTTCGAATGAGAGCTCTACCCTTCTGCTACGATCGGCATGCCTTTCCATTTTATAGCATCCGGATCACGGGGGCGGGCGGAGGCAACGCGATTAATTTCTATATGCAAAGCGCTTGAATTTCCCCGCTGACGAAATCGTGGCTAGAGGTGTCTTTCCACAGAGGAGTGAAGGCAGGGCTGCTCCTTCACCTGCCTCGCTCTAAAAAGGCAAAAAGGAAGAGGGAGGGAACGCGGCCCTCTCAGATACGACCGCGTCGAAAGACGCGTCCGCGGAACCTTTACAGCTTCTGTTGGGAAATAGGTGAATGTGGCCCTGATTCTGGTTTCCCATTAAACTGGATTCCAGTAGAATCATGAAGCAACCTTTCCTTCGGTCCCAAGAGCTCCAGAGATAGCATGGCTTGGCTCCTGGATGTCTGCGGGCGGAGCCGTGATAGGTAGAGCTGGACTAGCAAAAGCAGGTGATTTTTCTCACCTCCCCCCACTCAGCGATCACAGCTGCGGATCCATAACGCGGGGGAAGTAAGAGGGAGGAAGCGGAAGGGCTGTCTCCCATTTAAGGACTGGGTTGCTGTTTGCTTGCTTCAATCCCTGTTGTGATGAGTTGGCAAATAAAGAAATAACGCCCAGATTAGATAATCTGAATAGGTATAAATCACGAGTGACGTGAGTCCTCAAGCGACTGTGAAAATGACCTTTCAGCTCTCCATTGAAACATCTGAATGTTGGCAATTCAATAGAAATGGCAGAAAAGGCCATTTAATGGTCAAAGCCAAAATACCCGTTTTCCCTGCACCGAATCCAAGCTTAGACATGTTTAAAGTAGATTCCTCCCATTGATTTCCACTTTGAGGCTGGTGTTACATATAATGCTAATCAAGGTTTCACGGAAGTCTAGATTTGGACATTATTAAGATTTAGTGAATGGACTCATGGTATTTCTCAGTATGCCAGAAAGAAGCAACACACATTAGTCCCAAAGGAGGCAACTGGACTTCATTGTTTTTTCTTTGAATATGTTTGGCTTCTCATCCAAGAAGCTTCTTCAGCTCTGACAGGATAGTGGAGAATGGAAAGTTCAGTGGTGGTAGACTTTAGGAGAAACCCTCCCATACTGCCACCTCTTACAATACTAGACAGCATAGTATCAACAGTAGAGATCTTCAAATTTATAGGTGCTATCAAATCTCAAAAGCTAAAATGGACACCTAACATCAAAAACGTCATCAAAAAAGCACAACAAAGAATGTTCTTTCTGCGCCAACTCAGAAAGCTCAAACTGTCCAAGGAGCTGCTGATCCAGTTCTACAGAGGAATTATTGAGTCTATCATCTGCACTTCTATAACTGTCTGGTTTGGTTCTACAATCCAAAAAGACAGAAACAGACTTCAGAGAGTAACTGAGAAAAAACAATTACTACCAACCTGCCTTCAATTGAGGACCTGTTTAGTCAAAAAGAGGGTTGTGAAAATATTTATAGACCCCTCACATTCTGGATATACATTGTTTCGATTCCTACCCTCAAAATGATGCTATAGAGCATTGCACACCAAAATTAGATATAAGGACAGTTTTTCCCCAAGCACCATCACTCTGCTAAACAAATACTCTCCTCAAAACTGTCAAACTATTTACAAAGTCTGCATTACTATTAATCTTCTCAACGTTCTGTAGGAAGTTAGCACCCACTCCTCTCTTAGAAAAATGAAATATCCTGGGAAATATTAAAAAGGCAGAATATTTCCTCTAAAAAGAGTAAAGTAGAAACTCAGAGAAGCAGAAACTCACCCCCCCCCCCTTTGCTAATGGGCCATTAAGGTCTAGGCTAGAGTATTCTACATAATAAAGGGTCTACCCATCTAATCACCTGGCCTGGAAAGATTGTATCAGCCAACACTCAGGTGAAGCCATGTGTCCAGACCAAGCCGACAAAGTTAAGACCCCCGTCCCTGGGAGTCTGACAGCCAATGGGATTCATTTCTTGCACAGGAACAGGAAACACTAAGATGGGGCCCAACAGAGGTTATATAAGGTCTCTCAGCATCTTGATCGGCCATTCTTCCCTTCTCTTCTCACCTTGAAGCATGTGATCATCCTTCTCTCTTTGAAGCTCCAAGCCATGTGGTCCTGCTGTCCACTATTAAACCATCTTTCCAAATAGCCTCCATGTTTCCAGTGTCTTTTTCCCCACTTGGAACTGAACCCAGGATATTTCTTTCAACAGTTCCTATCACCCATCTTCTCCCACTTATGACAGTATGACTGTAACTTTGTGGCTTATATCCTTACGATTTATATTGATTGTTTCCTAGTATGATTTGATTGCTTATTTGTATCCTATGACTATTATTAAGTGTTGTATCTTATGATTCTTGATGAATGTATCTTTTCTTTTTATGTACACTGAGAGCATATGCACCAAAGACAAATTCCTTATGTGTCCAATCACAGTTGGCCAATAAAGAATTCTATTTTTATTCTATTAGAGATAGTCCTTGATTTATGCGCAGCTTTGAGCCCAAAATATCAAAATGGTGGTTAAATGTGTTTAGTCCCATTTTCTGACCTTCTTTGCCACAGTTGTTAAGGGAATCACTGTAGCTGTTAGTAACACAGTTAAGTGGATCTGGCTTTGTTTATCAGAGGGTTGCAAAAGGTGGTCACTGGGATAATGCAATGATCAGAAATACATGCTAATTGCCAAGCATCCAAATTTTGATCATGTGACCACAGGGATGCTGATGTCCTACGTGTGAAAAATATCCAAAGTCAAATTTTTCACTGCTATTGTAGCTTTGAATGGTCACTTAAAGGTATGGTAGCAACTTGAGGACTACCTGTATTAAAGGTAGTCTGTATTAAATTTAGAATTAAAGACCAATATACCCGGAGATATTGCACTATCTAGTATTTATGATAATTACAAAAGTCTCTCAGTAGTATAATTCTCCCTCTCTTCTCTTTTCAACTGCCTTCTTCAATGCATACCTTGTTATTCAAACTTTGTATTATTAACTTCTAGGTTTCTTAAGCCGAGTTTTTGAGTGATAGTTTAACTAAAGTGAAGCCATTCAGCTAAATGCACCTAAATGCATCTGAAGGCAGGACAAGAAGCAATGGTTGGAAACTAATCAAGGAAAGACGCAACTTAGAACTAAGGAGAACTTTCCTGACAGTTAGAACAATTAATCAGTGGAACAACTTGCCTCCAGAAGTTGTAAATGCTCCAACACTGGAAGTTTTTAAAAAGATGTCGGATAACCATTTGTCTAAAGCTGTATAGGATTTCCTGCCTAAGCAGGTAGTTGGATTAGAAGACCTCCAAGGTCCCTTCCAACTCTGTTATTCTCTTCTCTTATGGTCTATTCTATATAGAATATCTTCATGAAAATATTTTTTTGGCTTTATTTATTCAGTAAAGTAGAAAAACAATAACAGGAAAATGGGACAAAGACAAAAATTGTATAATGAAATAACAAAATCAAACTATGTAAGATATAAGGATTTATGCACTAATTATAGACAATGAATTAGATAAGTTTATAAGACATTGGAAGTGATTTATGGATTTTCTCTGTGTTAAATGTGATAACTGATTGTTGACAGAGAAATTTGAAGATTAGTTTCATCTTTAGGGTTATCTATTGACTGTTTAATTTGATATACACACATGCACACACAAACACAGACACTGAACAGAGATTGGACAAATAGATTTTCACACCAGGGTCAACTTTTTATGTAATATAGTATTAGTAATATAGTATTTTTAACCAATATAGATGGGAAAGTTTATAACTATATGTATACTTGGGTTTTTTTAATATAAATTTTATTTGGATTTTCACAAAAACATAATACAAATAAAACATCTTTTTTTGAGAATAGCATGATCCCAAGTTATCACTTCTCCATACAGACACAAACTCAATTTCATATTCATCTTTGTGTTCTATTCCATATCTTATCACTATTTTAGCATTTTCTCCATAGTTTTTCCCCTCCCTTGGTTTTCTCAACTTTATTTTTAATTATCTCATATCTAAATTCAATTATATATCTTTTTCTAAGTTTCAATGTCTTTCTAATCATTATATTTATACTTTTGTCTGTCCTGTTTCAATTTCATATTACCTTTTCTCATTAAACAAATTTCCCCCTGTATTTACTAATTGGAGTATGACACCTTTATATCTTTTAATTTTATCCATTCAACTCTTATTTAAACTTCAATTTATGCCTTTAAAATTATAACATTCAGTATAATACATAACTTCTAATCGAATTCTGCTTGGTACATTCTTAAAATACACAATATATTCTTTAATATATATAATATAATATTATATATATATACATTATATATAACAATAGTAAATAAGACACTCATTCCATTGCAATTCAATTGTATCATTAATATTAGTTACAATCTTAACTTCTTTAGCATTTCTTTTCAACTGAATATCATACTTCCTTGGGAACACTTATAAACTTTGCATAATTAATTCTTTTTTTCCATATTTCTCTTTACTTATATTTTTATAAATCATTAATAATAATTAAAATGTTCCCATCCTTTCCTAATTTCATTCTCTGATTCTCTTTATTTCATTTATTTATTAACAAACATTCCATTACATTACAATAAGTATTTTATCCATCATTTTAATCATACATTGTTTCATATTTTTAAAAATTATTTCTATTTCTAATATAACAATACTGTCTTATGTACCTTTGCAGAATCCCTTTTTCAATTAAATTTTCACCCATTATCTCTAAAGAGACTTATACTTTCAATCCTTATACATTTTCCCTGTTTCTCTATATCTTGTTTTGGTTTTTTATAACTTCTTTTCCTTTTTTTCTTCCCCCTCTTCTTCTCCCTCTCCTTTTTGCCCCCTTGTCTCTACTTCTAATTCTCTATTCTGTAATCCTCTCTTCTGTTGCTGCCTAATATTGTAATTATTTTTCAAACTACTCTTTTTTTTTTGGTTGTTTTTTCAAATCTTAAACTTTCCACTCTCTTTCCCCCCTTTCCTCCCCCTCCCACATAGAATTACTTGATCATTAAAGATGGATACTTCTTTGTCCCGATCTTCTTGTTCTAAAAATGTTTCTTGTTGTTTCTCATAGTTCCAGATCTCCATTTCTAAAAATTGAAATATGAAGCCAAAAGAACCTCTTCCTTCTTGTGCATGTTCTTTCTGTTTTTTAAGTTCCATTTTCAATTCTTCCAAAAGTGATGCCATTTTAAACATTTTTAAACAACCACCCGATTGATTTTAGTCATTTAAATCCAATAGCCAAAAATCCAAAAATCACCAAGTAATCCAAATAATCCAAAACAGTTTCTTCTTTGCTTCTTTTTTCCACTTTCTATTCCTGGGGTTCTATTATTTTGTTACAGGGTTTCAGTTAGAATCTATCTTTAGGAATCTTGTTAAAGTTTCACTGTAAGTTCCTTTTAGTTCCAGGCAATCTCCTCCATTTTTCCAGATCCCACCCTTCTTTCCTTTTCTCTCCTTTCCTTCTTTTAAGGGTTTTGGAGTATCCAAAAGTCTTTATTATCCTTTTGACATTTTATTTTTAGCTTAAATGCCTATTGATGTCAAAGTGGATTTTTGTCAATTTCTTACTTAAATCTCTTAGCTATCAGTATAAGGAAAGGAAGAAGAAAAAAGCCAAATCCTTTCCCTTCCCTCTCTCCTTCACTGCTTCAAAATCTTCTTTGGGAACAATGTTATTTTTTATAGTTCAAATTCCAGGGTACTTTATGTTGTTGCTTTTTCAGTTCAACCCGGTCAACTAAAACTTTCTCTTCTTATCTTCCTCCTGCACATTCTTTTCCAGTCAAGTTCTTCTTTAAGGTGGCCATTTCTGACCACCACTGTAGCCGCCTTCGGGAAAGGGAATAATAGCCAGCTGAGGAGGAGAGATGCGGCTCTCCTCGACCCTGCTGGTGATCTCCCCCCTCTTCACCACCTCTACGGGATGGCTTAGCCCCGAATCCAGTTGGCTTGGAGCGCTCCAGTGGTGAGCATGGATTGAAACTGTGCACGATTGCGGATTTCAGTCTGTCGCTGAAGAAGCTCAAACCGGAAGTCAACTATATGTATACTTGTTATGTGAAGCAAGGAGAATACATCAGATTTTTGACAGATTTGTTAGCATTCAGCTAAGGTGGACTTTTTATATTCAGGGTTAGTGTCAATGATGTATTCATTATTTGTTCTTTTTTGTTTTGTTTTACGTATTTATTTTGTTTCTGTTGTTGGCATTAGATGGTTGTTAGTTTGTTTCCTAATTTTTTGTTTTAGCTTTGGAAATAAAAAAATAAAGAAGGATATAAGAATTTATGTTTGAATTTTCAACTGGTCTTTGAGTGTTTCTCAAAGAATTGATTTACAAATCTTGAACTGCCTGTTCAATAGCTGAGCTCTAGTGAACATTTCAAGCTTTAATTCTTCACCCATAAAATATGAGCCTCTGCTGAATGCATTGTTCCCCAGATCCAGTTTTAACTTAGTGAAATTTAATGGAAAACAGAGATTTAAGAGATTTAAACTTGTACATGCAGGCTTATGAGGTAGGAGTGCAGTGAATGACTGGTCTCTAGTCAGCAGCATATTTGAATGTTGCAAGCTGAGGAAATCTGATCTATCCCATAACCCTAAATAGTTTGACGAAGTCCCTATCTCCAGGATTTCTGTATGTCTGTGCATGTATGTAAAAAAAATCTTAGAATATCTTAGCCAACTTTCCAAAGTGATCTGTTCAGTGTCCTTGCAGGGAATTCATACTAGCAATTCTCACAGTTAAACTCAGGGTTAGTGCCTAGGCTTTGGTTTGCTCAAGAAAGAAACTTATAACTAATCATCAAGCTATTACCATGATGGAGCCTTCCAATTATGGTCATAACCCATACCAGTAAATCGGGCCATTAACCTGATTTTACAATCATTTTGGTTGTGGTTTATAATTAACCAACACAGTCGTTAAGTCAACTAATGGTTCCTTATTGTGTAGGCTTGCCAAAACCCAGAATAAAATGCTTGTTTTATGATCATTTGCACATCCTCATATATGCAAATGACTGTAAATGCAACCTGGTTGCTGAACACCCAAATTAAGGTTACATGACTGCAGAGGATGAGGGAATACAGGTTGCAAGTATTCCCAGGAAGTCTGTTGTAACTTCAAATGGTCGTTAAGTGACTACTCATAAGTTAAGGACTACCTGTAGAATTCTACTCTGAATGTGACAACTTAGAAATGTTTAGGATCAGTTGAAAAAAACCCCCAATCCTACCTTTTTTCCCCAAGAGGCTCTTAATCTTGGTGATATACTATAGAGCTCAACTATCTCAGTAGATTTTATAGCTGCCTTTAGTTGTCATGTGGACCAAAGCCTGATGTTTAATTGAAAGAATAATTTTAAGCTCTGTGATTAGTCATAAAAAACTAGACAAAAACTAGATATTTCATGGAATGATATCACAAAGTTTGATTCCAGTTCTTACATTAAAGGATTTCTTTAATGCCTAAATCAACCTGATCTGAAAAGAGCCATTTGTGGAATGTGCTCTGTCAAGTGAAGGGAAACCCAGTTCCCTGGTAACCTTGCCAATAACCTTTTGTGGCATCTAGCATACTTTAAAAAGAATGTAGTGTAGAGTGGCACTGGCTAAGGCACTGCAGTGTGGTTAGAAGAACATTAGATCTGTTTGTAGCATCCCAACTCAAAACAGAAGGAAGTGCATTCCAAAATGACAGGTAGGCTTAAATTACATGCACCCCAGGCATTTACCTGTGAGAGAGCAAACTTTGGAAAGAATTAATAACCAACAACAGAGGAAGAAATTGACAGAAATATAGAAGGTAGACAGAAAAAAAAAACCTCCCTCTTCACCCTCCCCACCCCCCTCACCCCCGCAATGAAAGCTATAGAATCAATCTATAGTGTTTTTGTGTGATTATTTACTGAGAAAATATTTCTCCTTATTTTGCAAAAAAACCCTTTAAATTAGAATAGAAGAATAATATCTTAATATATAATTTTTATAAAAGAAAGTTTTAAAAGAATATAAACCATACAAACAAATTCTCTGAAAAGGGCTCTAATGTTAGGAAAGGTGGAATGAAAGGGAGGAGGACAGCTATCAGCAAGTGGATATATTCAGTTACAATAGTGATGAATGCGCTGTTAGATGTAGATTGGGTAGAGGGTCAAACTCAAGGCCTGTGAGCCAGATTTGGCCTGTGGAGTACTTAGATCTGGTCCATGGGGCTGCTTTGGAACCTGCGAAGGACCAGTCTGCAGTGCCTCTGCCAGCAAAAACAGAGCTTGGGGGGCTGCACATGGCCACACCCACCCTCCAGCCCCTGAAGTCAAACACAACCCTGATGTGGCCCTCAGTGAAATCATGACACCTCAATGACACCTCTGGCGTAGATTTACCGTCCCTGTCCTATTGTTTTTTATTTTTCTTATATGTATCTATGTATTAATAACTATGTTTTTACTTATATCTATCATATCTTGTAAGCAATTGACAATATAAAATAATTAAAAATAAAATAAAATCTGCAGGATTTGTCCAGGCAGTCACCAAGAGCCTCCAATGGCTTGAAACCCCACAAAACCCGATTAACTATGATGATCAAATTTACCACAAAAACAAAAGCTTCATTGACTGCAGGCTTTTTCTGAGTTTAATTCAAATTTTGTATTTTATCTGAGAGAAATTGGCATCTCTGTCACCTAGGCCTAAGCAAAGAATTAGCTTGTTCATATCAAAATCTGAGGCTCTTTCCTGGGTGTTCCACCTTCCTTCAAATAATTGAAGAAAGAATATATTTAACTTATAACACTTTTGTTTATATAACACCAGACTTAATCACCAAGTCTCTCTCAGCTTTTTCTTACTAGTTTTACCTGATAAATTTGGGATAAGAAAACATAATTGCTAATTTATTAAATATTTTATACCTAAACAAATAAGACATATTATGACTTCGCTTAATGGTTTGATTCATACAATATGTTAAAATAATGTTGAATTCTCACCACACACTGAATCACAAACTATTCAACTCCTTTTCAGCCTTGTCTACTGTATTGTGGGAAACTAGTTATTATTTAGCCATATCTTTTCAATGCAGAGTTTGAATACTGCCAATGAATCCTTTGGACTGTACCTTTTACCTGCTGTGAAATCTGCTGATTTCTTAGCCTCTTATCTCAATGTATAAGCCATCTTGAAAGCCATCTTAAAGGAAAGATCGGATGAAAAGTTTTATTGCATAGACAAATAAGCCACTTTTGTCAACGTTGGCATCCAACAAACCAGAAGTTTCCCCAATTCAGTACATGCAGTTTCTAGTGATAACATAGAACTCCAGCATTGAAATAAGATTTACTCTGGAGATCGCTGCAGAAGTTGTGGAGGGGATGAGTGGGAATTGATTTCAAACACTTGGGAACATTTCCAAACAATCACAAAAGGGATATTATCAAAATACAGAACTTTAGCATTATTTGAGTATTATTGCAACATTGTTCAACTAATCTCCTGGCAGTAAATTGTAGTGGACTTTAGTTATTTAGTTATTTAGTTATAATTTGAGTCCTGTTAAATTTAGTACAACTTTATTTTGTGTAAAAATGCTGTAGATCCCATCAGCCAAAGAGTGATAGCTGGCGGAGACTAGGAGATGTGCTTTTTCCACAGTGGCCCTTGTTCTATGGAACATCCTCTCTTCAGAGATTAGGATGGCCCAACTGTGTTACCTTTTTTAAGGCCCTAAAATCCAGGGTATGTTCTTGAGTTTGGGGTGCTGAATATATAAAGGATCCTACTTCCTGGCTGTGTTGCTATCTGGCAAAGTATCTGGGTTGCCTTGTATGCTTATTTTGTATGTTTCTATTGTTTTTAATATTTTGATTGTAATATATTTTTTGAATTGTAAGTTGTTCATAGTCATTGACTGAGATGGGTGGCTATAGAAATTGAATGAATGAATGAATGGCTCACAAATAGCCTATAGCCATTGTTTTCTAGCTGCAGAGGACATAGAATTATAAAATGGAGTTTTCTCATGAGTGATTCATGCAACTTATTTGCAGTCTAAAGAAGGTCAAGAGAGAAGGCAGAATATAGTGTGTTCCTACATGCTTTTATGATATCACCACATATTATTCAAGGGAGGATATTGTCTGAATTTTAGGAAATGCAGACAATTAGCGTCAAGAGTTCTATCTGATGGGTTTGAGTAATATACTGCTTGTCTGTTCATGTTCACAGGATATTATATGGCCCATATGTTCTCAGATGGATGCTAACCTATAGTAATGTTGAGATATTTTCTGCAGTAGATTTTTGCTTTAAAGGGTATCGGTTTTCAGCTTTCTGATCTGAGTTTTTGAACTTAGTCTGAAGGGTGGATCTCTTTCGCTATATGCTAATTGCAGGACATTTTTTGTTAATATTCCATTTTGCTAAACAAAGAGATGTGAAATTGTTATGAAACCAGTTATTCATAAAGGAATTTTCCCATCCTACTTGTAGGACAGGATCATTCACCGATCTCTTACTCTGTAATTAAATTCTTTTGTAGACTCTTGTTTGTTATTGCTAGGGAAACAGCTTTTGCTCTGGACATCTACTTAATATTAACACAACTGAAGCAATTTACAGGAATTCCTCCTTTCTTATTTTTAATATAATAAGCAGCAAGCATCATTCTATATAAACACTGATTTCCATTAACTTGCCATTTTCTTAAGTCTTGACTACTGTTTCTAATATAGCTTTTGTCAACCATCTGAACTTGGTCAGCTAGAAGAGAAAGACTCCCAAACTCATGGTTAGCACAAGGTATACTAGCCAAGTAGTTATAGAAGAAACTAAACCAGATCTGAGATTTTTGTGGACAAAGCATTTGGTTAACTTTCCCTTGTTCCTGTCTATCCCACTGGTTATTAGAGAATATCCAATTAAGTCAGGGGTGTCAAACTCAAAGCCTGCGGCCAAATCCAGCATGTAGGTGTTTAAATCTGGCCCGAGGGGCCGGCTTGTAAATACCAAAAGGACTGGCCCATGGTGCCTCTGTCAGCCAAAATGGGCCATGGGGGTCCTACGTGCAGCCCCCCGCAGCCCATTTTTGGCCTCCCCAGCCTCTTGCAGCACTCTGTCAGCCGAAAATGGACCAAGTGGAGACCCCAAGAGGACCCTGCACCGCCCATTTTTGGCCTCCCTGGCCTCCAGCAGATACTGATGCAGGTCTGCAGTTAGCAGTGTCAAGCACCACAACTTCTGAAGGTAAGCTGTTCCACTGGTTAATTGTTCTAACTGTCAGGAATGTTCTCCTTAATTTATGTTGGATCTCCCTTTGATAAATTTCCATTCATTATTTCTTGTCCTGTCTTCAGGTGCTTTGGAAAATAGGTTGACTTCCTCTTCTTTGTGACAGCTTCTCAAATATTGAAAGACTGCTATCATGTCATCTCTAGTCCTTCTCTTTGTTAGATTAGACATATTCTGTTCCTGCAACAGTTCATCAAATACTTCAGCCTCTGACCAAAATTGTAATTAATCTAGTCATAG
Source organism: Bungarus multicinctus (assembly GCA_023653725.1). Lineage (NCBI taxonomy): Eukaryota > Metazoa > Chordata > Lepidosauria > Squamata > Elapidae > Bungarus > Bungarus multicinctus. The sequence goes on from CM042840.1 coordinate 41,476,457, forward strand.
ATTAGACAAAAAAAGTTGTTAATATCCTGGAATGTGTTTTGAAAAGCAACAAAGATGACAAAGGGTCTGGAGGCTAAATTATATGACAAACGGTTGAGGGAGCTAGAGATGTGTATTATAAGGTTTATATATGTGTGATAATTCACAAATAAAAGATCTAACCCATTACTTATTGTATTGCAAATTATATCAGGAACCTAGTGCTAGATTCATTGCATCATTGTTAATCCAATTGAAACAGTCTAGTTTAGGGAAAAATATACTGCACTGTTTGCAGTGGCCATTAGCAACATATTAAAAAGTTGTTGAAGATAATTCTGTTAATGTTAGAGAGGAAGTATTGAACTGATGTGTACTGTTTCCATTTTTAAAAAAGTTTAAAAGTTAAATTAACTATAAATGTTTGTTGGTTGAAAGAAAAAAAATTGTGCATGCATGGAAGTGAAATTGGAATGTGCAAATACAGACATTCATAACAATACTGATATTTAAGGCAAAATTCACACTTCTTTTCAAATAACAGATACAAATTATTATATGAATAGTTTAGTCATTGGCCATATGCCAAGTGGAGATTATGGGAACGGCATCTTTTGAACCAATATACTTTGCTTTCATTTCATGGGAGAAAAACATGTTAACATGGCTGCCAGTCCTAAAATCCTTGTTTTCCTTGAGAGTATCCTGCACCATTTTCTGCATGAACAGTAATGCTAACAGTCTCCTTGCTGAAACATAGTAAAAAGGCCAAGGGGGCAGTAGTTTTTATACCAATATATCTTCCTTCCATCTCAGAAAGCATGTTGCTGTGACCCTGTAGGTGAATTATAGAATTTACATCTGGTCTGGAGGGGAATGCTACTTAGTCTCCAGGGCATTATCTAAATTAGGCAACAACCAGACCTGATCATTATTCGTTATATGAACCTTCTGAATGAGAAATATCAAAGCAGTTAATAATCAGAACATACCAGCACATTTTTTATAAGCCTCATTATTTCAATAATGAAAAATATATATATATAATTACCGGAGTGCTGTGAAAGATGACATCCACCATACACTCATTGCCAAAATGGCAAACACAACCAGCCAACTGAAACCCAACACCTGAATGATCAATATTGTGAACGCCCTTGGCTATAAATTACTAATATTTCAGATAGAGTGATATTCCTCATCCTTGATATAATACATTTAAGAATAAGAAAATTGCAGAGTGAGGGAAACTGAACAGAAAGGTTTTTTTTAAATAAATAAGACAAGGAACGTGTCATTGGAAAAAGACTCAAAAGTATTTTGGAGACAGTTACAGTTCTCCTCCATGACACCAGAATGCCAAAATTGTGTTTACTGCGCTATATTTTGTTGTTTATTTATTTGTTCTTTTATTTAATGGATGTATAGCCAATTAGCAGATTGTAACTCTGCTAGTATGGTTGGCTAATATAGCCTGAGAAACCAGAATAGCAAAAACAAGTTTTTAAAAATGGGTGCAAAAAAGAGAATCTAACCAAGGCCAATCCACAATCATTCAGTTTTCAATCTTTACATGTGTTATCATGCACATTTGTATTGCTTACAGCACTTGAGTTCTGAAAAAGATCCCTACAATAGAACGAGGGCTAGAAACTTTACTATCAATAAGTGGAATTGGGAAGATGCCCCACTGTAGATTAACTGAGGTATTTAGTGAAGAGGTTGCTGTAGGTGGTTAATGTGATCAGCCCCATAACAATTTTAAAATAGTAATAGCAATTTATATTACATAAGAAAGCCCACTGGAAGAGTGATGATAGCATTGGTGAAATAAATTATCAGAAATTCCACATGACTAAGGTAATTTTCCTTGAGGACTGGTTTCACCTGTTTCGCTTTCACTATACTTGTGACAAATCTTTAGCTGTTATTTCCCATTCTAGTTTCTTCTGTTTGACTTTTTTCACATTGTACAGCAGGGATTTCTGAAGCTGATCTCTGAGCTTCTAAAATACAGGTAGTCCTTAATTACCAATTACTCATTCATTAACCATTCAAAATTACAACATCATGGAAGAATGAGATAGCTGGCCTTCAGCTGTTGCAGCATCTTCCAGTCACATGATTACAATTGACAACCTTCCTAGCTTGTTTCAGACAACGAAAGTCAATGGGGAAGCCAACAGGAAATTGTAATTTGCGGTTATGGGACATCATACTTAACGGCCACACCGCTTAGTGATGAAATTGCTGGTCCCTATTATGATCAATAAACGAAGACTATTTGTACATGATAAAACAAGGCTACAACTCCTATTTCATTAAGGGCCTTTATGTTACCTCAAAAAAGAATGAAATTTCTCCTTTGCTAAACTGGGCATAAGTATGGCCAGCATGTGACGTATCTGTCCCATGGGATGGGAGTTTGACAGCCCTACTCTAGGTAATATAGAAACATTTTCTACAATGTCAAGGGTTCAGTGAATGGCTACACTTGGGGCATAAAATAGTATGTCATAATTACAAGAATCATTTTGGAAATTCTATTAAAGAGTGTCACTTTGTCAGACATGAAAAACCAAGTAACAGACCTTCACACTCATAGCATAAAGGGCTTTGTAGTCAAGTTCTCAAGAGAACCTCCCTGTTTGGGTGTGGCTTCTTAGATACAAAAAAGATAGACACTTGCTGATTTTTGCAAGTTAAAGTTGAAATACTAATTCAAAACTGACACTTCTTTAGTTGACATTGGATGCTATCTCTTAATGGATATTTTAGCCCAGTGAACCAGGACTACAGCACAATCACAGTCTCTAGGTCTGTGTGGGGGAGGCTGATGCTTCTTCATTCCCAAATATATCTGTGAAATCTGCATTTCACTGTTTGGGACAGTCTACTAGTTGGTGCAGAGTCTGCTATTTGGACATAGTGAAGTTGGTAAGTTGTGACAATAAAAATGTTCCTGCCTCCCATTTTATTGTGGGCCTGGAAAGCTCTAGCTGCTCTGATTCCAAGACAATTGTAAAGTAAAATGTGTCTCATGACATAAGGTTAATAGTTCAGAACGCTGGATTTATAAAGTGGGGTTGTGTGTTGAGATATTCCATTAGGAGAATGAGTGCACTCAAGGAAACGTAGTGAGAGTGGTGATGAATAACAAACAATCAGCACACAGATACACTGAATAGTAAAATGTAGGTTTTACTTCCCGTAAACGGTTAAGAGAAGTCCAGCGAACAGTCCAAGTCATACACGGTTAAAGCAGTTAGTATTCAGTCCAGAGATAATCCAAAAACAAAATCCAGTATCATAAACAAAGTTCAGTAAACTTAGTTTGCTAACAGTTGCAAGACTCACAGCAATCTGAGCAGAACAACAATTAGGCAAAACGCAATAGGGAAAATGCAAGAATAACAAACCAGGTTTCTGGCTCCATCTTATGGCCATTGGAGGAACACCCAATTATAATTACAGCATTCTCTTAAAGATATAACAGTATTAAATGACTATCCTGGTTTATGTATTGCCAACCCAAATGTTAGGTGACTATCATTCCTAACATTGTGGCATGTGTAATTGGGCGCTTTCAAAAGTTGACCATCTATCATTCTATTTTCATTGGAGTATCCAGAATGACTATAAAGATCTGTAAGTTTGACTATTGCAAGGTCTATATAATTGGTATTGTCCCAGGGTCCACTGATGCGGCAATCCCTTCTTCCAACCCATGAGGTAGCTGTGACCTCTTTTAGATCTCTAAGTGGCCCTTGAAGTTGACTGTGAAGTTCTGACAATTATCCTTAATCAGGTCATTGTCTCTCATGATCGGAAGTATCCATTGAGCCACTGAGGTTGTCAATAGACTCAATATGAAGGAGACTTATGACTGGTCATTCAGAAATTCTACCACAAAAAACAGCTCACATTACACTAGGAAGGTTTTCATCCTTTGTGATTCTTCTTCAAATCTTTTGGGCAAAGTTCCATGATTTCTCTGTAACACAGGCTATATTACCAGAGCTGCTGTGGGTACTAGGACCTCGGTGGTACCAGCCGTGCTAAATTCTGCACCGGTTGTATTAGCTGGAGCACCATTGATGTCAAATTATGCACTTCATTCTCTACACCATCCTGATGGTGCAGGACAGCATCCATTGTTACTTGGTTAATTGCTGTTCCTGCTTACTAGTTGCTTCCATTGTAGAAATTTTTGTTGAATTGAGATGATAAATGTCAGATGCAAAATACCAAATCCATGCACAAAGATTTAAATTAACTTGTTTATTGCAAAAAGCTTATAAACAGGAATTTTCTTAACTGATGATCAGCACCTGGTTAAAACTAGATAAGGATCAAACAACATTCAGGGAGCAGTTGGACTTAGTTTGCTTGTGATTATGTAATGATTCTGATACCTCTTTTAACTCTTCCCCCTGGCTCTGCCAGTCCTTCTCCTACTGTTTTATTTCTGTTTATTTGGTATAATGTCCAGCCTGCTGTTTGGAGCTTCCCCATTTTGATACTAACTCCCCAAACAGGGGTTACACATTCTTACAATATCATTGCCATAATTAATTACAAATTTTTCATATGAAAAAAAACCTAGTTACTTCCAGCCATCTTTTCAAGTTTCCCATAATGGTATCTGTCATGTCAGTTTATTTCTGTCTTGGTCTTTTGCTCTCCCTTTGTGGACCTAACCTCCAAATCAGGTTTAGCATTGCAAATTCCCATCACTTTTCTCTTATAACAATTCTTCTAAGTGATGCCAAGAAATATATTTGAGATAGGTACTTTGCTTTGCACCAGTAAAATAGAATATATGTTGCTCAGGGTTGAACTATGGAATTGTTAGTGCTCTTGCATACATTTCATTACCCAGCTAAATAATATCTTTACTACTAGAAGGGGGTGGCAAAGAGACCAAGCCCATTTCTTTGTAGCACTGAAAATATTATCTAGATAGGTAATGAAATGTTTGCAAGGAAACAACCAAGCTCATAGTGTTCTGTATTGGTTACTTTGTATTTGAAATACTCACCGATCATTGGTCGTTGAGTCGGCGGGAGATCCTTCTCCTGTCATTGGCTGGTGAGGCGCGGGGAGCCTTTAAAAGAGAGGCTGCTGCGACTCTCCAGTGTGTTCGTTCTGAAATAAACAGAGAAGAGCTGAAATCACTCAAGAGTGCAAGCCTCGTTATTCCGCCGCCAAAACACTGGCGACGAAGGTGGGATCGAGACAGCACTTTTAAGCGAGTGCGATAGCGGCGGAGATCGAGCGGCACCATGTCTGGAAACAACACCCCGCCTGAACAATTCAACCCGGCAAAGGAAGAGTGGCAGTCGTATGTAGACTGTTTCCTCATGTTCCTGGAGAGCAGCGATCTGAGCGGCGTATCGGAACATCGGAAGAGAGCGGTTTTCCTGACCCACTGCGGCCAGGCTGTTTTCCGTATGGCGAAAGCGCTAGCATCCCCGATTGATGTTAAGACGTTAACCTGGCCCGAGCTGGAAAAGATCCTGCGAGCACACTACGCTCCTACAGTGTCCTGCCTCATTAAGCGCCACGAGTTTTATCTCCGAAATCAGAAAGAAGATGAATCTATCGCTGATTTCGTGGCAGTCCTGAGAGACATTGGGGGTGAGTGCGAATTCTCGGATTTCGACGAAGCCCTAAGGGACCGAATCGTGTTAGGGCTAAAAGATCCAGTACTACAGAGCCGATTGTTAAATCGGCCCAAGATCACAGTAAAAGAAGCTATGGAAGAAGCCACCGCAGCCGAAGCTACACAGAAATCGGCAGCAAAAATGAAAAAGATCAACAAAGCTGCAAATTACAACAACAGAGAATCACCCAAACCAGAGGGGGATCGAGAGAAGACCACAACACACCATGAAGATCTAGAAACTGAGGCCAGTAGTGAGGAAGACGATGTATGCCACCTGAAGACAGGTAGAGGAAAGAAAGAGCGGGCGAACAGAAGGTTCGATTTTGAATGTAACCGCTGTGGAGGAAATCACCCCAGGTCAGAGTGCCGTTTCATCGACGCGATTTGTAGAAAGTGCGAGAAGAAAGGGCACATCGCAAAGGTATGTAGATCCCGATCAAGCTATAGCCCGAGGCGAAAAGGAAGCCCTCCCCCAAGAGAAAGAGAGAGAGAGAAAGAGAGAAAGACAAGCAGCCGTTGGAGCCAAGAGGGAAGAGAAAGGAGATACAAAGATTCAAGGTATAGGAAAGAAGAAACACACCAAACAGTTATAATTGGACACTCAAATACAAAAAATATAAGGAAGGTCCACGTCCAAGTAAAGATTGAGGAACAAGACTGTGAAATGGAAGTGGACTCGGGATCATTTCTCTCTATGGTCTCGTGGGACACGATCAGAAACTTAATTCCAGACATCCAACGAAGTGAACTTGAAAGACAAAACTTGACCCTAAAACACTACCAAGGCAATAAAATTCCTGTCGTAGGCGTTGGACATTTCCAGGTCACCTACAAAAATCACACCGACATTCTACCACTAACAATTGTGGACCGGAACAGACCCAGCCTGTTAGGATTGGAATGGTTCGAACCGCTTGGAATTGGGATGACCGGAATCAACCATATCTCAGATGCAGACTGGGAAGCAGATCTTATTCAAGAATTCCAGGACCTGTTCAGCGGCGAATTAGGCAAGTACCGGGGTAACCCGATATCTTTTAACCTAGACCCTAAAGTAGCCCCAATTAGACTAAAGGCAAGGCGTGTTCCCTTCGCTTTAAAACCGAAAATAGAGGAACAACTGGACAAATTAATTAAGCAAGGAGTCCTAGAACCAGTTGACCACGCTAAATGGGAGACCCCCATAGTCACCCATATTAAAGCGGATGGGTCGATTCGTATCTGCGGGGACTATAAGGCAACCCTTAACCACGCATTACAACAGAGTGCATACCCCGTCCCAGTCGTCCAACACTTGTTACATTCCATCAAAGGCGGAAAAATATTCGCTAAACTCGATTTGGCCCAGGCATACCAACAACTGCCTGTAGACGCAAAAACAGCAGAAGCCCAAACAATTGTCACACACCGGGGCGCTTTCAAATGTAACCGCCTCCAATTCGGCGTTAGTGTGGCACCAGGCATTTTCCAATGCTTAATGGAACGCCTCCTCCAGGGAATCCCGGGAGTCATTCCATACTTTGACGATGTCCTAATCGCAGCTAAAGACAAAGTACAACTGCGAGACCGTCTAAGAAAAGTTCTCACCAAATTCGTTGAATCAGGCCTCAAAGTTAAAAAAGACAAATGCACATTAATCACAGAGAAAATCAAATTCCTGGGATACCTAATCGATGGCGATGGCATTCACCCGACAGAAGGAAAAATCCACGCAATCAAAGACGCCCCCATTCCGACTAACAAGGGAGAACTACAAGCCTTCCTAGGGTTGATAAACTTTTACCATGTTTTTCTACCGCAGAAAGCCACGGTTGCGGAACCCTTACATAGACTCCTGGACAAAGACACGGTTTGGAAATGGGGCAGTCGGGAGGAAACAGCTTTTACCAAAATAAAAGACCTCATCACCTCAACAAAGGTACTCATACAATATAACGAGACGTTACCGTTGATATTGACTTGCGATGCATCGCCGTTTGGGGTCGGAGCTGTTCTAAGCCACCTTTTACCCGATGGCAGAGAGGCTCCGATTGCATTTTACTCAAAAACATTGTCTAAAAGCCAAAGAAATTACAGTCAACTAGACAAGGAAGCACTAGCCATCATATCAGGTATTAAACGTTTCCATGAATACCTCTATGGCCGCCTGTTTTCTGTAATTACCGATCATAAACCACTATTAGGAATTCTAGCTGGGAATAAAGCAACGCCTAACATATTATCACCCAGAATGACGAGATGGTCAGAATTCCTCGCTGCATACAACTATACTTTGTCTTACCGCCCTGGTCCGTCTATCACACATGCGGATGCATTAAGTCGTTGCCCATTGCCGGACAGCGATCCTGATCCGAATCCCACCACATCTGTGCTACTGATTGAAGCCCTACCCGACCTTCCGATGACGGCAGCCGACATCGCTCACGAAACCGCTAACGACCACCTACTGCACAAAGTGAGTGGGTGGATTACCAAGGGATGGCCAGATGATAACTTGCAGGACTCTTATAAACCCTTTAAACAGAGACAAACGGAACTTTCCGTACTTAAAGGTTGTGTACTTTGGGGAGACCGAGTAGTTATTCCACCAAGACTGCGGGATCCGATTTTGAACCTTTTGCATGAAGGACACCCAGGGGTGGTTAAAATGAAAAGTTTGGCCAGAAGCTATGTCTGGTGGCCTGGGTTGGACAGGGACGTTGTTGATTGGGTTGCGGGTTGCCAGCCGTGCCAGACATCCCGTCCCTCACCCCCGAAAGCACCAGTCGCTGAGTGGGATCTGCCCAGGGGCCCATGGTCAAGGGTTCACATAGATTTCGCGGGTCCGACTAAAGGCTATACATTTTTAATCCTAGTAGACGCTTACTCGAACTGGCTAGAAGTAAGCTCCATGCAATCAACCTCTTCCGAAGCTGTCATCCGACAACTCAGAAAATGGTTTGCCACACATGGATTACCAGACGTCCTAGTCTCAGACAACGGCCCTCAATTCACGGCCACCGAATTTGAAGGCTATTTAGCTAGTTTGGGCATACGGCATGCCCTAACCGCGCCGGCACACCCGGCTGCGAATGGACGAGCCGAACGCATGGTTCGGTTCACCAAAGAGACACTTTATACGTTAGGCCAGGGCCCTATACAAGCACGCATCAATAAATTATTATTCATACAACATACTACACCCAGCAGCACTACTAACAAAACCCCAGCCGAACTACTCATGGGGAGGAAATTACGCTCCCCTTTAGATAGACTTCACCCCACATACTCCACTGACAAACCACTAGACTCTTCCAGCAAACTCCGAACATTCCAAATTGGAGACTTAGTTTACGCAAAAAATTTGGTGGGACATCCCCTATGGGTTCCAGCCACCATCACCCAACTCACAGGCCCACGATCCTACCGGCTTACCACTTCTGACAACAGAAGCTGGAAGCGACACATCGATCAACTTAGATCCCGCACCCTTACCAGACCTCACGACCTCCCTGGGGGGGAAGGAGATCAACCACCAAACAACCAAGAAACAGCATACCCACACCCAGACAACAATCATAATACAACAGACCCACAAACAAACAACGACGACCTAACCTACACACATACACCCTCAACACTAGCTCCGGTCGAGTTTCGCAGCTACGCACCTGAGCCAGGGGAACTTCCAGAGGAAACACCAAACATGGCCGACGATAATCCAAGCCAGGAAGGGAGCGGCCTACCCATCTCAACTAGTCAGGCTAGGCCCGCTAGGAGTGACTTGCCCGGCTCGACCTTCCAGAAGTTTCCCGGGCCAGGGACAGGAGGACCAACAGGTCCACCTGCACCGAACATCAGCGACGTTGTGAATGAGCCGCGCAGGTCCAGTCGGACCCACAGGAGCCCCGCCTATCTACGTGATTATGTAACATAGGCGGAGCCCCTGATTGGTCGGACTGGACCAAGAAGGGAGGGGTGTTCTGTATTGGTTACTTTGTATTTGAAATACTCACCAATCATTGGTCGTTGAGTCGGAGATCCTTCTCCTGTCATTGGCTGGTGAGGCGCGGGGAGCCTTTAAAAGAGAGGCTGCCGCGACTCTCCAGTGTGTTCGTTCTGAAATAAACAGAGAAGAGCTGAAATCACTCAAGAGTGCAAGCCTCGTTATTCCGCCGCCAAAACACATAGAATACCAAAGATTCTATACTTTGACTTGTAATATGCTGGCTTTCTATTTATTTATTTAAAATTAAAACGACTTTATAACATACACTGGAGCCCTGGATATTTGTAAAAAGAGTTTTATTTTCCTGCTAAGAAATTGAAGTATACTATGGTGTCTATTCACTCAACAGAAACAAATGGCATCTATTCTAGGTAGATTTTGCATCCCAGAACAAATTCTGTAAAGCAACTGAACCTGAAATATTATTTAGTACTCTTAGACAGGGATTAAGCATTACATGAGGTTGTACATTGACAGCTTTCTTTATGGAATCTAAAACCAAATACATTTACTTTGCTTTTACTAACAGTAGCCTTTCTAGGGCTAGTGAGGAAAAGTCAAGAAGGTTTTTCTTTGCTGGTTGCTAATCTTCTTCCCCCAGCATTAGCATAATAACATATAGCTGCTTATGCAAGGTTAGCAATTAGCAAGAAAGAGTTTCATCAGCATCTCATAAGAAGTTGGCCACTTGTGGAATTCTGCCATCTGGCCCAGCAATGGAGCAGCCTATCCAGAGAGGCAGATTTGGTGGTTATAGGGGGCCACATTTTGTTTCGGGAGCGCGCCCCCGCTATTTGTCTGCTGTAGCGCGCTCCGACCCCCTTGTTACATCCCGTTCCCCAGGTGGTTTGAGCGTTCGGGCCCTGGGCCTTCGGCTGATGTTATGTAACGCCAGGTCCGTCATTAATAAGGCCCCTCTCATTCATGATTTGATCTGTGAGGGGGGAGCGGACCTGGTGGGTATTACCGAGACCTGGCTGGGCCTAGAGGGGGGAGTCCCTCTAGTGGAGATGTGCCCAGCCGGGTTTCGGGTTTTTCATCGACCGAGGGCCCAGGGGAGGGGTGGGGGGGTTGCGGTAGTTATTAAGGAGGATCTGTGTCCGAGGGAATCCACTGTTTCTCAGACGACCGGATGTGAGTCTCTTTTCCTGAAGTTCGGTCCCAGGGTACAGGTGGGCTTGTTGGTCGCATACCTGGCTCCCTGCTATGCGGCATCAGCCCTGCTTCAGCTCCTTGAGGTTATAGCCGGCGTGGCGGTTGAGACCCCCAGGCTTATGGTCATGGGGGATTTCAACCTGCCCTCTGCCGGCGGTACCTCGGGGACTGCTCAGGAGTTCATGGCTTCCATGACAGCCATGGGCCTGACCCAGTTAATTCGGGACCCTACTCACGTGGGAGGTCACACCCTGGATCTGGTTTTTGTCTCTGATCAGTGGCAGAGTGATCTGGGTGTAGGGGATATAGTTATAGAACCCCTGTCATGGACGGATCACTCGCTCCTGAAGCTCGACTTCTGTTCCGCACCGTTAAAATGGTACCGCCCCAGGCGCCTGATGGACCCAGATAGGTTCCTGATGGAGCTTGGGCCATTTCCTGAAGCTCACACACACGACTCGGTTGAGGGCTTGGTCGCCACCTGGGATAGGGTAGCTGCTGGGGCCCTTGACCGGGTCGTGCCCTTGCGGCCTCTGACCCGGTGCCGATCCCAGGTGGCTCCTTGGTTTTCTGAGGAGCTAAGGGAGATGAAGCGCCGGAAAAGACGCCTAGAGAGTAGTTGGAGGGCTAGCTGTTCTGAGCCTGACCGAACACTACTACGATCTTATATTAAGACGTATTTAGTGGCGATAAGGATGGCGAGGAGGACCTACATCTCCACCCTTATTGCGTCCGTGGAAAACCGCCCAGCCGCCCTGTTTAGGGTGACCCGCTCCCTTTTGGAGATGGAAGCGCGGAAGGATCCCTTGCAGGGACGGGCTGAGGAGTTTTCTAGGTTTCTACAGGACAAAATCGCTCAGATCTGGGATGAGCTGGACTCCGACTGGGCATCTCCGGGCGGGGGTGGATATCGGTGAGGTCAATTGGGTTGAGTTCAATCCTGTTACCGTGGAGGACGTGGACAGGATACTGGGGGGACTGAATGCCACCACCTGTTTGCTGGACCCGTGCCCCTCCTGGCTGGTCTTGGCCACTCGGGAGGTGACACGAGGCTGGTTCCAGGGTATTATAAATGCTTCCTTGAGAGAGGGGCTGTTACCCACCTTGAAGGAGGCGGTGGTGCGGCCCCTCCTCAAGAAACCGTCCCTGGACCCAGCATTATTATCAAATTATCGTCCTGTCTCCAACCTTCACTTTATTGCGAAGGTTGTAGAGAGTGTGGTGGCACATCAGCTCCCGCAGTACCTGGATGAAGCGAGTTATCTCGACCCCCTCCAATCGGATTTCAGGCCCGGGCACAGCATGGAGACGGCGTTGGTCGCGTTGGTGGATGATCTCTGGAGGGCTCGGGACAGAGGGTGTTCCTCTGTCCTGGTCCTGTTAGATCTCTCAGCGGCTTTTGATACTGTCGACCACAGTATCTTATTGCAGCGGTTGGTGGGGTTGGGGGTTGGAGGCACCGTGTTGCGGTGGTTCTCCTCCTTCCTCTCCGACCGTTCGCAATTTGTGTTGACAGGGGGGCAGAGATCGACCCCAAGGCCCCTGCTTTGTGGGGTGTCTCAGGGGTCGGTGCTCTCGCCCCTGCTGTTCAATATTTATGTGAAGCCGCTGGGTGAGATCATCCGTGGCTTTGGGGTGGAGTTCCATCAGTACGCTGATGATACTCAGCTGTACATCTCCACCCCGGGCCACCCCAACGAAGCCATCAAAGTGATGACCCGGTGCCTGGAGGCCGTGCGGGGTTGGATGGGTCATAACAGGCTTCGTCTCAACCCGACCAAAACCGAGTGGCTGTGGTTTCCTGCGCCCAGATACAGCCAGCTTGTTCCTTCGCTGGCCGTGGGGGGAGAGGTATTGACCCCTGTGGAAAGGGCGCGCAATTTGGGTGTCCTCCTGGATGTGCGGCTGTCTTTGGAAGAACATATTGCAGCCGTCGCCAGGGGGGCTTTTTATCAGATTCGTCTGATCTACCAGTTGCGGCCCTTTCTGGATCTGGGCACACTTCGCACAGTCACTTCCGCCCTCGTTATCTCCCGCTTGGATTATTGCAATGCTCTCTACATGGGGCTCCCCTTGAAGAGTCTCCGGAGGTTGCAGTTAGTTCAGAATGCAGCCGCGGGGGGGATCGTGGGCGCCCCGAGGGGCGCCCACGTAACACCACTTCTCCGCAGGCTGCACTGGCTTCATGTGGCCTTCCGGATTCGATTCAAGGTGGTACTGATGATATTTAAAGTGCTCCGTGGCTCGGGACCTGGGTACTTACGGGACCGCCTGCTGCCACCAACAACCTCCCGCCACCCAGTACGCTCCCACAGGGTCGCCCTACTTGGGATACCGCCGCCTGATCGCTGGCGGCTGGCGGCCCCGAGGGTGCGGGCTTTCTCTGTGGGAGCCCCCTCCCTGTGGAATGATCTCCCCCCGGAGATACGAGCCAGGACAGACATCCTGACCTTCCGGCGCGCAGTTAAGACCCTATTTTTTAAACAGGCCGGCCTGGCCCAGTAAGGGTTTGTGGGGTTTTAAATTTAATAAGGGTTTTTAAATTTTTAATCTGATTTTTAATTTTTATCTATCCCGGATTTTAAATATTTAATTGTAGTTGGACGGGATGCAGCCACATATGTATTTAATTTGGTTTTAAATTCTATTTAACTTGTATCTATTTTATGTGTTTATTAGGCTGTACACCGTCCCAAGTCCCTTTTTGGGAGAGGGAGCGGTATAGAAATATGAAAAATAAATAAATAAATAAATATCCACCATCTATACCTCAAATTTCTGGGCTCTGTAGATCTTTGAAAGGTAAGTGAGCAATAGATGACTGGGGAGGGAGATGGGGGAGTGGTTCAAATGGGGACTTTCCCCTTTCCAAGAGGAAAGAAGGAGAGCATGGCATACATCAAGGGTTGGAAGAACTCTTGGGAGGCTGGAGATAGGGTGTCCCCCATCCCCAAGGCACCCTATTTTATACTTAACAACCCATGCATTCATTTAACAAATGTATTGGGGAAAGCAATACATTTGGATTCACTGTATATCTCTGATTTACAACTCAAGCAGGCTCCATTAGGGTTGTAATTTGAGGATTACCTGTGAAGCTCTTTCTACAGTTTTAAAACTCTACTCATCTTCTTTCAAATTAATCTCCCTCAAGAAAAGTCAAGATGGTAACAATCTAGCAGCTCCTGAAAGAAACTCCTGACATGTGTTGGCCTCCCCGCTTCTACCAGTAGCTCAGTCTTTACAGCCTAAAAATGCCATCCAGAGGCAAGAAAAGAATCCAGTCCAGTCCCAGTAATGATTCTGGGCCCATAAGTCCAATAAAGCAGAGAAACAGATGAGAATCAACACCTCTCTTCTGACCACAGTGGCAGCACCAACTGTGAGTAACACATTTATATCTTCAACTTTTCCCTCATCTTCAAGGAACATGACAGCACAGAAGCCACAACAAGACATGTTCCTCTCTGGCTCTCAAAGCTTCAGCCCAAGCCAAAGTCTGAAGTTGGAAGATAATAGACAACTCCTTGAAACAAGCTAAAAGTTCAACAGAAGTTGGCCATGTTGATATCTCAGCAACTTGCTTTGTGGTCACTAACATGGCCTTTCAAAATAGTTTTTTATTATTTATTTATTTGTCAATTGCTTACAAGATAATAGGTATAAGTAAAACATAGTTATGAATACATGGATACATATAAGAAAAATAAAATATAAAAGAAACAATAGGACAGGGATGGTAGGTACATTGGTGCGTTTATGCACACCTCCTACAGACCTCTTAGGAAAGGGGTGAGGTCAATAGTAGACAGTCTAAGGTTAAAGTTTTTGGGATTTAGGGGAAAAAAACCACAGAGTCAGGTAGAGTATTCCAGACATTAACCACTCTATTGCTGATGTCATATTTCCTGCAATCATGTTTGGTGCGATTAACCTTGAGTTTGTATCTATTGTTTGCTCTTGTGTTGTTATGGTTGAAGCTGAAGTGTTCATTGACAGGTAGGACATTGCAATGTATGATTTTATATACTATACTTAGATCGGACTGAAGGCGGCGTAGTTCTAGGTTTTCAAGGTTTAGAATTTCGAGTCTGGTGGCATAAGGTATTCTGCAACGAGTAGAGGAGTGAAGAATTCTTCTTATAAAATATTTCTGGACTTTCTCAACTGTGTTAATATCAGATACGTAATGTGGGTTCCAGACTGATGAGCTGTATTCGAGTATTGGTCTAGCAAATGTTTTGTATGCTCTAGTTATTAGTGTAATATTACCAGAGAAAAAGCTATGTAAGATTAGATTAACAACTCTTAGCGCCTTTTTGGCTATGTAGTTACAGTGGGCTCTAGCACTTAGATCATTTGAGATGAGTACTCCAAGATCCTTGACAGGGTTTGGATCATCAACAAGATCTTGACTATTCAGCCTGTATTTTATTTTCTGATTTATTTTTTTTTACCAATATGTAGGACAGAGCATTTATTTGTTGAGATTTGAAGTTGCCATTTGTTTGACCATTCTGATACATAGTCAAGGTCTTTTTGAAGGGTAGCAGTATTGTCTGTGGTGTTGAATAGCTTCACATCATCAGCGAAGAGAATGCAGTTGTTCTTGATATAATCACAGAGGTCATTTATGTAGAGTATGAAAAGAGTTTGTCCTAGAACACTGCCTTGGGGGACATCACTATTGAAAGGTACAGAATTTGGTAGGACACTTCCAATTTTGACCATTTGTTGTCTGTTTGACAGGAATGCTTCTATCCAGTTATGCAGGTGTCCAGAGATACCATAAGATTTTAGTTTTAGGAATAGTTTGTCATGTACCACTGAATCAAAGGCTTTACAGGAGTCTATGTAGATTGCGTCTATTGCTTTGCCCTGATTGAGTTGTGTAGTCCATATATTTTTGCAATGTAAGAGTTGCAGATTACATGATAGTTTTTTCCTAAAACTAAATTGTTCACACAACTAACAAGGGCTTTTTATCAGGTCCGCAGGATCTACCAGTTGCGGCCCTTTCTGGATTGGGATGCGCTTCGCACAATCACATCCGCCCTCATTATCTCCCGCTTAGATTATGCCAATGCTCCCCTTGAAGAGCACCCGAAGACTCCAACTGGTGCAGAATGTGGCCGCACGGGTGGTTTTGGGGGCTTCTCGGAGCTCTCATGTTATGCCACTCTTGCGCGAGCTGCATTGGCTCCCGGTGGTATTTTGGGTGCGTTTCAAGGTGTTAGTTATCATCTTTAAAGCACTCCATGGCTTGGGACCTGGGTATTTATGGGACCACCTACTGCCACCATCGATCTCCCTTCGGCCAGTGCGCTCCCATAGAGTGGGCCTCCTCGGGGTGCCGCCGGCTGGATGGCTGGCGACCCTGAGGGTGCGGGCCTTCTCATTGGGGGCACCCTCCCTTTGGAATGAATTACCCCCAGAGATGAGGATCATCCCTGACCTTTTGACCTTCCGGCGCGCGTTGAAAACTCATTTATTTTATCAAGCCGGTCTGGCCTAGGGTTTTATAGGATTTTAAATTTGGTTTTAATTGGTTTTAGTCCTTATTTTTAAACCCTTGTCTCGTTTTTATTATTCAGTCACAATGTTTAATCTTTTTAAATTGTTTTTAATTATTGTGTTGTTATTGTATTTTTTAATGGCTGTACACTGCTCCAAGTCCCGCAAGGAGAGGGGGCGGTATATAAATCTTGTAAATAAATAAATAAATAAGTATCATGTAGTATAGAAAGAGCAATTCATCCTAGAAATCTATCAGAAGCCCCACAGTTGATGTTACTATAACTTTCCTGCCTCACTGTCAGAAATAAAATGAAAGGTTTTCACATTGTATATGAAGAATTATCAAGCAGAGGTAGGATTCTACCAGTTTGCACCTATTTGCTAGAACTGGTTGTTAACATTCTAAGCAGTTTGGAGAGCCAGTTGTTAAAAGAAATTACTGGCCTAATCCTGTAAGGAAGGCAGGAAAGATACATTCTGGTGTTGCTTACAGAAACTGCCTCTGTTAACCCTTATTACATTCTTGGCAGGACTAGACTTCCTGTCTCAGGAACTTCTCTGGAGCTTTTTTCCCCTCCTTTGCTGGTGCTTTGCTTGTGTGGAGTGACCATTCAAAGTTACAATGGCACTGAAAAAAGTGACTTATGACCATTTTTCACACTTATGACTGTTGCAGCATCCCCACAGTCATGAGAGGCCAGGCGAGGAGATGCGTGCCTCGATGTGAGTGATATTGAGTTGGCCACACCCAGCCAATAACATGACCACCAAGCCATGTCCACCCAGTCACATGACCGCCAAGCCACACCCACCACCAGCCAGGTTTTCCAGCCAGATTTACATAATAACTGTGAGCAGTCAGAGTTTCTGAGGATATATTAGTTTATATCTTCCCAGTGAGAAGTGACAAATGGCCACTGCCCTGCACATAGCCAACAGCCAACTGTCTAGGCACTCAATGAATAAGGAAATTAAATGTCGAAGTACAGAATGTAAAGATTTGGAAGAGGGAGCACAATGACCAAAATGACAATTTTGACACCTTACTGTGATTCAAACCCTTTCAGTGATGGCAGTGTTTGGGAGGGCAGGCTGCCTAGAAAATGGCCAGAACCTGTGTTGCAGTTGTCCTACTGTGCTGAGAAACAGCTAGGGGTGTTAATATGTAGGTGAGAGGGAAGGAGATGTGTTTGTGTGTGGGAATAAAGCAGTCTGAAACAGATAGAAATATTTTTCTCCAATGGTAGGACTTGCAAAAAATTGTAGTTGGAGGAACAATAATAAGAGGTGTAGTAGCAGTGGGAAAGAATGGAGTGATGGTGAGTAGTGAATATTTCCTCATGAAGGATTTCGTGTGCATGAGAGAATCTAGAAACTTGTGTTGTTATGTTGACTTTCTTAGGTTTTGGAGTCCACTGACTTGGATATAGTTAAAAGATCCATTTAATTTACCTATTTCATTTCACACCTTGTCTCTCCTTTGATTTGGACATACAATCTCCTTAGCACTCTCCTTTGATATCCTCTCAAATATAGAGAAAAGCAGGGAAACTGATGATGTGATTCTGACAATGATGAGAATTCCACACCAGTAATATTCAAGGAATCTATATAAGTGGCTGATGACTGATTTATAAGAAAAATAAATCCCAGACAATCTCTATCTGTTAGCAATCCAACTTGGAGACATTTTTCCATCTTGTCCCCATCTCAGAGGCGTTGTACCATGTTTTCCTGAAAATAAGCCCTTGCCTGAAAATAAGCCCTAGCTTGATTTTTAAGGATGTACTTAATCAACCCTAGTCTCAAAATAAGCCCTAGGGAAGGTGGTTGGGCATGGCCAGCACAGGAGGTGGCAAGTACACACTAGCTGACAGTGTCCAGCAGCAGCAGCAACCCACACAGAGCAGGTGAGTTGATTTCCAGTCCAAGCAGCAGGCGGAGGCAGAATCAGGGTGGAGGCACGCAATCTGGACATGCTGTATGGACATCTGGAAAGCTGAGAGTCGATAGGCCCAGGTGGGTGGCCATGGGAGGCTCGTCTTCACATCTCTTGGTTGTCTGTGGCTCACATGGCATGTCTGGATCACCTGCATTCCATCCTGTACCTCTTCCCCTCTGTGCTGCTGGTGCTGCCGCATGAAAACAAGTCTCCCACAGCTGGCCGCCCACTCCAGCCCACTGACATTAGTCTTTCCTGTGGCCCATGCAGTGCGTCCAGATTGCCTGCCTACCCCCCCCCCCGCACCTCTGCCTCTGTTGCTGTTTGGAGAGGGAATCAACTCACTTATGCTTCATGGGCCGTGCAGCCCCAGAGTGCGCCAACACTGAGATTGGTGGGTTGCTGTCAGTCTCCATGCACTTGCTGCCTCTTGTGCATGCACTGGGTGGTGTGGGGTGTGTAGCCAAGCTGATCACTCTGAAATCATGTTTCCCTGAAAATAAGCCCCAGTGCTTATTTTGAAGCCCCCCAAAAGTATAAGTTCTGGTCTTATTTTTGGAAAAACACAGGATAGGAACATGATTCACAGGAGAACTGTTTCCCTTACTCATCTTCCATTGAAGGAGAATTCATCTGAGAAAGAGATAAGATCTCTGCTTGTCAGTAATTGCTATTTTGCTGCTCTTTCTGTACTGCTTCTTCTAACTTCCTTGCCTGAACTACAAGCTTCCCTGATCCATTCTGAGAAAAGGAGTGACCCAATAGATGGGAGAAAATGGAAAGCAAGGATTGTCAGTATTTTTCCTTCCTTCCCATAGTAGGAACCATCTAGAGCCACCTTTCTCATTGGTTAAGGTGAAGCTACTGCCTCTGCAAAGATTACCTGCCCAACCATGGTTTTGCAGCACAACTGCTTGAAATCCAAGTGACCAGCATAAGGGTTACACTTCTAACTGAAATGTCACTGTGTAGTTTGCACAATCAGGAATATTTGCCTCACTGAATTCCTCTCCTTGTGATGTCATAGGAGTACAGGAAACATGGACTGCCAGTGAGCTCAAAGTTTGCAAATCATTTTCAATTGGATTTGAGCCCAGGAAAAAGCATAGAAGAGCCAATGATGTTCTGAATGTCCTGGTTTCCAGCACCTTATGTGTTCTATCTAGGCCTCTCCCTGCCTGCCTGCCCACCCCAACTCAAACCAAATACCATAGCAGTGTTAATATAATTCAACCACTGTGCCCTGATGGTAATAGTCTGCACCCAGGAGATAGAAACCCTAAATTGGGATTGAATTGGCAATTCAACATACTATTGAACCCAAAGCATTTGTAATCCTGGGAGAAGATCTCAATGCTAGGCTGAGACCCAATAGCCACACTTTATAAATCAGTGGTTCTCAACCTTCTTAATGCCGCAACCCTTTAATACAGTTCCTCATGTTGTGGTGACCCTCAACCATAAAATTATGGCTTGGTTCCTAAGACCATCGAAAATAAGGGGTCACGACCCACAGGTTGAGAATTACTGTTATAAACACAGAACAGGCACCCCTCTCTGATTTGTGGTGACAGATTCCACTTTTTTCAAAAGATGAAAAAACGAACTTCATGGATTTTTGCTTAGCTCAAGCAACCTTCAGGCTGAACTTTCTCATTCTAAATGATGTCCTTGAAAGTGACTAGCCAGCTGAATTCACCTACTTATCTGGGCCCATAATGTTTTTTTTTTTACTATATTGCCTCTAGGGACTTACTTTTACTTAGGACTTAATGTGGTAAGATTGTTGAAGTTACTCCTAACTATGACAGCAGTCATTTCCCAATTTTACTGGACACACAGAAATACAGAACAATTGCTTCTCTGGTGTTCATACTATAGCAATATTTGTATTAATCTAATTTTATCACTAATACATAAATAGCAAAGATGCACAGAATAAATTTAAACCATTCAATTGTTTTCATACACAAACCCAGTTAGAATATGCAACCTTGCCACATTCTGTGTAGTTCGGCTCAAAATTTGCTCGATGATGATTTCTGGCATGAACTTGGAGTTCAACATTATAGATTAGATTCTAAGTGCACCTAATTTGCCATACGTATTAGGGTGCTCTGTATCCTAGTAAATATTATATTTATCTATAAATATTATATGCTCACCACATTAGAAATGTTCCCACCCCACCTTTTTGATTCTATATCATCTGTACTTTTTATATTGTGTTTTTATAAACTGGATAGAGCTTTTTATTTTGTGTTTTTACTTTCATGTTTGGCTGATGTATGATTGCAATAAAGATTGGTTGACTGATATCTTCTCTTAATGTGTATTCAGCATGCATGTGTGTTGAATAAATATGAAGAGAGTTTATAATCTTGTCTCACTCTCTTGCTGACATAGCACCAATTTATTTTACCATATTTTCCCTGGCAATTTTTTTTCTGTTTCCTGCCCTGTAGGTTTCACATGAGGACAATGAGATGTTCTGAGACTTCATTTTTATAAGGACATTCTATAAATTTACATAATCAACACAACCAAACACCTTTCTATAGCTAATGAAGAACATACTATTTTTAGTACTTTTTGGCTTTCTCAATTATTCAGCAATATTGTATCTTATTCTTCAGCTTTCTTAAAAATCAGTTTGAATATCTGATATTTCCCTTTCCTTGTAGAGATCTAATCTGTATTGTATGGTCTTAAGCATTAGATTTTGTAACTATATGAATTTAAGGCTATCATGTAACAGTTAGCACACTCCATTACAGTAAGTCTCTTTTCTTTGGCATATGTATGTAGGCTGACCTTTACTGATTTTTCTTTGTTTGCTATATTTTTGTAGATATTCCATTAATTTCCATTACTTAATAATGACCAAAATGTTGATCTAATGTTATCTTCTAGTTTGATACATTTTTCTAATCCTTGATCATATCATGGATGCTGATATCTTTGCTGTGCAGAATTTTAATATATTTTTTTACATCTGTTTTTGATATTCCTTGAATTTGTTACTATACTTTCATTAGCATCCTTTAGCATACCTATTGGATGTGACCTCCTTTTGAATTGGGATATCTTTTGAAGGATTGTCCTTGTTTTTCTGTTTTCACCTTCATTTTGTCTTTACAGATGTTGCAATATTGCTTCTTGTCTCTTGTGTAATAGCTCTTTAAACTCACTACTGCTTCCTTCCTGGATTTTTGTATTTTTTGACTGGTTTCCTTCTTGACAAATTTCATCCTTTATTCTAATATCCAGTGTTTCCCCCTCAGTTTTTAATCTTTGATAGTTTCTGTTTATATTTGTCCTCAACTTTTAAAATTTAATTCTATAATTGGCTCTCTGTCAGTGAAATTTAAGAGTCAGCTCCTAAGGTTCTCCTTGGTAATGGTGGTTATACAATCAAGTTATTATCATGAAACCAGAAAGCGGGGGAGACAAAAGATAGATAAAAAGGCAGGCAGGTAGGCTTCTCATGCATATATAAATGTATGTATGCAGGTAATCCTTCTATTTTTTTCAGTAAAGCGGTGCTGAACAAAGGGATTTATGACCAATCCCCAAAGATAAAACTATTGCCGTCACATGGTCAAAATTCCAGCTCTTGGCATTCTGCCTGCCTATGACTGCAGAGGCATTTCTACTTCCCCTACCAGCCTATTTCCCTCCTTATCTAAGCTCTTTTGGGCCCCTGCCACTCTATGATCTACTGCCCCAATTGACGTGTACTGCATTCTTGCTCTTGCTGTTTACAAAGCATGGTTGGTCTAATTCGTCACACTCTGGCCACACAAGACTTTCTTCCCCAGGTCATGCAAAATGGTTTCCTGATGAGACCTGAGCAACATGCCCTTATGTGGCCAGCAATCACTTCATGAAGAGCCAGGGTGGGCATACCTTGACAGCTGGGGCAAGAAGATGGAAAGGTTTAGAGCACAGGGTGGCAAGGGCAACTATGACTGAGAACGGGTCCCTCCTGCAATATGCTGCTGGCCTGGGGCAACTTTCTATGCTATGCTGTGGCTGTGGGGTTTCTTCCAGCTCCAAAGACAAGGCATGCCAAGAAGCCCCTAAGTAGCAGCAAGTAAGCAGCCCCAGGGCTGCACAGTTATGGGCTGTGCAGCCCTGGGACTGCTTACTGTGCTGCTACTTTGCCACTCAATGAGGCAGGGTACAGGACAGCCAAAAAGGCAGAGATGGGATGGAATTGAAAGGCAGGGAGGCATTCCTTTCTCTTGGGGGGGCTGAGGCTCAGGGCTGGGAGGAACCAAGTTTGAATTATTTGGATTGGGGTCCTTGGTTAACAGCTGGTTAACAATAGTGTTGGAATTGTTGCTGCTAAGCAATGCAATTGCATAATGTTGCACTTTTTACAATTATATCACTTAGCAACAGAAAATCCAGTTCCAATTACTCTTATAACTCAAGGATTAACTACACACACACACACATCCACCCCCCATATACAGCAGTGATGGGATTCAATTTTTTTTTACTACCAGTTCTGTGGGCGTGGCTTGGTGGGTATGGCAGGAGAAGGGTAATGTAAAATCTCCAGTCAGAGGTGGCATTTGCCGGTTCTCTGAACTAATCAAAATTTCCACTACCAGTTCTCCAGAACTGGTTAGAACCTGCTGAATACCACTTCTGATATACAGTAAATAAAATGTCAGACCCCATATGCCAATCACAATAATTTTTTTTCCAGATAAAATGTTACTATACTTAGAAAGGTTTAAAAGTCATGTATCAAATGAATTAAAAAGTATTTAGAAGAAAATGGCAATCAATCTGAACATTTAATGCAATCTGTACAATAAACCCTCTATGATCTCTGACTTTGGTACACTCTATATATAATTTTTAACATACATTTAAATAAAAGATAACATACTTTGTTGCAGTTCTCCTTGTATAATCTATGTCTATAGGCAACTATACGATGCAAGTAGCATTAGGTTTTCAAGCCACTGGTTATTGTGGACATAGTCATCTTTCCTGTGCTGAAGAATTAACTAATGTCTTGCACTAATAAGGAGGTAGGGAATCCATATCTTTTGTCCATCTGTCAATTTCCATGCAGTAGATATATAGTTCAAAAGAATGACTATATTAGAAAATTAAAATTAATGAATTAAAATTAATTAAATATTAAACATTTCAAAATCAAATTAATCTATGTAATTTCATCTTTCTAAAGTATAGTTATTTTAGAACATTGCAAACAATATTTTAATGAAGTGTTATTCTGGTTGCATATCAAAAAAATTCAGTTATTTATCCATACTTTTTATGCAAATATAATGAAATCTAATAAATCTAAAATACTTTTGCTGTATAAACCATAATCTAAGATCAAATGAAGTTTTTATACTTGAGATTAAACATTTCCCTATTGTTTAGACAAAATTGGGATTTTCAGTCTCTTACATTAAGTCTCTAAAGTTTGCATAACAGTTTATTGATATCAAATGTTTATTAAAACTGACTCTGGATTTTTTTGTCTCATAGGATGGAATGACCCTATCTTATAATTTAGATATCTCTGATATCTATCAGAAATCCTTCTCTGAGGATGGAAATGCCTTTGATCCAAATATATGCTGCAATTTTAAATACTGCGTATTGGTGGGGGTGGGGGGCAATTGATAAATGCCATTTATCTTTTAACATCAAAATAATTAAAGCACATTGTTATCATCAGTAGTTGATCTAATGTAATCAGTAGTTTTTATATTTAATTAACCCAAAGTTCCCTTGTGTTGTTTGGGACTACTCCTGAGTTAGCTCAACTCCTTCTTAATTACACCCATTGTATTTCTTCTGTTTTATTGGGCAGACTCTCCAAGTAAAGAGAAGGTGATGCTTTTTAGGGAAGGAGAAATATCCATTAATCTGATGTACTGATTTTATTGTTTACCTATGATTGATGGGGAAGCTATTTTGATGTGAGAATATTATTTAGATAGCAATCCAAAAATTTTGATTCAAATCTTGTTTGACAAGTATAAGCTCCACTGAGGATCCAAAAAAAAAAAAAGGAAAAAAACTCCAGCTGGGAACTACATTTTTTAATCTTAGTGCTCAGAGTGGGCCATATCCACCCAATAAGTTTGCCCTTTGTTCTCTTCTAGGCCCTGCAACTCATTGCAATTTAGATTATGTGAGTCATGGTATTGTCAGGTCTGCCACCTTCAGCTTACTCCACTTCGCTGGCATCCTGTCATAAAATGCAAGGTGAGGAGGGAGATTGAGCAGGTAGGAGGAGAAATGACAAGGTGACAGGGAACTTGAGGTGCCAACCTGGAACAGATTGACAGATCAAGGATGGAACTGTGAGAATGGAATGCAAAACTCCACCAAAGAGGTGCCAAACCTCAAATCAGTTCCCGAAATGTATAGTTTGAATATCATTGGACACTAATGGACTGGTCAGGGGGGAGGCAGGGAAAGGGGGAAAACCGCAGGCTTTGCTTGGGAATATTCTGATCCAGCTTTGCTTATGCTGTTAACTGCTTGACTTTAGCAAAAGTAAACCTTTCACTTCATTCGTGATGTGACAGCTTTTTTGCCTAGATGCTCAAGTTGAGACAAGCCTGAGATGTATGGAAATTCATTTCCCTCTGAAGAGTTTTCCAGCTACTTTGAAATTCTCAAGCATTCGTAGGCAGCACTATCAAAGTATGCAGTAGATAAACTGGCTTTGCCCTATGCATCAGAGAGATCTTATAAATGAATAAGCACTTCCAATAACTCACTATGGGAATGTCCATAACAATTGATAACAGCAAATTAGTACTAGGATTGGTCATTGCTGTCCTGCCCAAATAGCTAAAGATAACGTGCAAATTCAAAATGAGATTAGAGAAATACATGAGAAACACAGCAATAGAAATGGGTGAATTCAATCAGACTCAGAGAGTGGCAAAATACATTTTTTGGAATGAGAAAGAAATTTCTAGGCAGTCTAGATGACAGCAACCTAGAACAGCAAGTCATGCAATCCAACGAGGCAACACTGAATGAAATCTTAGTAAATTTAGTGGTTCCCAGAATCTTGTTCAAAACACCAATAGAGGGCAATTATCAGATTGCACCTAACCCCACAATGGTCACATTCAATTTCAAAAGAGCAATTTTAAAAAATAGATAGGTTCAAAGAAAGTAGAAATGCAGTAAAATGGTTATCTCTGCTATTTAGAGATTATTCAAAACTACAGGAATAGAATTTCTGTTAGAATGTAGATTTCAGATCAAGAAAGAGACCACCAGTTTGGGTCAGTTTAGTTCTTTAGATACAGAAGAGAATAGATCAGGGTCACAGACAAAAAAATTTCCTTTAAAAATGAAAGGTTTTCAGCAAACCAGAGAACAAAAAGTAACAAATGCTGGCAGAAGATTTATGTGCACATGGCAAAAAGCAGTCAGGTCAATTACAACATTTTTAAATATATTTTCCTAGCAATGAGACTGTTGGGGCATTGAACTCTACCATAGACATATTGTTTGTTCCGAAGGGAACCTTTTAAGAAATTGGGTTACATTTGCCTTATGTACTATCATTAGGCAATTGAGTAAATTTCCTCACCCCACCTTTACTACTATCTACATCACTGTTACTAATATTGGAAATTTATAAGCAGTCTACAAGATCTAAATAAAAAGAACATGTGTGATTTAGAAATAATGTATAAACAGGATGTTAGGAAAATATAAATATCCTGTTACAATTTTTTCCAAGAGAATTTACAGAAACAAAACAAGCCTTTTGTAAATATTTTTGTGAAGTAGGTTAAAATCTCCCAGAAAAAAAGTCAATTTTTAAATCATTTCCTACATTTCAAAGGTTAACTTACATGTTAGCAATACACTAGAATGTTAAATCTCCCTCTTTCTCACTTAATAATATATGACATTGTTGCTTAAATAAATAGGTCAAATTTCCCTGCGCCCGCCCCCCCCCCCCAATGGGAAGATGAAGGCTACTTTTCATCTCAGTGGAGCTGCAAAATCGATTCCTTCACAGGGGATTCCTTATAACATGCCCCACCTACTCAAGAATAGCTCTGTTTCACCTTTCTATTTCCTACAGTAAGGAAAGCTTTGAAAAGGAGAAGAATATCCACTTAGCTTTTGCACTTGGAGGACCTGGATAGGTTTAGGATGGGATAGAGAACAAGGAAATCTTTTCAGACAGAACCCTATCATCTCTAGCATTCTGTAGCGAGAACCTGTGGATTATAAAACTGAAGGCAATTTCATATCCACATATGTGATTGTAGGTGCCATTATAGGAGGGAATCTCCTTATGGAGTGGTTGGTATAAAATTGCTATTTAGAAGCAAAGAGAGTTTCTCAAAAGTGAATTAATAATGTGTAGTGCCAAAAAGTTTTTTTTTTCCTGTCCCACCATAAGACCTGAAAAACAAGTTTGGCAACTGTGTCGGAGGAAGCCAGTTATGGAAGGTATCTATTGGCCAGTATCAGTACTATAAATCACTAATATGTTGTTCTTGGTTGTTGCTGTTTATGTCTATATTCCACCTTTTCTCCAAGAGCTCAAGATGGCTTCATTTTATTCTCCAAAGAGCAATTTTGTGAAGTTGGTTAAGCCAAGACAGAGTGATTAGCCCAAGGCATTTAGAGCAGTGATAGCCAACCAGTGGGCCGGGGGCCACTGGTAGTCCACAAGAAATTTTTGATGATCCACAGAGAAATGTCCCCCACAAAGCAATTAATCCAGGCTGTGCGGGAACACAAGGCTGCGCCGCCCACATGGCCCTTGGGAATACAAGGCTTGCGTCGCTTGCATTGCTCACAACATGAGATAGTGAGGGGAGGGGGGAAGAGTGGAGGGGGGAACTTGCCCCACTCACTCCATGGACCTCCAGGCTGCTTCTTTCCACTTCTTTCTTCTTCTGCTTTTGGCTGCACACAAGGAAAGCAGCAAAAGTCTTTCTTTCTCTCCCCCAAACGCTGCCAGAAATGAGTCTTTGGGACTCTGCAAGGCATCCTGATCCAAGAGGCTGCACCGGTGTGACAAGTCTCACAAACACTCATTTCTGTTTGGAGGAGAGAAAGAAAAAACTTCTGCTGCTTCTGCTGCTTTCCTTGCATGAAGCCAAAAGTCTCTCTCTCTCTCTCCCCCTGAGAATGGAGCTGGAGACGGAATCCTGCAATCCCAAATAAAGAATGATAAATTGGTAGGAAAATGGGGTGGGGAATTTTCCTGCAGACTTTCTTAGGGATTTTCCCAGGGTCTCTGATCCATGGGATTTAAAATTATGGATTTCATGGTCCCTGAGGTCCAAAAGGTTTAGATTTAGAGGATTTCCATGGGTAACATCTCCCCTTTTTCAATGGCATATATCACACTTGCAGAGGGAAATTTAGAAAATGAATGTTGAATTATAAATTGAAATTAAATGTTTCTTCTATTATTCAAGTATTCTTGTGCTTTGAAAGACCAAAAAGATGTATTTGTAGACTCGTCCTTAATGCTTTACAGCAATAACAATAATACAAATAAAGGTGGATGGCCTGTGAAGGGATGAGGGGAGATGCAAAGCTTATAGTTGGATTAGTAACAGAGTTGCTGGTGTTTCTTAGTCATGTCGTCACTTACATTTAACCACATGCCAGCCATGTCGTTGCCACAGTTTTCTGCCTCCTCCCTTTGACTCTGTCTTCATTTTCTTACCAGTTCCAATAAGAGAGGCACAATTCCATGGTGGCGCAGTGGTTAGAATGCAGCATTGCAGGCTAATTCTGCTAAGTCAGATTCTCACCTGCTCAAGGTTGATTCAGCCTTCCATCTTTCCAAGGTCAGTAAAATGAGGACTCAGATTGCTGAGGGCAAAATGCTGACTCTGTAAACCATTTAGAGTGGGCTGTAAAGCACTGTGAAATGGTATTTAAGTCTAAGTGCTTTTGCTATTGCTATCCCTCCTTAGCTGCACAAATGTTACAAGAATATTTTTCCCCTTATTCTGACACCGTCTAAGGGCAGCTCAAGGATTGTAAAATCTGTTAGCCTTTGCCACACATTCCTCTGGAAAGAAGTCAGGTGGTAGAGGCAATTGGAGGCACAAAAGGGAATGGCCACGATCATGTTTGCGTATGTTCTGCCAGTTTGAGAATGGGTGGGGAGTGATCTAATTCAGAACACAGGGAAGAGTGTTAGGCACATGACTAGGACAGAGTCCCATTATGGGACCACCTCTAATCACAATTCAAATACATCCATCAAGTCCATTCAAGGACAAAGTCTGTCTATAAATTCATCTTTAACTAACTACTATTTTCTTTAATGATTGTAGAATTCCATCCCAGTGTTTGAAGAGATTAATATTTTTATGTAAGTATGTATGCATGTATTTATATGTCATTTATTATTTTTACAAATAAAGTAGTGAACATATCTAATACACCTTCCTCCTCCAATTGTCCCCACAACTGTGAGTTGGGTTGGGCTTAGAGAGAATGACTGACCCAGGCACCCAGCTAGCTTTCATGGTTAAGACAGGACTTGAATTTGTGGCTTTCCTACTTTCTAGC
Source organism: Bungarus multicinctus (assembly GCA_023653725.1). Taxonomy (NCBI): domain Eukaryota; kingdom Metazoa; phylum Chordata; class Lepidosauria; order Squamata; family Elapidae; genus Bungarus; species Bungarus multicinctus. Next base: position 41,505,275 of record CM042840.1, read on the forward strand.
TTGTTCCTTAACCATTAGATCAAATTTATATGTTTATTTCGCAGCTTTTATTTATACAAATGGAATAATTTAATTTCTTTAACACATAACTATCTTGGGAAAATATAAACCAAATAAACCACAAATAAAACCAGCAGCTAAAATGTCAGTCACATAAATAAAACTATGACAGTAGCTCTTTAACAGCAGGTTTGGTTCAAACTAGGCAGTTCTTATTATTGTGAAGAAGCAAGACTTTTTATTTAACAAAATCCCTGTTCTTTACTCACTTCTTTTTTTGCATTTCACTTATACATCATTTGCATCATATCAAGTACAGATGATGTTTTTAAAGAACCAACTTTATTATTATAGTTTGTAATACTTGTTTATTTATACAAGATCAGCCTTGGGTAGAATGGGTTTTGTTTGGGACATGATAGAAGTTCAGCAGTTATTATTTTCAGTGTTTTTACTGTAATGTTCCTACCAGGGATAGAGACCTGTAGTTTTTTATTTTTATTTTTTAGTCTCACATGGAAAATGCCATTTGTTAACACGCTGCAGGGAACAAAATAAATGGGATTGGTCCTGCAGTTTGCGATAGCGACAAATGCTCTTTGTTTAGGCTGACCCAAGGCAGGGTTGGTCTGGAGAGTACTCAGATAAGCCAGCACTTTAGAAATAGAGTATAGCAGGCTAGGCTAGGAAGTTGAACCCTCCCCCCCACCCCAAAAAAGTCCAGTCAAATAACTCCCATACAGTTGCCAAGAAGTTGGCAGCTGACAAGCCTATTTCCGTGTGAGTCATCAATGATCAGTTTGATGATGAATTTGTTTTATACTCACTTAATGGCCTTAGGGGGTTTTGGGGGAAGGGGGAATGTTGTTGTTATTATTGTAAGGATTAGAATGTTGAGAAGTTTTCATCTGGTGGACTTTAATAGCCCTATATTCTTTAGTATTTTATAAAATTTCTGCTGGAATTTGCAGTGCTGCATTTTGGAAATTTGCTGCCAAATGTTGGCATTGTGTTTTTGAAGAAACACAGAAGCTACAGAAAAGGAAATTGGGGGTTATATTTTGCCCTTGGATCCCTGTATAATCTGTCTCACTCATTTCTTTTCATATCAACCATATATAGGTATCAGGTTATTTATACATGTAGCTTGATGGTGGCTTTACAGAGTTTCTGACATAATTTTTGCAATTCTACCCGAGAATACCAGAGATTAAATCTGGCTTTCTGTATGCAAAGCAAATAGTTTCAATTCAGAATATAGCTGGAAGGAACCTAGGAGATCTTCTAAGTTAGCCAAACCCCTTGCTGAAGCAAGAGATTGCATATGATTTCACAGAAGTGGCTGTCCACCAGTCTCTTCTTAAAAACCTTCAGTGATGAAGTAGCCACAACGGGTGAAAGCATGGTGTTCCACTGGTTAATTGTCCTCACTGTTAGGAAGTTTCTCCATCATTCCAGGTTGCTTCTCTCCTTGACTAGTTTCCATCCATTGCTTCTTCTCCTGCCCTCTGGTGCTTTGGAAAATAAGTTCATCCCCCCGCTTTTTTTTTTGGCAGCCTCTCAAATGCTGGTATGCTACTATCATGTCACCCCTGGTCCTTCTTTTTTCTAGACTAGCCATACCCAATTCCTGCAACCATTTCTCATATGTTTTAGTCTCTAGGCCTTTAATTGTTTTAGTTGCTCTTTTTTGTACTTTTCCAAAGATTTGACATCTTTTTTGTAATGTGGTGACCAAAAATGGATGCAGTATTCCATGTGTGGCCTTACTAAGGTTTTATATTGCATTGTATTTATAGTTTACTGTCTCCTGTTTATTAACTTTTGATGTAAATGTTTCTGATTCCATTAATAGTCAGTTTCCAGTCATTATATGGTTATCAACAAAGCTATGAATATCATCATTGGAGTTTAATAGCACAATATTCTGGATCCTTTAAAATAGATATTTGTTTGTTTATTTGGGTGACTTTGGTTTTCGCCTACAAATATAGAGAATGGTATCATCCATGAATCTGTAGCTTTCTAATAAACAGTTTTTCTTCAGGAACAAGCAAAGAACTAAAGGGAGACAGGAATAGTTATTCAAAAAGGATAACTAAAAATCCCTGTCTAAAGCAATAGCTTTATTCAGGAATGATTTGGTAACTTTAAATAAATTTTCCACATAGTATAAAAGGATTCATAGAACTGTGCAAAGTTTTAAAGTGTACATATCTTCAAAATATATCCTTTAATCTTGAAGATTAAAGACAATATATTGATTGATATGAAAACTAAAGAAGAACATGTAAAATTGTTTAGAGCAGTGCTCAAGAAGCTGCAGACAGCTTAGCTTTTCATGAAGTTGTCCAAGTATGATTTCTCCAAAACCAGCTTAGACTACCTAGGGCAGGGGGTCACCAACCTTTTGGACCTCAGAGACCACTAAACTCATAATTTCAAATCCCACAGACCATTAATATGAATTTTGACTGACAGTGGCTTGCTGACGTTGATGGGAAAGTTGGTCCCATATTCCAGAGCTGCAGTAGTCACAGGACTGGCCCTTTGGTCATTCCAGAGCAGCTCCTCCTCTAGTCCATAGCAGGCTGGTGCACCTGGATGGAGGAGCAGCTGCTCTGGGATGACCACAGAGCCAGTCCTGTGACTATTGAAGCTCTGGAATATGGGACTGACTTTCCCACCAATGTCAGAAAGCCAACCCGGGGCAGATTTCCCTCCCCTGCCATTGGTCTTACCTTCCATTTCCAGCTTGCACAGCTCTACTCAAGATAAAGTTTGCATTTGGCCAAAGGTTGGGGGCCAACGGGTGGGTGGACCATGTGGGCGGAGCAGCCTTGTGTTCCCACGCAGCCTGGATTAATTGCTTTGGGGGATGTTTTGGGGGGGACATTTCTCTGCAGACCACCAAAATTTTCTCACGGACTACCAGTGGTCCCCGGCCCACTGGTTGGCGACCACTGACTTAGGGTACCAGATTACAAAAGATGGCATAGAGATGGATCCCAGAAAAATCTGCGTGATCTTAGAATGGGAGCCTCCGCAAATGAGGCACTGCTGTTTTCTCAGCTTCACTAACTTCTATCGTCAATTCACCCCCACATTTGCTCAAATCACCCTGCAGATCATGAATTTGTTGAAAACAGAAGGGGAAGCTAAGCCCAGGCCCAGCCAGCCCCTGAACTGGTCACTCAAATGCCAAGCCATGTTCAAAAAGCTAGAATATATTTTCACCACTGAGCTAGTCCTAAAAACACCAACCTAGACTTTGTAATACAAGCAAATGCCAGTGATGTGGCCATGAGGATGTGCCACTCTAGAAGAACACAAAAGGAAAATTGCAGCCATGAAACTACACTTCCCGCAAGCTTTCTGAGACTGAGAGACAATGGGCTTTCTGGGAGAAGTTACATGGTCCATTGGGCTCTCCTAACCTGGAGGCAATTCCTAAAAGGAAGTAAAATACATTTCAGGGAATGGACAGACCACAAAAATCTGAAAACATTGAAGGCTTCCCAAAAGCTGTATACCAAACAGATCCAATGGGCCCAGTACTTCAACTGCTTTAACTTCACTCTCCACTACTACCAGGAGGATGAAATTTCTTGGCAGACTCTCTCTCCTGAATGCCACAGTACAACAGTGCTCAAGAAAATGTCATCAATTCCGTCATCTCTTCCAAACAAATAGCGGCAGCAGCAGCAGCACTCATGAGAAACAGGAAGTGTCATCATCAACATTAACCAGGGACCACTGGCAGGAGATGAGAGGTTTCAATAACATAAGATTGAACTGTCATTAAGGGATGAAGTCCCAGGATGTGGAGCAAATTATAGTCCCAACTAACCAGGACTTTAGTATTGCAGCAGAGCCATGACTCGAAGGCAGTGGGGCATTTTGGATTTGTGACCCTTTACCTCATAAATTTTTCGTGGCCGTGAATGAAGAAAGACATAGAAATCTAAATAGCCACCTGCTCTATGTGCACTGTGTCAAAGAGGCTGTTTCGCAAGACTGTTGCAGACTGTGGTGAGCCCCACGTTTCCCTGGGGGGAGATAATTATGGATTTTATTGTGAGAAAGTGCTGAAAATACTGTGATCTGGGTCATTACAAACTTATTCTCTAAGCAGGCCCACTTTGTGGCGTGCTCTAGGATCCCCTCTGCTCCAGCCATGCCTAAACTCTTCATACAGCACGTGCACTGGTTGCATGGCACACATATAATTTCAGATTGGGAAGGTAGAATCCACTTCAAATTTTTGTCACGAAATCCTAAGGTTTTAAGCTTCTTCCAGGGTTTTAGCTCTGCCCATCATCCTCAGACAAATGGAAGTTGTGAACATAAAAATGCAGACTTGGAACAATACCTTTGATGCAACATGAACTACCAGCAGAACAATTGGATTGAGCTCTTGCCCTTTGCTGAGGTGGCCTATAATAACTCTATAATAACTCTATACCCCGACTGACCCTGATAGGATGTTAATATGAAAGGAATGTAATGTAGAAATAATGTGTGTTTTTGTTTCTTGTAGAACTTGCTATGCATCCCTGTTTGGAACCAGACAACTGTAATGGAAAGAGGGAGGGAAGGCATTGGAATGAAAGGGAGGTTTGGGAAGAACTATGAAATGCAAGTGTGCAACCTGGAAGCAAGAAAAAGACCCAAATCCCAAAGTCATTGCCTGGGAATGTCTGAGGTAGACAAAATAAAGCAACTGGAAATGATTAGTGGACAATGGAAGGCCCAGGGGACGAAAGGCAAAGTTTTCCTATGCTGTTTGCATACGAAAACGTCAGAATTGGGTTTTCTACTTCTGTACCCATATGGCTTCTCAGTAAAATTATACTCATGAAGGAAAAAGTGTCCCAACAGTTTATTTTCCTGTTTAATGTTGTAGTACAGTTGACAAACTATATAGGTACAGGCTAGGTGAAACTTTGTTTAATGCCAGTCACTGCAAGAGGGATCTTGGAGTCCTAGTGGACAATCATTTAAATATGAGTCAACAGAGTGCAGCAGCAGCCAAAAAAGCTAATGCAATCCTAGGCTGTATTAATAGAGGGATATAATCAAGATCACATGAAGTTCTAGTACTCCTTTACAAAGCTTTAGTAAGAGGACAACTGGAATATTGCATCCAGTTCTAGTCACCATCAAAATAAAAAAGATGTTGAGACTCTGGAAAAAGAGCAGAGAAGAGCAACAAGAATGATTAGGGACTGGAAGCTAAAACATGCGAAGAATGGTTACGGAAATTGGGTATATCTAGTCTAATTAAAAAAAGGACTAGGGAAACATGATAGCACTGTTCCAATATTTGAGGGGCTCCTACAAAGATAATGGGATCAAAGTATTTTCCAAAGCACCAAAAGCAAGACAAAAAACAGTGAATGGAAACTAAACAAGGAGAGAAATAATCTAAACTAAGGAGAAATTTTCTAATGATGAAAGCAATAAACTTGTCAGTTTTCCAATTAATCAACTCCAAACCAATAAACTCCCCAGAGAAGCATTTTTTCAAAGTTTCGATTTATTAGACTTGTCATATTGGCATATCTGGGAAAACCTGAATCGGAGAGTTCTGGGTTTTCTCTTCCCAAAAGAAAATCAAGGATCCATCCCCTCCATCCATCAGTCTATCACATGGCCCAATCAAATCGTTCTAACTGAAGATATTCCTCCAGACACTCCTTTCCAGGTGCAGGATAACATGTCCTTGATTCTCTGAGAAAGAATGTTGTTGAGTCTAATCTTCTACCTCACTGTGAAATCCCCCGTCCCAAATTCCTAGGCACTAAATATGGCAGCCTCAAAGCTTCCAAATAAAAAATGGCTTCCAAGGCTGACACAACTAATGGAACAACTTGCCTTCAGAAGTTGTGGGTGTTCCATCACAGGAGGCTTTCAAAAAGAGACTGGACAATCATTTAACTGAAATGGTATAGGGTTTCCTGCTTGAGCAAGAGATTGGACTAGAAGACCCCCAACTATATTATTCTATGTTTTAACTATTGAAGAGTCATACTCCCAAAACAACAAAAGCAGTAAATAAATAGTAAGCACAAGTGACTTTCAGTGTTCACAATAAATGTTAATGAAATAATCTAATGATCTGATGGGAATATGCTAAATTTACATAAAATGCTAAATTTAGCAGACTTTGAATTCTGCTTGTACGCTGGAAACCTCGACTTGATCTCACAATGCAGGAAAAACCTGTGTATGAGTTGAAAATATTAGCCACCAATTAGCTTGCAGAAAGGAACAATTCTGCTGGATGTTTAAAAGAGACACTTGAACTGACAAGTAACAGGGTTAAAATAATATTTATTTACTTTAGGCAGGGAAAAGAGATGTACTAGGCTAGGGGGACTTTAAAGAATACACACACACACACAAACTTCTGAAAGTTTACTCATAATTATTTCTGATTGGGGTAAATAACTTTTAGTTATATTTTTAAAAAAAGTTATATCATGACAAGTAGTGGGGAGAAAGCAGAATTGCTTAATTCATTCCTTGTATTTATGTTCACACAAAAAGGAAAAAAAAAACCTAGACCAACCTATCAAAAGCAGCACCATAGAAGGCAGACTAAGAATGCAAGTCAAAATATGCAAGAAAACAGTGAGAGAATATCTATCCGCTCCAGACAAGCTCAAATCACTAGGACTGGATGGATTACATTCCAGGGTTCTGAAGGAGTTGGCAGATATGATCTCAGAACCACTGTACAAAATCTTTCCAAGCTCCTGGTGCACCAGGGACATGCCACAGAACTGGAAAAAAACTGGTGTGGTTCCAATCTACAAAAGAGGGGAAGGGGGAGTGGATCCAGGGAACAATCAGCCTGACATCTATATCTGGGGAAATCTTGGAAAAAATAATCAAGTGATGCAATTGTGAGCATTTAGAGGCAAACAAGATGATTACTAGAAGTCAGCATGGGTTTGTCAAAAACAGATCAGGCTAGACAAACCCTACTGTCTTTCAATAAAGAAAAATATTTGTAGCCCAGTGCTGATACTCTCTGAGCTTGTTTGTTTTCTTGCAGATGTTTCATTATCCAAACTAGGTAACATCACCACCGCTTACCTAGTTTATTTATTTATTTATTTATTTATCAATTGCTTACAAGATAATAGGTATAAGTAAAACATAGTTATGAATACATGGATACATATAAGAAAAATAGAATATAAAAGAAACAATAGGACAGGGATGGTAGGCACGTTGGTGCGCTTATGCATGCCCCCTACAGATCTCTTAGGAAAGGGGTGAGGTCAATAGTAGACAGTCTAAGGTTAAAGTTTTTGGGGTTTGGGGAAAAAAACCACAGAGTCAGATAGAGTATTCCAGACATTGACCACTCTGTTGCTGAAGTTGTATTTCCTGCAATCAAGTTTGGTGCGATTAACCTTGAGTTTATATCTATTGTTTGCTCTTGTGTTGTTATGGTTGAAGCTGAAGTATTCATTGACAGGTAGGACATTGCAATGTATGATTTTATATACTATACTTAGATCGGACCGAAGGCGGCATAGTTCTAGGTTTTCAAGTCTAGAATTTCGAGTCTGGTGGCATAAGGTATTCTGCAACGAGTAGAGGAGTGAAAAACTCTTCTTGTAAAATATTTCTGGACTTTCCCAACTGTGTTAATATCAGATACGTAATGTGGGTTCCAGACTGATGAGCTGTATTCGAGTATTGGTCTAGCAAATGTTTTGTATGCTCTAGTTAGTAGTATAATATTACCAGAGAGAAGGCTATGTAAGATTAGGATAACAACTCTTAGCGCCTTTTTGGCTATGTAGTTACAGTGGGCTCTAGCATTTAGTTTGGGTAATGAAACATTTGCAAGAAAACACACAAGTTCAGAGAGCCCTACTGCCTTCTTTGAGAAAGTGACAACATTAGTGGATACCTTACTTAAACTTCAGTAAGGCATTTGACAAAATTGACGACAGCCTATCTCATGGTAAGAAAGAACAACCAGATGGTGGTTGAGTAACCATATTTCATATGAGGTCCTTAGTGGAATTACATCTACATGGAGGAAAGCACACAGTGGGGTACCGTCTTAGCCCATGTACTCTTCAATATCATCACAAATGATGTAGATGAGACGATAGAAATTTGCAAAGCTAGGAGAGGGAGAATATTTTACACGTTAGAAGATACACTCGGGATTCAGAAGGAATCTGCATTTTGTTGGCCCTATCCAACAAAATGTAATTCAGTGGTAAGAAAAATAAGGTCCCACACATAGGCAACAAAAACCAAATTCACAGATTCAGAATAGGTGGTACTTGAATCAACATTAGTTACTGTGAGAAGGATCTAGGTGTCCTAATAGACTATCATTTAAATATGAGCCAACAATGTGCCACAGCTGCCAAAAAAGCTAATGCAGTCTTAGGTTTACATCAGCAGAGAACATGTAGATATTGCATCCAGTTCTGGTCAGCACAATATAAAAAACATATTGAAATTCTAGAAAGAATGCAGAGAGGAGCAACAAAGATGATAAAATATTCTGAGATTAAATCATATGAAGAATGATTGAAGAAACTAGATATGTCTACTCTAATGAGAAGGACTAGGGCAATATGGTAGCAGTCTTGTAGTACTTAAGAGGATGTCAAAGAGAACAGTAGGTCAACTTATTCTCCAAAGCACCTGAGGGCAGGAGAGGAAGTAACAGGTGGAAGATCATTAAAGAGAGAACCTAGAATTTAGGAGAAATTTCTTGACCTTAACACTAATCCTAATCTTTTGTGATCATCTGACAAGCAAAATTAAAGGGAAACCAAATTCACTTAATAGCCGTTAATGACAACAGTTATACAGTTATAACAATCATATCAAGATATTAAAATGGGGCAAAACTCACCAACGTCTTGTTTAGCAAAGGAAATTTTTGATTCAGTTGCGGTCGTAAGTTGAGGATTATTACCTGTATTTAAATTAGTACTATTTTGGCATTTGACTAGATTTTGTTTGTTTGGTTTCTATGGATTTGATACAATGGATGCAGAAATAGGATTCTATATATTTGTGTGAAAAGAGGCAAGGAGAATATTTAGACAACTCAATCCTTTATGTATTGAGTTATCTAAATATAGAAGATTAGCATTTTCACATTCCAGTCAGGACAGGATATGGTTTCTAGATGTACTGAAACGCTGTTGGAATGTTGCTGGGTGAATTTTGCTCAAGCCTTGGATCAAAAAAACAAGCAAAGCAGATTAATCAATGTCATTTAAATAGAATGCACTGGGTTATTTAACTTAAAAGTAGTATAAGTGTACTACTTACAATTATATTTACAAAGATGGCCACATATGTTTTATTTGATTGCATTTTTAAAAAAAAAATTCTGCTGGCAAGTTGTTTCTTAAATCTCTCCAGCAGTGTGCAAGATAATCTCAAGATAATTTTATGAGTCTCATGGGCAACTATAAAGAGGAAACTATGATCTTTATACAGTATGTCAAGGAATGAGAAACTCAAATGCCCTCAGGAAGGAATGTAAAGCATTGAAGGTACAAAGGTTGCCTACCTTCCTGTCAGAAATCAAAGCAAAATACAAACACAAACGAAGGCAAACATAGACTTTTCTGTTTAAATGGTGTCTCGAAAGCATGAAGCAAGTTAAGAGCACAATCTTAACAGCCACAGAGAATGACAAAATTCAACTGAAAATAAAAGTCATATTTCTACTTCTCTGCCAAAGAAAGGCACTCAGGTTGCTAACAATAAATAAACGAAGTAGAAAATAAATGACTAAAAATAGTTTTAAAGCATCATTAAAAACCAATGACTAAAGCAGTACCCACCCACCCAAACTCGTCAGCAAACTCAACATGCTTGCCAAAAGCTGTCTGAATAAAATATTTCTCCTCTTGGCAGAAGGTAACAGTTCACCTGGAATATAGGAATAAGACACCAACAAAATGTCCTTTTGCAGTGCCATGGAACATGGTTTAGTAAAGAATTAAAGGGTCTCTAGAATAGATCTTAAACCCCAGACTGGTTATAAAGGAGAAGGCATTTTTAAAAACTGCAAACTCTCATTAGCTAGTAATTTAATATTGTTTCAAAATTTTAAATTATGCACATAGAAAAGTAGCACATAAAGCACAGATAGTTGTATTTTTATATCTGTGCAACTTTTAGAATTATTTTAAACTGCTATTTTTACATCTTCACATCTTGGGGAAAAAACCCATAAGTTTTATTATTGGAAATAGAGGTGTTGAAGTACTTTGTTGGTGCTAACCCACAAAGGTTTGCACCCAAACATTGCTTGGGTTACATACTTTCTGAATTTTGTGCTGTAGTTTTTGACTTTGAAGAAAATTCAACAGTTTAAACGCAGATTATTGTGATATTTATCATTATCAAGCAACTCAATTCATCAATGTTATGTTGGCCTAATATACAGTAGCATAGACTAATAATGATATCCAAATATGGGCACTGAATAAATAAGGTAGTTTTTCATATATATGAGTGAATATAATTTTAATTATAATCTAATATGAAGAGAGAAAAGTCACATTATTTTAAGCAGAATGGGATTAAGTTTATAAGTAAGCTTTACTAGGAATGAATCATATATTTCATAGTTATTGGAGGTTGCTACTTTTAGATGTTACATTTTAGAAGCTAAATAGGACCAGAAAGAAATTGTGTTTTGATAAGTTAAAACTTATCTTCTATTAATAGAGGAAAACAAGATGTGTTGCTCAAAAGCCAATATTAAGTTTGACATGCTTCTAATGTTCTAACTTTCTGCCCCCCAAATTTCATCCTATTCTAAAACCATGAAAGTTACAGTTTCTTATTTATTCACACACACACACACACACACACACCATAATGGGAGGGTGAAAAAAAGATAGTACTCCATAATTATTGGCATGAGTGAGGTCAAGATCAACGAAGTCAATTCCTAAAAATTTAGAAATAATTTATTTGCTAAACTTTTGTAATCTGAGATAGATGTTCCTAATTTCAATAACAAAATTGCTCGGTCCATTTAATAAAAGACTATTTTTATTTAGGTTATGCCACATTTGCAGGATTGTAACTGACTTTAGGAAAAATACATTTTTCTAAACAGCGTATTTATTTTTATCACACCTTTATTATTTTTATAAATAACTCAAGGTACTGAAAATACCTAATATTCCTTCCTTCTATTTTCCCCACAGGAAGAGTCCAGTGAGATTGATTGGGTGACTGTCCCAATGTCACCCAGCCAGCTTTGATGCTGGTAAGATTAGAACTCAAACAACAGATTCCTGGTTTCCAGCCTAGTGTCTTAACCACTGGGCCAAACTGGCTCTCATATATTAAATGAAGTAAAGAAATACTCATGCTTCTCTGATAGTTTTATCTAGCAGGCTCCAATCCAAACTAATAGTTAGCTAGGTAAATTTGATTTACAAGTTCCCCTGCCTCATTGACCATCACTGAATACCCACTAATTTAGTCAATGATGAACTATTTAAAGAGGTAGTCAAAGATGAAGGATGAGATGGCTTAATCAGTGGGAAGGATGAGATTTGAGGCTTTTCAGAAAATAAGAATTATTTGGTTTTGGCTTGAAAAGAAACTGAACCCCTTCACAGTGTAAAGGAAAGTAGTTACACTTTTTTTTGGTTGAAGTTAAATTAAGTCACAGTTGGTTCATTCCTCTGTGGGATCAGGTAATATTGCATTTATGGAAAAGAAATAACATCTGTCTATCAAAAGTTCACTGATCACCCAACTAGCTTTGTATGAAATCAAATCAATACCAAATTGAAAACCAATTGGGAATTGGCTATATGTTTAAATTAATTGTTTAGAAGAATGAGCAGAATAGGGATATGATTAACTAGATTTGACTAATTATCTGTTGCTGGAAATTGCTTGAAAATGATGAGTGAAATACTGTTTTCCGAACTGAAAGTTTGTTATATTATTTAGTTGGGTGACTTTGGCCAATCACTCTTTCAACACAACCCACCTCACAAGGTTGTGGGGAAAATAGGGGGTGGAAGGTCAGTAAATACGTTTTCCACCTTGAGTTATTTGTAAAAATAATATAGGTGGAATATAAGTAATGTAGCGGGCAGGGAAGGAAATAAAAGGAAGGTTTGGCAGGAAGGGGAGGAGACAGAGGGAGTGCAAGAGAAGGAAGGACAGGTATTTGTGGACCAAGCCTGAGGGAAATAAGGGGATAGGATAGGAGAGGTATCCATGGGGCAAGCCTGAGGGAGAGAAGAGAATAGGATAGGAGAGCCTTCTGTGGGCCAAGAGAGGAGAAGAGAAGATGAAGAGAGATGAAGAAAAGAGTTTGAGTGAAAGGAGGCATGCAGAGGAAACAACAAAGAAGTTCAAGAGAGAGTGAAAAGAGAGAGTGAAAAGAGAGAGTGAAAAGAGAGAAAGAGGAAGAAGGTCCAACCAGCCACCTGAATACCACCCTATCATGTGACCTGCCTGCTGAAGAAAAGACTAATCATCACTTCACTACATGACCTACCTGCTGAGAGAAGGCTGACCACCACCCCATCACATGACCCTGGCAAATAGAGATGCATCAAAGAGATACCAATGTGGACTGAAGAGTGACAGGACAACCCGGACTCCAGCCATCCTTAGGAGGGTTAGTACTACAGTAAAATAAATAAATAAGTAAACTCATTTGAATTCATATAGAGATATTTTCATTGCCAGCTAGTTAACATAATTTAGAAAGCTTATATTTTACATGTCTGTTTGTGTCTTGGCATTTAAATCAAATCCAGTAATCATTGCTAGAACTCCAAATGTCTCCTCAATATACTTTGGTTGTTTAGCCACAGCAGTTCACCTGCTTTAGCAAAGTTTTTAGAACTACACTAATTACTGATCAAGCACTTGGCCTAGTCTGTTAATTTAGAGGGTAATAAATTGAAATTTATGACTACTGTTACCAACACAGTTACAATTTTAGTGCTCTCTTGATCTAAATACATCTTCTTCCCAACTTGTTCAGTCTCTCCTATTAGTCAACTAGCTCTAAAAAGCAAGACTTCCATAGGCTTTTAAAGGCTCTTAGTAAATTATATACATTCTGATACACATCACCAGAGGCTCACAAATGACAGATTGAGCCAAAGGCCTAGAGAAGAGTAAAAAGGGGTATTGTCTCAAAATGAAAGGAAAAGGTAAAGCAGGAATGGGGCAAGGTGAACTCCAAGTACCTATCTTTTCATCTTACCCTATTAGTAAATTAAATTTGCTGACTATTCTTGGTACGTTGATGCTGGTAATCTATTTTTATAATTATGAACTCTATTAGAGAATATCTTTTATGCTGTACTATCTCAATTATCAAACTTTCTACCCAGCAATGTGAATTCAGTCTGTTAACGGCGGGAAAAGACGAGGCACACACACTTAAGTGATTCCAGCTCTTTTGGTTTATTTCAGATCGGACCCAGGCTGAGAGTCGCGGCAGCCTCTCTTTTAAAGGCTACCCGCGCCTCACCAGCCAATGGCAGAAGAAGGATCTCCCGCCTGATTCGGTAACCAATGAAAGGTGAGTATTTCAAATACAAAAATATCCAATACAAAACACCCCTCCCCTCTTGGTTCAGTCCGACCAATCAGGAGCTCCGCCTATGTTACGTAATCACGTAGATAGGCGGGGCTCCTGTGGGTCCGACTGGACCTGCGCAGCTCACTCACTTCCTCGCTGACGGTCGGTGCAGGTGGACCTGTTGGTCCTCCTGTCCTAGGCCTGGGAAACTTCTGGAAGGTCGAGCCGGCCGAGCCACTCCTAGCGGGCCCAGCTCGACTTGTTGAGATGGCTAGGCCGCTCCCTTCCAGGCCTGGATTATCATCAGCCGTGTCTGGTGTTTCATCTGGAAGTTCCCCTGGCTCAGGTGCGTAGCTGCGAAACTCGACCGGAGCTAGAGTTGAGGGTGTATGCATGGAGGTTAGGTCGTCGTTATTTGTTTGTGGGTCTGTTGTTCCTTGATTGTTTGGTGAGTGTGGGTATGCTGTTTCTTGGGTTTTTGGTTGATCCCCTTCCCCCCCAGGGAGCTCGTAAGGTCTGGTGAGGGTGCGAGAACGAAGTTGGTCAATGTGCCGCTTCCAGCTTCTGTTGTCAGAAGTGGTAAGTCGGTACGATCGTGGGCCTGTGAGTTGGGTGATGGTGGCTGGCACCCATAAAGGATGCCCCACCAAATATTTTGCGTAAACTAAATCTCCTACTTGAAAGTTCGGAGTTTGCTGGAAGAGTCTAGTGGTTTGTCTGTGGAGTATGTGGGGTGTAGTCTATCCAAAGGGGAGCGTAATTTTCTCCCCATGAGTAGCTCGGCCGGGGTTTTGTTCGTGGTGCTGCTGGGGGTGGTGTGTTGTATAGATAATAGTTTATCGATGCGTGCTTGTATAGGGCCCTGGCCTAACTTGTGGAGTGTCTCTTTGGTGAACCGAACCATGCGTTCGGCTCGTCCGTTCGCTGCCGGGTGGGCCGGCGCGGTTAGGGCATGCCGTATGCCCAGGCTGGCTAAATAGCCCTCAAATTCTGTAGCTGTGAATTGAGGGCCGTTGTCTGAGACTAGGACGTCTGGTAAGCCGTGTGTGGCAAACCATTTCCTGAGCTGTCGAATGACAGCTTCGGAGGCGGTTGATTGCATGAGGCTGACTTCTAGCCAGTTTGAATAAGCGTCTACCAGGATTAGAAACGTATAACCCTTTGTCGGGCCCACGAAGTCTATGTGAACCCTCGACCATGGGCCCCTGGGCAGATCCCACTCAGCGACTGGTGCTTTCGGGGGTGAGGGACGGGAGGCTTGGCATGGATGGCAACCCACAACCCAATCAACAATGTCTTTGTCCAGCCCAGGCCACCAGACATAGCTTCTGGCCAAACTTTTCATTTTAACTACCCCGGGGTGTCCTTCATGCAAGAGCCTCAAAATCGGATCCCTCAGTCTTGGAGGAATAACCACCCGATCCCCCCAAAGTATACAGCCTTTTAGTACGGAAAGTTCTGTTTGTCTCTGTTTAAAGGGTTTGTAAAAGTCTTGCAGGTCAGAATCTGGCCATCCCTTGGTAATCCAAACCCCCACTTTGTGCAGTAAACGGTCATTAGCAGTTTCGTGAGCAATGTCTGCCGCTGTCATTGGAAGGTTGGTTAGAGCTTCAATCAGCAGAGTGGATGTGCTGGGGTTCGGGTCAGGGTCACTGTCCGGCAATGGGCAATGGCTTAACGCATCGGCGTGCGTGATAGACGGACCGGGTCGGTAAGACAAGGTATAGTTGTATGCAGCGAGGAATTCTGACCATCTAATCATTCTGGGTGACAATATGTTAGGGGTCGCCTTGTTTCCAGCTAGGATTCCCAATAATGGTTTATGATCGGTGATCACAGAAAACAAGCGACCATAGAGGTACTCGTGGAAACGTTTAATACCTGATATGATGGCCAGTGCTTCCTTGTCTAGTTGACTATAATTCCGTTGACTTTTAGACAATGTCTTTGAATAGAAAGCAATCGGAGCCTCTCTGCCATCTGGTAAGAGGTGGCTCAGAACAGCTCCGACTCCAAAAGGCGATGCATCGCAAATCAATATCAATGGTAAAGTCTCGTTATATTGTATTAGTACCTTTGTTGAAGTTATGAGGTCCTTTATTTTGTTAAAAGCTGTTTCCTCCCGATTGCCCCACTTCCACACAGTGTCTTTGTCCAGGAGTCTATGTAAAAGTTCCGCAACTGTGGCTTTCTGTGGTAGAAAAACATGATAAAAGTTTATTAGCCCTAAAAAGGCTTGTAGTTCTCCCTTGTTAGTCGGAGTGGGGGCATCTTTGATTGCACGGATTTTTCCTTCTGTAGGGTGGATGCCATCGCCATCAATTAGGTATCCAAGAAATTCGATTTTCTCTGTGATTAATGTGCATTTGTCTTTTTTAACTTTGAGACCTGTTTCAGCGAATTTGGTGAGAACTTTTCTTAGACGGTCTCGCAGTTGCACTTTGTCTTTAGCTGCGATCAGGACATCGTCAAAGTATGGAATGACTCCCGGTATTCCCTGGAGGAGGCGTTCCATTAAACATTGGAAAATGCCTGGTGCCACGCTAACGCCGAATTGGAGGCGGTTACATTTAAAAGCGCCCCGGTGTGTGACAATTGTTTGGGCTTCTGCTGTTTTTGCGTCTACAGGCAGTTGTTGGTATGCCTGGGCCAAATCGAGTTTAGCGAAGATTTTTCCGCCTTTGATAGAGTGTAACAAATGTTGGACGACTGGAACGGGGTATGCACTCTGCTGTAGTGCGTGGTTAAGGGTTGCCTTGTAGTCCCCGCAGGTACGAATCGACCCATCTGCTTTAATTGGGGTGACTATGGGGGTCTCCCATTTAGTGTGGTCAACTGGTTCGAGGACTCCTTGCTTAATTAATTTATCTAATTGTTCCTCTATTTTTGGTTTTAAGGCGAAGGGAACACGCCTTGCCTTTAGTCTAATTGGGGCTACTTTAGGGTCTAGGTTAAAAGAAATCAGGTTACCCCGGTACTTGCCTAATTCGCCGCTGAACAGGTCCTGGAATTCTTGGATGAGGTCTGCTTCCCAGTCTGCGTCTGAGATGTGGTTGACGCCGGTCATCCCAATTCCAAGCGGTTCGAACCATTCCAATCCTAGAAGGCTTGGTCTGTTCCGGTCAATGAT
Source organism: Bungarus multicinctus (assembly GCA_023653725.1). NCBI lineage: Eukaryota > Metazoa > Chordata > Lepidosauria > Squamata > Elapidae > Bungarus > Bungarus multicinctus. The sequence continues at coordinate 41,521,990 of CM042840.1, forward strand.
TGTTAGTGGTAGAATTTCGGTGTGATTTTTGAAAGTGACCTGGAAGTGCCCAACGCCCACGACAGGAATTTTGTTACCTTGGTAGTCTTTTAGTGTTAAATTTTGCCTTTCAAGTTCGCTTCGTTGGATGTCTGGAATCAAGTTTTTGATAGTGTCCCACAAGACCATAGAGAGAAATGATCCCGAGTCCACCTCCATTTCACAGTCTTGTTCCTCAATTCTTACTTGAATGTGGACTTTCCTCACATTTTTTGTTTTGAATGTCCAATTATGACCATTTGGTGTGTTTCCTCTTTTCTGTAGTTTGATTCTTTGTATCTCCTTTATCTTCCTTCCTGGCTCCAACGGCTGCTCGTCTCTCTTTCTCTCTTTCTCTTTCTCTTTCTCTTTCTGTTGGGGGAGGGCTTCCTTTTCGCCTCGGGCTATAGCTCGACCTGGATCTGCATACCCTTGCAATGTGCCCCTTCTTCTCGCATTTCCTGCATATCGCGTCGATGAAACGGCACTCTGACCGGGGGTGATTTCCTCCACAGCAGTTACATTCAAATTCGAACCTTCTGTTTGCCCACTCTTTTTTCCCTCTTCCTGTCTTCAGGTGGCATACATCGTCTTCCTCGCTACTGGTTTCTGTTTCCAGGTCTTCATGGTGTGTTGTGGTTTTCTCTCGATCCCTCTCTGGTTTGGGTGATTCTCTGGTGTTGTAGCTTGCAGCTTTGTTAATCTTTTTCATTTTTGCTGCTGGTTTTTGGGTGGCTTCGGCTGTGGTGGCTTCTTCCATGGCTTCCTTCACTGTTATTTTGGGCCGGTTTAACAATCGGCTCTGAAGTATTGGATCCTTTAGTCCTAGCACTATTCGGTCCCTTAGGGCTTCTTCGAAGTCCGAGAACTCGCACTCACCGCCGATGTCTCTTAGGGCTGCCACAAAGTCAGCGATAGTTTCATCTTCTTTCTGATTCCGGAGATAAAACTCGTGGCGCTTAATCAGGCAGGAGACTGTTGGAGCGTAGTGCGCCCGCAGGATCTTTTCCAGCTCGGGCCAGGTTAATGTCTTGACATCGATCGGAGATGCTAGTGCTTTCGCCATGCGGAATACAGTCTGGCCGCAATGGGTCAGGAAGACCGCTCTCTTTCGATGTTCCGATACGCCGCTCAGGTCGCTGCTTTCCAGGAACATGAGGAATCGATCTACATATGACTGCCATTCCTCTTTTGCCAGGTTGAATTGTTCAGGCGGGGTGTTGCTTCCGGACATGGTGCCGCTCGATCTCCGCCGCTATCGCACTCGCTTAATAGTGTTGTCTCAATCCCACCTTCGTCGCCAGTGTTAGCGGCGGGAAAAGATGAGGCACACACACTTAAGTGATTCCAGCTCTTTTGGTTTATTTCAGATCGGACCCAGGCTGAGAGTCGCGGCAGCCTCTCTTTTAAAGGCTACCCGCGCCTCACCAGTCAATGGCAGAAGAAGGATCTCCCGCCGATTCGGTAACCAATGAAAGGTGAGTATTTCAAATACAAAAACATCCAATACAAAACACAGTCTACTACTCTACTCAGTGGGAAGAATGTGCTCAGTCCTCCAGGGTGGGCCTTTTAATGAAAAAAATAAACTCCTCAAATCTGAGTATTCTACGTCAGGCACGTTATATCATGTCTAGTTTGGCCCTTGGTTCCTGCTGCTCCTAGGTAGGCCCAGTAACAGTGATAAGGGATTTCAATGGTGCAAGAAGGGCTCCAAATCTGTTAGCAAAAAAAAAAAAAAAGGGTAGGGTAGGATACAATGTACCTTACAACAGGCATTACAACCATTGCTAAAGTTAAAAAAAAAAACATTACTCTTTCCAACTGAGCAAGCATATGATCGCTTTCACTCTTCCCAATCCAACCCAATATCTGAAGTAGGTTTTTATTTATTTTCCTTTTATCCATTTTTTTTTCATGCTTAAGGAAGGGCTAGAACTCACAGTCCTCTTGTTCTTAGGCTGGCACTTTAATCATTAGATGATTCTTGATGGTATTTTAGTTCTGTGCCCAGGGCAGGACCTACTAATTGGATGACCAGATTCACAAATTGAACCTTAAATGGATCACTGCTGAACCCTCATTTTGGCACCAAGTCAGTTAATAGGCACTTGACTGATGCACTGGCATCTGCCATTCTGCCACCAGCAGGAAAAATTACCAAAATCAGAAATAGAATCATTTTTGTTGTTGGAAGAGAGGTTGGCAAAATATAGTTTAAATAAAAATGTCCAGATAGAGCTAGGGACTACAGAGAAAATGATCAGAAAGAAAATCCTTAATATGTGCCTATGCAAAAGACAGCTAAGTAATGGGTCAAATGTTGCCCTCTGCTCAACTTTCAACCTCCTCTCTTTTCTTTCCCAATCACGTAGACAGCAGTATTATTAAAATTTCAGAAGGAATACCAGAACCATGTTTTACATGTTTTCTCTCTTTATTCTCTCCTTGTCATGAGACTGCACGCCTGGGACTTCAGATATCCAGAGTCCATGTCCTGAGGCTTGTGGCTAGGTAATAATAAAAGTTTTTGAAAATCCCTTTGTGTTTGATCTGCCGGCTGCCTGATTAGGAAGCTGCTGTGCTGTGTGGATATTCAATCGTGTTTATTCACCTTGTATTCCTTTACCTTAGAGGATGCTGATGAGTGACCATGCATTTTTTTACTATGAGACCAATCCACTCAATTTCTTTTCTTAACAATTCAACTTTTATTCCCTATAGCAAAATTCTAACTTTACTTTATTGCTTGTTTCATTACTCCTCTCTTTTACTAGCTAAAGGGTTACTCTGAAATCTTGATTTCTGCCCCAGCTTTGCTTTGAGAAACCTATATATAAAATGAATGCATGCTTCTTCACTATCAATGAGTTGTGGGCTGTTTGATCCATTTTTTCTTCCCTGCAATCATTTATACAAGCTTCAATGATTCTGCATCCTTGAATTGGGAAAGTACTTAGTATGCATACATGAAAACTGAGTATTCTGCAATCTGTACAGGTAATCCTCAATTTACAGCAATTGATTTTGTGACCAAAGTTACAATGGTATTGAAAAAAGTGACTTACAATCATTTATCATACTTATGGCCGTAGCAGCATCCTGATGGCCACATAATTAAAATTTAGATGCTTGGCAACTGATTTATATTTAAGACAGTTGCAGTGTCCCATTGTCATGTGATTATCTTTTGTGACCTTCTGACAAGCAAATAGAATGGGGAAGCCAACTTCACTTAATAACTATGTTACTAACTTAATAATTGCAGTGATTACTAATTTAACTCTATTGGAACTTCTGCCAATCAGAGTAGAAAATACTCTACTACAAGATTAAACCCTCATAAGGTATAAAATCTTTCAGCAGCATACTCTGCAAAAGTAATTTAAGGTGGATGAGAAGAATTCAATGAGCCACTCATCTGTAAAACACTGATGTCAACAAATATTAATGTTTCTTTGGTAATTAGTCATTCTATCTTTATTAGCTAATTAAACACAAGAGCTATTATGTGGGAAGATGTGGTCTTTCTACACCTGCAGAAGCTGATACAGTATGACTGAAATGACATTCTAGCCAACAAAAATTATTCTGCATGTATAGGCCCCAAAGGTGCTTTTTCAAGAGGCAACTGGACTTTCTGTTTTTTCTTTGAAGATGTTTCACTTCTCATCCAAGAAGCGAAGTGTCTTCAAAGAAAAAACAGAAAGTCCAGTTGCTTCTTGAAAAAGCACCTTTGGAACAACCTTGACCTGGATGACTGAGAATCTCCATAGACATCTGCATATATAACGTATTGGCAAACATATCACATTGATTTCAGACTGTAATCATAAGAAAATGGAAGAAAAAAATTCTGAAAATGAGGAAAACTCTAATGGAAGAAATATAATTTTGAACCAGGTGATTTCCCAACTAGCCTAAATTGAGTTTTCTAGAATCACATGATTGTTGTATCAAATTAACAGCAATGAAAATATGAAATGACATACAGTATAACGTAATGAGAAAAAGATAGAGAGGAGGGAGGCAGGGAAAGTTACATGATCAAAATTCAGATGCTTTCTTTCCTTTTTTTGCACACTGCCATTGCAGCTGCAGGGTAGAGGCAAAGAAAAGATAGATATACCATTCCTAGACAAGTGTGGTCTTTCTAGGATTTTTTTTTCACAGGTTAGAGCCAGTGGCTAGAACCTTACTGGAGCAGTAGGTTAATGCTCCAGTAAGGTTTCTCAATCTTGACCACCTTAAGATGTATACACTTCAAATCTGGGCAAACATGGGAATCAAAACCTATTGGCTGGAGAGCTCTGAGAGCTGAAGTCCATAAAGTTTAAAGTTGCCAAGATTGAGAGTTTTGACAATAGGGTTGGTTTGGGGAAAATGGTTTTATTAAAACTACCTTGCCTAAGACACTGTTTCCACACAATATACTTGGTAAAGCTATGCAGATCTTTAACAATAATAAAGCTTTGATTTGCTTAGTTAAGCTTATACTGTAAGAATGAGGTATAATCATTCCTAGTACCATTGATGTTGATTCTACTGGCTATACTGAGAGATGGTGGAGTCGTCGTCGGAAGCGTGGGAGGGAGGGTTTCTTAAAATTTCTAATCAAATTCCTTAACAAATTGGGGGACAACCCACCTGGGGCTCCGACCTGTTCACAGTTAGAGCGCAGCCGGAATGGTCAGGATTCCGACATGGCTCAATTGAGGATGGGGGGTTATCCAGAAGAGGGTGTCATCAAATCCATTAAAACGGTGAGCGGGAGAGGCAGATTTGGCGTTTATAAGGGGCCACATTCTGTTTCGGGAGCGCGTCTCCGCTCTCTATCTGCTGTGACGCGCTCCGACCCCATTATCACTTCCCGTTCTCCAGGTGGTCTGAGTGTTCGGGCCCTGGGCCTTCGACTGATGTTGTGTAACGCCAGGTCCGTCATGAACAAAGCCCCTCTCATTCATGACTTGATCTTAGAGGGGGGGGCGGACCTGGTGGGTATCACCGAGACCTGGCTGGGCCCAGAGGGGGGTGTCCCTCTGGTTGATATGTGCCCGGCCGGGTTTCGGGCTTTTCATCAGCCGAGGACCCAGGGAAGGGGTGGAGGTGTTGCGTTAGTTATCAAGGAAGATCTTTGTCCGAGGGAGTCCACTGTTTCTCAGACGTCTGGATGTGAATCTCTTTTCGTGAAGTTTGGTTCCAAAGTTCAAAAGGGCTTGTTGATCGCTTACCTGGCTCCCTGCTATGCATCATCTGCCCTGCTTGAGCTTCTTGAGGTTATTGCTGGCATGGCGGTTGAGACCCCTAGGCTTATGGTCATGGGTGATTTCAACCTTCCCTCTGCCGGCGGTGCCTCGGGACCTGCTCAGGAGTTCATGGCTTCCATGACAGCCATGGGCCTAACCCAATTAATCCGGGACCCTACTCACATCGGAGGTCATACCCTAGACTTAGTTTTTGTCTCTGATCAGTGGCAGAGTGATCTGGGTGTAGGGAATATAGTCATAGAACCCCTGTCATGGTCAGACCACTCACTCCTAAAGCTTGACTTCCGTTCCACACCTCTTGACCGCAGGGAAGCGGGGCCATTAAAATGGTACCGCCCCAGGCGCCTGATGGACCCTGAAAGGATGGAGCTCCTGATGGAGCTTGGGCCACTCCCCGAAACTCACACACACAACTCGGTCGAGGACTTGGTTGCCGCCTGGAATTTGGCGGCTGCTAAAGCACTTGATCGGGTTGTGCCCTTGCGGCCTCTGACCCGGCGCCGCTCCCAGATAGCCCCTTGGTTCTCCGAGGAGCTGAGGGAGATGAAACGCCGGAAAAGACGCCTAGAGAGTAGTTGGAGATCCACCCGTTCTGATTCTGACCGAACACTACTACGTGCTTATATTAAGACATATTTAGTGGCGATAAGGATGGCGAGGAGAACTTACCTCTCCACCCTTATTGCATCCGCAGAAAACCGCCCAGCTGCCTTGTTTAAGGTGACTCGCTCCCTCTTAAAAGTGGAGTCACAGGATGACCCTTTGCAAGGTCGAGCTGAGGAATTTTCCATATTTCTCCAGGATAAAATCGCTCAGATTCGGAACGATTTGGACTCCGACTGGTCCTCTCCAGACGAGAGGACGGGATCAATATCGGTGAGGTCAACTGGGTTGAGTTTGACTCTGTTACCAAAGAACACGTTGACAGAATGCTGGGGGGACTGAATGCTACCACTTGTTTATTAGACCCGTGTCCCTCCTGGCTGGTTCTAGCCACTCGGGAGGTAACACGAGGCTGGTTCCAAGGCATTATAAACGCTTCCTTGAGAGAGGGGTTTCTACCCACTGCTTTGAAAGAAGCGGTGGTTCGTCCCCTCCTCAAGAAATCATCCTTGGACCCAGCATTACTATCCAATTATCGTCCTGTCTCCAACCTTCGCTTTGTAGCGAAGGTTATAGAGACCGTGGTGGCACGTCAGTTCCCGCAGTACCTGGATGAAGCGAATTATCTTGACCCCCTCCAATCGGGCTTCAGGCCCGGGCACAGCACTGAGACGGCGTTGGTCGCATTGATGGATGATCTTTGGAGGGCACGGGACAGAGGCCATTCCTCTGTTCTGGTCCTCCTCGATTTATCGGCGGCTTTTGATACTGTCGACCACAGTATCCTGTTACATCGGTTGGAGAGGTTAGGGATTGGAGGCACCGTGCTTCAATGGTTCTCCTCCTTCCTCTCCGACCGTTTGCAATTTGTGTTGACAGGGGGACAGAGATCGACCCCGAGACCCCTACTCTGTAGGGTGCCTCAGGGGTCGGTGCTCTCTCCCCTGCTGTTTAACATTTATATGAAGCCGCTAGGTAATATCATCCGTGGCTTTGGAGTGGAATTCCACCAGTACGCTGATGATACTCAGCTGTACATCTCCACTCCAGACCACCCCAACGAAGCCGTCGAGGTGATGACCCGGTGCCTGGAGGCCGTACGAAATTGGATGGGTCAAAACAGACTCCGTCTCAACCCGACCAAAACCGAGTGGCTGTGGTTTCCTGCTCCCAGATTCAGTCAGCTTATTCCATCGCTGACCATAGGAGGAGAGACACTATCCCCTATGGAAAGGGCACGCAACTTGGGTGTCCTCCTGGATGTGCGACTGTCTTTGGAAGACCATATTGCAGCCGCCACCAGGAGTGCTTTTTATCAGATTCGTCTGATCTACCAATTGCGACCCTTCCTGGATCTGGGCGCACTTCGCACAGTCACCTCTGCTCTCATCATCTCCTGTTTGGACTACTGTAATGCTCTCTACATGGGGCTCCCCTTGAAGACTCTCCGTAGGCTACAGTTAGTTCAGAATGCCGCCGCGCGGATGATCATCGGCGCCCCTCGGGACGCCCACATAACACCTCTTCTCCGCCGGCTGCACTGGCTTCCTGTGGCCTTCCGGATTCGATTCAAGGTGGTACTAATAGTATTCAAAGTGCTCCATGGCTCGGGACCTGGATACTTACGGGACCGCCTTCTGCCACCAACAACCTCCCGCCGCCCAGTACGCTCCCACAGAGTCGCCATGCTCGGGGTCCCACCACTAAATCACTGCCGACTGGCAGCCCCGAGACTACGTGCTTTCTCTGTGGGAGCCCCATCCCTCTGGAATTGTCTCCCCTCGGAGACACGAGCCATGTCAGATATCCTCACCTTCCGGCGCGCAGTTAAGACCCTGTTGTTCAAGCAGGCCGGTCTAGCCAATTGAATCATTCGGGTTAAATTAAATTTTAGATAATCTTTCTGTTGGGTGTTGTTCTTAACCATTTTAGATTTTTATTTATTTCATCTCCGTTACCTGTACTGTTTTCGTTGTTGAATGTGCACCGCCTCGAGTCCCTTTTTGGGAGAGGGAGCGGTATAGAAGCATGAACAAATAAATAAATAAATAAATATACAGTCACATCTAGTGTTACATTCTGTTCATTATAGCTCAGATCTTTATTTAAAGTTCTGACTTAGCCAGGAAAAATCCAGGAGCGCAATTAAGTATCTATTACTACTTGCTGATGAAATTGTGATAACAAATGACTTAACTAGGGCTGAGAAAATATATAAATAGCTGATAGATTACACAGTTATCAGTTGCACAAATCTGGATCAAATATGAGTAACTGTTTAGAACCAGGCAAGTATCCTTTTAATGGTGTTATGAATCACCTGCCCATAAAACTAAAGGTTGTTTAATTCATTATTGGGCGTTGCACATTTGGATTGCTAAAATATGTATGATTGTTTGTTATTAGTTGCAAAATTGTGTCCGACCCATCGCGACCCCATGGACAACATTCCTTCAGGCCTTCCTGTCCTCTCCAACCCCTGTAGTCACATTTTGACAGATGGTGACTTGCTGACATTTTTCCAGGGTCTCTGCAGAAAGCAGCAGTGACCCTAGTAAAATCACAAAAAAAGTCTGCAGGAAAATTCCCCACCCCGTTTTTCTACCAATCAATCATTCTTTATTTGGGATCGCAGGATACTGTCTCCAGTTCCATTCTCAGGGAGAGAGAGGGGGGAGAGGGGAGGGAAGGGGGGAGAGAGGGGGAGAGAGAGAGAGAGAGAAGGTCCCAAAGACTCATTTCTGACAGAGTTTGTGGGAGAGAAAGAAAGACTTTTGCTGCTTTCCTTGTGTACAGCCAAAAACAGAAGTGGAAAGAAGCAGCCCAGTGGCCAGTCCAGATGTGTGAGGCAAGTGGGGCAAGTTCCCTCCCTCCACCCTTTCCCCCCTCCCCTCACTACCTCATGTTGTTTGCAATGCAAGTGACGCAAGCCTTGTGTTCCCACGGACCATGTGGTGGTGCAGCCCTGTATTCCCACGCAGCCTGGATTAATTGCTTTAGGGATGCTTTGGGGATGACATTTCTCTGCAGACCAAAATTTTCTCACGGACCACCAGTGGTCCCCAGCCCACTGGTTGGCAATCACTGCTCTAGTCAGTGGTTAAGGTGCCAGTCTAGAAACTATGAGATCATGAGTTCTAGTGCCACTATGTACAAAGTCAGTTGGGTGACTTTGGGCTAGTCATTCTTCATTTTCTTTCAGCCCTAGGAAGGAGGCAAGTGCAAACCACATCCAAAATCTTGCCAAGAAAACTGCAAAACCTTGTCACCAGGAGTACAAACAATAAAACCAGACTTGAAGAAACCAAAACAGAGTTAACAGTTATTTGCTTCCATCTAGTGGCCATCAAGTAGGATGTCCCTAAAGTGTTTTTTCAAAAGGCAATTGAACTCCCCCATCCCCCAATCAAATAGGATGATGTGTTAACTCATTTCTGCAGAGGATATCCTCAGCAAAACCAGCTTTAAAATTGTATGTGTTTCAGCACCACCAATACCACATTGGGTATCTCTGAAGATCTCATTTTCCTATATCGTATAGAGAATCCTCTGAAACCTTGATCCGCAAACCTACCAACATTAGAGACACCATATCTGAATTGCTAATATAAGAATGACACTTAGATTTATTTATTTATTAGTTTTCTATACCGCCCCTCTCTCTGCAGGGATTAAAACCAATTTAAACCCTATAAAACCCTAGGCCAGACCGGCTTGATGAAATAGTTATGTTTTCAACATGCGCGGGAAGGCCAAAAGGTCAGGGATGATCCTCATCTCCGGGGGCAATTCATTCCAGAGGGAGGCTGCCCCCAGGGAGAAGGCCCGTACCCTCGGAGTCACCAACCGTCCAGCCGGCGGCACCCCGAGGAGGCCCACCCTATGGGAGTGCACTGGGCAACGGGAGATCGATGACAGCAGTAGGCAGTCCTGTAAGTACCCAGGTCCCAAGCCATGGAGTGCTTTAAAGGTAGTCACTAACACCTTGAATCGCACCCGGAAGGCTACCAGGAGCCAATGCATCACATGGGAGCTCCGAGAAGCCCCCAAAACCACCCACGCAGCTGCATTTTGCACCAACTGGAGCCTCCAGGTGCTCTTCAAGGGGAGCCCCATGTAGAGAGCATTGGCATAGTCTAGTGGGAGATGACGAGGGCGGATGTGACCGTGCGAAGTGCATCCCGATCCAGAAAGGGCTGCAACTGGTAGATCCTACGGACCTGACAAAAAGCCCCCCTGGCAACGGCTGCTATATGATCTTCTAACGACAGCCGCATGTCCAGGAGGACACCCAGATTGCGTGCCCTCTCTGTGGGGGCAAGAATTTCCCCTCCCACAGCCAGCGATGGAACTAACTGGCTGTATTGGGGTGCCGGAAAGCACAGCCACTCGGTTTTGGCCGGGTTGAGCTGAAGCCTGTTTTGCCCCATCCAACCCCGCACAGCCTCCAGGCACCGAGTCATCACTTCCACGGCTTCGTTGGGATGGCCTGGGGTAGAAATGTACAACTGAGTATCATCAGCTTACTGATGAAACTCTACCCCAAAGCCACGGATGATCTCATCCAGTGGCTTCATATAGTACATATACAGTAGGGGCGAGAGCACCAACCCCCGAGGAACCCCACAAATCAGGGGCCTCGGGGTCGATCACTGCTCCCCTGCCAACACAAATTGTGAACGGCCGGAGAGGAAGGAGAACCACCCTAAAACAGTGCCTCCCACCCCCAACCCCTCCAACTGCCGCAATAGATACGGTGGTCGACAGTATCAAAAGCCGCCGAGAGATCTAATAGGACCAGGACAGAGGAATAACCTCTGTCACGGGCCCTCCAGAGATCATCCACTAATGCAACCAAAGCCGTCTCCGTGTGTACCCGGCCTGAAGCCTGATTGGCATGGATCTAAATAGACAGCTTCATCCAAATGCCGGGGAAGCTGTCGTGCCACCATACTCTCAACAGCCTTTGCCACAAAGAGAAGGTTGGAGACCGGATGATAGTTAGATAACAGAGTTGGGTCCAAGGACGGTTTCTTGAGAAGGGGTCTCACTACCACCTTTTTCAAGGCGGCAGGTAGAAACCCCTCGCTCAAGGAAGCATTAATAATACCCTGGAACCAACCTCGTGTCACCTCCCGAGTGGCCAATACCAGCCAGGAGGGGCACGGGTCCAGTAAACATGTGGTAGCATTAAGCCCACCAAGCATCCTATCCATGTCTTCGGGGGAAATAGGATCAAACTCCCCCAAATGACCTCCCCGAATTCTGTCCCGATCCCCCATCCAGAGTCGCCCAGTCAGAGTCCAACCCATCCTGGATCTGAGTGATTTTGTCCATCAGAAAATTCGAAAAATCCTCAGCCCGCCCCTGCAGAGGATCCTCCTGCACTCCCACTTCTATAAGGGAGCAGGTCACCCTACAAAGGGCAGCTGGGCAATTTCCTGCGGACGCGATAAGGGCGGAAAAGTGAGAACGCTTTGCCGTCCTTATCACCACTAAATAGGTACTAATATAGGACCGCAAGAGTGTTTGGTCAGATCCAGAGCGGGTGGCCCTCCAACCGCTCTCTAGTGTCTTTTCCGATGCTTCATCTCCCTCAGCTCCTCAGAAAACCATGGAGCCGAATGGGATCAGCATCGGGTCAGAGGCTGCAAGGGCACGACCTGGTCAAGGGCCCCAGCAACCGCCCTATCCCAGGCGGCCACCAGGTTCTCAACCAAGTCATGTGTTCAAACACCAGGAAATGGCTCAAGCTCCATCAGGAACCTATCTGGGTCCATCAGGCACCTGGGGCAGAACCATCGTGTTGGCTCCGCCTCCCTGCGATGAGGGGGTGCGGCTTGGAATTCCAGCCTAAGGAGCAAATGATCAGACCATGACAGGGGCTCAATAACCACGTCCTCTATACCTAGATCATCCTGCCACTATCCAGAGACAAAAAAACAGATCCAAGATGTAACCTCCTGTGTGAGTGGGGTCCCTAAATAGTTGGGTCAGGCCCAAGGCTGTCATGGAAGCCAAGAACTCCTGGGCAATCCCTGGAGTCCCGCCAGCCGAAGGCAGGTTGAAATCCTCCACGACCATCAGCCTGGAGGTCTCAACCGCCAAGTTGGCGATGACCTTGAGTAGCTCAGGCAGGGCCGATGTCACATAGCAGGGAGCCAGGTATGTGATCAATAGGCCCATCTGAACCCCAGAACCACACTTTACAAAGAGGGATTCACATCTGATCGTCTGAGGGACAGTGGATTCCCTAGGACCTTGATCCTCCCAAATAACCACTGCAACCCCCCCACCCCTCCCCTGGGCCCTCGGTCGATGAAAAACCCAAAACCCGGCTGGGCACATCTCCTGTCCCAGCCAGGTCTCGGTGATGCCCGCCAGGTCCGCTCCCCCCTCCATAATTAGATTGTAAATAAAGGGGGCTTTATTAACTATAGACCTGGCGTTGCATAAAATCAGCCGAAGGCAGGGGGCTGAATCATTCGAACAACCCAGGGAACGGGACATGATCTGGGGGTCGGAGCACACCACCGCCTGTAAATAGCGGGGGCGAGCTCCCATATGATAAGGCCCCGTCAGCGCCATACCGCCGATCATGGCAATAGCCATCCCCTCCCCCTCCCAGGAAGAAACCCCCATCCTTGATCCGACCACCCCGATCCCAAAACCTCCCGGTCGCACGTGACCCCCAGTCTGGCCCTTTTCTCAGTCGGGTTGTCCCCCGAACACAACCTAGTCACCCTCCCTAACCCCATTAAAAATTTAAAGATAAAAGAACGTAGTTGGGCGAGCATCCCTTGACTGTGCCACTCGCAGGATCCCAGGATCCGTCATCGAGGTATGTCATAGAAAGATTGGGGGGCCACCTCAAAGAAAGGGGGACATTCCTGAGTGCCCACAGGTCCGCCACTGAATAAGTAATTGGGCAGGCCAAATGGCATCCGGCCAGTGATGTTGTTGATTGATGTCGGGATTGGGGGGGAAAGGCCTGCAAACTCGGGACCGACCCATCCAGATGTCCCAGGCGGCAGATCATAACATCTGTCCTTGCCGTCGTCGCCGTGGATGGGATTGGGGGGGCAGTAGGCTCGTCCTAGATGTTACAGCCGACACTGAAGTTCGAGCCCCCGTCGCCATCGCTGTCCTCGAGCCAGGCGTCACCACCATTGGGCCAGACAGTACCAGGCCAGGTCGATGACGATGACGTCGCCATTGTCGGCGAGGTCTCCAGGCCATCGTCACCGCCTCCGCCCCCAGCAAGGGCGCACTAGCCAAGGTCACCACCGCCACTGCTGTCCGAGGACCCGCTACTGAAGCTGTCATCACCACCAGGCCAGGACCCTCAGAATGACACCGAAGCAGCTGGGATATCCTCAGTAAAACATTTTTGAATCCCACCGCTGATCTAAATGGGGTCTCCTTTGGTCATTCTAAACATGCTGCAGAAATGTGCTGATCAAACTTTGATTCTGTGCTACTTTTTAGCTGCAGGAATGAATCTGTTACTTTTAATGGTTTTCTGAAAGGACGTGAATTAGGAAATAAATATTTCTATTTCCATCTCTATTTTTCTATTGCCTCAGCAGATAATACTACATATTTAAACTTCCTGGAAGCTATGCAGGGTTAGCACAGAGGAATTGGGTATGGATTATTTGGGAATTCCAAAGACGGCCTACAAAAAAAAATCAATGGAAAAAACCACTTCCATAACATTGCCAAGAAAATTATAGCAGGCAAATGGAAGTCAGGTTCGATCTGAGTGTGCCTTTCTCTCTTACATGCCTCCTGGTTTTAGCCTTCTGTAGTGAGATAGCTGCATCCATAATAGCTGAAATACCATAAATGATTTCCTCCATATGGAAAAGTTTCTCTTCTCTAAGGAACATTGATTAGTTAAACTATGGAAATATACTTCGAAGTCCAAATACTTATATCTAAAAAATAACTTCATACTGATTTTAAAACAAGTACAAGGCTACAATATTACAATACTACAATATTATTGCATGAAATAATCACATTTTATTTATTCGGAATTTATGATTTGGCATATTATTCATCATTATTTAAAGTTTTTTTTTTCAATATTCCAAGTCTGTCCAAGTGCAGGAAAATGATAAATAAGCTTTATTAAGAGCCTGTATCTCAACTCTTAAAAATTCTAATGATTCATATTCTATTTATTTAATTATTAAATTTATCTATCATTATCTTGCTGTGGGGGCTACTTTAGGCAATAATACAATAATAAAAAGAAAGGAAAATGAAAAGTGTATAAACAGTGATAAAATAATAGAATAATAAAATAAACAATACAATGAGAATAAATACATCAATATGATAACTAAAAAAAGAGGGGGATTTTAAATATGTTTGTTTATATTTTTTATGTGAACAAAACCAATTTAGCTCTATTCTGGCAACTGAATAAAAAAGTGTAGTTAACTGGCTAGTTGGGGTCCTAATAACATATGATCAAACATTTTACAACATGCTTTATTTGTAACAGTCACAGATTATCTTATCTAAATATTCATTCTGACTGTAATACTAATGAAACCTTATTGTACCTCCTAGGTAGAATATCATTTGCTCTGCTAAGGGAATTATGCTTCAAGGGAGTTAAGTAGGGTTAACTTATTTGGCCAATGTCTAGTTCTCAGCTGTAAAAAATCAACTTGAGGTAGATGAAAACTGCTTGGAAACACAATCATTTCCCTTTTTATATAAACATACAACTGAGAATTAGATCAAAAGCTTCTTAAAATTTATACACAATTTTTTTTTATTGTGAATATACTATATTTATCAACGAAACCCATGTTTCTAGAGATAAACTGATTTGTGTCTGTTAAGCATCTATCACAGTTCTTGGCATTCAATTGAGTGTCCTCACACTCATGTGCATAATGGATTATGAGCCCTTTATTATTATCTGCTGGAGTTGCATTATACTATATATCTGAAAGTCAGACCCAAAACAATTGAATTGTTTTCAATTCAAATCCAGTTGATAATATACTTTTGAAAAACAGCACAACTCCAACAGGAACCTAACAGTTAGACAGGGATTATGCATAGAAGTTACATCAATTCAAACCTTAAATCAATTAAATCAGTCCATTGCAAGTATACATTTTTGTAACAGATTTGGAAATAATTTTTTTTCTTAATAATCTAACATAATTAAACATATTTTAATAAATACATTTGTAACAAAAATAAATGTTTATATAATTATAGCATTACTTCAATTTATACATTTTAGTAAATCAATTTCTTTGCAGCAATTAAGGTATTCTTCAGGAGCATGGCAACTGTCATTGGTCCTACACCTCCTGGGACAGGGGTGATAAAACTAGCTTTCTTCTTTACTTCTGATATTTTGAAAAAAAAAAAGGAAAAACTGTGTAAAAAACATGTATTAAAATATGTGTATTAAAATGCAATCCACCCCCAACAATGGACAACAATATTTTCATAGGTTGTTTTTGGGAAGCATCTAGATCTAGTGGAATAGCAGGATTTTTTTTAAAGACACATAAATCCAGTACTTTTCCAGTTCCAGCATATGGTTCTTGTTACAAAGAGTCTCAAATAAAATAGGAATTAATAGAAACCAAAGAAATTATATTAAAGTATAAGTCAATTCAAGCTTGATTCAGACACATCAGTGTTCCTTTATCAGAATGTGAGGGTTTCTCCCACTGGCTGAATAGTTTAATATTAATCTCAGGGTTAATGCATGCAGATTTACATTCATGTCACCACGTATAATCTGTTTTCAGCAACATCCACAGGAGGCATCAAACAAACAACATGGTGATTCAAAGCATCATAAATCCTATCACTTTTGTATAAAAAAAGGGCCAGGGCTCAACATCACAATCACCATCTTGCCTGTTTTAATATCCCCTATGGATGCCATTGCCTCTTACTATTTTATTCGTTTTTTATTCATATGCCCAGGAAATGGTTGAATTATTTTTTTAATCATAGATTTATAATATCTGAAATAAATTATAGCTCCTGTTCTTTCATTGACACTGGGAACAATATATTATTTACTGAGTTTCCTGAAACCAAAGCTATACTTACTTATTATAAAAATGGCAAAAAATGAAGAATTTTCATTAAATTTCAAAACATTGCTCCAATCCAAATTTAAAAAAAACACCAAATCAACAAATGTAGTAGTGTTGATGAAGTATAGGATAAAAATTAGGCACTGAATTAATGGAATGACACAATTTTTAAAAATATATTTCTATCCATTATCTTATTCTTCCTTCAATAAATATAGTTCACCCAAACTTCTGGATCCTTAAACAGCTCCCATGTCTTCCTTAACTACATTCTTAAGGGTGGGATAGGGACTAATGAAATAATGAAGGGATAAGGCCCATAGGAGGTTGGATGACCTCCAGTCTATAATTCTATTTCTTTCATTAGAAATTGATCTGACAGATAACATTGTAATTGGAATCAAATTAGACTATTATCTAAATTATAAATTTCTCTGACACCAAGGAAATATGGCCAATCATCAAGTTTAGATAGTCAAACATCTATTTTATATTGTATTATCTTTTTTCTCTAAATACAACTTAGCATTTTATTTAATTTCAGAGCATATGTTTCAAGGTTTAAGAAACTGTCTTGTTCTATTTAAGAATTTTACCCTGGGGGAATAGTATCATTTTGCAAATCCCTCAAAAATTTCAGTGCTTTCAACTTTCAAAAGAAATGAAATTCATCTTTAATAAACAAAATCCTCTGCACAAGAAGATCTTCATTCTTATAAGTCCTTAAAGAGCCAAATTGGATTTATCATTCCACAAAATTATTTAAAAATAATTTAATAAGAGTATTATTTTGTTTTTCTAACTAAAGATTTTACAGACAGAAGGCACCTTTAACATTCTGTATTAATAACTTCAGGATTATTTTATCCAAATAATAAATTTAATAGAAATGATATTTCTATTATATTTTATTTTCATAACTACAAATTTTGAGTATAACCTCAAAATGCAGCTAAATTAATATAGAATGTTTATGTACTATATATGTAAACCATAAGCTATATTATTTATTAATTAAATGTTTATGCCACCCATCTCACTGATAAAGCCATCATAAAGTTAATACAGGTAATCAACTTACAACAGTTCATTTAGTGACTGTTCAAAGTCACAATGGCACTGAAAAAAAGGACTTATGACTATTTTTCACACTTATGACCATTGCAGCATCCTCATGGTCACATGATCAAAATTCAGATGCTTGGCAACTGACTCATATTTATGATGATTGCAGTGTCAAAGTCAATGGGGAAGCCAAATTCACTTAGCATCTTTGTGCTAACGAAGGTTGCAATATGGAGCAAAAGTCGTTTAACAAATGTCTCACTTAGTAATATTTGTGGTTGTAAAGTTGAGAACTACCTGTATATCATTAAATATCTGATTATAAGAGAAGTCTGCTAAATTAAGAACTATTAATATGTGTAATTAAATACAATTAATGGAGACAAACAATTTATAAAAGTAATGTCTTGATTCCAAAGTAAATTATAAAACATATATCCATAAAAGGCAAAGGAACCTTTATGCATAGATTGAAGGCTTAGACTAGGGGTGGGTGACTATGGTCCTTTTATGACTTACGGACTTCAACTCCCAGAATTCCTGAGCCATCCATGCTGGAGTCGAATTCTGGGAGTCGAAGTGGAATTCTGGGAGTCAAAGAGACTGGTGCCCCCAGTTTAAGATTATGAAAGAGGGGGAGGAGGTGGAACTTTCAACTAAATTTTAATTATATACTTAGTGTTAAGCATTTAAATTTCTTCTTCTAGAAATAAAGCTCAAGACTGATTATTTATTTCTCTCATTAAAAATATTTTGCATTTCTAAGAACACAGCAATTTGGCTTACCTTCAAAGTCTACATCTCCTACTAACTTTGTCTTTCCAGTGACAGGATCATGAATATGGTTGATACCAACATCAATCACTGCCGCTCCTCTTTTAATCATATCAGAAGTAATTAACTTTGGAATACCTGAAACCATCAATGCAATTAATTTTACAGAACCGAAGTGTTTCTCAGGAAATACTATATAAATAAATATAAAAAAAGAGACAGACATCACGATTTCTGGAACTTAAACTATATTATCCACTTAGCTTTTGTTAGCCTCTGTTAACATCGTCAGAGTGTCAAAACTACAATTGAAGAGATATTCGCCTTTATGCAGCATTGATCAATTTAGCCATTGCACGCATAATAGGCCCATCCACTTGTCTCCCACCTGTGATTAGCTCTATCATTTTTACTTCAGACATGTTAAGCAATGAAGGCTTAACTTCTATTGCTTCCTCCCCTATTGTGCCCCATTTAGGTTGCTCATCCCCAGAAAATGGTGCTGAACTGTCAGCTATTACTTTGATGGCATTCTCTCCAACTTTCTCCCTCGCACCAACGGACGTCCGCCTCACAGGCATATTTGATATATCAACCAGGTTCATTTGTTATTTTGCCCATGATCTTGTCCATGTCTATTATGGCTTGAGGCAGCTTTGCTGGGCTCCTCTGTATTCGGCCTGGACTGGCTATGCCTTCGCAGGACGAATCTATATGCCCAAAAGGGGGGGAATAGCGTCGGTCCCTAATCCCCAATGGGAAATGGTCTCTGCTCATCCTTAGTCTTTACTGTATGTCAGGGAGCATTGGAAATGACAATCAGGTGGCCACAGCTGACTGCTGCAATGAAGCGGTGCTGAAGCAGCAATAGCACAACAACAGGGAAGCGGCCACGTCAGGCTACGGAACTTCTTCTCATATAAACCATAAGAATGAACTTCTGAGAACCAAACGTATCAAAAGGAATTCTTTATTGGGATGAGAGAATCCTGTAGGAGTTCAAAGCAGCGTCTGAGGTCCCTCAGGCATACAGTGATAAAGGGGTTTAGAATCCCCCCTCCTCCCAATGTTTACTTAGGGAAACAAAAGCCAATATGTTAATCCCCCTCCCAGCTCCTCTGGGAGGGGATCCTTCCCTTTTTGGAAGGTTTTTCCTCGTGTAACTTTCCCAAGACGTACCTAGCTTCCTCCCCCCACCCCCTTTTTAGAACGGACTGTTTTTTGAGATTTCCCAGAGCACTTCATTGTGGAGTTTTATGGATCCCTCATCTCCTGGCTGTGCCTCCCAAAGGTGATAGGTTCCGGCCATCTGGTTTCCTTCCCCCCCCATTGTATCATGTATGGGTGTGCATATTCGATACAAGGTTAAATATATTCAGGTTACATCAAGCAAGGATTTCTTTATCAGTTCCCCCCCCCCCCCCTTTCCTCTTCCTCTGAAGAAATGACAGATACACGGATCTGACATCCTGCCCTCCTTTAAAAAGCAGGTGGGTCTACCTGGAAAATAAAAATCATGCGTTACATGTGCAGTTCAGGATGGTTTATCAGGGTATTTTAGGTGGAACTTTCGTAGTAATGTGGGTGCTTTTACATGTCTTTTGGCTACCCACTCGTTTTCTGAGGAAGGAAGGTGTTTCCAAGCTACTAAATATTGTGTGGATCCACGGTAAGTGCGTGAATCAAGGATGTCTTTAATTTCAAAATGTTGTTCCCCATGTATCATGATGGGGGTTGGGGCTGTGGGAAGGGGGGGTCTGAGGTTTGAAGTGATCTCCGGTTTGAGCAAGCTACAGTGAAATACTGGGTGAATCTGCCTAAGAGTTTTTGGAAGATGAAGCTCTACCGTCACGGGGTTGATAATTCTGGAGATGGGGAATGGTCCAATGAATTTTGGCCCTAATTTCTTAGAAGGTTGTAATGATTTTAAGTATTTTGTGGACAAATATACACGGTCTCCAATCTTGAAAGGTTTAGGTTCACAGCGTTTTTTGTCTGCTTGAGTTTTGTAAACTGCTCTAGCTTCCTGTAGAGATAATCTTACCACTGGCCACATGGCTTGTAATTTATCCATCCACTCCTTAAGGGAGGGGATTTCAGGTTCTTTGGTGGGTAGTTCCGGCATGGGGTTGAATTCTTGGCCCGTTGCTACGTGGAATGGGGTGAACCCTGTGCTACTATGGACTGAGTTATTGTATGCTACCTCTGCGAAAGGAAGAAGGTCAGTCCAATTGTCCTGCTGGTAATTAATAAAACATCTTAAATATTGTTCTAATACGCAAATCACTCGCTCTGATGCCCCGTCAGTATGGGGATGGTTCGAAGATGATAATCCCTGGGTGGAGCCTAATAGGCTTAAAAACGCCCGCCAAAATTTGGATGTGAACTGAACACCCCTATCTGAGATAATTCGTTGGGGGGCTCCATGAAGGCGATAAATGTGTATTAGGAACATCTTTGCCAACGATCTGGCAGTTGGGATCTTTTGACACGGAATAAAATGAACCTGTTTGGAAAAAAGGTCAGTTACAACCCAAATGACAGTATTCCCAGCACTTTCGGGAAGTTCCACTACAAAGTCCATAGAGATCTCTTTCCATGGGGCAGAAGGGTCTGCTACTGTTTGTAAAAGTCCAGGATATTTTCCTTGTCTTCTCTTTGCAGCAGCACAGATGGGGCAGCTCGCAACATAGTTTTCAATGTCCTTTTTGAGGGACGGCCACCAAAATTGTCTTTTGATGAGGTGCAGGGTTTTTACAAAACCAAAGTGTCCTGCTGTTTTAGAGTCGTGGCAGCGTTTCATGAGTTCCATTCTCTGGCTTGCAGAGACATAAAGCTTGTTTTCTACCCAAGCCAGTCCGTCTTTGAGTGAGCACGTGTTTCTGTTAGCCTGGAACCAATCATCTTTAAGTAGTGACTCCTTAAAAATTGACGTCGTTGTGTCTTCAGTCAGGGATGATTTTTTTTTCTCTTGTGCCCGGGTGAGTACCTTGGCTGCTAGTTGGGTCGGTTGGATCATCGGTTTTATAACTTCAATCTTTTGCTGTTGTATTGGGGTTTCCTGGATAGTGCATCTGCTAAGAAATTCTTTCTCCCAGGAAAATATTTGAGGGTGAAATTAAAACGTTCAAAATATCTAGCCCACCTTGCTTATTTTTCGGAGAGTTTCCGTGGATTTCTCAGAGCTTCCAGATTTTTGTGATCAGTCCATACTTCAAAGGGGATTTGGTTTCCTTCCAGGAAATGTCTCCATGTGAGCATTGCCCACCGCATAGCAAATGCTTCTTTCTCCCATACAGCCCATCTTTGCTCGGTTTCCGTTAGTTTCTTAGATGTATAAGCACATGGTTGTAATTGTCCACTTCCATTCTTTTGGAGGAGGACTGCCCCAACTGCAACATCACTGGCGTCTGCTTGGATGACAAAAGGTTGTTCGGGATCTGGGTGTTTAAGGACCGGTTCTGCTGCGAACAGGCGTTTGAGTTTCTCAAATGCTGCTTGGCATTCCATTGTCCAGATGAGGGGTTGCCTAGGCTTAGGTTTCCCCCCCCCCCTTCGTTTTTAGCAAGTTTGTGATAGGGAGGGCGATGTTTGCAAAAGCTGGAATGAATTGGCGATAAAAATTGGCAAACCCCAGAAAACTTTGCAATTGTTTGCGTGTGTGGGGTGGATCCCAGTCCAATACAGCTTTCACTTTCTGTGGGTCCATCTCTATTCCCTCATGGGATATTCTGTACCCCAAATAGTCAATTTTCTCTTGGTGGAACTCACATTTGGAGAGTTTTGCATATAGTTTAGCGTCTAAGAGTTTTGTGAGAACTGCACAGAGTAGTTTGATGTGTTCTTCCATCGTTTCCGTGTAGATTAAAATATCATCAAGATAAACTAAAACCCCTTTAAATAAAAATTCATGAAGGGTTTCATTGATCAATTGCATAAACACTGCAGGTGCTCCTTGCAGTCCAAACGGGAGCACTTTAAATTGGTAGCATCCCAATGGTGTGTTAAAAGCAGTCTTCCACTCATCCCCCTCCTTTATTCTGATGCGGTAATATGCTTCCCGTAGGTCTAACTTTGAAAAAATTTTTCCTTTCGAGAGGTGGGCTAACATGTCCTTCATGAGGGGGAGTGGATACATATTTTCTATGCAAATGCAGTTCAGTTTTTGATAGTTCACGCAGAGACGTGAGGAGCCATCTTTCTTTTCACGGAATAACACTGGGGCCGCTATTTTTGGTCTGGCGGGTTTGATGAAACCCCGCTTTAAGTTTTTATCGATAAATGCTCTGAGTTCTTTCAGTTCTCTGGGAGACATGCTGTACATTTGTGGTTTTGGGAGTTTAGCCCCTGGTAGGATTTCGATAGCGCAGTCTGTGGCTCGATGGGGTGGGAGTTCATCACAAGCTACCTCACTAAATGCTTGGGCCAGATCCTGATACTCATTGGGGATGTTAATGGGTTCCACAGACTGTCCAGTCATGGCTGATTCTCTGTCCTCTTTCCCATTCTTTATCCTTTCCTCAGGTCTTTTTGCAATTATTACATCTCTCTGGAATTGTATGGTCCCTGTTCCTCCAATTTATTTTTGGATTCCATTTCTGTAGCCATGTGAGGCCCAGAATTAGTGGCTCTTCCATCCCTGGGGCTACAATGAATGTGAGCATCTCCCTGTGTTTTCCTAGTCTTATTTTCAATGGTTCTGGGGATAAACAGTCTCAGGGGTAGGGTGATTGGTTCAATTGGTTTGCTTACCAGCGGGTCATCCTCCGGATCACTTTCGGACTGGCTCAGGTTCCCTTGGAGCGTTTGGCGTTCTTCCTCCGGTTTGGGAGAGGTTCGGAATCCCACATCTACCCGGCCGCTCAGGCCAGTCTCCTTCCCTCGAGGGCTGGATGTTGTGGGTTTCCTCCCTGAATGGTGGTCTAGCCTTCTGGCAGGGGTCTTTGAGTGGCATTCTGCTGCACGGTGCCCCTCCTTTCCACACTTAAAGCAACCAGGCGTTCTTGGAGTCATGGTGGATCGGGGTTTGAAAACTTCCCGTTTCTCCAGGGGTGGGGATCTTTTCCAAAACTTACCAGCACGGTACCTGTTCCGAGTCATGTCTATCTCTGCCTCCTCTGCCATCATGTACCATTCATGCAAGAGGTTTGGGGCCCCATGGGCCAGGCAGGCAGCGTAAAGATCATCATTTAGTCCATCTTTGAACCAGCAGACTAAGATATCCTCTGGCCAATCTACCCGGCCGGCCAGGTCACGAAATTCCTCGGTGTATTCTGCTACCGGGCGACGACCTTGTTTCACGACTCTGATGCGGTCCCGGGCTTTTCTATCGGCAAGCGGGTCCTCGAAACGGTGGCGTAAGGCCGTCATAAAGCGATCTAAGTTTCTTAATTCTGGGGCATTGACGTTGTGGAGCGTTACCATCCATCTGGCTGCCGCCCCTTCAAGAGCTAGGGTGACAATTCGCACCCGGGACCCTTGGGTTGGTAAATCCTGTCCATATTCTTGCATGTAGGTGAGCACTTGTGCCAGGAAAAATCCCAATTTCTGGGGGTCTCCATCGAATTTTACCCCCAAGGGCGGGACCTTCCTCTGTAATTGTATGTTTCTGGGTTGGCCCGGGTTAATTCCCTGATCCGGGGCGTTTAAGGGTCGGGTACCTGGTGTGGCTGCTGGTTCTTCAGCTTGTCCCTCTTCCCGCTCAATCTCCGCTGAATCCGGGGTGGCGGCTCGGGTTCTCTCACTTTCTGGTTCCCTCGCTCTCCTGCGTTGTTGTCTTTGTGCATCCCCCATGTCGAGGTTTTCCAGGGCTTCCCTCACTAGGTGATTGATGTACCGTCTCATACGGTCATCGGCCGGCGGCTCCTCATCCCATTCTTCCTGATTCGATAGGGCCTCTAGCTCCAATTTCCACACGGGTTTGCGATTTCCTCGGGTGAGAGTTACTCCCCTGGTCCTTCCATTCCAGGTGTCTCTCTTTCCTACACCTATAGACCACCGGGGCTTGGTGGAGGATTCGCAGGCAGCCTCGCTGTTTTCGATGGGGTGCATCGAGTCAGTATCTGACTGGGTAACTGTTTCTCCCCAGCATTCGGCTCCACCTTGCTCCTTGCTGCATTCAGACATTTTTTTCTTTTCTTGCAGGATCCCCTCAGTAGAGTGAATTGTTTTTTAAAAAAAAAATTCCCTCTCTGGGTTGATCTCTATTGCAGACGCTGCTTTATGTCAGGCTACGGAACTTCTTCTCATATAAACCATAAGAATGAACTTCTGAGAACCAAACGTATGAAAAGGAATTCTTTATTGGGATGAGAGAATCCTGTAGGAGTTCAAAGCAGCGTCTGAGGTCCCTCAGGCATACAGTGATAGATAAAGGGGTTTAGAATCCCCCCTCCTCCCAATGTTTACTTAGGGAAACAAAAACCAATATGTTAATCCCCCTCCCAGCTCCTCTGGGAGGGGATCCTTCCCTTTTTGGAAGGTTTTTCCTCGTGTAACTTTCCCAAGACGTACCTAGCTTCCTCCCCCCACCCCCTTTTTAGAACGGACTGTTTTTTGAGATTTCCCAGAGCACTTCATTGTGGAGTTTTATGGATCCCTCATCTCCTGGCTGTGCCTCCCAAAGGTGATAGGTTCCGGCCATCTGGTTTCCTTCCCGCCCCATTGTATCATGTATGGGTGTGCATATTCGATACAAGGTTAAATATATTCAGGTTACATCAAGCAAGGATTTCTTTATCAGTTCCCCCCCCCTTTCCTCTTCCTCTGAAGAAATGACAGATACACGGATCTGACACACAGCTTTCATATTTTTCATACCCACGGGAGTAACAGGTCCTAGCATTCTGTAGGCTAACCCATTTGAGATACTTTTGCTCCAAATTTGTTGCCCTATGAAGATTATAGACAGACAGATACAAGACATTTAGCAATGTATAAATAGTAATAAATCCTCCACAAAAGTCTTGCTAAGTCAGCTCTGCCAAGTTGAGATACTTTCTGAACTTTGAAACATAGAAAATGTTTCAATCCTGAATACTTATAAGGAAATTTTATTTATTTCACTTGTAAATCCATCCAATTCAATGTGAACTCTGGATGGCAAACAATAACTATCAGATACAGAAAGTCTGAAATATTGAGAATCTCATCATCTAAGATAGCCCAAAACATGTGAGAAAAAACAGGTTTTAGGAATTTTCTTTGAATGAAATCAGGATGATGACTAGAAGGTAGAAGTAATGACAGAGAAGGATTTTCTGGATCCTACTAAAATATATTTTCAATGGGACCTGGAGCATGTTAAGACTGTCAAATTGAACAAGATAGGAAGATGTCAACTAGGCCCTGGAAGCTTCTCATGATAGAAACCTATTTTTTTAAAAAAAAATTCATTAATGTATTGATGCTGTAAGATAGGTTTTTGCAATCTCATTTTTATAGCACAAGATTTTTGTTAACTGTTTCAAAATGTCTGGCCAATATCAAAATTTGAAGGACTGACATAAGAAATTAAAAAGAAGATTCAAAAAGTTATCAAATTACTTCTATGAATTCATCTAAGGTTTACCCTAGTTTTTCTCAAAATAATTTCCTAAACAAAAAACTGACTAATGCTATCAGAAGTACTTCTCCCTCTCTCTCTCTCTCTCTCCCTCCCCCCTATATATATTCTGTTTTACAATTACATTTTTTTTTAAAAAAAATCAACCTAGTTATAAAGAACCAGAAAAATGCTGCACACTCCAAATATTTATAATTTGCAAAAATGTCATATTATTAATTTCTCACACTAGATAACTGGGTACTGTACATGAAAGAGTAACTGATTAAATAATACTAACTGAAATAGAATCCAAATGAGGAAAAAAGTAATGCTGGTTAATTATGGAGAATTGTTAATTGAATATAGCTTATGGTTGTATGCAGAACAGAACAGAAAAAAATAGTGGCACCCTGTCCATTTATCACAAATTAAAAATATTGTTCAAAAGTTTTACTGAGATACATTTTGAAAATACTGCATCTAATTAGAACGACCCAGGCTGGGAGATGGTATATATGCACATATATTGTGTACTATTTATATGGAATATAAAGAACATGTTAAACAATTTACAATTTGTACAGTTTGATAAGCACATTTGTAATTGCAAACATTTGTAATAAACAGGGCTCACCTAGGACTGATTAGTTTAAGACAATTCCACATATAATGTCTCCCCTGTAGCACCTGACTATTCCTGAAGGCAACTTTAAGCAATCCAGTCTGGACTGCAACGGTTTGACAACAGGGCCAGGTTTGGTCTACAAATTCTGACTGGTTGTTCCCCTTCTTTGAGCACTTTTGTCTATGTAGGAAAGGCAAATATCTATGGCTGGCCACCGAGTGGGTGGATATCTTGGTGCGTGATTAAGAGATTTCTACACTAGTCGTCATTTTGCTTTGCTTTTCCAGATGCATAGTTCTCATTAGTCCTTCCTTGTTATTCCTAATTCTTTTAATTTGTTTTCCAGATGTTTTCATATATGCATGCCTTCACAACTCTTTCCCATATTTCATTAATGTCAAACTAATTAATCCCCTTTCTTCTGTTCTTTCTTTTCTTCCACTGTTCCATTGTTGTAGTAATTCTGGAAAAATTAAAACAAGGGGAACAGATTATTCCTTCATTTTTATGTTCTACTATGGATCCAAGGAAACTTTGCAGCAAGGAAAACCTATGATGTGAGTTTCATATAATCGAAATGGCATGTACTGAAATTTCATTTCAATGTGCCTAATTGCAATATTTTTTTTAAAAAGGGAAGTTTTGCAGTACTGCGAGTAAGTGATGAAAAAGCGAAGGGAACAGGCTTTACCAAGCCTGGATACGAACAAAAAGGGTGCCCACAGAGAGACATAAAAGCTAAATGAGCTTCTATAAGAGATAGGAAAACATAGGATGAGGCAAGTTCATTGGCTTAATGGACCATAATTTTGTTTTAAAAATGGCAGCTGTCAACTATCAGAGCATACAGGAGTCTGGCAATTCAGTACAGAAGCAGCTGTTATTGGGCTGCTTGAAAACAGCAGGCAGGAGGGCCAATAGTGATTGGGCTAGGAGTGGGTGGAGGATGACTACATCAGTTTCTATACTCAAGAACTCGAAAATGATCCATACCAGGGATTGGAACAAGGACAAAGTGTAGATCTGCCCTGAAATTAAAATCTTTTCACTCCGCTATGAAGCTCTCCACTGAGTATGACCAGTTCTCATTTAAATATTCTTCAAAGGATTGTTCTTAAGATATATTTGAGTGAGTGAGAGATGAAGAAGGTAAGTTATCTAAAGCTCCAGAAAGGAAAATGAGACCAGAATTCTATGAATAAATACACCAAAAAAATCATGTGGGAGAGAAACCTTTTTGTCTGCCAAAAGTGGCTGGAAATGTCTGTGCGTCTTATGGAGCAAATATTGCCAAAGCCCCGCCCACCTGTTAGCCCCCACCCTTTGACTGTTTTAGGCCTCCACATGCCCATTTTCAGCCTCTGTGCGTCCTATTTTTGGACTATTGCAAGTAGCGAGGATCGCCATTACCGATAGCCACTGCTGATTGCCATCGCAATAGGCATGGTGGCGGTGATCTGTGGTGATCAGCAATGGCGATCTCCACTGTCTGGAACGGGCTGAAACGGGCGTGCAGAGGCAATGATAGGTGGCAGTAGAGGTTGGTGATGGCGATCTCCACTGCCTAGAACAGCCAATCAGTGGTATTCCAGGAGTTGGATTGGAGATCCAACCACCAATCAGCTGCTCATGCTAAATCAGGCTGCAATAACATGCTGAAGCTGATCGGGCTGTTTGTTGTTCGCTGCAAGGACGCTAGATGAATACCAATAGATGCTGAGAGGTAGAGGCAGAATTTTTTTTCTTGTTTTCCTCCTCTAAAACTAATGTGTGTCTTATGGTCCGGAGTGTCTTATGGAGCAAAAAATATGGTAGTTTATAGGGCTTTCCCCCCCCAAAAGAGCTTTGTCAAATTACCTATTTTAAAAAAATCAAAACGAAAGTAAACGAAGAAAAACTAAAGGAAAATAGTAAATTGAGGTTGAGCTCCACAGCCATTTTAGATGTAATTGCATACTACTACATTTTTAAAACTACACTGATTTTCCACATTATCTTAGAAAATTTTGTTTTAGCAAAAGCAGATTAAATTTTGAATTACAGAAACAGCATAATACTGATATTTAATTCCATTGTATGAATTTAAAAAACTGATTATGCTCCTTACCTGCAGCAACTATCACAATGTCTGCAAGCTGGGTATGGATCATCAGCTGTTCTTTTGGTGTATATCTATGAGTTATTGTCACAGTAGCATCACCTGTCACATACATAATAGTGAAAATTATTGCTGTTTCACAGCTATAATTAAAATTACCACCCTGCTATAGATAAATGAAAGGTTTGCATTACAAGACTTTCTTTGATTTGTAATTCATTAGCAGCCACCAGGCCCTGGGTTACACATATTTATTTTTAGAACCCAATTAAATAAAACTGCATAAGCAACGATCCCAGGGCTGTGGCCTTCAAAAACCCTCCTCCAAATTGCTGTAGAGTAGAAAGAAATTACTAAACATTTGTAGAACATCAGTGTCAATAGATACTTCATTTTGTGTTATTATTGCAATAAAAGGCATTCATTCATTTAAATGTCAATTAGATATAATCTTTGTTCTGACTGCCCACTCTTTTGTTTTGACTGCTTTGGGAATATAGCCCACAACACACCTTTTAAAGGTAGGGAGATCCCATTCTAAAATAAATTTTAAAAATCATCTTTACCGATGCTTGCTCCCTTATGCTAAATAAGCCATCAGCTTACTTAAACACCAGGAAATATTGCCTGAGATTGACAGTATGCTGACTGAAAGGGAACAATATTATTTCCATAAAAATTCCCAGAGATATTATTGATCAACAGAAAATAGAAATCAGGAAATGAAGTTCAGTTTGGCCTAGATGAGTTAGTTTCTCACTCTTACATTTTTGTTTCACAACCTTCGATCCAACTATGGAAAGTCTAGTCCAGGAGTGTCAAACTTGATTTCATTGAGGCCTCATCAGGGTTGTGCTTGACCTTGAGGGGCGGAGTGGGCATGGCCAGCTTCTCATCACTTCTGTCGGGATAACCTGTGGGCCCGAGTGCTCTGCCAGCAAAAATGGGCTCCCAAGCTCCATTTTTGGCCAGGATAGACTCCTGCAATCCTCTGCCACTGAAAACTGACTCCCTCCCAGCTCCACTTTTTCTGGCAGAGGCACGGTAGGCGGGACATTCACTGCTTCCAGAGCAGCCCTGTGGGCCAGATCTAAGCACCCATGAGCCAGATGGGGCCCGTGGGCCTTGAGTTTGACACTCCTGGTATAGTCTATAATGCTCGGTATTCCTGGAAAGAAAAATGTAAAATGCTTTATGAAGGGCTACCAGATCTGGTCTATAAAAACCTGGATGTTCATTAACTGGCAGCAGAACTGGAGTAATTTTTCTTTCTTTGCTGCCATCTTTACATTGCCCAGATTTTGTGTTGTCCAGATGAATACCAGGGTTTTCTATTCAATTGTATGGAATGCAAAGGAGGTGTGTTTTTGTTTCATTTTTTATGTATAATGTATACTGAATATGGCATTTAATCTTGTTGTACGAGGTTCAATGACAATAAAGTAATAAAATAAATTTTGCAAGATCTAGCTTTCTAGAAATTTTGCTCAGATTTTTTTTTACACTTGACAGCAAAGATAGTCTCTGTTAAACAATATTCTGCAAGAATAGTGATAAGCTTGAAGGAGAAAAGTTATCTGAAAAAAATGACAAATTACTCATACTGTACTAAAAAAAGACTTAATGGGAGTCTTCGTCATTAGGAAAGCAGGGAAGAAAGATGGAAAAAGTTGGACTGGTGTAAAGAGATTGCAGGGGAGTAGATGGAAGAACAAAATTGAAGTAAAAAAGACAGTGTAGAGAAAAGACAGAGAAAATAAAAAGTACACATTGGTGGTCTTTGTGAAAAAGTGAATTATCATTTGGTGCATAAAGACGGAGTTTTGTATTTCTAAACAAAAACATTTGTTTTCCCATGTTATTTTTAATGCAATATTATTGATGAAAAAGTTTTTAGTCTTTTAAATAAGTGCAAAACAGAATACAATCCCACTCTTCCAATCCTAAGAATTCTGGAAGAGATAAAAAGAAAAAGGCTATCACTATTATCAGCAGTGACAGTAGGATATTTATTCATTTACAAAATAAATTTATCCCTAAAGAAAATCTTATTTCTGATTAAGTAAAACTGATTTTACCGCATATACAATAAGGAACGAGGTGGGTTTTTTTTGGTTGTTTACTTTCTCTCCCTGTTAAGGTTTCCAATAGAATAAAGTAAAATGTCCTTCAACCTACCTCCAGGCCTTTCATGTCCCCCATCAGTATGTAAAAGCATTGAAATGGGCATTCCAACATTTTTTGATCTTCCAACTACAACAACATTTCTTCCGAATGTTTGTATTCCTTAAAAAAAATAAAATAATTAAAACATATGGAAGTTTGTGAAATTACATCTTTTGTTTTCCCATTGGGAAGACATGACTACACATTCATTTCCTTTTTCACCATGGAATTATGATAAGAGTAGTAGATTTAGGTTTTTTCAGTTTTTATTATTACAAAAAGTTTAATATGAGTTTTTGAAGATAATAGTTTACAAATAATAATCATAGTAGTCAACTGCAACTGTATTTTGTTCATTGTTAAAATTATTATTTTAAGTTTGCTTTATAAAAAAAACAAAATATGATCACTAAGGAGAAGATGGACACCATAACTAACATAGGATTAAGAAGAATAAGCTGTGTTACTACGCCCAGGATAATTCAAGAAAGCTTATTCTATACTTGCTGCTCAGTCTTCATTTTCAAAAGAGTATCTATATAAGCGAGCCCTCCCATTATTATTTCTGGAATTTAAAATCACAAGATAGAAAGCATGTGTGCAAGAAAAAACTGAACGCTTCATTAGAAGCACTTAGAAGAAATACTTCACTGCCATAAATTTCTATCTGGAGCAAATTATCTACCCATAAATACAACAGCATCTTCCCTTGCTATCCTTCTTCTTGATGGATTATAATCCTGTAAAAAAACTCTTTTGTGTGTGTGCGCACACAGACACACTCACAAACATGCACAGACCTCCTGCCCGTTTTTTTAAAAGGCCATATAGCTTGCTCCATTGTCTACTATAATGGTTTCTTCTAAAAGTTAGTCGAAAATAGAAATGATATCTAACCCTTTTCTTTGTTTCAAGCAGGAAACATAAGAAGTCATATTGGAAATACTGTAGATAATCAACACTCTGCTTATACTTCAGAATGTTAAACAGTATTAGGATAGAAGCAGAACTACCATACATACACACAGATAAGCTGAGAATTTTAGGAGCCATCCCCAAAACTGGGTTTATCTAATCATAGACAGGCTTATCTGTGAATATATTTTTACGTTATTTATTACTTCTTTTTTTCCAAGTACAGTGCTCTCAAACTTGCATTATAAGGCAGCCCAGATGAAATGTGAACAACATTTTCAGCCGCGAAAACAATTTCCTTCTGAACCAGCAGACTGTTGGGGAATGTAAAAAAAAAAATGTGGCCAGTTTATTGAGAGAGTCTCCCCAGGTAAATCTGCCCATTCTATTAGTGTGGCAGAAAAGAGTCTTATCCATTAAGGAGCATCATTTGATAGGATCTAAGAAGAGATCCTTCTTTGCTATGGCTCCTGCTCTTTGGAACAACTTCTGTCCTCCTCAGTTAGATTAACAATCACCTGATGGCTTTCTGGCAAAGTTTTAAGAAATATCATCCTGCTGTATGAAACCTGTTGGTTAATTATATTGTTAATAATTAACTGTATTCTTCTGCAAACTAGATTTATTAAATAAATAAAACTGTTTTTAATACAATTGTTTTAATGGGGTTTTAAGGGTTTTATTTTACTTTTTATTGTTGTTCTTAATTATGTAAACGGCGTACAGTCACTTAAGTGGGATGTGTGGCAATATAAATTGAACAAATAACCAGTTCCAAGGACCAAATTCACTGATCATTTGAATGGTGAGAACAAACAGTAGTTTGCTAGTGCTATTCAGCACATAATAAGAAAACAATAATGAAGAAGAACAGAAGAGAGTGAGATGATACAAAAAGGTTTGTGACATCTTAAAAAAAACACACGACACTATGGTATAGGACGGGTGATGGCAACCTGTGGCTCCAGAGCCTTTGGGCCGTCTGCTGCGGCTCCTTGTCCTACTATGGCTGGCCTCACCTCTTGTCCTCTTCTCGTTGTAACTCTTCGACTAAGAAGGAAAGGACGATGCAGCAGATGGAGACTCACTCCATATTCCAGAGCAGGAGTGAAGCGCACCTCTATTTGCCCCTTCTTCCAGCCTTTGTTGGTACTGCATGCACCTTGGCCGCTAGGGGAGATGTGTGACTCTCTCTCTGCCCTGAGACACTGGCTGGCCTGGCTGTGGCTTTATGCAGCACATTTAAATTTAGCGCACTTCACAATGGGGAAGATGGCATCCCCTCCTCCTCCTGAGCCCATTATGACGCGGAGCATCGGCTGTAGTCAGCCCGGCCAGAGAAAAAGTTGTGCATCTCCCCGAATAGCCGAGGTGCACGCAGCACTAAGAAGGACCAGAAGAAGAGGCAAGTAGAGGGGTGTTTCACACCCGCTCTGCAATATGGAGCGAGTGTCCATCTGCCGCCACCATCCTTATTTCTCAGGAGAGGCGAGGAGTGAATGGGAGGGGAGAGGAGGCTAGCCAGTGATGGGTTCAGAACATCAGGGAGCAAGGGATGAAAGAAGTTAATTTATTTGGGAACCTGAAATGACTTTTGATTTAAATCATATGGTAAAAAAGCATCCAAAGAAGAAGAAAGAACATCAGCAAAAAACAACAACAACCAACCCTTGCCTGCTTTTGGAAATGGTTCAAGAGGGAACACACACACACAATAGGGGGAGGGGGGAGGGAGAAAGAGATGAGAGGGAGGGAGAGGGAGAAAAAGAGAGAGATGAGAGAAAGATGAGACAGAAAAAAAGAGAGAGAGGGAAAGGTGAGAGATGGGGGAAGAGAGAGATGAGAGAGAGGGAGAAAGAGAGACACAGATACAGAGATGAGAGAGATGAGAAAGAAAGAGGGAGGGAGAAAGGAAGAGAAAGAGAGATTAGAGGGAGAGGGAGAAAGAGAGAGGGAGAAAGGGAGAGAGAGAGAGAGAGAAGGAGACAGAGTGGGACAAAATGAGCAGAGAGAGAGGAAAGAAAAAGGAAAGAGAGAAGAAAGAAAAGAGAGAGAGACACACAGAGACAGAGAGAGAGAAAAGAAAATAACTGGAGCCACAAAAACTGGGTAGGGGTGTATGGGGGAGGTGTCATGTGACTGAGTGGGAGTAAGTGATGTCAAGTTGGCCATGCCCACCCAGGTTTTGTGACTCCTGGTGTTTTCTTTCCAATGGAAAAAGGCCAAATGGCTCTTTGAGTGTTTAAGGTTGCAGATCCCTAGTATAGGAGTTAGAAAAAAGCCACATCCCATATGTATGAACAAGTACTCAGTTAAGGTATAATAGTTTCAGAAATCTGAATGAGTTTGCAAACTAAGAAGAGCAAGATTTTTTTTACATCAATTAAAAATAAAAGAGAGAAAATGGAACCGATATATGGGCTGCTCAATAAAAACAGCAACATGTCAGAAAGAACAGGAAGAGCTGTTCAACTTATATTGATTTTTCTAACAAGAGAGTTCCATCAGGCAACTAAGAGCAGAATAAAAAGGCAAGAATAAAACTTTAGATTCATAGAAACATGGTCAGGGAATATCTAACAATTCTGAATCAGATTAAATTTCCATGACTGCAGTCTAGATATGATAGTATTAGCAGTGCTAATTGAATTTTAAAAGAAACCTATTTAATTCCTTAAACTATTTGAAAGAATGGTGCTCTAATATTTTATAGTTTAAGCTTATACTTCTTTTTCTGAGAAATTTCCAGAATGCATTTAACCCACATCTCCTTAAAATACTTGATTCAGTTACCAGTTCTCTTTATTATTTCCCAAACTGCAGCAGCAGTGGCAGGTATAATGGAAGGCTGGTCGAGACACAGTCGCCCGATATTGAAAATATGGAATCCATCCACATCCTTTTCACGAGCAACACTGTTGCACACAGTCCTTTCATCAATGTGATCTGGAAAAAAAAGATTTTTTCTATATTTAGATCCTACTTTAATTTACAGTTAGGCTAATAGTTATTATTCATCTTGTTTATTTTTTAAAAGGTAAATGTAAATATACAAGAAGGTAAATTAGTATTAAGTGTTAAGCCTCTGTAATGGGACTCCTGATTTTGAGTCTACTGACTGGTCACATTTTAATTTAACCCAATGGGAATGGGTGAAAATGTGCATTTAATTTGCTCAGTAAGAAATATCACCTGTGAGAAGCCATTTCCCCTGTAATGGTCAAACTTTTCCACAGGACATGTTTAAATTCCTCCTTTCTCCATCAGAAAGAGGACGTCTTTGATGTTCTAGTATGTAGGGGAAAAAGCTCTTCTATTCACAACAATTTCTGAATCAAAAGATATGGCAAATGTTCTGTTTTTAAAAGAGAGAAACAATTTTAAACTGCTTTAATAAAGCATTAGCAATCTAGTGTTATTCTCTGAAAAATGTAATTGAAAAAAAAGGATTTGTATGGCTCTGTTAACTAAAAGCTTTTAAGATGTCCTCTTTCTATTGGGGATTCTGGGTTAGGAAAAGTGCTGTTCTGGTTGTTTTTTGCTCAT
The DNA here is from genome assembly GCA_023653725.1 of Bungarus multicinctus. Classification (NCBI taxonomy): domain Eukaryota; kingdom Metazoa; phylum Chordata; class Lepidosauria; order Squamata; family Elapidae; genus Bungarus; species Bungarus multicinctus. The sequence continues at coordinate 41,556,704 of CM042840.1, forward strand.
CGCTCCAAGAAATGGGACTCAAGAGGGGTGCAATCTATCTATAGTGATATGGCTATGCATATATCACTATAGATACAAATCCTTCTTAATCCCAGTCAAATGAGATCCATAAAACATAGAATTAACAGAGTTGCAAGGGACCTTGGTGATCTTCTAGTCCAACCCCCTGCTCAAGCAAGAGACCTAATACTTGTGATGGCAAACCTATGACACGCGTGCCACAGGTGGCACGCAGAGCTATTTGTGCCAGCATGCGAGCTGCAGGCAAACTTGCTTCACTGGAATGGGTTGCCTCCGGAGTTGCGTACAGCCACGGACCTGGGGACCTTCAGGCATGCCTTGAAAACTTGGCTCTTTGACCAGGCCGGCTTGGGCTGATTTTGGGCTGATTTTAGATTTAGATTGGGGTTTTAGATTGGGGGTTTTAATGGCGATTAGAGGCTTGGGGTATTAATTTTAAGGTTTATAATGGGGTTTTAACCTGCTTACAGCCAGGTTATTTAATTTAGTTTTAATTTTTGTATATTTCTATGTTATTTAATTAAATGGCTGTACACCGCTCCGAGTCCTTCGGGAGAGGAACGGTATATAAATAAATATTTATTATATCTTATCTCATCACTGGCCATGTGCACACCACACATCTGATTTTCGGCTGGTTTAAGGCCTTTTTTGGCCTCCCAAAGGCTTGATGAAGGTTCTGCAGGCCGAAAACTAGCCCCGTTTTGTCACTTCCTGTTTTTTCCGAAAATACCGGAAGTGACGAACGGGGCATTTTCAGCCTGCAGAAGCCTTCCTCAAGCCTTTGGGAGGCCAAAAAAGGCCTCAAATCAGCTTAAAATCAGCTATGAGGTGCAGTGTAGGTAAGGGGCTGAGGGGGTGGGAATTACGCACACATGTATAGGGGTGTGGGGTGGCGCGCATTGCCTTCTGGGTGCTGGCACGCAAGTGCGAGCGTGCAAGCACACGCACAATTTTTGGCACAGGAGCCCAAAAAAGGTTAGCCACCAGTGCCCTATACCATTTCACACAAGTGGCTGGCCAGGCTCTTCTTAAAAGCTTTCAGTGATGGGGCACCCACAACTTCTGAAGGCAAGCCATTCCACTGGTTCATTGTTCCCACCATTAGGACATCTCTTCTTAGTTCTAGGTTGGTTCTCTCCTTGATTAGTTTCTGGCTATTGTTTCTTGCCTTGCCTTCTGGTGCTTTGGAAAATACCTCAACTTTATGGTAGCCCCTCAAATATTGGAACAGGGCAATCATGTCTCTCCTGGTCTTTTACTTCATTAGACTGGAGACATATCCAATTCTTGCTACCGTTCTTCTTAAGTTTTAGCCTCCAGCCCCCTAAAAATCCTTGTTGCTCTTCTCTGCACTCTTCCATTCCCTCAGTATTTTTTTAATATTGTGATGACTAAAATTGTATGCAGTTTTCCAAGTGTGTTCTTATTAAGACTTTGTAAAGCGGTAGTACTACTTCACATGTTCCTGATTCTATCTCTGTTAATGCAGCCTACGATTGCATTGGTATTTTTGGCTACTGTTGCATATCATTGGCTCATATTTAAAAGATTGTCCACTAGGATTCCAAGATCAATGTTACAAGTGACTGGTATTGATCACATCAGGATCCCCCTCACAGTTACCAGTATTATCATGATTTGATATTTCTTTTGATATGTATCATGTGCTTTGAAACTATTTATAGGATATGTTAGCTTAAAAATATAATACATAATTCAAATTACTCATTTCTAATAAGTTAATTGACAGTAATAATTTCTGTTCTTCAAGAAAGATCATTTTTAGAAATGTCTTAAATCATTGCATATTTTTGATGAGAACATGCAAAGGCCAGGGGTGATTCTTATAACAATGGAACAGCTTGTTCCAAATGTTTTGTATACATCAATATAAGTGAGTATAATGTAATTGTATAATCAATATTTGAAAGTAGCATCTATATCAGCTATAATTTGGGGGTAGGAGAGAGGGACAAAATGTATTTAATTTTTAAATGAGTATAAATGTTTAAAATAATGTTTCAAAGATACAATTATAAGATCTCTTCTTAAGAAGCCTGTTTTAAATCCACTGGAGATGGCTACTAATCAGACTCTGATCTTCTGAAGACAGATGAATATAAATTTCTCTACAGATATTTCTAGACAGATTATTGTATCTTGAAACATTTCAGATTGGCTTTATTGAGAGCAATGCAGTTAAGACTTTCTTGGTTGGCTTGCTAGATGATGCCTGAGAATCAGCATAGGAATTGGTAGTGGTTCTTGTTTTGATATCACTGACCATCACATCCTCCTTCTGGATCACCTGGGAAGATTGGTAATATATGCTCCTGCTTTATATTGATTCCATTTCTATTCTTTAGAAAGGTTTCAGTTGTTATCTGGAAACAGTTGCAATTCAGATGTTATAGAGAAACTGGTACCAGGAATGCAAGGCACTTCCTGCAGCATGAATGGATTAAAAGCCTTAACAGCCTCAAAGAAGCTGAGAAGACTCACAGGAAATTGTGTGAATGGAGAAAAAACTGGACTTGGAGAGAAGGTTTTGTGGAAAATGAAAGTTTTACTTGGGTGAGTTCAGCTGAGACATGTAGCTATCAGGAGTCTCTTTGTTCTCTTTTTGCTTTCCTCCCCTCCACCCTCCAAAAAAGTTCCTCAGTAAAAGCTGACAAATACTAAATTGAAATCATCTTGAATTGCTTTGTTGCTTTTTTGCAATTTAAAGAGATACTTTTTTCACTTATAACCTACCCTTCCATTTGTTATGCTGAAGAGACAAATATTACACCACCCCAGCACTTGGATTTATCTCCTAACCTCTTGTTTTATACCAACTGCAAACTTATGCCTATACATTTTCTCTTCTTATGAACTGAATGGTTCTCTGATTTTCAGGCTTATGTTTTATTTATTTTTATTTTTAGGCACTAATTGTAAAGTAAGACTGAAAATTTTTGATAAATATAAACTGTGTTTACACTAACTGCAAAGCAAGACTTTGTTCACATTAATTACAAAGCAAAGCTGCAATTTTTTGAGGATTGTAAACTGTGAACTGAGAAGACAGAGAAGAAACCTAATTTTTCTTTCTCCATTGTATATAAGTATTATTTCAACATTAACTAGAAGAGAGAGAAAAAGGCTAATCTGAGAGGAAGATCAAGTTTTAACAGAAGGCTATGTGATTTAGGGCAAAAAACTAATTTCTATCAGAAGGCGTTTTGCTTCGGTATATTAAAGTGTAATTTCAACATTAATCACAAGAGGGAGCAAAAGATTATTTTTTATTAGAAAGTGGTTTTTTTAAAAATCAGAAAAATAAAAAATCAGAATTAAGAATTAACTCTTTGACAGAGATAAGATTGTTTTATAAAGATTCAGTTTGCTTGCTTCTTGTTGAGTTGTAAATAGTACCACAAAAGAAAAACCATAGTATTATGAAGAATAACAAAGACATAGAAAAAGTTACATGCAGTGGGTGCAATATGTTTATATTCCTGTCCATCTGTCTCAAATGTAAATTAATTGTATTACTTGAAGAAAAACTGAAGAGTCTATGGACAAGGCTAACCACTCTGAAACCAGCCATTCTGAGACTCATTGATGAACATAATAAACTCCTAGTAAAGGCAGAGATCTGTATCCAAACCGAACACAACAAAGAAAAAATATCAAAAAACAGGAAAGGCGATGGTAGCATGTCACTCAAAGGTCAAAAATGTGAAAAGGTTGTTCCTGCCATTTTATACCCTCCATCTGGAAAGAAAATATGCAGACACATGGACAACTCTGTTTGTCAAGTGGTTCAGTGACAGGAAATAAAATAGCTTAGACTCCCTCCCACCCAAAAAATAAAGGCATGGGTGGGTTAATGATCTATTTAACTCACTACTCAGCTAAACAGTAAACTACTGTTGACTACATTGAAAGAACTTTGAATTTTTGGAGCATAGTTTACATTATCTATAGGAAGAGCTTCTGGCAAGAAGTGGGCTGCATCCCACAAGAACCAGGAAGAATACGTTTGCAAAACATCTGGCTTTGTTCATCCAAAGGGCTTTAAATGAAACTGGAAGGGAGAAAGACCAATCTTTAAGCATAATTCCCAACCAATCAGACAGCGATAAAGGGAGTGGTGAAAAGGATTGGGAACTTAGGTATAAAACAGGATATAGAAAGCAAACAGAAGATCAGTCATAAAAGGCTCAGATGCCTATACACTAATGCTCAGTTTGGACAACAAATAGGGAGAACTTGAAATTCGAATGTATGTAGATATGATATTACTGGTATTACTGAAACTTGATGGGAGGGAATCCATGATTGGAACATGAGGTTGAAGGATATAAATTGTTCAGAACCAACTCAAAAGATTGGGAAGAGTACCTTTGTATGTAGACAACTACTACACCCCTACAGAAATACAGAATACTAAAGATGAAAACCTTCTTGAAAGTATTTGGGTAAATATTGAAGGAAAAAGAAATGACATTGCCATAGGCATGTACTGGAGGCATGTAGTATTAATCAGGTGGAGAAAATAGAACAACCATTTGCTAATCAGTTAGCTGAAGTGTGCAGGAAACAGTCCATTGTAGCAATGGGGGACTTTAACTATCTGTCATCTACTTAATAAAATAAGAGACAAATTAGGAAGGAATCCATGAATGGAAATCCTAGAAAGAAAAATAGTTCAAGATGCATGAGAAATTCTAATAATTGAAATATTAAAGCCAAAACAAAAACAGTATCAGAGGAAGAAAAACAAAAGACCTCAGATGAGATCAACATGGTTGCTCAAGAGGTCTCTGACAAACTGAGGGACAAAAAAGTATAATAAATGGAAACAGGGACAAATAACTAGAACAGAATACCAGCAAATAGCCTGAATCTGCAGGGATGAAGTCATAAAGGTTAAAGTTCAGAATGAAGACTTGCAACAAATCCCAAAAATAAGAAAAAAGTTTCTTTCAATAAGAAAGGAACAAAAAAAAAAGTTTTTTGGGGAAATGATAAGTCCACTGGTGGGATAAAATTGCAAGAAGGTAAAAGGGAGCAAAGTAGAATTGCTTAACTCCTTGTTCGTATCTATCTTTATGCAAAAAAAAAAAATTGCCCAACCTATCAAAAACAGCACAGGGGAAAAACAGAACAGGAATGCTGGTGAAAATGAATAAGAAATTGATAAAAGAATACCTATCCACTTTAGAAGAGTTCAAATAACTAGGATTGGTGAACCTTTTTGGCACCTAGGGAATGAGCATGCAAGCGCGAGCACCCACGTGCCAGAAACTGAAAGAGCAGTCGATCTGGTTTCCGGCACGTGCATATGCATTGGCCAACTGGTCTTCTGGTGCACATGCATCTATTTTTCCTTCGGGTTCTGGTATGCTGGCCATTTGGTCTTCGCGCATGCATGCATGCCAGAAACCGAAAGACCAGGTAGCTGCTGCGCATGAGCACTCCAGAAACAAGATAATCTTCCCAGCGTGCATATGCACACTTGGCGGCTGCTCTCCTTGTTTTTGCCATGCATGCATGTGTGGAGACCAGCTGGCTGGTGTGTCGGAACCCAGAAGAACAACGGGCAATGGCTTGCATGCCCAGAGAGATGGTTCTGCATGCCATTTCCGGCACATGTGCCATAGGTTCGCCATCATGGAAATAGGACCAGATGGGTATAAAAAGTACTGAAGGAGCTGGCAGATGTGACCTTGGAATCACTGAACAAAATCTTTCAAACTCTGGTGTGCAGGGAAACTACCAGAGGATTGGAAAAGAGCTGATATGGTTTCATATCAGATTGGAAAAAGTGAATTCAGGAAACTACAGTCAATCAGTTTGATATCAATACCAGTGAAAATCCTGGAAAAAATAATCAAGTAGCAGATTTGTGAACATCTAAAAATGAACGAAGTGACTAGAAACCAGAATGGATTTGTTAAAAACAGATCATACCAGACAAACCCTCATTGTTTTCGATAAAGTGATTAAATTAGTGAATCAGGGAAATGCTGCGGATATAGTTTACTTGGATTTCAGCAAGGCATTTGATAAAAAAGTCTTCTATCTTACTTAGTGGGATAAAACAATGTGGGATAGACAATACCACTACCAGATGAATTTGCAGTTGGCTGGCCAACTGCCCCCAGTGTGTAGTCCTCAATGAAATAACATCTACACAGTGGGAAATATGCAGTGGAGTACTTTAAAGTTCTGTCTTGGGTCCAATGATCTTCAATATCTTTATAAATGATCTAGATAAGAGGTTAGAAGGGAAACTCATCAAATTTGCAAGCAATACTAAGTTTTGTGGGGGGAGATTGCCAATGCTTTGGAAGATAAAAGATTCAGAAGGAAATTGGACCCTATTCAATAAGATCTACTGAGGTGAGAAAAGGAATGTCCTGTCCTTAGGCAAATACACAAGTAGAGAATAGGCAGTACCTGATCAACAATTGTAACTGTGAGAGGGATTTGACATATTAGTGGACCATCACTTAAGTATGAGCCAGCAATGTGCTACAGCAACCAAAAAAAGCTAATGCAATCCTCACCAGTGCAATACTATCAACAGAGGGATAGTATCAAAATTATAGTATGACTTTATATTGCACTGATGAGATCACACTTGGAACACTGTATCCAGCTCTAGTCACTATGATACAAAAACAGATCCTGAGTTCTAGAAAGATTGGAAAGAGGAACAATAAAGATGATCAGGAGTCTAGAGACTAAACAATATGATGAACAGTTATGGGAACTTGGTATATCTAGCCTAACAAAAAGAAGGATTAGAGGTGACGCAATAGAAGTTGTCTACCAATATTTGAGGAGCTGTCACAGAGAAGACGAGGTCAACTTATTCTCCAAAGCATGTGAGGGCAGAACTAGAAGTAAATGGTGTAAGCTTGTTAATGAGACGTCCAACCTGCAAGTAAGAAGAAATTTCCTGTCACTAAAAACAACTAATCAATAGTGCAGCTTCCTTTTACAATTTGAGTGCTCCATCACTGGAGATCTTTAAGAAAAGACCGGGCAGCCATGGAATATGATCTCCTACTTTCCAGGTCCCTTCCAGTCCTGATTCTATGAAATGAACAATTATATGACATAAATCAGGTCTCCAATTCTGTGCATTTCAATATCTACATGATACTTCTGAGGAACTTTGATGGTGGGGTGTTACCAATATACTGATGAAACTCAAATTATTTTTCTGTACCCCTATCAGGTAATGGTTGATAATGGAGTGGCTCTCCAAATGCCCATGTGCAATTGGGAATGAAAAATTATTTTATATACAATAATCATAGCAAGAAGGTGGAAGGACTTGCAGTATCTAGAAGAATGGATGATTAGACTCATGGAATTGGCAGAATGGCAAATTTGACAGCTTTGATTAAAGAAAAGAAAAGCAGTTATATTTCTACTGTACTTGGAAGCCAATTTTAGACTTTTTGAGAAAAAAAGAGAGAAATGCAAATTTGATTTTGGGATTTGATGATTAGAATTATATGGGATTACAGAAGTAATATAGACAATTGTTAATGTTAGACTAATTGTTGGATTTTTATGTACATTTGTACCAAAGAAAGTTGGAAGCCATGCTTTTTGTCTTTACTTGTTCCTTTCTTCTTTTCTTCACACTTTTTCTTGATTTTTGTCTAGTTCTTTTTTTTCTATTTTTCTTGCTTGCTTAGTTTTTATTCATGCTTCTGAAATTTAATAAAATCATATTTTTAGAAAAGGAATAAAGGATTCAATACGCTGAAACAGAATCAAAGCAAAATGAAAGTGCTTTTTGTGAGGTTTCATAATTTCAGGAGATAGTAGGTCTACCGGTTGCAAATGTGGTTGTATAAACCCAAGACAGCTAATAGAGATACATTCTCTTTCCCTGCTGCAGCAATGGCCAGGGCAGCCATTTAGTGAATGGTTCAGTGAATGTTTCCATTGCATCCTTTCTTGGAAGATGAACTTGGAACAGAACTACCAGCACTGATAATCTCTAGGCTTAATTCTTGCATGTACTCTGTGCAATTTTTGGATTCAAGAAAGTCTGGACTTCAGAAGAATTCCGAATAGTTCTGTATTAAGATACTACTACATTGGCTGCCAGTTTCTTTCCAAAAGTGCTGGTTATTGCCAGGAAAGCCCTATATGGTCTTAAATAAAAATTATTTGGGAAGACTTTCTTCTTTATGATTCTCTCAACTTCATTCATCATAATTTAAAGCTGAACTTTCTCTGGGGCTACTGCTAATTTTGGGGAAATTTTGGAAAGGATATAACTGATCTCTTGTCACATGCAGTGATGTCCTACTGGTAAAATATATGGCAATTTGGCAATCAGATTTCAACTAGCTTGTAAAGGGCTACTAAGCATTGTAACCGAAGTAATACATATTTAGGGAAAAAATCATTTGAAAAATAAATACTAGTAAAGACAACAATAACCTAAGGAAATTGATTACTGATAAATCTCTTCCCTTGTATCAGAACAGAGGTACTAATTTAACTGCATTTTTCTTATATATTTTCAGTTGTTTTACTTTCTAACTCCATATGAAACAGAATTCATTACCTGGCAAAGGTAACTGGACTAATATGCCACTGACTCTTGAATTCTTGTTTAATTTGCCAGTAAGATCTAAAAGTTCTTCTTGAGAAATTTCCTTGGGCCTCAGTATTATTTCACTACAAATGCCTAAAACAATCCACAAAAGAAATAACCTTAGCAAGATTGACCTCTTGCAAAATTTGCTACACAAATCAAATTATGTACTTTCACATTTAACGGCACTATTATTTATCTTTGTTCATTCTAAAACAGGTAAAACAAATGCATACGCCGCTTAATTATCTAGAACATCTGTAGGCAAACTGGAACTGTTTAAATCTCTTTTCTGAAACCCAATTTACTAAAAATTAAAGAAATTGTTTTCCTAGGAGCCTGAAGGAAGAGAAGACAGGGGAGAGGGGCAAGCAACAAAATGTACCCTGTACAAACTTTTCTGTGAGAGTGAATCAGCTTGAATTATGTTATGACACGTTTAAAATGTTGGCATCATTGCAATCCTGATTGGGTGTTTTTTTGAGAAATATATGAATTTGGACATCAGTGAATGGGTCAGGCTCAGGGGTGGAATTCAAATTTTTAAACAACTGATTCTGTGGGCGTGGCTTGGTGGTCATGTGACTGGCTGGGCGTGGTCAATTCAATATCACTCACATCGAGGCATGCATCTCCTTGCCTGGCCTCTCATGACTGTGGGGATGCTGCAACAGTCGTAAGTGTGAAAAATGGTCATGTCACTTTTTTCAGTGCCATTGTAACTTTGAATGGTCATTCCACACAAGCAAAATACCAGCAAAGGAGGAGGAAAAAAAACTCCAGAGAAGTTCCAGAGACAGGAAATCTAGTCCTGCCAAGAATGTAAAAAGGGTTAACGGAGAGGCAGTTTCTGTAAGCAACACCAGAATGTTTCCTTCCTGCCTTCCTTATCGGATTAGGTAATTTCTTCTAACAGCCGGTTCTCCGAACTGCTTAGAATGTTAACAACCAGTTCTAGCAAATAGGTACGAACTGGTAGAATCCTATCTCTGGTCAGGCTACTTGTCTCATCCCACTGGGATTGGCCCACCTCACCAATGCTGGCAGAGGAAGCATGCTGCAGGTCCTGTCAGCCTGATTATTCTGGCTGGGACCAGGAGAAGGGGCTTCTCTGCCGTTGCACCTGATCTGTGGAACATCTTGTCCCTGGTGTAATCTTCCAGAAGATCCTAAAGACCTGGCTCTGTTTGTTAGCTTTGGGCTCCGATGGGGGAAGCATTACAGTGAATGTGGTTGATCAATTAACAATAGATCCCATCTCCCTCCCCATTTTGCTCCTGCCCTTCCCATTTTTTTAATTGGACCATAGTGCTTGGCTGTTGTATTAACTTACTTATGTTTTTAATTTTTATTATTGTAAAACAGCCCAGAGTTACCTTGAGGTAAGATGGGCAGCCTATAAAGTTTATTAATAAATAAATAAAATAGGCATCATACTGTAACGGTACATAGGAAGGAAATTTGGGAGGCCTGCAGAGAGATGCTAGGAAACAGGTAATGGACAGAAAATGAGGCTCAGAAAAGGCCTTCTCCCCACTCTCAGGTTGCAAAGGATATAGCAGAAGTTTTAGACTTGCAAGATTTATTAATGTGGCCTTACAATAAAGTAGAATAAGCTCCATCGGGCCATGTCTCCTGTCTGTTGTTCTTGGTAAGGCTGATATCAATCTTGTCCTACCTCACTCAAACCTTATGAAAATATTATCCCTGAATAGGTGTGTTGGCTCTCCTGCTTTGCATCACTGCACATCCACTGAAGCCTCACTCTTAAAAATAAAATAAAATTGTATGCCGGTAACATATTGTATATATTATAAACAACCTGGGTTGGCAATGTACAAACTCTATTTTTTTTTAAAAAACCCTCATACCTACTGCTGCTGCTGCTTTTACTTTATTTCTTACATAAGTATGGCTAGCTGAATTTTCTCCTACTAAAACAACAGTGAGATGAGGTCTCTTGTGGCCAAGGGTAAGCCATGATTCAATATCTCTTTGTGTTTCCTCACAGACTTGTGCAGCCAGCCTTCTCCCTGAGATAATAGTTGCTTCATTCCTATAAGAGATAAAATGAAAACTTTAAACAGAATCCATCTAAACTTTTACAGCCAAGAAAATTACATTATAGCATTAATCACACTTTAAAACATATAAAGTATGTTTTATTACAGCACATTTAGTTGTTGGAGAATTCATGTGAACATTTAATATTTGAGGGGAAACTGATTTAATATTAAAATATACATACCAAACAAGACTTTTGGAATGGCAAATTCCTCTAACCCAATCCTACATCTTCTGAAGATTGTCCCTTTAGCTTTTAGATTCAGCTAGGGCTTCATTCTGCTAGTGTTTCACAAGTGCCTAACAAACTATACGTTAATGCAACATCCCTGAGTGAAATGAGTCCTTTTTCATAGATAAAATTATTAGCATAGCAATATATAATGCTTTGAAAATAATTTTCATAAAGAATTTGATAACTTACATTTCTAGCAATTATTATATTCTAATAATATCCACAAAATAAAAGTAGGAAGGAAAGGAAATAGGATGTAGGAATTGGAAATAGCAGTTTGTTACAATTGTAAGAGTTGATATGTTGAGGGATAGTATTCAGCAGAATTTGGTATTAATAAAGGTAGTCAATATAATGAAGCGTTAAAGGCAATCTCAGAAAAATGAAGCAGAGAAGTATTTGTGCTTGAAGAAGAGGGTATAGCATTGGTTCAAGCCTCACTTGATGATTAGATTTTGTGATGTAGTTAAAAAGAACAGCATGAAGAAGGCTGAAGAATATGTTCTAAGACTAAGAGGCTGAGTGCCATTGAAGCATTCTGCAAAAGAAGCAAAAGATTAAGAGACTCTGGCTAAAATCTAGATTGCAAAGAAGAGTCCAGAAGCCCTGGATCCTGGATGAATCCTTTATCCATCACATTTTGAGGGTGTCATAAGGCAAGATGTTTAATCATTATTTATTGAACAAGCTATCATACTTAGGTTCACAAATATTAGTCCATAATGGATAAACTCTAAACCTCAAATAATTAATCACATTATGACTTACTAGCTCTACAGAGACTTATGTAATTATTATGAGATTTGGAAGCAAGGAGTACTTCAGACATCTCTCTGACTGATATATCATCATATGGAAAACAATATATCTGACTGCCAGGAATCTGCCAGGAGCCAATTCTTTTAAATGATATTGCACAAGGAAATAATGGATAGCAATCTTATTCTGAATGCTGCCAGAATGCATGTATAATATGTGCATTGTGGCAGCATTCTGAATAAAATTGCTATTGAGGTTACCTATTCAGTTAATTTACTTGTATGAAAACCCAATATCTTTCAGTTTTGTAAGCATTATTACTTTTAGTTTTATTAATTTTTAATGTTATTTAAGTACATTTTGAATTTCTTCTAACATAGATGGAAGAATATTTATGGATGTAATCCTCTACAGATATGAAATAAGCAATCAAGCAATGTCGAAGATACACACCCTTCCATGAAAATCACAACATGAATGTTGACATGTATAAATTTATTAATAGGTTTGCTACTTTTAATGTAATAAAAATCAATTAACATATTGAGAATTTCTGGCTATTTCTATAATGCAACTTTTAAAATGTGAAATGCAAATGCTATTGATAATTATTTCAAGGGGGGAGATTTTTATCTAAACAAATTAAATACTTAAGAACTTAATTAGCTGCAGTATCATGTTTATTGAAACCAAAAATTTATGAATTAAAAACATCTATTGAAAAAATACCTTTTATTCTCTAAATTTATTACTTAACAGTATCTCTTTGATTCATAATGTAAATGAGTTTAAGGGGCATGGGGGAAGCAGAGAAGGACTGAATTCCGAAGATGGAATCTCTTCTCTCTGATGCTCCTAGAAGAGAAAAGAGAAACCAATAAGCATAGGCACACTGCCTTGGGTTTTTCCCACCATGTCCCATAATTCATCTTCATAACTGGATGATGTGATTGATAGAAATTCTGCCTTGAAAGCTACAGAAACTCTGAATCTACTGAAAGCTAAGCTATCACACCAAAACAGGAAAAGTTTTCATTTTTATTTAGCTGTTCCAATTGGCAAAAAGACTGAAGAATAAGCTATCAAATAGTGTACATTAGTAAATTGCATGGGCTTTTAAAGACAGAATGATACCTTAGTATATCATAATAGCAATTTCAAAACATGCCTGCATGAGGTGACCAATATTAATTAGTTGTATTGTAGTACCAAAAATCAGGAGAAATCTGGTAGCACTTTTTCTGACTAATATATTTTATTGAAAAACATAAGGTTTTATGAAATGCAGCTCACTTCAACAGATGCACAGACTAAGCTGCATGTCAGTTCATCAGTAACTAAACTGAGATAGGATTTAAACTAAAACGAATAGGGGTAAGATGGTAATGGAGCAAGGGACACATTAGCAATGCTACAGTTGAAACAAATTACGTATTTATCAATTAACTTTTGTGTTGTGTTAATTACATTTGTTGAAATATTTTGAAGCAATTTGAAATCTTTTGCTGTTTATGAATTCAGGAATATTTTGCTGTTAAAGAGTGTTTCCCCCAAAATGATAACTTTGAGAATGGCAAATGGTGTTCTAGATTATTGAAATACGTTGAAATCATTTTGTTCCTATTTTGACTCATGTTAAACTTGTGTATATTAATTCTTTTGTGCAAAGTTTTCTATTTTTTCTAGGGAGAATCCAGAGAGGCATTCCTGGCACATGATTGCATATAGATAGTTCTCAATTTACAACTGTTCAAAATTATGACAGTGCTAAAGAAAGGGACTTACAATTCTTGCCTCCATACAGGTAATCCCTGGGTAACAAGCTTAGTGAACGTTCGAAATTATTCAATCAGCACCCCCCAAGCGTTTCTGAATAAGGCCTAAAACTACAAATCTTGCAGCACCATGGCAGTTGTTCACCTTTATGAACAACTGCAGAGGCTCTGCAACATTCGTCCTGCATGTTGCCAGCCAAAATGGAGCTTTTGAGGGCTAGATCCAGCCTTCAATGGGCCATGGGAAGCCAGAAACTAGTGACAGCAGCATGTTTCTGGGGTAAATGATAAAATGGGGTTGAGAGTAGGTGGGTTTTTATTCTTTGGGGCTTTGTGATTGAGGAGTCTTTTCCTGTTTAATAATGTGTCTTTTAATATTTTAATGGCTGCTGCCAGTTTCCTATGGGGTCATGTAGAGGGTCATGGCTGGCTCTTCAGGCAAGAGGGGAAATGAAAATTCTAGCTGTTTGTCTGAGCTAATCTTGTCAGCTTGCCTAATTGTGTTGCTTATTTGGAGTCTCTTTGCTTATGAATAGATTGGCCCAGTTTTTCTGAATGGATATAAAATCTCCATTCTTAAAGCCCAGCCTCTTCAAGCTTTTGCTTGAGGTTGTTTTCATATGGCAAGAAGACTGGGGCTGTTCTCTGCCTGTTAGGATTTTTTTTCCTACTCTTCTCCTTTAGGGGAAATATTCTATCCTGCTTCTTTTTAATATTAAGAATATTTTAATCTGGGGAGGGGGCCTTCCTACATGCCCTTATGATTGACTGATCACAGGGACACTGCAGGACACCCCCACCTCTCTTCCCTCATCCTACTTTGCCGAGATCCTGCAGTGCTTTGGCCTGCCCCTATATCATTTATCTTTTGAAGCTCTTCAAACCCCATGTTTGGGAAGAAATGCAAACCATGTGTCCCTGGGTCACAATGCAGCGACTTCAACTTAGCTGCCCCTGTTTTTTCCACCTGCTGGTGGACAAGGAGAAAATGGCGGCCGCCACACAAACTGCTTTGTTTTTTCTGCTTTAATAAGGCTTCATAGCCACTACAGAAGCTTCTGAATACCACAGGAAGCTTCTGCAGCATTCTGCAGATCTTGTTAAGGCAGTAAAACTAGGCTGCATCATGACAACCTAAACATGGCCATCATTTTATCCCTGACTACTTGTGGGCAGGACAAAATGGTGGAAATCAGACAAATAGACATATATATACTAGCTTTTCATTTTTTCAGTTTGTTTTCAGAACTTAGGAAATCTGGAAGAAGCCAAGGAAATACTACTGGGCAGAATAACAACTACAATCATCATGGGGATTTGGGTATTGTCATTATGACATTATTATTATTTTTTAATTCTATCATCACCATAATTCTCACAAACAGTAAGAAGCTCCATGTCAGCCTTCAAGATTTCTTCCTTTATTTCTTTTTCTCTGCTTTGCATCTTTCGGCTGCCATAAGTAACGGGAGGGGGACATGGGCTATGATATGTTTGGGAAGCGTGCTGGAGTGTGTAGGAAACGAAACTGTATATCTAGGGGAGGGGGAGCTTTACTTAAGTTTCTATTCCTTGCTTTTCTATTCCTTGCTATGCGCAACTGCGACTCCTTATCAAACTATGCCAAGGTCAACGGACAGAGGCCTCATCACCACCTGAAGATGCCCACATGATGCTATGCATATTTCCTCATTGGAGGAGCAATATGGACTGTTGGGGGTGGGAACGTTGCCATCACTTTGTATATGTGGTTTTCGCGCTCATTTCTTCAGATTCAGAATTCTTTTGTTGCTACCACTTTGATTTCCAATAAAAGATATCCTTACTCTAACAAAATGGAGTTTAAGTGTTTCTTTCTTGGATATTGAAGGGAGCACCAGCTGACATTATTCTGAATCTCACTTTTACCAGCCCACCCGGAGAAAACCCAAATTTTCTTCCGAAGGGGTTTGCTAACAAACAATGTCTAGCCCAGCCAGCGACCAAGAAGACCAGGGAGCGACTGGAGGACCTGAATCCCTGCTGATGGAGGGAGCAGAAGAGACTGACTTCTTAGCAGAGCTAAGTCTTGGCGAAACCCTAGCTGTGAAGCCTAAATGGTCCCTGGGAGTCGGTTGGAAGGATCCTGAGGAAAGGCCCCCTCCAGGAGTGACCACGACCCGTCGCCGAGGGAAAGAAGAGCCATGGCAGGAGAAGGAACGGAGAGGCTTCTCACAAATGCAAGCCGAGCAATTTTCACATGAAGCTGCCGGAGAGGCTCCAGCTGATCAAAGGTACGAGGGGGAAGAGGAGGAGGTAGCCCCAGGCAGAAGAATCAGAGCAGCCATCCCCATAAATCAACCTGGGCCGGCGCAACAGGCAGCAGCAGCAGCACAGGGCCCCCCGGCTGGGGGGATAATTGCCAGAAGGCGTAGAGCTGCAAGAGTGCCTCCGTTGGAAGTAAAATATGGAGGGGACCCCCAGGAATTGGGATTTTTCCTAGCACAAGTTTGGAGCCACATGGAGGAGTATGGGCAGGATTTTTCCTCAGAAGCGGCCAAAGTGAGGTGTGTGACCAGGGCTTTGGAGGGAACGGCTGCAAAGTGGATGGTGACTTTGCATAATGATAATGCCCCTCAGCTGCTGAATTATGACCAGTTCATGACAGCATTGCGCACTAGATTTGAAGATCCCCTAGCTGAACGCAAGGCTAGAATCAGGATGAAAACCATAAATCAGGGGCGAAGGTCCGTAGCTGATTACACCCAGGAGTTTAGGGAGCTGGCGTGCCATATCCGCGGCTGGTCCCAGGGAGCCCTGATAGAGGCTTTTAAGGATGGGCTAAATGAAGATGTTTATCAATGCTGCGTGGCCAGAAGAGACCCTGGTGAGCTGCAGCAGTGGTACGTGCTGGCAGCAGAGGTGGAGATTGACCTAACCCGAAACAGACGCCGGGGGGGTTTTGTCTTGAGGAATCCCCCCCCCACCAGGCCTCAAGAAACCTTAAAACCGCTGAAGGGAAGACCAGCGGCAAAACCCAGAACCAGAGCATGTTTCCGATGTGGGAAAGAGGGCCACTGGGCTGCAGACTGCCGTGCCAAGCTGGAACCAAAAGGGGCGCCAGGAGAAGGGAGAAGGTCTGAGAGGCCTCCAGCCACGCCTCGTGGATCGGCGCTAAAGGCGGAGGAGGTTGTAGAGGTCACCCCTCTAAAAAGAGGGGGGTTGGGAACTCCAACCTCTTCTGAAGGGAGTGAATCCGAACTGGAAGACGACGCACTGGTAAGTCCGAACCAGGGCCCTATGACCCTGGTGAGATTAAGGGTATCCACGTCGGGGGCTGAAGGGGACATGTTGGCTTTGTTAGACTCTGGGTGCACAAGGTGCGTAATCAATGCAAAGATGGTAGAGAAGCTGGGCTTAAGGCTAAAGACTCTGAAAACGCCCATAGCTTTTTGCCAATTGGATGGATCGGTAGCCGGGGGTGGACCTGCTCATTTTATAACGGAGCCAGCGGAGATGACAATGGGGAACCATAAAGAGACTCTGTGTTTTATTGTGGCTCCTGGGATGGAGCGCCCCTTAATACTGGGTTTGCCTTGGCTCCGGAAATGGAACCCCCATGTTAATTGGAGGAGGGGATCACTACGCATACGCACAGACCAACCCCCAGAAAAGGAAGGGAAATCCAAGTTGAGACCCAAAGCTCCCATAGAATTGGCTTCTACTGGCACCGAGACTCTGAAAGGGGAGGAGAAAATTCCAGAGGAATACTGGGACTTAAAGGAGGTGTTCAGTGAGAAGGCCTCGGATGAGCTCCCCCCTCACCGCTCAACGGATTGCAGTATCGAATTTTTGCCAGGAGTGAAACTCCCAAAACCGAAACTGTATTCAATGACCCCACGGGAATTAGGGGAATTGCGGTTGTTCATTGAAAAAAATTTAGAACGTGGTTTCATCCAACCTGCTAGGCCCCGGGTGGCGGCTCCAGTGTTGTTTCGGGAGAAGAAAGATGGTTCCTTACGCTTGGTGGTAGACTACCGCAACTTGAACGCCATCTCGGTGGAGAACGTGTACCCCCTCCCCCTGATGAAGGACATGCTGGCCCACCTCGCTAAAGGAAAGATTTTTTCAAAACTCGACCTGAGAGAGGCATACTACCGAATCCGAATCAAAGAAGGGGATGAATGGAAGACTGCTTTCAACTGTCCGATGGGGTGTTTTCAATTCAACGTCCTGCCGTTTGGCCTACAGGGGGCGCCTGCGGTATTCATGCAAATGATAAACCAAGTGTTGCAAGAGCATTTGTACAAAGGAGTGTTAGTTTATCTTGATGACATTCTTATCTACACAGAGACTCGTGATGAGCATGTGAAACTAGTGCGGTCAGTCCTGGAGAAACTTCGAGCGGCCCAGTTGTATGCCAAGCTGTCAAAGTGTGAATTTCACCAGGAGAAAATTGACTATTTGGGCTATCGCATATCGCACGACGGCATAGAAATGGACCCGGGGAAGGTGCAGGCGGTTTTGGAATGGGCCCCTCCCCGTACCAGGAAACAACTGCAAAGTTTCTTGGGATGTGCAAATTTTTACCGTCAATTTATTCCTGCGTTTGCGAAGATTGCGATGCCTATCACGAATCTCCTTAAAACCAAAGGGGAGGTGAAACCGAAGCCCAGTACGCCATTGGAGTGGTCCATGGAATGTCAAGCTGCTTTTGAGAAACTGAAACGTCTGTTTGCTGCTGAACCCGTACTTAAGCACCCAGACATGGATGTTCCGTTTGTAATCCAAGCTGATGCAAGTGACGTAGCCGTTGGAGCGGTGCTACTTCAGGTAAATGAAAAGGGATACCTGCAACCATGCGCTTATACCTCCCGTAAACTAACTGAAACCGAGAGAAGATGGGCCATCTGGGAAAAAGAAGCTTTTGCAGTTCGATGGGCTTTGTTAACGTGGAGGCATTTCCTAGAAGGAGCCAAACACCCTTTTGAGGTCTGGACAGATCACAAAAATCTGGAAGCTCTGAAAACACCTCAGAAACTGTCTCCCAAGCAAGTTCGCTGGGCGCAACATTTTAAGCGGTTCAATTTTTCTTTGAAGTACATTCCCGCTGGAAGAAACTTCATGGCAGATGCTTTGTCCAGATTACCTCAGTATAATAGTGCCCGCCAGGAAGTGATAAGACCTATCATCCCAACCGAACAGTTGGCAGCTCCAGTGGTTACCAGAGCTCAGAAGAAAAGAGGTTGATGTGTCAAACGATTTATCGGCACAATTGAAAGAAGCTCTAAAACTTGATGATTGGTTCCTGACCCACTCGAATGACTGTACCATTAGAGATGGGTTGGCCTGGGTGGGGGCCAAATTATATGTACCGGGAAAACTAAGGCACGAAATTTTACATCAAGCTCATGATTCTAAACCTGCTGGACATTTTGGGTTCGTGAAAACCCTACACTTGGTCAAAAGGCAATTTTGGTGGCCCACGTTGAAAAAGGACATTGAGACCTATGTTGCTAGTTGCCCTATTTGTGCTTCGGCTAAGAGGCCGCCTGGTAAACCAGCAGGCTTATTGCAGAACGTGGCTAGACCAACGGCCCCATGGAAGGAAATCTCCATGGATTTTATTGTAGAATTACCTGACAGTGGAGGAAATACAGTCATTTGGGTAGTGACAGATCTGTTTTCCAAACAGGTACACTTTATACCCTGCGCGAAGATCCCGTCAGCGAAGACGTTAGCTAAGTTGTTTATTCTGCATATCTACAGGCTACATGGAGTCCCTGAACGCATAATCTCTGATAGGGGTGTCCAATTTACCTCAAATTTCTGGAAAGAGTTCCTGAAGTTACTAGGCTCCGCCCAGGGGTTAAGCTCCGCCCATCATCCACAAACCAATGGGGCCTGCGAGAGAACTAACTCGGTACTGGAACAGTATCTGAGGTGTTACATTAATTATCAACAGGATGATTGGACTGATTTACTGCCTTTTGCTGAGGTGGCATACAACAATTCGGTACATAGCAGCACCGGATTCACTCCATTTAAAGTGGCCTCGGGACAAGACTTTGTACCCATACCCGAGCTTCCGCAAGAGAAAACTAATATTCCCTCGTTGGATGAGTGGATAAGGCATCTCCAGATGACTTGGCCAGTTGCCCGCAAGGCATTGGATGATGCTCATCAAGCTCATAAAAAGTTTGCAGATAAAAAGAGGCGTCCACAGGAACCATACCAAGTTGGTGATAAAGTGTTTTTATCTACCAAATTTTTGCAGACCACACAGAAATCGAAAAAGCTTGGACCTAAGTATGTGGGACCTTTTCCGGTTGAACGAGTTGTGAATCCTGTGGCAGTTCAATTGACACTGCCGAAAACCCTCCGTCGGATCCATCCTGTTTTCCATGTTAGTTTGTTAAAACCTGAACGTACATCTGATCTGAGGCCTACTCAAGTAGCCCCCCCTGTACCATTGCTCATTGAAGGTGAACAACATTTTGAAGTTAAAGAAATTTTGGATTCTAGGAAGAAGAGGGGTCGAATCCAATATTTGGTTGCGTGGAAGCATTTTCCTTCTTCCCAGTCTGAATGGGTAGACGAGAGAGATGTTAGAGCCCCCCGGCTGGTGCAGGCGTTTCGCACCATGTATCCTGATAAACCCTGAACAATTATGCTGTTGTTGGTTGTTTGTAATATCTTGTCTTTTATTCTTATATTTTCTAGGACTAACGTCTTTTTGCAGGAGGGCCGAATGTCAGCCTTCAAGATTTCTTCCTTTATTTCTTTTTCTCTGCTTTGCATCTTTCGGCTGCCATAAGTAACGGGAGGGGGACATGGGCTATGATATGTTTGGGAAGCGTGCTGGAGTGTGTAGGAAACGAAACTGTATATCTAGGGGAGGGGGAGCTTTACTTAAGTTTTTATTCCTTGCTTTTCTATTCCTTGCTATGCGCAACTGCAACTCCTTATCAAACTATGCCAAGGTCAACGGACAGAGGCCTCATCACCACCTGAAGATGCCCACATGATGCTATGCATATTTCCTCATTGGAGGAGCAATATGGACTGTTGGGGGTGGGAACGTTGCCATCACTTTGTATATGTGGTTTTCGCGCTCATTTCTTCAGATTCAGAATTCTTTTGTTGCTACCACTTTGATTTCCAGTAAAAGATATCCTTACTCTAACAAAATGGAGTTTAAGTGTTTCTTTCTTGGATATTGAAGGGAGCACCAGCTGACACTCCAATACAGATTCTGCTTGTTTTCAAGTATTGAAAACTTTGATATCATTTTGTTCCTATTTTGACTCGTGTTAAACTTGTGTATATTAATTTTCTACTGGGCTCTGTGAAATGCAGTCAGGAACTGCTAGCTGAGAGACCCTACGGCAGGGATGTCAAACTCAAAGCCTGTGGGCCAGATCCAGCCTGTGATGTGGTTGGATCTGGCCCGCGGGGCCATCCCAGTCTACCTGTGTTGCTTCGGCCTAATCTACTCAAGTTGCTTCAACCCAGTCTACCCAATGCAGAGAAAAAAGATCAGGCCAGCAAAGCTTCAGAGCGGTCCACCTGATGTGAAGAGGAAAGGTCAGCCAATGTTGCTTCAGTCCAGTCTACCCAATACAAAGAGGAAATATGCCAGCAATTTACGGAGTGGTGTCAAGCTGGCCATGCCCACCTAGTGGGCCACACCCACCCAGTCAGCCATGCCCCCCTGGCCTCCCAAGATCAACTACAGGTCTGATGAGGCCCTCAATGAAATTGAGTTTGACACTCCTGTCCTATGGGCTTAAGCTAGCCTGGAGGAATGGTGAAGAAAGGAGAGGTGCTTCATTGATTGTGAGGAAACCGCAATTTCCTTGCAGATCCGAAGAAATCTCTCCTGATCAGCAGCAGGAATAACGGCCATTTTTTTGATCTGTCATAAGCTGGGACAACTGGGACATTAAGATTTTGTGCTGGAGCGGTGTGTGGACAGAGCAGTGAAACTGGGTGAGATAATTTCCAACTGTTACCTTAGAAGACTAACCGAAGTAAGAAGTTCCAAAAAAATAATCTCCAAACCTTAAGAAATCGATGATTGGATTTATGGAGAAAGTTTAAAGATTAAAAATTAAAGAGGAAGAATTAAAGACATAGAAATAAAATAAAAACCTAGAGGATGATTTAAAACATAGAAAGCTTGGAAAAGCTGAATAACACTATGAAAAGTGATTATTGGCAGAAATTGCTTTTCTGAAATTTAACCTCTAATCCCCCCCCTGGCTGGATGCAAATCAGCTGTTTTCAATTTTCTACACTCTGTTGAATACTGGATTTGGGAGCAGGTGAGCCACCTAATGGAGGAAGAAGACTACTGCAACATGTAAAATCCAAAGGAAAGTGAAAAGAGGAAAGAAGGTGAACAAAATCTGGAAAGTACTTCACCTTGATTTGATCTTTAGTAGGCGATTTGGATGCTTGGGAAATATCTATTGAGCTTTCTGAAGGTTTATAAAGCAAATCAAATTAAACATTAAAACTTTATTGGAACTGTACACTGAAAAGCGGAAAAAGGAGAAGAAGATAAATAAGACTTTAAAATCTGGACAATGGGAAGGGGTAAATTGGAAATTATAAAGACTGAAAAGTACAAATTTATAGCATTTAAAAAACAGAAATTTAGGGGACTTGGAGGAATAATCTTAACATTGTCTAATTTTTATTAACAGTTGATTTTTTTTTAGTTTTTAGATATTGGGATACTGGAATGTTAAAGATATATTAATTGGTTACAAAATGATCCAGCAGGAGAAAAGTTCTATGAAGTTCTATGAAGAAATGTTATAAATGACAACAAAGAATTATAAGAATTTGGTGGGAATATTTACAGATAAAGATGTGAAAGTTGAAGGATCTCAACAAATGGTGGGAAAAGTCGAATATAACACATAAAAGAGAAATTAGAAAGAGAAATTAGAAGGAGCGGTAGAGGTGGCAAAGCAAAATAAACTACAAGAAGGTAAAAATAAATTAAAAGCAGATAAAAACACTGAAAAGATAGTAATAAATACTAAAAATCAAATAGACCATCCCTTAAGAGCCTACAATAGAATAGAGGGAAAAAAGGATGATTCTTCAAAAATAATGGAAGGATTATGGATGGATATTCAAAAAATGCAGCAGAAGGGGTTAAAGGGCAAGGTAGAAGGAACAATTAACCTGTGCAAAAATGCTAGAAAGATATATAGGATTCCAAAAGAGAAACATAAAAGAATCACCAAAAAATCAACAAATGATGAAATTCTAAAAAGACTGAGAAATGATGGATAGAGACAATATGCTGCAATATAGTAACTATATTGAAAACCAGCAGAAATAAGTGGAAAGTTCAAATTGGGGAAATAGTAGCACATATATAGATATATAATAGAATTTTTTCACAACCATAAATATATTAAGATTAGGAGGTGGTAGATTAGGACTAGATATATTTAAATGTATTATTATGATTAACAGAATGCAAAAAACTTATTGGAAAATATAGTTTTCAAGGACTATAAATTCAGGGGATTCAGAGATATAATTTTGGGTTTGATTACATCTTATTAATCATTGTTTTATTGGTATTTATAGAAAATTGAGATATTGAAAATGTGGTGGAATACTGAGTGATACCTATAATATTAAAATATTAGTGACTTTATAGGGGTTAATAAGTATACTGTATGAAGAAATGTTATTGATGTTTATATATATTTTTGGAGGAAGTGATAAAAAATAATAAAGAGAGAATAGTGTTTAAAGATAATGAGGTAAATATAGAAGAACCACAAGAAATGGGAAAAATAAAGAAATAAGTATAAATTGGGAAAGTAGTAGAATATATACTGATATATAAAAGAATATATTATAATTATAATGAGCAGATTAAGGTCAGAAGTTGGAAGATAAAAATTTTGTATGGAATTGTGTTATTACTTTGAGCACTGTGTGAAAAATGTTAACCCAGTCATTGCACAGTCCACAAAAAATTTTGGTTATTAAAGGAAAAACTGCAAATGAAACATCAGAAAGAAAGAAGGAAGGAAGGAAGGAAGGAAGGAAGGAAGGAAGGAAGGAAGGAAGGAAGGAAGGAAGGAAGGAAGGAAAGAAAGAAAGAAAGAAAGAAAGAAAGAAAGAAAGAAAGAAAGAAAGAAAGAAAGAAAGAAAGAAAGAAAGAAAGAAAGAAAGAAAGAAAGAAAGAAAGAAAGAAAGAAAGAAAGAAAGAAAGAAAGAAAGAAAGGAATGTCAAGACTGGCCAAAGACTTTTGAACTGAGATGTCTTTAAAAAGAAACATAAATCATAACATGGCTTTGAAAAATTTCATTCCTGTTATAGTAGAACAACCAATTACCTTCTACATAAGAATAATAGTAAACTATTAATGATATTACTTACGATTACGGATAGTCTTGACTTTTAACCATTTAATTATTGAAATTACAACGGCACTGAGAAAAGTGAACATTTTTCACACTTATGACTATTTCACATGCCCAAGGTCACGTGATCAAAATTTAGAAGTTTGTCATCTGGCATGTATTTGTATCATGTGACACAAAATGTCCCTGTGTCATATATCACCTTTGACAAGCAAAGTCAAAGGCGAAGCTGGGGTCACTTAACAACTCTGTTACTATCTTAACAATTGTAGTGATTCACTTAACAACCGTGGTAAGAAAGCTCATAAAATGGGGACACATTTCACTTAACTGTCTTGCTTAGCCATGGAAATTTTGAGCTCATTTGTGATAAAAAATGAGGACTATCTTGTCCTGACAAAAAATAATATCTGACTATCTATCCCAATTTTTCACATTTTTTAAATGACACTAAGCATTCTCACTCCCTCCAAACAGCAAGGTATTAAGGCACCAAGCTAGAAAGTAAGTGACCACCCATCTTAGCCATGAAAGCCTGCTGGGTGCTTGGGCCAGTTTTTCTCTCTCACAACTTACCTCACAGAATTGTTGTGGGGAAAAACTATAGGAGATGACCAGGCTTAGCCCAAGGTTGGGGTAAAGCGTGTCATCAGTCTTGACTCCCTGTGCAGCCACAAGAGATCTAAGTCCAGCCTATCTTGAATTAAGTTGATTCTTATCTGCCGCCAATTTGACCATTAATAATTCAGATTCTTGTAGAGTGCTAGCATGAATTAAACCTGTTTTCACTTGAACCACCCTGCTTCCTGGTTTTATTGTGTCTAACAAAAATAGGAGAAACAAATAATATGTTCATCATTTTATTTTTTTTAAATAACTAGCAGATAACCTGGCATTGCCCAGGTATTTATTCATCCCAATCCTGTATTAGACAGGAAAAGGAATGAATTATATCTATAGTATCCAATCTAAGTAACTTTATTTACAGGGTTTTAAAAGAATAAGTAAAGTATACAAATTATAAAGGAAGCTGTAGATGTAACAGCACTCTCTCTCTGATAGTATAGTCAGGCCTCACGGTGTTGTGCTGTCCCTGAATGTCTAGATGTAGCAGCTCTATCTCTCTTATCCTGTAGTCGGAACTCATACTGTTACTATTTCTGAAGCTGTAGATGTAGTAGTTCTACCTCTCTCATCCTTTAGTCAGACCTCATGCTGTTGTACTGTCTCTGAAGTTTTAGATGTAGTAGCTTTCTCGTGCAGCATCACAAGTGTTCTATTCCTCTCCTCAGGAGTTACTTGTCTATGCTGGTGTTTCATTTTTGTAGTCTTTGATTGCACTTGGTCAATCACTTGACGTATCTTTGGAGGCATCCTGGCCCTGGCCTATTACCTCAACAACTGTAGTGAGAATAAGAGACCTAATTGCTCTGGCCAACAGTCTTGGAAAAATTCTACAAGGAACAGCCTTTGAGGTGATTATCTGCATTAGCAGGCACCTCTACCCACAACTTGCCCTCTTTGCGTAAAGCTGAGGGCCCCTTACCAGAGGGAGCCCCCTTGTGGAGTACTGTGAAGCCGTTACCATGGCAATTCCATTGTGCTGTATAGTAGAAGCCATTTTAAGGGACACATACACCCCGAGAGATGCTAGCAGTGTCTTATCCCCACAGTAGTTTTTTCCAGAGGGTAACTCATCTGTGTATCACGTTTGAAATTGCTTGAGGTGTTCCAGAATTATGCCGGAACACCCATACACACATCCAGTTTTAGGATAGAATAGAACAGAACAGGACAGGACAGGACGGACGGACGGACGGACGGACGGATGGATAGACAGACAGACAGACAGACAGACAGATAGAGTAGGATACAAATAAATAAACTGGGATGTTCTACCCGCCTACTAATCTAGGAGAGTGAAGAAATTTTGCTCTGTTCTACTTTTGGTGGCCTTAGAAACATTCATCTATGTGTTCTCACAATATCTGATTAATGAAAAGGTCAGACAGAAAGCTGCAACATTAAACACAGAACAGCACAAATGAAGAAAAATAGAGCTTTTCAATCTAACTATAACAGATTATGTGGTATCCCAAGGAAGTGCTATCTATTCGGGATACTCATTTATAAAACTGTAGTTATGGATAAATCAAATAACTTAAATGCATTTACCTTTAAATAATGTATAAACCCACCCTTCCTTAAAAAAGAAAGGAACATTTCCCAACTAATAGCAATATTACCATAATGAGTTTCAAGCAATAAAATCTACAGTAGACATAACAGATAAATGAAGGAGTGTGGTTACAAAATCATGGGCATGACAAGTTGAGGTACCTATACACTTGATATAAGGAAGATGCAATGACGAATAGTCGTCATTAATACGTCCCCGCTATCACGTTCCTTCACCTCTTCTGGTCCAGTTTAGTTCCAAAACCTAAAGATTAGGGATTATGTGGCTTAATGAGCTGGTTAGAAAGCAAATAAATAATCCTAAAAATATAAAGCTGAACTGTCGCCGTTCACCGTAATCTATTTCTCACTCTCGGGCCTTTGGAGCAAAGCGCGCTTTTTGCGCATAAGACCTACGCTGCTTCCGCAGCGTTTCCGTTCCGGAGGCGCTCAGACGGCACGGTTCCCTACCGGGTTGAAGCTCCCTTCACACCTTCATGGCTGGAGCTCTGTAACCTTGCCAATCCCTCCTACAGTTTCTTTAATCCTTTCTGCTTTCCCTCCCGCTCGACAAAGACACAGCCTCTAAGCATTGCTCGTTTGTAGTCTAGATCAGGGGAAGGCTTTTAATGCTCCCTGAATACCATCCTACCCTTCGCATTTCCTACCTGCTGCCGTTGCTGGGGCAAGTGCCCCGGCTGCAGTTCTTAGAGGTGTTTCTTACGACCGGCAAGAGGAAGAAGCCTCCCCACCGTCTCCCCCGTAACAGTAGGAGACGGCTGGGGACGCCTGTCGCCGCCATAGCGAGGTCCCTGGGTGCTCACCCACGCCGGCTGCCTTTGAATCGGCCCCGCCTTCTTCCTGCGCCGCTCCGAGATGGCTGTGGAGATGCTCTGCCTGAACTGCCAGAGGCAATTATTTTGAGACCTGACCTGCGGTATTCTTTGGGGAAGAAAGGATAATTTGTTCCCCAGAGAATGGAGGAATGGCTGAACAGATGCAGCCCGTGAGCAAAGAATTTTTTTAGGAGGAGCAATGAGGACCAATCATGGAGACCCCTGCCTCCAAAATATAGTTTAATACTAGTACTAATTATTGATACGAGGATTGTCCTTCAAGGCAGGCATATCACACATTATAGCATATTATCAAGAAAGGCTGCCTCCCAACCATCCGGGATACATTGTTTTTGTGGCAAATTAAAGCTACCATATTTGGCTTGCAATCTCCCTTCACCCCCACCCAAGTGACTGCTTCATGGCAGCAAAGACATACTGAAAACTCTGTTGCTTTCTTTGTGATCTTAGCTCCTACATGGAGTCCTGTTTACTAGGCTATGTGTTTCAATGGACAAAAAATAGTGTTAATGTAATGGATTTAATGAACGTTTTCTCCCTAAACCTTTGTTGGAAGAAATATCTTTCTGGTTCAGTTCCAAGTGGGGAAAAAGACACTGGATTCATGGAAGTTGCTTGGAAAGAAGGTTTAATGGTGGACAGGACCATATGCCTTGGAGCTCCTGAGCGAAAAGGGATGCTGAGAATCCCTTGGTTTCATACCCTCTATTGGGCCCCACCTTATTTATTTTATTTATTTATTACATTTTTTATACCGCCCCCTCTCCCAAAATGGGACTCGGGGCGGTGTACAGCCAAGATAAATTGACACAATAAAAAATTTAAAAGAGATTTAAAAAGAGATTAAACAAGTGGCTGGAATAACACTATAAAAACAAGTTAAAAAAATTAAAAATACCAAAAATTAAAACCCTATAATTGATACTAGGCCAGACTGGCCTGTTGGAAAAGTTGGGTCTTTAATGCACGAGTTTCCTGTTCCTGTGCAAGAAATGTATCCCATTGACTATCAGACTCCCAGGGGCAGGGTTCTTAGCTAACTTTGTAGACTTTGTCTGGACCACATGGCTTCACCTGAGTGCTGGCTAAAGCAATCTTCCCAGGTGCCATTTGGTGAGATAGGTAATCCTATCATTTCCTGAAGGCCATATCTTAATCCCATCACCCTGGAGCTGGGGGAGGGGGGGCAGGGAGCTGCTGGAAGCTGCTTTGTCTTTAAAACATGTTTCTCCTTTTCTCATCCAGGGAAATATAATATTCTGTCTTTTTAATATTTCCTAGAATATTTCATTCTTCTAGGAGAGGGGTGGGTGCTAACTTTCTACACCTTAAATCAAAAGAAATCTTTATTATAGTGTAAGAAGTTAGCATCTACCCCTCTCCTAGAAAAATGAAATATCCTGGGAAATATTAAAAAGGCAGAATATTTCCTCTAAAAAAGAGTAGAAACTCAGAAGTAGAAACATCTCAGAAGTAGAAGCTCACCCCCATCTTTGTTAATCTCACCCCCACCTTTGTTAATGGGTGGGCCATTAAGGGCTGGGCCAGAATACTTTACATAACAAGGATCTCCAGGTAAAGCTATAGCAATTGCTCAAAAGCCCTTTCAGTGCATCATCATCCAGCAAGGCTCAACCAAGCCTGGAACTCAGGACAGCCTACAGAGTTGCCCCTGCATGGCCCCATGGGGGTCTGACAACCAATTAGAATACAAGCTCCAATTCAAATCCCAACAGAGAGTATAAAACCCAGGCACTCTCAGCACCTCAGCCCTTTTTTCTTGATCTCTTTCTTCAGCTTGAAGCATGTGATCATCCTTCCTTTTCACTCTGGAGCTCCAGGCCATATGGTCCTGATATTAAACTTTCCAGACAGCCTCCATGTTTCCAGTGTCTTTCCCCCCACT
Source organism: Bungarus multicinctus (assembly GCA_023653725.1). Lineage (NCBI taxonomy): Eukaryota > Metazoa > Chordata > Lepidosauria > Squamata > Elapidae > Bungarus > Bungarus multicinctus. The sequence continues at coordinate 41,585,505 of CM042840.1, forward strand.
TGGAACTGAACCCAGAAAGATATTTCTTACAACAATAGCCAGCAGAAGGAAACAAGTATTATAAAGGTAGTTATGGTTTGCTGTCACAATAACAACCTTGTGAACTGGGCTGAGAAAAAAGTGACTGGCTGAAAGTCATCCAGCTGGCTATCATGCTGATGTAGGAGTAGAGCTCATAACTCCTGGTTTTTAGGCCAGTGCCCTAACCACTAGACCAAACTAGCTCTCATTTACTATTAACCTGAATTTCCTTTCTCCTAGTGCAGTACTTCAACCACTACACTATATCTGCTCTCTTCAAACACAAGTAAAACAAGTAAAACTGAAAAAAATGCAGCTAAAAAGAAAAGACATTAGTATGAATTTTCAGACTGCAGGAGACTCATGAAGGAGAAAGAATTGGAATGCTGGAAAAATACTTTCAGAAAGTGGTCGGGTAGGAAAAAGGACAACTAAAAGTCATGCTCTCTTCCAAATAGATGAAAGTTGTATTGGATTCCTTTTAAGAGGAGCAATGAATCTTCTGAATTATCATCACAAGGACATATATCTGATGCTGGACACCCCACGAGGATAGCACATTGCCTCACCAATGTGATGATCTGGTGAACTTTCAGGGCTGTGATAAGTGAAAGGTAAGAGGCTGATTTATACTCCTTTGAAAAGTCCCTGCTGGCTTTGAGCCTGGGAAGTAAAGTTAGATTGATCTGTAATTCTCTCTGTCTTCACTTATTTCTTCCTTCCCTTGATGCTTTCAGTCAGGTGATTGATGTTCCTAATGCTAGCTGATTCTTCTATGATCATAATTTAAATTCTTTCCCTTGAATAGGGGTCTGCAACTTTAAACATTCAAAGAGCCATTTGGACCCATTTCCCACAGGAAAAAAAACATTGGGAGCCACAAAACCTGGACAGGTGTGGCCAACTCAATGTCACTCACTCACTCTCAGTCGCATGACCCACGCTTACCCAGCCACAAACTCTTCTCTCTCTCCCCCCCCTTGTCTCTCTCTCCCCCTCTGTCCCCCCTTCTCTCTGTATCTCTCCGTATCTCTTTCTCCCTCTCTCTCCCCCTCTCTTTCTCCCCACTCTTTATCTCTGTCTCTTTCTCTCCTTCTCTCTATATCTCTCTGTGTATCTCTCTTTCTCTCACTCTCCTTATCTTCCCCCTCTCTCCCCCTTTTTCCTCTCCCCCCCTCTGTATCTCTCTCTCCCTCTGTATTTCTCTTCTGTGCATCTCTCTCTTCCCTTTTCCCTATCTTTCCCCCTCTCTCCCCCATCTTGTCTCCCACCTCTCTCTGTATCTCTCTTTGTGTGTATATCCTTCTCCCTCCCTCCATCTTTCTTTCCCTTTCCCTCTCTCTCCCCCCCTTGGAAAGCTGAGACTGGGCCAAGTCAGCAAGCTCTCCTTGGGACTCTTTGCTACTCCTTTTATTTCTTCTTTTTGGATATCCGGGCTGGCTGAGAAACGACCCACCTCCTCCTCCCCCCTTCTCCTCTCACCATCCTCTGGCCAGCTGTGGAGGGGCCAAGAGGGTGCATATATGCAGGGAAACTCTCCTTAAGTGAACGGCCAAAGTGCAAAAAAGGAGCCATGGGTTACAACACCCACCCTAGAGTATTGCTGACAAGAAAGCCCAGATGTCTTTCTGGATTATATTACTATTTTGATATTCCTTTTCTTCCAAGAAATCTGGGTGATAGATAATTTATTTATATCTGGCAGGGTCCTTTATAACCTTTGAGCATGACCAAGTGCAAAACATGGAAGACCTTGTATCTTGTATTTAAGATGCTCTAGATTTTGCAACGGATCACTATCTTAGGTCAGAATCCATTTTTCTGGTTGGCATGATACTATTACATGAAAATAGTAATAATACTAGAAAGGAATCACTTATCCTAAACAATACTAAAGTCCATGCCACAGGCAAATAATAAAAGTTTGTTCCAGAAGAAAAAGAATGCACAGAAGGGTCAGTCCCAACAGCCAAAGTGCACAAAGGCTTCCCGGTCTGCCACTTTGCCTGCAGATTCCTCCCAACAGAGTGGGGCATGACATTTGCTCCAGGTCCCAAAGGCGGCGAACTGCAGGCCACAGCCACCATGCCCACGAACAAGCAACTCTCACCCTACCAAAGCAGCCAAAAGAGTATGCGAGGCAGGCGGTAATGCTGTTGCCAACTGGGCAAGGCAGAAAGCCCCTTGTCACTGTTTCACCAGCCCAGGAGGGATCCTCCACAAAGCTGGCCTCAGGACACATGACTTCAGGCCATTCGCAGAGGTCCACCTGCCTTCAAGGGGTTGTGCTGCTGTTCCTGCAGAAGCGGTGGAAGCACAGAGGACGGAGCACACATGATTCTCGAAACAGAGCATGGGTGGGTTGCTGGGTACGTCGAGGAAGAAATGAGTGAAGAGCAGGAGCCCTGAGGGTAGCTCTGCCCATGGAAAATAAAAATGGTTTGCGCTGGTGGTCCAGTGATGGTTTTCTTGGTTAGTTTTTAGAAGCAATCACTAAGGATTGGCTGTCTAGATATGATATCAGATCTTTTCTCAGACACCTACCTCTAATTTGCAAGCTGGTCTCATGTTCCATCAGAGGATAGATTCCGGGATGCAGCCTCATTCCCTTACACATTTTTTTGTATGCATGTATGCAAGCTGCCTTGAATTGCATTAGATCCATCATACCGGATTTCATTTATTTATTTTTATAAATTTCATTCTTAAATTGGCAGACTGTGAGACTACATTCTTAGTTGGGAAATTAGTGGCTAACTAGTAATGCTCTCCATCATTGGTTTGAAGCATTGTCTCATTAAAGTCATTAAAAAGACTTTCCGTATTACTGACCTCTTGCATTTCTGACATTTGTTGTAATGCTCTGGTAAACTATGTTGTCCAGATTTGACCGATCCCCAGTACACGGGAACTGATCAATTATCAAGAAATAATTATTTTCAGCAACTTGGTGCATCCAACTTGGCGCTACTTTGGAGTTGTAGAAAATTGGAATTGCGCAAATATGCTTCCTCTATTGCATTCAGTAAAAGAGTAGAGATTTGCTCTTCTTTCCAGTACATTGTTGGGATCCTGAATAGGGAAATATGTTTATAGAATAGGTGGAGTGGGGAGTGATGATTATGAAAAGTTTATGGAAGAAAAACTAAAATGTTCTCCAAATTGAGCTCAATTTCTTGGTAAAGTATGATTTATCCTGGATGTTTAATTGGCAATAATAAAGAAATGATTTGTCAATGTTTTCTTCCAATGACTCGCTGATCTCCTAGTATCAAGACCACTGGGATTTGTGGCAGCAACTTCACTGGGAAGTAGCCAAACCAAAAGCCTAAGGAAATCTGCACATTAAAAGAAGAGTTCTTTGTTTTAATGAAGGCTGGAATGTGAACTGTCAGGAAATATAAACCAAGAAAACATTATGGGTGTTTTTTTTTCTGACAAGGGATTTCTACTGTTTTTATTACTTTGAGCAGCTAATTTTTTAAATAATAATTTCATTAAAAGTTACAGTTAAAAATAATACAGACTAAAATAATAAATGTATAAAAAGAAATTAATTAATTGCTTCTTAATGTGTAGTATAATTCATGAGTTTATACATTGTGCACTAAGCCAAAATAGTTTGGTATACAACTTAATGCAATGGTTTTCAAACAGCACAATACCCTCTCACATAATAACATGAATTTGTGTGCACCTTCCCAATATGACTAAAATAATTGTTTTATTTAAGTTAAAATTGGACAAGAAGTGTGCCATTTCTAATTGTTAAATAGTTATCTGTATAATCAACAGTAATAGAATTGTACAACTTTATGAAATAAAACATTTTCATTAGAAAAAGTCCCAAAAATGTACTTTAATGGAAATCAGGGGTGGGTTAACCGGTTGTTAACGTTCTAAGCAGTTCGGAGAACCAGTTGTTAGAAAAAATTACTGGCCTAACCCTCTAAGGAAGGCAGGAAGGAAACATTCTGGTCTTGCTTACAGAAACTGCTTCTCTGTTAACCCTTATTACATTCTTGGTAGGACTAGACTTCCTGTCTCTGAAACTCCTCTAGAGGGTTTTTCCCCTCCTTTGCTGGTACTTTGCTTGTGTTGAGTGACTATTCAAAGTGACAATAGCACTGAAAAAAGTGACTTATGACCATTTTTCACACTTACGACTGTTGCAGCATCCTCACAGTCATGAGAGGCCAGGCGAGGAGATATGTGCCTCAATGTGAGTGATATTGAGTTGTCCACACCAAGCCAGTCACATGACCACCAAGCCATGCCCACCAACTAAACCACATCCACAGAACCGGTTGTTAAAAAAATTGAATTCCACCCCTGATGGAAATTGCTTACTTTTGTATCATTTCAGAGTTCTGCATTTCATTTTGAAAAGTAGCCAAGTTATGACAGACAGACAGATACTCAGAGCTGGAAGGGACCTTGTAGTTATCTAGTCCAGGGGTTGCCAACCTTTTAGACCTCAGGGACCATCAAACTCATAATTTTAAATCCTGCAGACCAGAGACGCTGGGAAAATCCCAAAAAAAGTCTGCAGGAAAATTCCCCACCCCGTTTTCCTACCGATCAATCTTTCTTTATTTGGGATTGCAGGATACCGTCTCCAACTCCGTTCTCAGGGGGGGAGAGGAGACTTTTGGCTTCATGCAAGGAAAGCAGCAGAAGCAGCAGAAGTCTTTCTTTCTCTCCCCCAAACTCTGCCAGAAATGAGTCTTTGGGAGACTTGTTGTACCGGCACAGCTTCTTGGAGCAGGATGCCTTGCAGGGTCCCAAAGACTAATTTCTGGCAGAGTTTGAGGGAGAGAAAGAAAGACTTTTGCTGCTTTCCTTGCGTGCAGCCAAAAGCAGAAGAAGAAAGAAGCAACCTGGTGGTCAGGCAAGGCATGTGGGGTGCATAGGGCAAGTTTCCCCTCGGCCCTTTCCCCCCTCCCCTCACTACCTCGTGTTGTTCGCAAGGCAAGCGACACAAGCCTTGTGTTCCCGTGAACCACGTGGGCGGCACAGCCTTGTGTTCCCACACAGCCTGGATGGTCCAGCTTTGCGGACCATCAAAATTTTCTCACGGACCACCAGTGGTCCCCGGCCCACTGGATGGTGACCACTGATCTAGTCCAACCCACTGTTCAAGCTATTTCTGACAAATAGCAGTCCAATCTCTTCTTGAAAGTCTCAAATAATGATGCTCCCACAACTTCCGAGGGCAAGCTGTTCCATGGGTTGATTGTTCTCACTGTCAGAAAGTTTCTCCTTATTTCCAGGTTAAATCTCTCCTTGTTCAGTTTCCATCTATTATTCCTTGTCTGGCCTTTGGGTGTTTTAGAAAATAGCTTGATCTCTTCCTCTCTGTGGCAGCCCCTCAAATATTGGAAGACTGCTATCCTGTCTCCCCTGGTCCTTCTCTTCACTAGACTAGCCAGGCCCAGTTCCTATAACCGTTCTTCATATATTTTAGTCTCCAGTCCCCTAATCATCCTGGTTGCTCTTCTCTGTACTTTTTCTAGAGTCTCAACATCTTTTTTATAATGTGATGACCAAAATTGGATACAGTATTCTAGATGTGGTCTTACTAAGGCTTTATAGAGTGGTATTAGTACCTCACTTGATCTCGATTGTATCCCTCTGTTAATGCAATTTAGGATTGCATTAGCTTTTTTGGCTGCTGCTGCACACTGCTGGCTCATATTTAGCTAGTTATCCACTAAGACTCCAAGATCCCGCTCACAATTACTGCTATTGAGCCTGGTTTCACCCAGTCTATATGTGTACTTTTGGTTTTTCTTGCCTAAGTGTAGGACTTTACTTTTCTCTACATTGAATTTCATTTTGTTAGATACGGCCCAGTGTTCTAGTCTGTCAAGATCTATTTGAATCTTGAGCCTATCTTCTTGAGTGTTAGCTATTCCTGCCAACTTAACATCATCTGCAGATTTTATAAGTTCCCCTTCTATTCCCTCATCTAAGTTGTTAATGAAGATATTGAAGAGTACTGGGTCTAAGACAGAACCTTGTGGCACTCCCCTGCTTACTTTCCTCCAGGTAGACTTAGACCCATTGTCAGCCAGTTGCAAGTCCATCCAGTGGTGGTGCTATCTATTCTACTTTTTCTAGCTTACCAAGAAGTAGATTGTGGTCTACTTTGTCGAATACCTTGCTGAAATCTAAATATATGATGTACACAGTATTTCACTGGTCTATTAATTTAGTCACTATGTTGAAGAATGAAATAAGATTGATTTGTCATGATTTGACTGCTAATTATTAGTCTACTTGTTTCAAATTGTTATGTTTTGAATCAGTTTCTCTTTTACTGTTTTAAAATAATGCAGCTTAGAAATTGCAATCCCAGATTGTAGTTTCTGTTGCTGTTGTCTGTCCTACCTTCATTTTTGTTGTTTATTCCTCTATCACAATTCCTGTTCCTAAAGATTTTCTAAGGCAGTGATTTTCATCCTGTATCTCACAAACCCTCTGTAAATTTAAGCCACACTTGGGGAAAGAATAGCTTAGGGCAATGTTAAATTTTTGACTTATTTTTTACTTATTCAGCAAATTATGGTAAACAAGCCAGAGATTTTTCAACTGTGCCAAGCAAAAATTTAAATGGCAAAACCATCTAATTTTTTTTTTAACCACTAGATGTCAACAGGTGATTAAATAATGTGGTGATTACAAAATAAAGTTCTCCTTTGGGAATCTCAAGAACAAACACGTTCAGAAATAATAGTGTTAATATTGTAATCACAGGGATGTTCACAATTTTTGTATGATTGAACAGCATCTCTCTGCAATAATTAATATTACTTGTCTTTTTCAGACTTCTATATGAATTTAAAAAATAATTCTAAAGCACATTTGAATCAGTTTTGTAGTGTTTTAATAAAAACTTTTGATTCCAGAATGTTTCAAAAAGCAGGGCTAGTTCTGTTAATGTTATTCTATTTGTGCTGTATTGGAATATAAAAAAAATGAGCCAGATAACATTGATAGTTCACAGCTTCTCAATTCATTTAGTTAGAACTCAGTTGACTCCATAGTTTACAAAGGACCTAGATGTCATAAAAGAGATGGAGATGACTCAGGCATCAGAGGCGGAAAACTGAACCTGCCTGGATATGTCAGAAAGCCAACTTACTGGCTTCTGAGGTGACAGCAGTGCAAAGAAGACAGTCTACCTATCTACCTATCGTGTTTACTTCAGCAAGATTCTATCGTGCAGACCTTTCTCATTGGTAAAATGCCTTTGGCTTCTAAATATGATTCACCAAAGATGAATCAAAGATCAAATCCCAGAGAGACACTCACATACCTTTTTGTTTGTAACATCATATAGCTTTGTTCTGATGAATGACATTGTGCAGAGTTTAATCACAAATGCCAGATCATCTCACTTGTCAGTGGTTTTATCTATTTATATCACTTTGGCATAGCTGTTTTAAGGAGATTGATGGGCTATCTGGCATTCGGGGTTTTTAACTCTTTTAACGGCAGCCTCATAACTTAATCTCTTTTAATCTTGTAATCTGTAATTTATAATATATTTTAGTTGGCTGTTCACCGCTCTGAGTCCTTCGGGAGAAGGGCGGTATATAAAACTATTTAATAAATAAATAAATTCTCAGGAAGTTGTAACTTTGTCCATAGGTGAAACTGCTTGGGATAATGATAAAATTAATGTCAACTTACAAATATAATTTTAAAGAGATAATTATTTGCTTACTGATTTTTTAAATTAATTGTTCATGGAGAATTTGACTAATTTTAGATTGTTATCTAACTTTCCCTCTCTGAAAAGGGTGATAATGACAAAATAATTTTAAAATGGAATAATAATGACAGATTATTTCAAATATCAGAGTCTAATTTTAAAAAGAATTCACTGTATAAGATGTTTTATGTTTAATATTCAGCTTTTTTTAATCTCTGCCCTCTAGAGACACAGAATTCTGCTCTTTGTTACAGTGATATGTCTGTGGTTATACCTAATTAACTTATGATCTCTGTAGCAAGCATCATTGTTGCTTAATCCAGTTTAATAAATCTGCATCTTAGACTGTGTTTCTCTATCTCATCCTAAGTAAGAATGCACTTAAGAGATATTCAAACTAGATTGGAATTTATGGTACCTTAGATCTAAAGCATCCCTAAGCTTTTACTACCTAATACATTTTAATAACATCCAAACAAAATATTCCATAATAGGTCTCTATAAATGTAGTTCTTTCCTATTGTGCTCGTTCATCTGAAATTTTGCAGAAAACTTATGTAAGGATGTTTTTATATTGCCTGTACATTTTTATATAAAAGGCTCACAAAAACAGTTGGGAAAATTATCATTTTTTAAAAATTCTCAAGGGTTAACGAACAATAAACTAAAATAGAATAAATAGGATGTATATTTGGATTTATATTCAATATAGTAATTTCAAAAAGGCCTCTTTATGAGTAAATGAAATCAGTTTCGCTCCAAATTTAACAATTTTCTAAAGCTTTTCTTTATGTTCTTGCATTCAAACAGAAAGATTTATGTGAATGCAAAAAATAAAGTCGATTCTGCTTGTTCCAAGCTTAAATATTGTTGGAATCTGCCCTTTTAAAAGACAGTGCTCCTGCTTTTGAGACAAATATTGTTTCTTTGTTCAAACCAAACTTGTATTTTTATAGATTAATCCAAGAGATGCTAAAGGGGATATGGCTCTAAATTATGCTTCCTTTACTTCAACTTTTATATGCCGCGATGAAATATAAACTATTTTGAAAAATAAGTTAAGAAGTGTTCAGTGTAAGTTGTACAACATGGAAAGGGATAAATAAGGATAAACAAAGGATACATTTCCCAATAAACATTTTTATTTGGATTAAAAATGAATTCTCATTAACTACTGTGATCATTTGTTCTGGAGATGGAAAAAAAAAGATTTAGTAACAAATTTGTTACTAAACAATATTGCATGTTTCTTTGTTTCTTCAGTTGTTTCCTAAAGAAATATCATTTTGAATGTAGAATAATTACAGTATTTAGATCAAAGATTGGCAGGCAATTTTATTTTGTGATAGTGGCTGTCAGATCTATCCAAAATGTATCTATCTACCATCTCATATAGTTAGATAAATGGTAATAATGGGACAAGAATGAAAACTGAAGATTCTGCTAAGAGTTGCCCACTTGGTAAATTGACAGTAGTGGGAATTGTCACTATTTTATTTTCATGCACATTTCAGGAATCTTGAGGCAAAAGAAAGAATTGAAAAATGATCTTTTCATTTTCCAGTTAACAGATAATAGATAATCAGAGTTGGAAGGGATCTTGTAAGTCATCTAGTCCACCCCCTCTCCCAAGCGGGAGGCCCTACACATTTCTGACAAGTCCAATCTCTTTTTGAAAGTCTCAAGTAATACTAGCTTTATTCCGGATGATTCTCATGTTGCTAAAGTACTCTGAAAATTGAAGTGTTGTTTTATTCTGCACATCTCATAGAATGGGATGGGATTATGTCTTCTTGTCTTTAGATCTTATTAATAAACATTTTTTTAGAAAAAAAAGTTAAAACCCAACTTTCTCCTAGAAAAATGAAATATTTTAGGATATATTAAAAAGGCAGAATGTTTCCCCTAAAAGAGAAATAGAAATTCAGAGAGGTAAAAAATCAGCACCCCCACCCTTTGTTAATGGGCCATTAAGGCCTGGGTCAATCTATTCTACATAACAAAGATCTACCTTCTTCAGGCAGAGCCATTTAATTGCCCTTCATTGCACCAGCCACCAAGTTTCAACCAAACTTAGCACACAGACAACCTACAAAGCTAGCTATGACCTCTGACAGCAACCAATCAGGATACTCTTCCTGTGCCCCAGGAAATTCAAAGCCCAGAGAAGGCATAAAACCCAGGCATTCTTAGCAGCTCTTCCCTTTTTCTTTACCTAAGAGCTCCAAGGCATGTGATCCTGTTCATCAGTAAACCTTTCCAAGCAACTTCCATGATTCCAGTGTCTTTTTCACCACTTGGAACTGAACCCAGATGGACATTTCTTCCAACAGTTGCTCATAATTTTGAATTAATTTGTGGAATATTATATGAGTGTCATGAGACATGCTTCCTATGTATATCTCTTATCAATGCTATATATCTTGCTGATCAAAGCAAATAAATTTAATCTGAGTGGTGTCTTTACAGAACATATGTGACATTCTGTTTCCAGGGGAAAAAAGCCTTCATTTAACTTATTCATATAGTGGCACCAAATCCTGGTATTATCTTTCAGGAGTGATTCAACACACAAAGCTACCAGATAAAATGTTTTGTTGACCTCTGGTTTCAACACTTTTTGCTGCTGTTTGGCCATGTCTTTCCAGTAAATGAGCTTAACATCTGACTAGAGGGTAAAATCCCATGGTTGCACCATATAATGTTTCACTCCACACGTGCTGCAATTCACATGAAATTATGTTGAAACAATGAGTATGTGGGGAGAAATATATAGTTCTATACAAGGAGAACTCACTGTGATTTAGCGTACACTCAGCATTTGTCCTGACCCGCTAAACTGTTGGCATGAAAGCAGTATTCTTTCATTAGTGTTCATGGGATTTCACCATAGAACCTCTCATTGGGTTCAAGACTTCAGCATTCAAGTTATGCTACTAATCCACTGAGTTTTACGAGAGTAAACTTGCATCACTGTTAAGAGGGAAGGTAAAATCTGAATATGTCTTAGCTTTCAGATACAAAGACTCCATATGCATGGAAATTTATGCATACAAGTGTGATATTGTTCCCAACCCAAAATCTGAAATCATTCTCTTGTTCCTTTCTAGGTGATATTCCTCTGTTTTGCAATTTTCTCATAAGTAGCCTTTTAAAAGAAGCTGATATCAAGTTGAAATTTTAAAAATGATTATAATTGTTCAGTATTTGCTGATCGTTATTATTTCCAATTACATTTTCATGGTTTTTTTTTAATACAAAATGTTTAGAATTGTGATAGATTCTGTATTGCTGCACTTTCATTTCATCTCACCAATACATATATATTTGTGTGTTTGCAAAGCCAGCAGAACCCAAAGATTAAAAGTTAAGGTTTATACCAAGACTTTGCTTATGGTGAAGTTTTTTTCTCCAAGTAGAGAAATTTCATTAATGGAATATCCATCATTGCACCCTGAAGCACTCATACGTAACACATTTTAAAAAAATCTTAGTGGTTTTATTCTGCTAATAAAATAATGCCATCTTATATGTTGTTTTTATGGCGTTTTTTTTTTCAGCATTAAACAGAACATAAGAGGGTGGGAGGTTAGAATACTCAATTGTGTCACTGCAGATTGGAGTCTTGTATGCATAATTTCCATGCATTTTTATTTTTATTTGTGGAAATTCCCCAGTGAAATAATCCAGAATATTATAAACCAAGTTTCCTAAACCTTTCACTATGTGGGGTAATATTATCCAGAGTGCAAGCCTTTGATTTGAAGTAAAACACATCCCCAGACTGGCAGCTAAATCTTTCACTTTGCGTAGTAGGCTACTAGTAGTGGAATGAAGAGACCCCTCTATTTTATCCTCCCCAACTACTGCCTTTTCCTATTTGGGAATTCTAGGCTACTTCTCCCAGAATTCTTTATAATAACCATTGTTAGCTGGGAATTTAGTCTAGGTGGAATTGTGATTGGTTGCTTCTATATTTTAATACTTAATCCTTCTAAGCCTAATCATTCTGTAACTGAAGTAATATTACATACATGCACCCACAAGATTAGGGAAAATGATTTTCAGGAGTAATCCCCATACTTATCCAAAATCACTTAAGAAAAACAAAGCAATCAACAATTCTGAGAATCAGGTTTTCCAAAAATAATACAGGGAGAATGAAGGAATAATTAAATTAGGCAAATCATAGCTTATTTAGCAGATAAACTAAATTTGATATTTGCAAGTGAATCTAGCGTATATATGACAGACAATAACCTCCGAAAGTATGATGGATTTTGAACATCTGGAAGAAGGTACTAAATTTCATAAGGAAATGCACTGTTTTGAGCATGTTCCTTGTAACATCTTCCATTGGGCAAATAGTTTGTCAGCATTTTGGAAAATAGTATGGAATTTTACTCAAAAACATGAAATGATATAAAAATTATTTTTAAGTATATATAGAAGTTGAAAGAACTTTCTAATGAAACAGAACTCATGATTTTTTCTTTTACCAATGTGAATTGGTGATAGAAATGGATTTTGAGGAGATAATTCATGGTTTTGCAACAAAAGAAGCCAAAAAGCAAATTTTAAAATAAATTAGCTTGTTTATAAAATGTTTATAGTAAACAACTATATCATGGATTTATGTATAAAATATATGTAATATTATTGTTATTGTTAATAAAAATAATATAAAGCAAAACATCAACAAGATAATCTCCATTATTCATAGCAGGGGTAGGAACAATAGCCCCTTTATGACTTCTGCACTTCAACTCCAATCAGCATGACTGGTTCAGTAATTTTAGGAATTGAAGTCCACAAGTCATAAAGGGGCCATCATTCCCACCTCTGATCCATAGGTTTTATACAATCCTCCTTTGGGGTGGATGTTATGTTAAAAAGTAAAAAGGAAAAGAAGTATTTTGAGGGTGAGGTAGAGAAACCATAGTATGAGATACTATGTAACTTTGGACATTATTTCAGAATTTGTGTGTGTGTTTGTGTATAGTGAATGCCACTGTGAGAATTAGGCCCCACATTGTGGGAGGAAAACAATTTGTCACCACAAAAAAAGACAGATGAAAAATGCATCTCCCATCCCAAGAAAGAGGATTATTCTCCTGCCTCAATTACATAGATGGAGAAAAAAGCACAAGAATTTCAACTTTAGTTTCACTAGAAAGCAGACCACATTTGATATTTAGAAGTTTTGGAATTCTTTCATAACGGTTCCTTAGCTTTTCCATAATAAAATTACTTCACAGAAATCCTTAAATTCTTATGTGTTTATTAATTAGTTCCAGTCTGCTTTGCTGGCAGAAGTAAGATGGATAAATTCCATTTCAGGAAATTTGGTCAGAGAAAGGGTTTAATTAAATGCTAATGGGTAGAGAAAAACAAACCTCCAGAAAAGCAAATTTTGAGGAGCTAATCAATCTACTAGATGTTCTCCTCTCAGATATTTGTTGTTTGTCTTTTACAAGGAAGCAGACAGTCTACATTTTGCTTTTGTCTGCAGCATTTGTTTTGTTTTGGGTTTTTTTTTTATGTGTTTGTTTTCCAAATCTGGCTGGAAGCCAGATAAGAGCAATGCTTCAGCCAGAAGCAACAAATCTTGACCTAGGATGGGTGAATTAATTGTAGCATTGATTTATGTTTTGTTTTGTTTTATTTTATTTTATGGATTGAGACCTTAGTTGAAGTTCTGGTGTGTTTCTCTATATAAGATCCCAGAAGAAACAGACCAAGATCAACTCTTTCAGAAAGGAGTTATTCATTCCTTCTCTCTTTTCCTCTAGACCTTTGCATAATATAAATATTAAGATACTTAACGGGTCAAAATATTTGGAAAGAAATTTAGTCCTTTAGCCTACACTTTTTGATTAGGTCAGACTGCAGAAAGAAGTTATTTATTTCTTCCTAGAAAAATCAGTAGCAGAGAGTATTTTCTGGATTAAAGTGATTAGTAAGCAACTATGATGACCCAGATCGTGGCATAAAGACAACACAGTCACATAAGTAAGAAAAGTCCCTTTAATACTTTTAATTAGTATTAACTGGATAGGGCAGGATAAGAAATCGCAGACTTCAAATGCCAACAAAACACACACAGTTGAGAAGACGCCAGGAACCCAGATAAGCCTCGACCATAAAAGATAACTCACAATTTGCTTCCCATGAGTTGCTGTGCGCAAACTCCTTTTTTAAACACTGTGTTCCCAGCTGCAGCTAATGAAGAGAATCAGGGCCCTTTTCATCTCCTGTAAGCCAAGCAACTCGTGTTGCTCCCTTCTCTGTTCCTCCCTGCATGCCCTAGGATGAGGAGGGGGTGGGCCTGGATCTTCCTCTGAATTCCCTCTGCCTTGCTTTACCTCTCCCTTGCTCTGTCCAACCGGACTTTGCCCTTCCTCAGTTTCTTCCACAGCTACCGGAGCCATACTCCCACTCCCTGTCAGCTGCTTGGCCCCCCCTCAGAATCAGATTCCGACAGGGGTATGACAACAACATACTTGATATGTTTTCGTGGGATCTGTAGAGAGAATAATAAGGTTTTAGCATGATGGCTAGGTACCTCCCTCGTAAGAAATATGGATGCCTAAGTCTCCGCATTCATAATGTCTTTCTTCTTGACTTATGAGACGGGATAGCAAAATACAAAGTAAGTGCATTTGTCCCTTCTTGCAAAATTATACTGGGCCTAATGGTGCTTGGATTCTAAGAAGACATGGCTAACTGATTGGATCCTAAGCAGGACGACTCTAGAATTAGAACTCTTTTTATTGGCCAAGTGTGATTGGACACACAAGGAATCTGTCTTGGTGCAAATGCTCTCAGTATACATAAAAGAAAAAATACATTCATCAAGAGTCAAGAATCATAAGGTACAAAATTTAATAATAGTCATAGGGTACAATAAGCAATCAAATCATACTAGGAAACAGTCAGTATAAATCGTAAGGATACAAGCGACAAAGTTACAGTCATACAGTCACAAGTGGGAGGGGATGGGTGATAAAGAGTGATAAGAAGATTAATAGTAATAGAAGTACAGACTTTGTAAATAATTGGATGGTGTTGAGGGAATTATTTGTTTAGCAGAGTGATGGCTTTCGGGAAAAAACTGTTTTTGTGTCTAGTTATTCTGGTATGCAGTGTTCTATAGCATCATTTTGAGGGAAGGAGTTGAATCAGTTTATGTCCGGGATGTATGGTGTCTGTAAATATTTTCACATCCTGTTTTTGACTCGGGCAGTATACAGGTCTTCAATTGAAGGCAAGTTGGTAGTAATTGTTTTTTCTGCAGTCCTAATTATCCTCTGAAGTCTGTGTCTGTCTTGTTGGGTTGCAGAACTAAACCAG
The DNA here is from genome assembly GCA_023653725.1 of Bungarus multicinctus. Lineage (NCBI taxonomy): Eukaryota > Metazoa > Chordata > Lepidosauria > Squamata > Elapidae > Bungarus > Bungarus multicinctus. Next base: position 41,600,599 of record CM042840.1, read on the forward strand.
ACAGTTATAGAGGTGCAGATAATGGATTCAATAATTCCTCTGTACAACTGTATCAATAGCTCCTTGGGCAGTTTGATCTTTCTGAGTTGGCGCAGAAAGAATGTTCTTTGTTGGGCTTTTTTGATGATGTTTTTGATGTTAGGTGTCCATTTTAGGTCATGTGATATAATAGAACCTAGAAATTTGAAGGTCTCTATTGCTGATACTGTGTTGTCTAGTATTGTAAGAGGTGGTAATATGGGAGGGTTTCAGCTGATCGGCTGGGTCATCTTTTGTTGCCCTGCACAGGAGAGCAGAGCTGAAAGCAGGTTATGGGGTTGGGAGGGAATGGGATTTTGCAGTAACCTTCCCCCAGGAGTGGGAAGGGAATGGAGATTTTACAGTATCCTTCCCCTGCCATGCCCATCAAGTCATGCCCACCAAGCCACACCACACCCACCAAGCATGTCCACAGAACCAGTAGTAAAAAAATTTGAATCCTACCACTGCAGGTATCAGATGTGATTCTGCCTAGCTTCACCTGCTACTTCCTGTCTGTTAGGAAGTTTAACTTACAAGTGTGTTCAGGTACCGCTAGTTGGTTTAATTTAGTTAGAAGAATGTCTGGAATGATGGTATTGAATGCAGAACTGAAGTTTACAAAAAGGATCCTTGCGTAGGATGGAGATTTGGAGATTTGGAGATTCAAGGTGTTGTAGGATGTAGTGCAGAGCCATATTAAGAGCTCTACCCTGCACTATTGCATTCCAGCCCTAAAGATCCTTTGTTTTTATGTCAGAATTTCTAGGTATTGCAGAAGTAGCCCAAACCTGTTTGCAATTTAACAGTCCAAAACCCATCATAGAGAAAAGAGTCCATTCTATTGGATAGAGTTATCTTTGTGTAAAGAAGTAGTAGCTTTCCCATCTGTCTTCAGTGATTCACTATCGTTGTCAAGGTAGATCAGAATCCAGGTTTGTTTTGAAATCCTGATTCTCAATCTCTTGCATACATCAAGGATGTTACCTTAAGGAAATTTTATACATTTTAAATATTTAAATAAATAAAAGTTCTTCGGCTGTTCAGAAAACTCATTGAAGAGTTGCATTAAGATGCTTTTTTACAATTCTCTAAGGAAAGAAATCTGGTTGATCACTATTAGCGCCAGCCAAGCCATTGTCTTGGTTGGCACCAATTTAGATTTAATGCCCTCTGTTATAATTGTGATGAAAAAAATAACTTCATGACCAATTCTGGTGAAGGTTGTAAAACAAAGGAAAGCTAAGGAAAGACTATAAGGATAGTCATAGTTTCATTTAGTGATTGCTTCATGTAACAAGCAAATTTGCTATCTCACTGTAGGCAGTTAGCAACCACCCAAGGTGAGTGAGGAATTAATACAGAGTGAAATATTTATTTCTATCTTAAGGAATAGTTTCATATTTATTCAGATAATGGGGCAACCAGGTTCCTGTTGATTGCCTTTGAGTTCTGAATTCTTAGGTTTGTCTCTTGACTATCTTGAGTCTTGACAACTTCCTTTGCTCCAGAGCTCCTGTTTCTTGGCCTTATCACTGTAGATTCATTTTTCTCACCATGTACAATTATACATCCGAACTAAACTATGATGTTTCTCTGTGTCATCTAATATGCCCATATGTGTAAATGGGTATTTGTTTATTTATTTGTTAGTTTGTTTATTTATTTGTTAGTTTGTTTATATTTTTGTTGTGCTTATGTATTATATATTGATAGCTAGTAACCCTTTGAGAGCTGTATGCAACAAAATTTCATTTTAATGTATGCCAATTAGTGCACATTTAAAATGACAATAAAGTTATTCTAAATCTTAGTACAAGCTACAACTAAATTCTACTCAGAGAATAATCCAGTCATCAATTTGGTTATAGTCTACCTGGAGAGTAAAGTATCAGAATGCACAGGGTCATGATAGTCCAGTTTGGAAAGCACTGCTGTGTGAATGGGCCTGCTCATCTAACTTTGTGACTGAAGAGCCAAGGATACCAGGAAGGAATCTGTAAGGGATTCATCTGAAATTTCAGCATAGAAAATTATTACCTGTCTCACATGCCAGGGCTATGTAGGGTAATTAGATTTTTTTAATTGGTTGGGCTTTTATTATGATGTGAATAATCTAATAGAAGACACAATGGAGGAGTTTCATAGCAAAGACCAAGCAGGCCTTTTGCCAAGAGGAGCTTTCATAATGGCTTCCTTCTATGCAAGACTGCAGGAATACATAGGGTTGGGCGCATACTTTTGCAACCTCCCCTATTTCTAGAGATAGAAATTTACTTTATGCTAACGATAATTCATTGTCTCTCCCTCTCTCCCTCCCTCCCTCTCTCTCTCTCTCACACACACACACACACACTCACACATCCCTATCAAATTTAAACAGTATGCCATTCTACCTCTTTCAAAAAGTAACTCTGGGCTGTGTATAGCAATTAATTAAAATTATAAATATATCAAAACAGTCATCATTAAAATATAAAATATACAAAGCAGAAGAGAGAGTGAATATTAACCACAGTGATAGAGCCACCTTAAGATTTCCTCAGTCCTCTCAATGGCAGTTATGTGCCCCGAGCTTCACAACTCGGTATTTTGGTTATAATGGTCCACGACAATAATCAAACTACCATTGTTAAATTTTTAATTTAAGACCAAATTGATCTAAGATCTAAGAATTACCCACTTTTTCAAAAATTAACTTTAGTTCTGAAATCCAAAAGAAAAAAAGCCATTGAAATGAACTATTAATGGAATTCATATTTGCATACTTGTTTCATTTCTGGAGTTCCTGAAAAGTCTTCTGGGTTTGTGAGATTAGTTCCAAGTCACTTCCTATGCCTTAGTAACTTTTCACTTAGGTTGTGATACTGATAGAGAATATTCATTGCCTTCTGTGAACAATATGGATTTTCCCAGATTGCAAAAGAGCTATAAGGATCAAACAGCCAGGGGTGATTGCAATGCTGCATCTTATACCTACACAATCTCTGCCATCACAATTGTGCTAAGCTCTCCTTGATCACTTTCCATCCATTGTTCCTTGTTTGACCTTCGGATATTTTGGAAAATAGGTTGTCTCCCTCTCCTCTCTGTAATAGCCCCTCAAATATTGGAACACTGCTATCATGTTACCCCGGCCATTTTCTCGACTAGCTATGTCCAGTGCCTGCAACTATTCTTCATATATATTTAGCCTTGTTGCTCTTCTCTGCTCTCTTTCTAGAGTCTCAACATATTTTTATTTATTTATTTTTATTTATTCATAAACATTTTGAATACAGTATATTGTCAGGGCATATCATTTACAAAGGAAAAGATAAAAAAATAACATATATATTAATAACAATGGTAATAGTGCCGCAGAATAATTTTAACTAAATATACCTTTATGTTAGTTTATTTGTAATCCTGTGGGTTATATTGGCATACTTATACTTATAAACCATCTTTATGTTTAGTTCATACATAGCAATAATCTTTGTTCATCTAATTTCCTACATATTTTTTATAGTGTGATGACCAATACTGGATGCAGTATTCCAAGTGTGGTCTTAGAGATATCATTTCAAAAGTTGGATCAGGGGTATCAAACTCCTGACATGAGTGGTGTCTAGCTGGCCATGTCCACCCTGGCCACACCCAATCACCTCCCAAGGTCAAATACCTTGATGCGGCCCTCAGTGAAATTGAGTTTGACACCTCTGGTTAGATTCTCTGTTTCCAAAATAACCCCCTCCCAAATCACCCATCATTTTCTGTTAAATTATTCTTTTTTGGTCATCTTTATTTTTTTTTCATTGGAAATCAAGCATTCCAGTTATTGGGGCATAGGTGATCATCCCAATTATGCAGTTATGTGATGAGACATAATGAAAATCATTATGAATTATGTACTTGAGTCATGACAGAAGTATGTTTGCACCATTTGCACAATAGCATTGTGATGTATATAGTGACAGTTTTGAGGTTATAGCAGTTTCTACTGATGCCTATAATCTTGGAACTAGTTTAAATAGCTATTCTCAGAGATTCATGTCTGTCCTTTAGTCCAAGAGCACGTTGCAAAGAGGGTGAGTTTCTGCATAACTTTTGTGGTTGTGTACTTGGAAATAAGAGTACAGCCACCAAACCACCAGCCTCAATGATAAACAATAACTCTGATACACTACCTCTTGTGCTATTGCTCAAACAATAATGTGAAAACTTCAATAATCTTAAATATGAATGGCTATAATTCTTCTAAGCATAAAAGAATGTTAATGTATTCAACATGTCAAGTTGGAGAAAACAGAGTAATATAGAAAATAATTAGAGATATAATTATAAAAGTAAATCAAATTCTATTCCAGGAGATTGGTCTCAAAAGATTTATATATGTGAGTTAGTAGTCTGGCCAAATAGACTTGAATGGGGTTTGTGATTCAATATTTTGTGTATTGATCTATATCAGTCAAGTGATTCAGCTGGTGAACTCTACTGTTTGCCTACTGAGAGTGTGAGGATGTCCTGAAAGAAAATAGCCAAAATATTTTACAGTATAATAAAGTAGTAAGTCTGGAACCCAAACATGAAAATGGAAATAATTGTAATTCATTATTAAAACTCCCACTTACACCTTAGGTTGCAACAAAGGCAAAGTGTATGTCCTCCCTTCATTTTTATGAGTGAAAAACAATATATACTATTTATTTATTTATTGATCGTATTTCTATACCGCTCCCTCTCCGAAAAGGGACTCGGGGCGGTGTACAGCCTAATAAATACTTAAAATACAAGAATACAAAATTAAATAGAGTTTAAAACCGAATTAAACATGAATATAGCTGCATCCCAAAAGTTTAAAAATGAAGTTAAAATTTTAAAAACCCTATTAACTTAAAACCCCTTAGACCCGCACTGGGCCAGGCCAGCCTGTTTAAAAAATAGGGTCTTAACTGCGCGCCGGAAGGAGAGGATATCTGTCATGGCTCGTATCTCCGGGGGGAGATCGTTCCACAGGGAGGGCGCTCCCACAGAGAAAGCACGCACCCTCGGGGCCGCCAGCCGCCAGCGATCAGGTGGCGGTACCCCAAGTAGGGCGACCCTGTGGGAGCGTACTGGGCGGCGGGAGGTTGTTGATGGCAGCAGGCGGTCCCGTAAGTACCCAGGTCCCGAGCCATGGAGCACTTTAAATACCGTCAGTACCACCTTGAATCGAATCCGGAAGGCCACAGGAAGCCAGTGCAGCCTGCGGAGAAGTGGTGTTACGTGCGCGCCCCGAGGGGCGCCCACGATCACCTGCGCGGCTGCATTCTGAACTAACTGCAGCCTCCGGAGACTCTTCAAGGGGAGCCCCATGTAGAGAGCATTGCAATAATCCAAGCGGGAGATAACGAGGGCAGAAGTGACTGTGCGAAGTGCGCCCAGATCCAGAAAGGGCCGCAATTGGTAAATCAGACGAATCTGATAAAAAGCCCCCCTGGTGATGGCTGCAATATGTTCTTCCAAAGACAGCCGCACATCCAGGAGGACACCCAAGTTGCGTGCCCTTTCCACGGGGGTCAAAACCTCTCCCCCCACGGCCAGCGAAGGAATAAGCTGGCTGTATCTGGGCGCAGGAAACCACAGCCACTCGGTTTTGGCCGGGTTGAGACGAAGCCTGTTACGACCCATCCAACCCCGCACGGCCTCTAGGCACCGGGTCATCACTTCGACGGCTTCGTTGGGGTGGCCCGGGGTGGAGATGTACAGCTGAGTGTCATCAGCGTATTGATGGAACTCCACCCCAAAGCCACGGATGATCTCACGCAGCGGCTTTACATAAATGTTGAACAGCAGGGGCGAGAGCACCGACCCCTGAGGCACCCCACAAAGCAGGGGCCTTGGGGACGATCTCTGCCCCCCCGTCAACACAAATTGCGAGCGGTCGGAGAGGAAGGAGGAGAACCACCGCAACACGGTGCCTCCAACCCCCAACCCCTCCAACCGCTGCAATAAGATACTGTGGTCGACAGTATCAAAAGCCGCCGAGAGATCTAACAGGACCAGGACAGAGGAACAACCTCTGTCCCGAGCCCTCCAGAGATCATCAACCAACGCGACCAACGCCGTCTCCGTGCTGTGCCCGGGCCTGAAGCCCGATTGGAGGGGGTCAAGATAACTCGCTTCATCCAGGAACCGGGGGAGCTGACGGGCCACCACACTCTCTACAACCTTCGCAACAAAGCGAAGGTTGGAGACAGGACGATAATTTGATAACAATGCTGGGTCCAGGGACGGTTTCTTGAGGAGGGGCCGCACCACCGCCTCTTTCAAGGCGGCGGGTAAAAGCCCCTCTCTCAAGGAAGCGTTTATAATACCCTGGAACCAGCCTCGTGTCACCTCCCGAGTGGCCAAGACCAGCCAGGAGGGGCACGGGTCCAACAAACAGGTGGTGGCATTCAGTCCTCCCAGCACCCTGTCCACGTCTTCTACAGTAACAGGGTCGAACTCAACCCAAATGGCCTCACCGATATCTACCCCCGCCCCCCCACCCGGAGATGCCCAGTCGAAGTCCAGCTCGTCCCGAATCTGAGCGATTTTGTCCTGCAGAAACCTAGAAAACTCCTCAGCCCGTCCCTGTAAGGGATCCTCCTACTAGGAGTTAACATTGAAAAAGTTTAGTGAAATGCTTTGTTTTCTTTCCTTAACTTAGGATGTGGTTATGTTGCTTTCATATTCCAGGAGATTGGCACTGTGGGAAATTCCCATATTGGAATACAATGGAGGACACTTAGCAGTGGTTAGCAGAAATAAGGAATAGGAGCATACAACATTAGGATATTTGGTTTCAAGAACAATTTTTTCCTGCTATTTTTAGCAACAATGTAATTATGGATATAGTAGCATGGTTCAGGAATTTAAAAAAATAATCATGCCTCATCTTGATGTTGAACTTTTAAAAATTAACATCATTCTCACAATGATTTATTTATTTTGTTAGATATCTATCCTGTCTTTATTACTTTATAAGGAACTGAAGGTGGAGAACTTATCTAATATTCCTTCCTCCTCTTAGTTTCCTACAACAACAACATAAGAAGTGGCTTGGGCTAGGAGAGAGTGACTGGTCACTCAGCCATTTTTTCAAGCCTAAAATAGGGCTAGAACTCAAAGTTTCTTGGTTTCTGGGCCAGTACCTTAACCAGTGGTATTATTCAGCAGGTTCTGACCAGTTCTGGAGAACCAGTAGCGGAAATTTTGAGTAATTCAGAAAACCGACAAATACCACCTTTGACTGGAGATTTTACAGTATCCTTCCCCTGCCATGCCCACCAAGCCATGCCCACCAAGCCAGGCCCACAGAACCGGTAGTAAAAAAAATTGAATCCCAACACTGACCTTAACCACTACTTTGTTTAAAAAGGAGGAAGGAATGTCAAAACAACTTGTAAAGAATTGCATGTGAAAAGAGTATTGGAGAAAACAATCTTGTAAAGCTGCAAACTTCAAAGATAACATTTCAGAATAATCTGCCAGAGAATGATGCAAAATACAAGAGAGGTTGTAGCAAATTACAATCTGAGATAGACCTGTTAGTAGGAAAGGAAACTAGAATGAGCAGTAATACTTTGCAAGATGCATCAAACTTGAAGTTAAGATGTTTGTTATTTATTTGCATATGGCAAGCATCCGGGAGTGACAAGGAGTGACTGGGAGGGGTGAGGCTGGGCCAAGCATGGTGAGGAGAGGCTGGGTGAGGCAAGGTGGTCATGTGATTGGGTGGCCATGGCCAACTGGACATCACTCATGTCGAGGGGCACCTTGCCTCAGTCAGCCTCTCCTCGCCATACTAGGATAGAATCAATGTCAAGTGAATGTTAGTGCTGATTTATAATGCTTTGGTAAGACCACACTTGGAATATTGCATGCAGGTTTGTTTACCACAGAAAGTTAAAAAAAAGACATTGAAACTATAGAAAGATGCAGAGAAGAGCAACAAAGATGATTAGGGGACTGGAGGCTAAAGCATATGAAGAACAGCTGCTGAAACTGGGTATGTCTAGTCTAATGAAAAGAAGGATTAGGGGAGGTTTTAAGAAGAGATTGGACAGCTATTTGTTGGGAATGGCATAGATCTGTTGCTTGAGCAGAGGATTGGACTAGAAGACCTCTAAAGTGCCTTGCAAGTCTATTACTCTATATTCTCATTTGAAACAATAAACTTATCTATGAATTAACCACTTCCAATTGTGGGTGACATTTTTGCTTCCACAGTTGAATGCTCCTTTTGCATATATAGGGAAGTGTGTGCTATGAGATGCTGAGAATAGAGGAATAATAGAAACATTATTTAAAATTGGAATAGATACTGGAGATCATCAGGTCCAACCTTCTGCCCAGCACAGAAATCCACTGCTACAGCATCCCTAACAGATGCCATCCAGCCTCTCAATCTACACAAGCATGTCTAGTGAAGGATAGTTCACCATCTCTCAAAGCAGTCTATTCCATTCCACAGCTCTTACTATTAGGAAATGCCTATCTTCTGGAACAACTCTGAAAATTCTGCCCCACCTTCCTCCTGTTAGTTCTTCAGATGTCTGAAGACATATATCATGTCTCCTGGTTGTCTCTTCTTATCAGAGTAAATACATTCAGTGACTTCAGTTGTTCTTCATACATTTTCCCGCAGCTACTTATTGTCTTGATTATTCTTCTTTGGACACACTCCAATTTGAAAAAGTCCTTTCTAAAATAGGGTTCCCAGACCCAAATGCAATGTTCTGAATATAATCTTGATGCTGTATTTCCTTACAGTGTGATGCAGAATCACTGATGTTTTATGGTTATTGAATTATTTATTTATTTATCTAATAGTAGCATGATTTAAATCTCATTTTGAATTATAGAATTGGACATTAGATCTCATCTGGTCCAGTCTCTAGTAGAATCCACTAGAATGTATCCTGCAGATAATCACAGAGTTTCTCTTCTGAAGACCTCTCAGGAAGGTCACAATTCACAAGTTTATGCATTTGATGCTTGGTAGTTTCTATAGTCAGAAAGCTATTCTGGTTATTTAGCCTGACTCTTCTCCCATGAATGATTTTAACTCATTGATTTTGGTCATATGTTCTAGGACAATAGAAAACAAGTCCCCATCCTTTTCTTTGTGAGAATCCTTCAGATATATGAAGACTGCTGTTACACCTTTTATTAACTGATTTTTCTGCTTGCAAAACATGCCTATACTCTCCTCGTAAGGGCATGACCTGCAGACTCTTCACTATCATGAAGAGCCGTAAAAGTCATTCCGCCTTTCTCTGAATTTCCTCCAGCATATTATTGTTCTATGGAACTATCCTGCCACACAATGCCAGATGAGACTTGACCAAGGCACAATACTGTATTGTAAAACAATTAGAATGAAACAATTATTTGCCAATGATTCAATGTTTCTGCTAATGCACCATAAGGTAGTACTTGCCCCTTTTACACTGCATTGCTGATTTAGGTTTAACGTATGGTGCCCCTTTCAGATCTGTTACTGCCAAGCCAATTTTTCCTATCCATTTAGGAATTTTACATTTCTCTATTAAATTTTATCCTTCTTTTCGGTCTAAGACTGCTTAAATGTTTTTGAACCTTTCCAAATTTGGTATTATCTGCAAAAAAAGAAGTGAAGTGATTCATGAGGATTCTTTGGATTCAGTCATTCAGCCAATTGAATAATCTAATAGGAGTAATTTCTGGCTGATATTTTATCATTTTATGAAATAGAACATCATGAAACACTCTTTCAAAAGCTTCACTGAATGTAAAGCATATCCTTGATCTACTAATAAAACTGATAAGATTAGACTGGCATGATTTCTTCATGAAGACTCATGCTGACTTCTGTTAATTAAAGCATGCTTGCATAAGTGCTTGCAAACATATTGCTTGATAATCTGCTTGCCTGTTATAAATGAGAAGTTGATGTGTTTAAATTTTGTGGGCTTTTTTTCTCTTTCTAAAGGAAAGGATGAAATATCTTTTCTAGGAGAATCTTCTGGGAGAATACAATAGCTGCCCTCACAATAGTACGTGGGAAACAATATTAGATATAAGTGTTTATTTTTTAAAAGACATTCTATCATGATATTCAATTATTTTACATTAACTGCAGCTTGTTAACAATTTCATTAAATTTTTAATATATAAAATAATAATAATTTTTAATATATAAAATAATTGATCCAAGAAGCAACATAAAAAAGATCATGTAGATAATTGATCAATAATGTCCAACTATTTACAAAGTCTGCATTACTATTAATCCTCTTATCATTCCTTATCACCCATTCCCTCCCATGCTTGTGACTGTATGAATGAAACAAAGTTGTTGTTTGTATCCTTATGATTTATATTGACTGTTTCCTAATATGATTTGATTGCTTATTGTACCCTATGACTATTATTAAGTGTTGTACCTTATGATTCTTGACTCTTGACGAATGTATCTTTTCTTTTATGTACACTGAGAGTATTTGCACAAGACAAATTCCTTGTGTGTCCAATCACATTTGGCCAATAAAAAATTCTATTCTATTCTAAACTGGACTATTGAGCATTGATAAATTAATTACCAGAAAAAATGTCATGCACCAAAGTGATAAATATAAATTAGCCCCAAGTTACATATTTTTAAATGTTTAATTTCTACTATGTGCCTTTATTGTGGTTACATTTTTTTGTATTCCAAAAATAACAAATCCACAAAGCTTCAAAGTAATTTGGCAATGCAAGATGAACCTAAAAAGACCTAAATAAATACTAAGTTGTTTTAAAACATTGCTTAACGTTTCCACATAAATTGTTGTATTGAAATTCTTTCTAAAACATTCATTGAAAATATAACATCATCAAATTTTCAAAAAAGATACCCATTTATGATAGAAATAAGTATTAGTCAAAATGTGGTAATGTTTTTACATGGCTGTTGCATTTAGCCTTTAGTTCTTTAGTAAGCTCCATTGAAATGAATAGGGCATAAAAAGGCGGGCAGGGAAAGCATACGACACAGGCAATTTTATCCTTACACTTTTTGGTATGCATTTATTAACAGTTTTATATCCCACTTTTTAAATAAATTCCATTATGGCTTATAACCTATTATTACATTCAATAAGATAATCAAACATCTATTAGTTTCAATGTGTAATATAGAGGTAGCCCTTGACTTAAGACCATAGTAAGGACCAGAATTTCTGTTGCTAAGCAAGGCAATTGTTAAGTGAGTAAGTGCCCAAAGTTACAATCTTTTTTTGTCATGATTAAACAAATCACTATAGTTGTTTAGTGAGTCATGTGATCATTAAGTGAATCCAGCTTTTCCTGTTGTCTTTGCTTGTTGAAAATTAGCTGGAAAGATCATATGATCCCAGGTTGCTACAACTGTCATAAATAAATGCCACTTGCCAAGTGCCTACATTCAGATCACATGACCATGGAGTTGGTGCAATGTAACTAACTTTTTTCAGGGTTATAACTATGAACAATCAGTAAAGAAATGACTATAAGTTGAGGACTACCAGTATATCATGTAAATAGAAGAAATTTAGATGGCTATGAGAGCATAGCTCTGGAATTTTAACTGCATGGAAACTCTGGGAGTTGAAGTCCACACATCTTAACATGGTCATGGTCAACAAATGCTGATATGGAGAGGTGGCAATAAATACATTAACATATGTTTGAATAATAAATACAACGAAGTGGGAACCGCTAAAGGAATAATTAAGTCTTTGGGTTGTCTTCTTCTGCCAATTTCTTTTCTTTCTTCCTTCTCTCTCTCTCTTCACAGTTGTGGTGTTTATTCTTGCAGCTACATAGCCAAACAGTAGTGTTTGTGTCACAGGTTACTAATTCGCTGCAAGAGATCAGAAATAATTGAAAACATGAGAAGCAGAAAAAGGCAAAGCTGTATCAGCCACATACAACTTTTTATTTCTTGTCCATGTACCTTGTAGTCTCAGTGATAGACTTACTACTTCTGTCTGCAACAGACCATCTTATCCTAATTATGTTTTGTAATGAGGTTTTTAAGAGCACCAACACATCTTGTGTTTATAGGACCTCTTTTGTTAGGTATAAAATACACTTTCTTGCTGATCACACTGCATTTATATTACCACTGTTGATGGCATTGTTAAAATCATCATTTCATAATGTATGAAACATATTGCAATAGCGTATGAACAAAATAAGAATTCAGATGTCTAACAAAAAAAAAGCAATCCTTTATTCAGGTTGCTTAAAAATCTCACTACCTTCAGTAAACAATTACTGTTGCTGGATTATAGCTAAGGTGTACAGGGGGTGTCAAAGTGGTGACCCATGGGGCCACACTCTTTCCATCTTCACAAATGGGAAAAATATTGTGAAACATCACGTGATAGCAACATGATGTGGTGACATGCAGGTCTACTAAACGATCTTCATAAATACCTTTGTAAATCTTTGGATAACCTTCTGAACCCATGGCATTGTCGTATTCAGGCAGAATTGTTTCCCATCTTTCTTGGTGACTCTGTGACAATGGAAAGAATAACATTAGTTTCTGAGTGAGATCCAACAGCTTTTGCCTGGCCTACAGTAACTAAAATGCAGCATGCTAGCCGTGAACACTTACATGACTTCAGGCCTAATGCAATGAGGTCCCTCAGGTATGTAATCCACAGAAGCAATGGACCCGGTTGAAATTCCATGGGAAAAGACCTTCACACACTGGCAGCGCAATTCTCTTGCTGTGGAGAAAAAACAACCAGAGACTCACAATGCAATCCTATTCATATTTATGCAGATATTACGAAATCTGTCCCCTGGCCATACTTTCCAATGAGTATAATAAGAAGATCCATACAGAATATTTAACTCCAGATATTATTCCAAGGATGAATGCTTTGACTGAAAAATAAACAACTCCAAATCTACTGATAGTCTCATAAATGAATCCCACACAAGCAAGCAAAAGATTTTATATGATTGTAAGCACTTATTCTTATATTAGAACTGCAACAACATTAAGGTTTTCAACTATATACAGGTAGTCCTCAACTGATCCCCACATTTTTATTGCTAAGGGAAACATTTAAGTGAATTTTGCCCCATTTTTTGACTTTTTATGCCATCGTTGTTAGGTGAATCACTGCAGTTGTTAAATTAGTAACATGGTTGTTAAGTGAATTGGACTTCCCAATTGACTTGCTTGTAAGATGGCCACAAAAAGTGATCATATGACCCTGGGACGCTGCAACTATCATAAATACGAATCAGTTGCCAAGCATCTGAATTTGAATCACATGGCCATGGGGATGCTGCAATGGTCATCAGTCACTTTTTTCAGTGCTGTTCTACCTTTCAACAATCACTAAATAAACTGTTGTAAGTTGAGGACTACCTGAATTTCTTTTTGGAAGTTTATTGAGAGATATTTTATTAATATCTTGTATTTATACCTTTATTACATAATCCCATTTTTTTAGTCTTCCCAGTTCCTCTAAATTTTTGCATTATCACTATAGAAACCTGGTTTTAACAAACATTGATAAAAAGAGAAAATAAGAACAAACGTTTTACAATATTACTTTATTCTAAAAGGTTTGTGTAGGTTATTCTCAATGTTAACACAATCTATTAGCACCCGAACTCCAACTATTATATTCATTTATCATGTAGTTCACTCTTCTTTTTTATTTCACATTTTATAAATAAAAAATTTCAGACTATTTAAATTCTGCCTTATGAAGTCATTACCTGTGTGTTATGTTTTCCCTTTAATACAGCACCCTTACATATACCTGAGAATAACCTAGGTTATACTTACATGCCTGAACTGATGTGGGAAATTTTATTTATTTATTTATTTATTTATCAATTGCTTACAAGATAATAGGTATAAGTAAAACATAATTATGAATACATGGATACATTGTCTCCAATTCTCCCCATTTTTCTTATCTTCTGCACCTTTTCTATTCCAATATTTCCAGCTAACCAGGCTACCTTAACAGATGGTATAATAGTGCTGTATTTATATGTAAGAATCAGAGCAGCTTTTTAAAATCATACCTGAGAGGCCCCATTTTTTCTGAAAATAATGATATTTGGATATGAAGAATTAACTATTTTCATGGAGTTTGGGCTACACAATGCCTCTGAATATAACACAGGCTACTGTAGGTTATACTACAGACTGTCTTAACTTAGCTAGTATAGTGTGGGTACTTTTTTAACTGCCACAAAAGAAATTACAGCTACTTTGTGAAGAAAGTTTTAACTTACAAAATATTAAAATATACATTATATACAAATATACAAAAGTTAAATATGAGAACAAATAATAAAAGGTGCAGTCAGAATCATTTACCATAGGCATGAAAGGTTGAACAATAGTGGTCAAACAATAGAAATGTATGGATTTTAAAATATGAATATAGATGGTTTTAATTTGGTTAAGAAAAGAATAATTAAAAGTTCAGTATTCATGGAAGAAAAATACTTGGAAAGAATGCTAAAATTTTTGTGTTCTTTAAATTATTTTGTAGAAAGAGAAATAAATAGTTTTAAATTCTAGTCTAAAAATAATTATGGAATTATTTGAATATGATTTATTTATTAATGAGTTAAATTATAAACTCTTCTCGTACTGATGGTATATAACTTGACCTTCAAATTAGTATAATATGACGGCTTTTTACTAATAAAAGAGTTGTCAATTTGGTAAGTTATTTGGTAAGTTACATGACAGAAATTAGAATTTACCCTATTTTACTATCAGACAATCTCAGTCAGCCGACACACAAATAACAGGCTATTTTTACTTTGTAGTACTTTTTATAATTGTGATATGTGTTATTGCTTGGGATTTTTAAAGTGGAAAAACCATTATATATATTGTTTGGTTGATAAATATATTTGATATTTTTATTGAAGCTTATATTTTGCCCCTTTAATTTGAAATCACCTCAATATGTAAATGGGACTGTGAATATGCTTAAATATTCATTGAGTCCTAAGTTCTATATGTGAATGCCAATAAGATCCCTGATTCTGTCAAAGCACCACAAGAAAGCATATGTTTTTCACAGAAATGATGAGTTTTGAAGAAGACATTCATCAAGCACAAGATAGTTTGTTTTTTATATCATCGTTGTTTAAATAGCAAACTGATAGGATGACCATCCTGCCTCAGAAGCATCTTCTATTCCACTCCCTCCTTCCCTCTCTGTCTCTCTGGTATTGAGATCTTTCAGATGCGTAGTGCTAAGTTTACTACATTCTCATATTCGAATTGCACTACCCAGGTACCACCACTTTCTCTTCCCATCTGCGCTAAACGAAAACAGAAAACATTTGAAGTTTGACGGCTGCAGTGCGCAATCACCTTCGAAGCACAAAACATTCCCTAGTGATGGGATGCCCCTGCAAGGGTTTGTTTCTGAGCGTGTGCAGTTCGGAAACGGGATTCTGCCTTCTTCAAAGTTCTCTGCGATAAAATTAGGAGACGACGTACCTCTAGGCAAGTGAGTAGAGTTGCAGAGAAATAGACAGGGAACTCGACAAACGAGTGAGGAGACTGTGACCGCATCACCCCCGCGCTCTCTAACAACCTACTGCGACAGTATGGAAGAATTCCATAACCCCTCAGAAACCTCGCTTGACCCAAAGGCAGCGACTGCTACCAGCGCATACCAACGCATAGCGCAGAACTGTCAGGCAGCACCCGACGGAAGACAGCTACCTGTTCGCCTTTTTCCCTGCAGCTTCCCTGCCTGGGGTCAGAAATCAGCTTACCCTGGGTCTCCAAGGCACTCCCGGCGAGCAGCAGGAAGAGGACAAATAGGGAGGTCGTGCGGAAGGCTAGGCAGCTCATGTTGGCACAACAGGTTGTAGTACACTCTGAGTGGCTCCATCCAGCCGCCGGGTTTTTATCCCTCTGGGGTAACGACCCAGGCGAGGCAGCAGTTCTTCAGAAATCGTCAACGGCGGCGCTCTCAAGACCCACCCTTTACGAGAGCAAGGGCTAAAAGGGCGGAGTACGATCTCTGAGCCAATTCCTCGAACTCCGGGTTAGGAATTTAAGAGTGGGAAAGGGAGGGGAGAAGGAGGGGAGGAAAGGGAAGGAAGGGGATCATGAACAGGAAGTTATTTTGTCTGAACATCGGGGGGAATGTGTGTCCACCTTAATCAGCAACTATTACTGTATGGTTTCTATGACTCTGTGGTTTCTTCCCCAACCCCCAAAAACTTTTAACCTTAGACTGTCTACTATTGACCTCAACTCTTTCCTAAGAGGTCTGTAGGGGGCGTGCATAAGCACACCAACGTGTGTCCCTGTCTTATTTAGAATTTTAGAATTTATTTGATTTGTTAATCGCTTACAAGATAATAGGAATAAGTATATACATAGTTATGAATACATGAAATGGGTACATATAAAAAATACAAGAAACAATAGGACAGGAATGGTAGGCACACCTCCTACAGACCTCTTAGGAAAGGGGTGAGGTCAATAGTAGACAGTCTAAGGTTAAAGTTTTTGGTGTTGGGGGAAGAAACCAGAGTCAGGTAGAGTATTCCAGACATTGACCACTCTGTTGCTGAAGTCATATTTCCTGCAATCAAGTTTGGTGTGGTTAACCTTGAGTTTGTATCTATTGTGTGCTCTTGTGTTGTTATGGTTGAAGTTGAAGTATTCATTGACAGGTAAGTCATTGCAATGTATGATTTTATATGCCATACTTAGATCAGACTGAAGATGGCATAATTCAAGGTTTTCTAGGTCTAGAATTTCAAGTCTGGTGCCATAAGGTATTCTACAACGAGTACAGGAGTGGAGAACTCTTCTAATGAAATATTTCTGGACTTTTCTCAACTGTGTTAATATCAGATATGTAATGTAGGTTCCAGACTGATGAGCTGTATTCGAGTATTGGTCTAACAAATGTTTAGTATGCTCTAGTTAGTAGTGTGATATTACCAGAGAAAAAGCTTCGTAGGATTAGGTTAACAACAACGCCTTTTTGGCTATGTAGTTACAGTGGACTCTAGCACTTAGATCATTAGAGATGAATATTCCAAGGTCCTTTACAGAGCTTGGATCATCAACAAGGTCTTGACTATTCAGCTTGTATTTTATTTTCTGATTTTTTTTGCCAATATGTAAGACAGAGCATGTATTTGTTGAGATTTGAAGTTGCCATTTGTTTGACCATTCTGATACATAGTCAAGATCTTTTTTAATGGTAACAGTATTGTCTGTGATATTGAACAGCTTTACATCATCAGCGAAGAGAACGCAGTTACTCTTAACATGATCGCAGAGGTCATTTATGTAGAGTATGAAGAGGGTAGGTCCTAGAACACTGCCTTGGGGGACACCACTATTGACAGGTACAGAATTTGATATTGTTTCTTTTATTTTTTATTTTTCTTATATGTATCCATGTATTCATAACTATGTTTTACTTATACCTATTATCTTGTAAGCAATTGACAAAATAAATAAATAAACAAACAAACAAATAAATATTAAAAGAGATCAGCAAAGGGATGCTGTTTGGAAAGAGGTACCAAAGATATTGCTGAGCTAGCATCTAATCGGCCTTAGCTGATTTCAAAACGCTCATCAGGGAGCCATAGGTTAGTTTTTGGAAAGATCACCAAGCATTCTTAACAATGAAAGCTAGACTGGAAAAACAGGGGGAAAACCCCAGACAAAGACAGTGGCAAACATTTCCCTATTTCTCACAAGCAAACAAACTATATCTAAAAAGCTGATGTGGTTCATATCTTCAAAATGGGAGGAAAATGGATCCACAAAACTGCAGCCCAATCAGCCTGACATCAATATCTGGAAAGAGCAACAGATCTGTGAACAGCTAGAAACTTTTTTTGTTTGTTTTAACCATTAAGTTGTATCTAACTCTTGGTGACTTCGTAGGCAAATGCTCAAGCAAGCAAAGCTATTACTAGAGGGCAGAAACAGATCATGCCAGACAAAAGTCTTTGACAAAGTAACTAAAGTAACTAACTAAATTAGTGGACCTAAGAAATGCTGTGGATCTAGTAAACTTGGACTTCAGTAAGGCATTAGACAACAACCACAATCTATTTCTTGGTAAAATAGAAATATGTGGGGTAGACAATACCAGTTGGATTCATAACTGATTGACCACTTATGACTTGACCAGTTATCCTACACCTACAGGGAGAGAAGCATGTAGTGGGATACTCTACAAAATCTTCATAAACAATTTAGACAAGGAAATGAAAGGTGAACGCATCAAGTATGTGAAGGACACCAAGCTGGGGGGGTGGGAACAGATTTTGATGGATTCAAACACTGGGCCCTATCCAACAAATGCAATTCAGTGATGAGAAAAGTGAGGTACTACAGGCAAGAAAAACTACATACTGGTATATAATAGGTAGTTGGTAGCTCAATTGTGTAATTGTGAGAGGGATGCAGAAGTCGAATGGAAACCAGTATGTGCTCCAGCTGCCAAAAAAGCCAATGCAATCATAGGCTGCATCAACAAAGGAATAGTATCAAAGTTATAGGTAGAATTATTTCCAATTTATGCTCTTTTAGTAAGATCACATTTGGAATAATGCATCCAGTTTTGGTCACCATGATGTAAAAAAAGATGTTGAGGCTACAGGAAGAGTGCAGAGAAGAACAACAAAGATGTTTGGGGAGCCAGAGGCTAAAACATGTGATGAACAGTTATAGGAATTGGGTATATCTAGTCAAAGGACTGAGGTAATATGATAGCAATCTTTGAATATTTCAGGAGCTGTAATAGAGAAAAGGAGGTTAACCTGTTTTCCAAAGCACCTATGGGCAGGACAAAAAGTAATGGGTAGAAATTTATCAAGGAGAGATCCAACCTAGAAAAAAGGAGAAATTTCCTGACAGTGAGAATAATTAATCAATGGAATGCTCTGCCTCCAGAAATTGTGGTTGCTCCATTACTGAAGGTTTTCCTGAAGAGACTGGACAACCACTTGTCCAAATGGTATAGGTTCTCCTGGTTGAGCAAGTGGCTGGACTAGAAGCTCTCCGAGGTACCTTTCAACTATTATTCTGTATTCTGATTTACTATTCTGTATGGGGCTGACCTTGTAGTCTCTAGGGTTGAGCTGACTCTAAGGAAACTATATTTTACTCTACAAAAAAACTACATTTTATCCCAGTCTGTCAGCTGAAGTGACTGGGATACAATCCTTTTCTGAAGCACTGGGTTTCAGGCCCTTCTTTATCCTACTCCAAATTGCAATTCAGAATCTGGTTGGGCCAGATTGCTTTCCCAGGCCTGATGGGGCAAGATAAAATAATAGAGTTGGAATGGGCCATTTAGAACATTGAATTCAGTACCTGCTTGGTGCACCTATCCATTTTAAGCAGAAGGGTATCTTCAGTCTCCTCCACTTGAACCATCAGCTTCTGGATAATTTCTGATTTGCACTTTGGAGTTAAAACAGATCTTGACTTTTTTTTAAAACATTTTGAAGATTTTGGCAAGAGCTAATACAGACACCCACACCCACACACACAAACACATTATGTGTATAAAAATTCATGCCCTTGTCATCTCCCATTGGATTACTGCAATGTGTTCTACATAGAGCTGCCCTTGAAGAATATTCAGTAGCTACAGCGAATACAGATTGTAGCAGATTGACAGTTCTGCAGGCCCCTTGGGTGGCATATGTAAGTCTGCTGTTACATGAATTCACTAATTGCCAGTTTCTTCCTGATACCATTCAAGGTGTGGGTCATTACCTTTAGAGGCCATTATGGCATGGGTCCAGGGTATCTGAAGGATCACCTTATTGTGATGTGACTAATCTGTCCCAGTAATTCCAATGAAAAGGGTGTACTACAAATCCATTAGCGAAAGAATTTCAGTGGGCAGAGCATTTAGGAGAAGAGCATTTTCTGCTGTGGTTGCCTTCCTCTATACTCTCATCAGAGGTGAGGACCATATCTAAATTCCAGAGCCTAAAAAGTTCCTGTGCTATATGGCCTGGAATCTCAACAGGGGCCTACTAGACTGAGGGTGTCTGACGTGATAAAGAAGATTCTCACCCTCAACCTGCCCATTATCTTGGTTCTTAAGTTTTAATCTTTTTATTCTAATTTTAATTGTTTTTGGCACCATTTAACTTTTATTATATTGTAAAATACCCAGAGACACAGTGTTAATGAGATTGACAGCATAGAAATTAAATAAATTAAATAAATAATATGTTCCAATAACCTTTTCTCTAAGCTAAATGTACCCACCAGTCTGTCTTTACAGACTTTGTTCTCTTTGCTGTTCTCTCTGTTTATTCTAATTTTTCAGAATCCTTCTTAGAGGATATGTATTCTATTTGTAATCCATGTGAGATTGAAATTATATTTTAATTTATGCAACTAATATGTATGTATATATGTATATATATATTGCATAAATTAAAATATTTGTATTTTAGATATCTGCACACATCTGGAAATGTAGTTATTATTTAATCTTCAACCTGTGTTATTTTGAAATCAGTGAATTTTATTTTCATTCTTTTAATTGTTTTTGACACCTTTTAACAAATGGAAGGGTCAGATCAAGAAACCTTTTGGCTCTGGTTTGATCTAAGGTATTTGGGAATGAGGGTGAAACTGACAATAGTTTTAATAATTTGCCTTTCTACTCTCAAAATAACCCAACTGATCAGCATTCTGCTTCATCTCATATCTCCTCTCATCAGTTCCTATTCTGGAAATCTAGGTCTTTCTAGAATAAGGACAAGAAGAGGAGATGAAGTTTCCATAATTTTATTTGGGCACAATGAGAAGCATATTAGTGTTGTTATACTTCAACAATATATTGGAAAAATTATAGTGACCATCTTTACTTTTAGATGAGGCAGCTTCAGAAAACAATGTGGGATGTTGAACTCGGCTTTTGCTGTCTTTGCCAGTTTCTTTGTATTTGTTGTTTCAGTCAGTCCATCCTCATTGATCTAAAGCAGTATTCCACCTCACCAATTTGAAGATGTATGTATTCTGGGAGTTGAAGTCTACACAACTTGAAATTGTCAAGGTTGACAATTAAGAGATGCAATGACCATTGCTCTAGTCCAGTATCCCATTCTATATTGCCAAGCTAATTGCCCAGTCTTGACACAGATCTGCCTATCCCTTTTCTGGAACCATATCAACATTAGTGTTTCCCCATGTTTTTGTTTTTAATTCATTCTATTTTAGCTCAAAATTGCTCAAATGAGAAAGAGAAGAAGGGGCAGTTTTGAGAAGACTCCTGAGTTCAGAATGTCTCCTTCTCCACTGGTGAATGTTTTCTTCTATGATGATGTGTGACCCGCAGCAAAACCACAGTCACCTGTTGTATAATGACCAGCACATTCAAAGAATAGGACAACATCATTAATCAGAGCAGATATAATAAAATAGGAAAAGAACAACTGGCACCATATTAAGGATGAACAGTAGGATGGACAGCACTTTAATTCAGTCACTGCTTTTCCACTAGGTCTAAATAACTAAAACTTAGAAATGCCATTTATTACCTGCTCTCAAAATGAATTGTTGGGACAGACTTAAATGCAGACATGCTACTTATACATTGTGTGTTAGAAATCTCCTATCCAAAGAATATTATTTAGATACTATATTTATTGCACATATTAGGTTTCATTTTTCTCCAATCCAGCAGTTGCTGCACACAATATATTATCTGTAAAATTATTATAGCCTTACTAGGTACACCAAATAGGAAACAGGATCAGATAAGCATTTCTGCTTTATTTTAAAGCTGCACTAACAGAATTTTGCAAGTCTGAAAATACAGTTCTCCCACAATTTTCTTTACAGCTAAAGAAACTAGAGGGGGGGTTTCCTTATGTGCTTCTTGTCCTACCAACTATGAAGTTATGGGCTACACAATTTCTTATGTGATTGTTCTATAGCAGCATCTCTTGGCCTTATCTCCAAAGATCTTTTTGCATACTATTATAGATGACTAGCTTAATCGGTGACACTTGCTTCATGTATGATCCAAAGGGCCATCCTAAATATTTCGAAACACTATTTCTTGGACAAGTCTTAGTATAATATTTTTATATGTCATAAAAAATAAAACAAGCTTATGTCTGCAATTTACTTCCTGGCAAATATAGCTAATAGGGAAGTGTAGTTGATTCATGAATTTAATTTCCAGCAACTCCTATTTATGCAAATCAGCTGGGGAAGGGGAGAAACAGGTAATAAGTATCAAACGCAGTGACTCCAGATAATATCTCACCATTGCTAATCTTCATGCATTTCCCTTTTGACAATGCATGCTCTTTAAAATATCTCACAAACCCATTTTTGGGGTAAAAACCATAAAAAGGAAATTATTTAAAACTGACTTCAATTTTCTGAACACAAATAACATTCTTTTGAGGAAGGAGCCACTTTTCTTCATTTAATAAATTTATTCACATTCATGCACCTTTCACAAACGCTAACTTACTCTAATTCCTATCCAATGGCTGACCATTAGCAACTAAGTGATATGTAGCAACTTCCCCAAGGTGTTTTTGCTCATTGCTCTGTCAGAGAAGCAAAACCTTTAGAAATAACTGTCCATGTTATATAAGTGAACTAAGCTGTGTGCTGTTCATAGGAAAAGGTGATTATATTCAATGATCAGAAAATCTTGGGTTTCAAACAACACAAAATCTTTTACATGTTATGGTATTCCCATATTACAATAGTGAATAAAAAGTACGAAAAGAGAAAGACAGTTCCTTTTTTTATTAGAGCCTCAGTCAGGGCTCCCCGGATTTTGCAATTAAATGATTACACTCAATAATCTAAATTGTTTGGATGGACTGCAAAAATAGTTACAACATTAAGAGCAACAAAATATTAAAATATATTCATATGCAGCATAGAGAAATGAAGCAAAAAACTTCTACTTTGAATCTGGTCTAGTAATACTGGTAAAAGACTGCTTAGGAAGTACTTTACTAAGGCAGAGGTATCCACAGTGGAAGTAAAAAAAAAGATGGGAGATGCAATGATGATGTTGATGATATCTGTGCAATCATGACTAATGTCATGTCTGATTCTATGGACCAGCTCTGTCCATGTTTTCTCATTTTCTCTGGCTTTTTTTCAATTGTTTTATGCTCTGGCTGGTGTCAGCAATGATGGGGTCTAGCCACCAAGTTTTTTGGCAATCTTGTTTCCTTTTACCACTGGCCTTTGAGTCATAAAAGTTCCAGGCATTTATAAATATAAATCCATATCTAAAGCTCTAGGGAGAAGAAAACTCTTCTGGGTTATGTTTATAAATTCCATCAACATGAAAAAATGTAAGCATGTCTTTCCATTTACAAGATTTCTGTTGCAAAATGCTCCCACCCACAGTACCCCCATCCCTGAAATGGTTATACAGAGCATTCTACCTGTTCAATTTTCATCAATATAGTAGAAAATAATTTCACCATTTAGTTGAAAATGTTCTTATAAATATTTAAATATTGTGACAATATCATTGTTTTTGCATGCTTTATAGGTGCAAAAACACTGAATAGAATGAACTAGCATTCTAGGCTGTCTAGAAGGGTTCAATCTATTTTCCAAAGCACTAGAAGGCAAGGTAAAAGGCAATGGTTGAAAACTAACCAAAAAAAGAGGGAACCTTGAAGTAAGGAGAAATTTCCTGACAGTGAGAACTATCAACCAGAGGAATAGCTTGCTTTCAAAAGTTGTAGGTACTCCACCATTGGAGGCTTTTAAAAAGAGATTGGACAGCCACTTGCCTGAAATGATATAAAACAATGATGGCTAATCTTTTTGGCACCAAGTGCCCAAAGTGCGCACATGCACTCCCAAAATGCAATGCACACATACGCCATGCACCCAATCCTGCTGTACATTCATGTGCGACCCCACACAAAACTCTCCCACATGTGTGCCCTGCCCAGCGCATGCATGGCGGAGACCTGAAGATCAGCTGGCCAGTGGGAGGTGGTATTCAACCGGTTCGCACAGCTTCAGGCAAACTAGTAGCGGTGATTTGGTATGGGTCGCCGAACCGATGGTGACCCCTGGCTGGCCACAGCCCTGACCCAGTCACCTGGTCACTCACTTGCCCCAGTTGCTCTCCTAGCTTTCCCTCCATGTGGTGGCTGCAGTGCAGCTCAGGCAGATGTTCCATGGTTGCTGCACATGTGCACTGCATGTGCAGCTGCTACACATGCAGTATGGCCTGGGACATCCATCCACCTGCCCACCTTCCCGGAGCACACTTTCTTCTTTCTCCCAGCGGATGCGCCTCTTCCAGCCCGGCCCGGCCCGGCCAGCCAGGAGGTAGGTAGGCGGATGTCCCAGGGCTTCTCGCTCCCCTTGTCATGAGATGCCTACAGTTGCTGCATGCTTTTTTCAGTGTGGCTGGAGTCCAGCAGCTGCACCAAAAAAAGCATGTCCTGTTCTATGTGCCGGGCCTGGCAAGTCCGAGCAACTGGTGCATAGAACAGCTGCTCTCCTCCTTCTCTGCTTGTTTGTTCTGTATGGCCAAGGAGGAGGAGAGCAGCTGTCCAGTTGGGGGAGGCTTCTTGCACTGTGAAAGAGGTGGCTGGAGATCAAAAAAGAGTCACCTCCAGCCGCCTCTTTTTCAGTGCAAGAGTCCTGTAACTGCCGCTCTGCTTCTCCAATGCGTCAGTGCATGTTGTGCTTTTTTCAGTGGGGCTGGAGAACACGCATCAGTCACAGGCTTCTTGCAGTGAAAATCACTGATCTCCGTCTTCGCTCCACTTCTCCAATAGTCTGGCGCTGCCCTGTTCTATGTCCGGCTGCTCGGACTTGCCAAGCCTGGCACATAGAACAGGGTGTGCTTTTTTCGTTGTGGCTGCTGGACTCCAGCTGCACTGAAACAAGCATGCAGAAGCTGCAGGCATCTCATGACAAGTGGGGCGAGAAGCCCTGGGACTTGTGGCCACCTGCTGGCTGATTGGGCTGGGCCGGGCTGGAAGAGGCGCATCTGCTGGGTAAAGAAAGAAAGCATGCTCTGGGAGGGTGGGCACCTGGCAAACAGGTGGATGTTCTGGGACCACTTAAAAGTCAACCTTAAGAGCGCCCCCATGGAAGAAGAGAACCGAGAGCAAAAGTAGTGGCGGCGGGTGTGACAGGTATGTTTGTCCCTCCACAAGGAGTGTGAAGGGAGGCAGACCATGCCTCTGAGGAAAAGAGGAGATGCCAAAGTCCTGGCAGAAGGACACATCACATGCCCCTGTTGCTGCTACTTTTGCTCTTGTTCTCAGCTTCTTCCATGGGGGTGCTCTTAAAGTTGATCTTTAAAAGATGGAAGACATTTCGTTAGATTGCTGCCAACTCATCATTGGGAGAGGTGTAGCTCCTGAATACACAAGAAGTCTTGGGCAAAATTATCTGACTTTTAAAATGCATCCGCATGGTGTCTGCCTCCCTTCACGCTCCTTGTGCATGCCAGGAGCGCCTAACTGGAGCAAGAGAGAGCGAAGTTGGCTACTATGGGGTGAGCACCTGGGCTTCCCCTCTTGCTCTTCACAGTCGACCTGAGCTGGTGTGATTCTTTACTTGGGTTGCCAGATGGCTACAGCAGCGCCTGCAGCAGCAACAGGCAGTGCCGCAACAATGAGGTATAGTAAAATTTGGCAGTGCAAATTTATCTCCACGGGGGCTTCTGGCAAAAAAACAAAACAAAAACCACTCCAAAACAAAACCCATTCAACAGGCAGACTCAGCAGGCAGTCGTGAGCTTTAGTTGGACTTTTTTTTTGTCAGTCCAAGGGCGGAGCGGGAGGGAAGATACATAGGAAATCACCCTGTCCCTGCAGCATTGGCCATGTGACTGAGTGGTCGTGGCCAACTCAACATCACTCACAGCAAAGTGCCGCACCACCTTGCTGAGTTGGCTACGTCCACCAAACAAGCCAAGCTCACAGAACTGGTAGTAAAAAAAATTTGAATCCCACCACTGGTCAGGATTTCATTGTGTGTGTAGCATGTGTAGATTTCTTGGACACTGATTGCCAACATTAAATATGGTTAGTGTATTTAATTATGAGATTCAGGAAAACCACAAGACTTAGGAACAGTTTTCAAAATTCTTGCTTGATAATATATAAATATTGTAATTTATATCCTACCAGGGATAGGAGCCACAATGCTTTCTTTGCAGATTTCCCACTTGTCCAGAAGATAAAATATGAAACTACCCATTGTTTGTTGAGAAGACATTTTGGGAAAGAAGGTGATCAGACAAAAGCAAAATAATGCAGAAACAACAAGAGGTTTGGAACTAGGGCATTATACTGTTGTTAAGTACCAATAAGAGTATGAGTTATATTTTTTCATTTATGTATTAGGTATTTATGGAGATATTCCTCAGAAGTCAATCTGTTGTACTTTGAATACAACTAGAAAGAATACTGTTAAATACATAACTGAACTATTAGTCAATATCGTTCAATAGGGCCAAATTGCACAAATGAGTAAGGGAGGCTAAAATCAGAAAAGCCTATGTATATAATTTAGTTGAATATAAAAAAGAGTCATTCATTTGTGGAGGAAAATATAATTCAGCTAAATTATTTACATAGGCTTCTCTGATTTCAGCTTCCCTTATTCATTTGTGCAATTTGACCCTATTGGGATTATACTGACTAATAGTTTTGTTGTGTGTTTAATAGCAGTCTGTTGATTGTATTCCAAATACAACAGATTGACTTCTAAGGAATATTTCCACAAATACCTAATACGTAAATGAAAAAATAACTCACACTCTCATTGGAACAATAACAGTATCATATCCTGGTTCTGAACTTCTTGTCATAACAGCATTATTTTGCTTTTCTCTGATCACCTTCTTCCCCAAAATGTCTGGAGGTCTGAGTGTTTAGTTCCACACAACCAGGTAGTTCTATATATCTTCTGCCTGAAGTATCTTGAGGACATTGAATACTACAGTGAGAAATTTTAGAGTATATTATTAAAAACACATTTAAGCATTCCATCCATCAGCTCAATCCAATAAAGTATTCTTCCGAAAAGAATTTCAGGGACATTGTGCAATCTTTCTTAAAACTCCTGTTCACAACCATGTAAAATTGCATTTCACAGTCCATAAACTGTCATAAAAATATGTCAGGCTATTTTGCATTGTGCTGATCACCAAGCACTGATGTAACTCAGTAGTGAGGTATATGGATGGTTCCACTGTGACAGTCTGTAAGAGAAGCCATTGGCAGATTACTGAAAGATCAGTAAATATATATTTAAAAGGGTGGAGGTTGGTAAAAGAGGAAGAGCATAAGGAAAATGAGCAGGGAGCTTGTATAGGCAGACCTTACCTTAAAACCATTTGTTTACTGATTGTTCAAAGTTATAACTGCACTGAAAAAATTACTTTTTAACACCTACAACTATTGCAGCATTCCTGTGGTTATATGATCAAAATTTGGGTGTTTGGCAACTGGTATGTATCTCAAATGATCCATCTGTTAAAATACTGAAGTTTGCAGATGACACAACAGTGATTGATCTCATTTAGACAACGACGAATCTGCATAGAGGCAGGAGGTTGTACAACTTGCCTCGTGGTATAACCGGGACAATCTGGAACTGAACACACTCAAAACCATAGAAATGGTGGTAGATTTTAGACGAAATCCTCCCATATTACCACCTCTTACAATATTAGACAACACAGTATCAACAGTAGACACTTTCAAATTTCTAGGTTTTATTATATCACATGACCTAAAATGGACACCTAACATCAAAAACATAATCAAAAAAGCACAACAAAGGATGTTCTTTCTGCACCAACTCAGAAAGCTCAAACTGCCCAAGGAGTTCTACAGAGGAATGATTGAATCTATCATCTGCATCTCTATCACTGTCTGGTTTGGTTCTGCAACTCAACAGGACAGACACAGATTTCAGAGGGTAATTAGGACTGCAGAAAAAACAATTATTACCAACTTACCTTCAATCAGGGACCTGTATACTGCACGAGTCAAAAAGAGGGCTGTGAAAATATTTACAGATCCCACACATCCCAGACATAAACTGATTCAACTCCTTCCCTCAAAACGACGTTATAGAGAATTGCACACCAGAATACTAGACACAAGAACAGTTTTTTCCTGAACACCATCATTTTGCTAAACAAATAATTCCCTCAATACTGTGCAACTATTTACAAAGATTGCACTACTATTACTATTAATCTTCTCATCACTCTTTATCCCCCATTCCCTCCCACTTGTGACTGTATGACTGTAACTTTGTCGCTTGTATCCTTACAATTTATATTGACTGTTTCCTAGTATGATTTGATTGCTTATTGTATAATTCTAATGTATTTACAATGGTTGCAGTGTCCTGGGATGATGTGATCATCTTTTGCAACTCTCTGACAAGCAAAGTAATTGGGGAAGCCAGATTCACTTAATAACTTTTTTTACTAACTTAAACACTGCAGTGATTTACTTAACAATCATGTCAAGAAAGGTCATAAAATACAGCAAAACTGACTTAACAACCGTTTTGCTTAGCAATGGAAATTTTGGGCTCAATTGTGGTCATAAGTCAAGGACTACCTGTACAAGAGATCCATTCCACTATATTAGAATAAGCAAAATAGTAATCATTCCCTTTCAAAGTAAGAAGAAAGTACAGCTTCCGTTTTGTTGAACAGAAGCAGTAGTGGTGCATCTACTTGGAACAGAAATAGCAAAGCAATTGTCAGCCTCACTGGGTACTAGATGACTGACACTGACAAACCACGGTACCCCAAAATATATGATGTAGTAACAAGGATTTATTCCATCAGCAAACACCACACTTGGTCCCAAGTGACAACAATGGATAGAATCCAAGCAAAGGTAGCACTGAGAGCAACTGCCACTCAGTGCTTATTATTGCTGCCTTTCAACCCCACCCCAGTGAACTTACATCCACCCGTCTCCTCCCGCACCTCCACCCCACACCTACTTATACCTAAGCCAGCAATAATCACCAACCCCCATCATCCTAAGAATGACCCCCCCCCACCCAAGCCCCAAATGGGATAAACCAGTTCAATGTCCCCCCACACTGCTGAGTGCCTCCACACACTGCCAAACAGCTGACAACCCATCTCAGTGTTTTTCCCATTGCTTGCTAGAGTTTAGAATGCCAAACAGCTGACAACTCCCCCTGGCATTAGAGCAGCAAACAGCTGATGAATCGCTCTGACTTGTGAATGTCCCACAGGAATGAAGAGGCAGGCTTTGGGAGGAGGCAGGCATTGCTTTCACCAGTGCCTGCCATGTGTCGGGCTTGAGCCCGACATGCGACCCACTTTACCATGGGTCTTCCTGGAAGACAATGCTGTTATTAGATTACACTATTCAATCTAATGCATCTCTCCCACTGGCCTTGTGGGGTTTCTATGGTGGAACATCTGCAGCAATCATGGTGCTGCTATGTCAATATTCTATACCCACGAGGCCTCATTGATAGGGTAGCCTTTCCACCTAACAAGATACCGTATTTTCCGGCATATAAGACGACCGGGCGTATAAGACGACCCCCGATTTTTGGTTGACTTTTTTCAAAGTCATCTTATACACCAGAAAATACGGGTATTCAAAATCTTATACACCAGAAAATACGGGTATTCAAAAAAGGATTTGTAAACTAAGATGCTTCTCCTTCCTTCACGCTCACATCAGCCGACCGTACAACCTTCCTCCTCCGGCCCCAGGCTCTCTCGGTCTCTCTCCCCCACACACGGAAGACGACCCGGCCTCCCGCGGAGCATGATGGGCCGGCAGAGCGGCTGCCATCTTGTTCTGTTCGGGAAGGGGAGGAGCGTCTCCCGGCAACGCCGCCGGTGTGGTGGGGAAGTGGCTCCGTTTTGGTTTCGCTCCTGCTTGTTAACCAGCCCCTCGAAGTGCTCAAGCTTCACTCCTGATGTACCCGTATTTTCCGGCGTATAAGACGACCGGGCATATAAGACGACCCCCGATTTTCGGTTGACTTTTTTTCCTTTCAAAAGTCGTCTTATACGCCGGAAAATACGGTACTATAAAACCCACCTCTGTATACAAGAATCCAGAATGTCCTCTATCTCATAATGGTTGTCTCATACAGGGCCGGGAGCCTTGAGTCTGGGTTGTAATCTCATTATGTCTGTGGGTTTCAGGAGGCTGCTGTGAAATACAGGGTGTATCCTCTTAAACCGTGATGGGAGTTTCAGACGAACAGTAACAGGATTAATCACCTTCACCACTTGGAAGAGACCAATAAACTTTGCCCCTAGTTTTTTACATGCCACCCCTAAGTTTATATACTTTGTCAATAAATATACCCAATCTCCAATCGAAAATGGGGTCTGTTCAACCTGTTTCTTGTCAGCTTGGCTCTTGTATGCTTCTGCAGCTTTAATTAATGCCTTCTTCACCTCCTTCCAGCAAGTTTGTAGATTATCTGTCCATTGCGTAATTGTTATCGGCTAATCGGATATATGGGGCCATTCAGGTATAGGATTGAATTCTTTGCCATGTATTACATAAAAATGGATATATCCGGTACTACTGGGTACTGTGTTGTGGTAGGTTATCTCTGGGAAGGGTAATAACTCAACCCAATTGTTCTTCTGATATGAAATATATATAACACAGCAAATATTGTTCTGGAGCAGCATTCGCTCTTTCAACTGCCCCATTCGTACAGGGATGATATGCTGTACTTAAACCTTGAGACGAGCTGATTAACTGTATGAATTATTTCCAGAAATGTGTAGTGAATTGAACCCCTCTATCAGAAATAATACATCTAGGAACTCCATGCAAAGAACAAATATTCCTAATAAATAATTCAGCTAATCATCGGGCTGATGGAAGGCCTTTACAAGGTAGGAAATGGGCCTGTTTAGAGAATAGATCAATCACTGTCCAAATAACAGTGTACCTATTATTATTTGGCAAATCCACAATGAAATCCATGCTAACGTCTTGCCAAGATTGTGTGGGCTCAACTACTTTTTGAAGTAAACCCAACAGTTTCCCTGCGTATTTTTGTAGTTGCACAGATAGGACACCCTTTAATGTATTTCTCAATATTGGTTCTCATGGCAGACCACCAAAACTGTCTCTTGACTAAATATAAAGTTTTTAGGAATCCATAATGCCCAGCCTGCTTGACATCATGACAGTGTTTTAACACTAACTGTCATAACTTGTTAGGTACACAAAGTTTGCTTCCACGCCAGGCTACCACGTCTCGCATTTCTACTTGAATTTTGTTATCAGCCAACCATTTACCTTCTGCCATCACCACTGGAAGGTCCGTTGTTATTATCTTCATTCTTAACAAGTCAACGTTCTCACTATTTGGGATAAGGGGCTGCACTACATCATCCCTATGACTGTCAAACTGAGGTAGTTGTGATAAGGCATCCACCATGAAATTCTTCCCAGCTGGCACATATTTTAAAATAAAATTAAAATGTCTAAAATATAATGCCCAATGTTTTGGAGATAATTTACATGGTGTTTGGAGGGCCTCCAGATTCTTATGATCTGTCCACACCTTGCAAGGCTATGGACCTCCCTCCAATAAATGTCTCCAGGTAAGTAATTCCCAACATACTGCATACGCTTCCTTTTCCCAGATGGTCCAATTTTGCTACATCTGGCTGAACTTCCGTGAGGTGAAAGTGCATGGTTGTAACATTCCCATCTCATTCCTCTGTAATAACACAGCTCCAACATCTACATCATTTGCATCCGCTTGGATGACAAAAGAATGGCTGGGATCTGGATGCTTTAATACAGGTTCTTTCACAAACAGAGTTTTTAATTTATCAAAAGCTTCTTGGCAATTAGATGACCACAGTAATTTCCTATTAGGCATTGGTCTTTCATCACCTAAAGGTTTGGTATGAAGGAGATTAGTAAAAGGCAAGGCAATCTTGAAATGAATTGCTGATAGAAGTTGGCAAACCATAAAAAACTCTGTAACTGTTTCCTTATAGTGGGTGGTTTCCATTCCAATACCATTTGAACTTTATTTGGATCCATCTCTATGCTGTTTGCAGAAATACGATATTCCAAAGAGTCTAATTGCTTAGTATGAAAGTCACATTTGGATAACTTCACATACAACTGCGCATCTAGTAACTTTTTAAATACTTGTCATACTAATTTCATATGCTCCTCCTTTATGTTTGAATATATTAAAATGTCATCAAGATAGACCAATACCCCTTTATAAAAATGCTCATGTAATATGCCCTTTATTAACTGCATAAAAACAGCTGTGGCACCTTGTAATCTAAATGGCATAACATTAAAATGGTAACTTCCCAAAGGGCAATTAAATGTGGTCTTCCACTCATCTCCGGGGTGGATTCGTACATTGGTAATATGCTTCACATAAATAGAATTTGGTGAAAATCCATCCCTTCGCCAAAATGGCCAACAGATCCTTTATTAGGGGTAGAGGATATAAGGGTTCCATACACATAGTATTAAGACCTCTAAAAATCCACATATAGACATAATCCTCCATCTTTTTTCTCACAGAAGAGAACTTGGGCTGCCACATCTGACCTCCCTGGTGTAATAAACCCCCTTTCCAAGTTTTTGTCTGTATATTTTCTCATTTTCCCCATTTCTTTGAATACATACGTGGTTCAGGCAACTTTGCCCCAGGAATCAATTCAATAGCACAGTCCATTATTCTGTGTGGAGGTAGCAATTCAGTCCCTTTTTCATTAAAGACATCCACCTGATCATCATATTCAGAAGGATATGCTTTTTTCCCTGATGGCAGTACATTATCTTCGCTTATGTTATTAATTAAATTTAACTGTGGACTCTTCATGCCTAAAGGATTTGGTCCAATTCCAAACAGTGTTTCCTAAAACCTCCTTCCCATGTTATGGTTGGCTCCCATTTATGAAGCCAAGCCAACCCAACCCTAAAATTAAAACTTCCGTCATGTGTACCACAAAAGATATCCATTCCCAATGCTCTCCCATCACCAGTTTAACATACTCTGTTCTGTGAGTAGCTAGGACTCCTCCCAATATGGAGCCATCTACTTGCTCAAATTTAATTAGATTAATCAAAGGAATAACCCTCAACCCAAGTTTATTTACCACCGCTTGTGTTATCAAACAGTGTGTACAGCCCAAATCAATTAAAGCTCCTAATTTATCCCCTTGATTCATACGTGTATTTCATAACATAACCGGAATTAGAAATGGGCATATTGGATCACACCATTGAATCTTCAGTCCAGGTCCCATCTGGACCGCAATCATCTACTGGGAATGAAGAGTCTATTGATCTGTCTATCTTGATGTTGCTTTGTAATTGGACCAGTCCTCTAGAACTTTCATGGGGTTTCCAAACCCGATGAAAGGTACTATCCCTGCCCATCAATGTTATTGCTTGTGGTGCTCGTGGAATGGACACCGGTGGCATAGAACAATCCAAAGCTCTATGTCCAGGCATATTACACCTGAAATACCTGAAAACCTCTTGCCCACTTTGGCCTGATAGAGAACCCCTCGCTCCAGGTCAATGTAATGGAATAGCAGGAGGCTTTTGACCATTGGGGTAACATCACTCTTGAGATTCAACCTCCTTAATCCCGAATCAAGTTCAATGGCAATCTGGTACCAGTCCTGTAATATTTTCATCAGACCCTGATATAAACATGCCTGCTCCAGTCATGGTACAACCCCTCCTTAAACAAGTGGACCAACAACCTTTCAAGCCATGCAGGCAGTTTCCCAGCAGCTCTTCAAAAATCCAGTACATAATCATGTGCTGGTCGGCCTTTTTGTTTAATATATCTTCCTCTGCTTGTTGTCCACTTGTTTTATCTTCAAAACGCATCTGAAAAGCAGCCAGAAAGAATCCAACATCACCAAGTTCATCAGTCTATGTAAGTCAGCTGCCCATTCATTGGCCTCTCCAACTAATACACTCATTATTGCCACCACCATGGCTCAATGAGATGGATAATAATGTCCATATAAATCCAGATGGTTGATTATTTGTCCTAAGAAAACTGCCACTCTATCTGGACTGCCATCAAAAGAGGCAGTCAATGGGGGAGGTCCCCATCCTCCCTGAGGTGGTATTCCCCACCTGGCTATAGGACTCCTGACATTACGATCTGACATTAACAGTCCAGGAGATGTCTGACCCTTCTCCTCAGAATGATCTGGAGTCCACCCAGAGGTGTCAGATAATCCAGGATCCCTAGACTCCTTGTTATGACTCTCCAAACAAATAGCGTTAGCGCCCTTCCCTATATCTGATCATCTAGATTTCAACTCAGAATGCTCTAATCGTCTACCTACTTCTGTGTCTTGAAACCCCATAGGGCTAGAACTATAAAGAGGGTCACGAACTGAAATATAACTGTGTCTATAATCCAAAGCTCCTTTGGGAGGTAAATGCTCTCTTAAAGTTACATCCCCAAACTGCCTTTTTAATATTTCCAAGGTCGCACTACTTGGGGCTGTCCATTGACTCTCCTCAGGATTAGGCCACCACTGCACCTTCCAGTCCTGGACTTATAACTTTTGTTGTTTCTGCAACTACCATGCATCCTTTCCCAGCCTCTTTCTAAATGGCTCACTCAACCTAACCTCTTTCTTTTTAGGCTTAACTACAGGCTGGGAGGTAAGAGGCATTGACTCCCATTCTTCTCATTCTTCCTTCCTCTCCCTTTCAGGATCTGCCACCTCCTTCCTCTTCATCTTAATCATAGGTTGGGAGACACTGGGGGTTGACTCTTCTTCATCCTTCTCCCACTGTTGCTTGTCAGCTTCCACCACTCTCCCAATAATTCCAAAAAATCAATACAAAAGAGTGTGAGTGCTAGCTTTTCTGTCAGCCTCATGGGGTACTAGATGATTGACACTGACAAACCACAGTACTCATGAATGTATGGTGTGATAACAAGGGTTTATTCCATCAGCAAACACCACACTTGGTCCCAAGCGGCAACAATGGATAGAATCCAAGCAAAGCTAGTGCTAACAGCAACTGCCTATTATAGCTTATTACAGCTGCCTTTCAACCCCACCCCAGCTAACCTACACCCACCCATCTCCTCCCTTGCCTCCATCCCGCACCGACTTACACCTAAGCCAGCAATAATCACCAACCCCCATCACCCTAAGAATGGCTGTGCAATCCCAAATAACCCCCCACCCAAACTCCCAAAGGGGTAAACCAGTTCGATGTCCCCCCACACTGCTGAGCAGTTCCACACACCACTAAACAACTGACAACCCACCTCAGCATCTTTCCCCATTGCTTGCTAGAGTTCGGAGTGCCAAATAGCTGACGACTTCCTCCCTAGCATTGGAGCGCCAAACAGCTGATGAATCGCTCTGATTTGTGAATGTCCCACAGGAATGAAGAGGCAGGCTTCGGGAGGAGGCAGGCATCACTTTCACCAGTGCCTGCCATGTGCTGGGCTCAATCCCAACAGCAATTCTTTCCACTTTACAAAGTATTCCTTTGAAAGACAATTCATATATCTTTAATCTTCGGTCTAATAGTCTTCCAGAGTACTGGTATAACAGTGCATGTAAGGCATCTGCAGAATGCCCATGGTGTTCACAATATATTTGCAGTATCTAGGTCAGCTACTATATAGGTTGATTCATGGCATCGAACCAGGATATTTACAAGACCACATTCTGCCATTTTCCTCTCACCGTCCAGTGCGCTCTCACAGGGAGAGTCTCTTGAGGGTCCCGTCAGCATCTATGTGCCGGCTGGTGACCCTGAGGAATAGGGCCTTCTCTGTGGGGATATCTGTCCTCTGGAATGGGTTGCCTCCGGAGTTATGTACAGCCACGGACCTGGGGACCTTCAGGCGTGCCTTGAAAATCTGGCTCTTTGACCAGACCGGCTTGGGCTGATTTTAGATTTGCGTATTTTAATTTTTATATTAAATTTTAGGGTTTTAAGGAGGGGTTTTAATTGTTTTCAGCCAGGGCCTTTAGTTTAATTTAGTTTTAACTTCTATATATTTATTGTTTTAATTGTATGGCTGTACACCGCTCCGAGTCCTTTGGGAGAGGAGCGGTATATAAATAAATATTAACATAACATTTGCAGAGTTTAGTTTGCCTTGCAATCTGAGCCAAAATGGCCATGGAAAGCATTACTATTGAGGGAAAGTCCATTGGCAAATAGGAGTCTGGCAAATGCTAATCCCAGATCATCAATATTGTGTAATAGCACCATAAATACACTACATATCAGAAGAATTGTCAAGAGAAAATGAATAATGCAACTTTAAAACCAGAGCAGCTGAGAATGAATTTAGGTTGCCTGGGCTATGGTCTTGGGATGATAAATACAGGAAGTCACAACAACTACTAGTATTCTGACCCAGGCTTCATCAAACTTAATAAAACACAAACTAATTTTAAAAGTAAAACCTATTTTAATGCAACACTGGGAATTACTTGCATTCCCAGCCAAAACTAATTATACACAGTTCCTCCAGATCAGATCACACTTTTCAGTGCTGTAGAATGCTTCCAAAACACGGAAGTCCAATTAAGGCTTAACATAAATCAATCCAAAAACCCAGAAAAAAGCGACCAGAGCTTCAAGTAGGACTCGGAAATTACTGAACTGCTTTGCTTCCTGCAAAGCTCTTCATCATTGAGGACTGATTTTTATCCCGTATGGGAGGGGCAATCACATCCCAGCCTTAGTCACCCCTTCTGCTTCAGCTGCTCTTGCCTTCTAGCAGCTCTGCGCACCCGCACACTGGGAACAGACTCCCCTGGGTCTTCTGCTTCCCTGCTGCCAGACTCCAAAGGCTCCAAAGGCAGCAGCTCACTCTCAGATGGTCCTGGCCCCATCCCTACATCGGATACAGTACCTCGTCCAAGTCCCCTCCAGAATCCCTGACTGGTTCTCTTTTGCCCTCACTGTCCGATACCTCTGCTGTCTGCACCAGCTGCCAGAGAGCCACAACTACTACTAACATTAAACCAGCTGTTTAATGAGTATTTTTAGTTATGATGGCTTCCTAAGGGTTGCTTTATAGCCCATAAAGCATTTCTGGCCAACATAAAACATCACACTGTCTCCCACCATCACATGACTATATTTCAGGCATTTGGCAACCTGTTTCCATTTACAACCAGTTGCCAAGCACCTTGTGATCACCATTTGCAATCTTCTTTGCTGTCTTTCCTAGAAAGTCAATGAGGGGAAATGGCAGGGGAAATTGCAAACGATTGTCTGCCCAGAGACTTCCTTTAATCTCTGGGGGGTGGCTAAAAGATTTGTCAGTCAAGGGGAGCTCACATCCTTTTATGAGATGCCAAAATTAAATTTAAATCATGAAGATGTAAACTCCACTTCTGTACCTGCAGTAAGGTATCCCTTTCCTTCCTGCATAGATGGGAACTCCTCTGGTAGAGTGCTGAAATGAATTTTAAATCATGAAGTTCCTTTCTGCATCCCATTGAAGAGTTCCCTCTGTGCATGGAGAGGACTACAAAGCTTTTCAGCACTCCCCCTTTCAGCACTTCAGTTCTCTTTTGTGAATAAAGAAAAGGTGACAACCTTCTGTGGGGTGCAAAAACAAGCTTAAGTATTGATAACTTAAGCTTTTGTTCTGAACCCCACCATCCATGTATGAAGGAGAGTCAATCTCCTTCCTTAGCATGCAGAAATGGACTTATGCTCTTGCTCACTATGCCTAGAAGGGAAAAGAAATGGTGCTCTTCTGCAGAATAGTATTGCCTGGTTAGGGCAACCTTGCTTGAATCAGTGGGAAGGAAAATGGAACAATTTATATGCATTTGTGGGCCCTATAGTTGATTGAGGCCTCCTGGCCCATTGTAGCTTGCATATTTCATGGAGCCCTCTAGTCAAGCAAGCCTTGCAGGCTTAGAGAGGCTGGGGAGCAAGTGGAGGCCGCCAGGGCTTCCCCCATGCCTGAGGCATCCCTTTGCTCTGTTTAATGATCTGCCTAATTATTTAACAACCACAACTTGGAGAGCCAGGGTTGCAATCATTGATCAAAGTGGTCATGTACTTATATTCCAGTTCCAATTGTGGTTATAAGTGAGGATTAAAAACAATGCCACAGTTAACAGACTACAAGCATAAATTAAAAATGTATATGAGGATATATATTTATTAAGTTGGATACAGATTTATTTGTATTTCAAATGCAATAGATTATTGTATGGGTCACATTTAGTATATACTCTCATTTAGTATATAACATACATTTCAATTGATTTCAGTAATTTTACTTGGTGCCTATCGAGGGGAAATGATGTGGATCACATCATAGTTAGATGTGATTAAATGATGGGAAACACCCCTCCCTCCCCTATTATCACCACCATCATAACTGCTACAAGGAATGCATTGCTGAACCTAAGTAAGATTATCTAAGAGCATAATGATAAACATTTTCAGTCACGAAAAGCAAAGTTAACATTTCTCTTTCCTTCGTCATTCTTTGTTTGCAATTGCTCCTACGAACAAATCTAAAGGTAATTTATGATTCTGTTTTTCTGCAATTTTATATACCAAGTTGCCTGCCTGTCCACAACTATATTTTCAATGATTTTAAAAGCAAAGGTAAAATAAATATGCTGCGCATTCACATCTCAGTTTATACAGCAAGACAATCACATGATGGGGTTGTGTTATCCCTTCCATCTACAGCAGTGCCTCACCCTTGAAAATATCCTGGGAGCTGTTTTCAACTCTGACCTTGAGGTAAGGAGCCCAAGGCACAGACCCATCCCTTATTTCCCCACACTTTCTACCCTAACTGCTTTTTCCAAGAAAAACTTTGATCTCTGATTGAAAAAAGATTAGTCAGAGATCTATGGTTTTTTTTGGAAAAAAGAGTTAAGGTGGAGATTATCGGGCATTGAATCTGAGTCTTGGGAGATATGATAGGAATTGAAGATAAGGGATTCAGCCATCATTAAGAATTTGCAGTCTGCAGGGCAAAACCTCCAAGAGATTAGTTAGAACTATGATCTGGATGTTACCCTTATCTCAGTGGTGGCTAACCTTTATGGGCTCCCATGCCGAAAATTGCATGCACGCTTATGTGCGTGCACTTGCATGCCAGCACTGAGAAGGCAATGCGTGCACCTCCCCACACCCTTACACATGTGCGAACAATCCCTTGCATGCCATGTGTCTCTGCACATGCGCATGCAATCCTCCATTCATGCCGCACACCCCTATACATTGTGCCCCTTGCATCTCTGTGCATGCGCGCATATCTCCCGTACCCCCTGCCCACTGCACATGTGTGCCAAATACCCAACAATCAGGTGGCGGGCGGGCAGACGGCATGCGCGCATGCGCAGTGGGGCTCTTCTGAGCAACCTCTCGTGTGCCAGCAGAAGTGGCTCTGCGTGCCACTTCTGGCACATGTGCCATAGGTTTGCCATCATGGCCTTATCTGATGATGTCTGAGCAGAGCCATGTTGGCTTGTTACTATACATCACCCAATGCCAGTCTTCCATACTCAGATTTGTGGGTGCATATCTGTCATAATGCTTTCTGGGTGTGATGAGATTTTGAATATAACCAATTGAAGGTTATATCTTGGAGAAGGCTGATGTCCTTTCTTCTAAAAAATATTTTAAATCCAAATGGTCATCATGTTTCCTAGCTAATGAAACTATGAGAATGGTTATTTTCTCAGTTTTGAGGAATAGGAAGCATGCCGAGATTAACTAATCCTACTTTATAAGGTTATGTAGTAAGTTAGCATCCACCCTTCTCTTAGAAAAATGAAATATCCTGGGAAATATTAAAAAGGCAGAATATTTCCCCTAAAAAGAGTAAAGTAGAAACTCAGAGAAGCAGAAACTCAGCCCCCTCACCTTTGCTAATGGGCCATTAAGGCCTAGGCCAGAGTATTGTACATAGGGTCTACCCATCTTACCACCTGGCCTGGGAAGATTGTATCAGCTAACACTCAGGTGAAGCCATGTGGTCCAGACCAAGCCTACAAGTTAAGACCCCTGTCCCTGGGAGTCTGACAGCCAATGGGATTCATTTCTTACACAGGAACAGGAAACACTAAGGTGGGGCCCAACAGAGATTATATAAGGGTCTCTTGGTATCTTGGTCTTCCCTTCTTGACCTTCTCACCTTGAAGTATGTGATCATTCTTTCTTTTTCACTTTGGAGCTCCAAGCCATGTGGTCCTGCTGTCCACCATTAAACCATCTTTCCAAATAGCCTCCATGTCTTTTTCCAGTGTCTTTTTCCCCACTTGGAACTGAACCCAGAAGGATATTTCTTTCAACAGTTACATTCACAGAATCTCGCAATCTGAAAGTACTTTTCCCCTCCCCCCCCTCCACCCCCCCCCCCCCCATTATAGTCGCAGAGATCATGGAGGATCTTTCCTGAGACATTTGCCATGTGCACATTCCTTCTGTGGGCTAAACTGTCTCTTATTTGACTGTTCCCCTGACTGTGGCTCTTCCCCGTCTCCCAAGGTCATTCCCACATATCATTAAACATTACTAATCTTTGAGGGGGAGGAATCAGAAGGTCTGTCAGTAGGCTTCAGATTTTGAGGGGGGAAAGCCATCCTTAGTGTTCATTACTGTACTGATTAGTTCAAAGAACAACACACTTACTGGATATAGAACAGAGAATATAGAAGAACAGAGTTGGAAGGGACTTTGGAGGTCTTCTAGTCTAACCCCTTGCTCAAGCAAGTCATCCTATACTATTCTGGCCAAATGGATGTCCAATCTCTTCTTAAAAACCTCCAATGATGGAGCATCTACAACTTCTGCAGGCAAGTTATTCCATTAATTGTAATTAATTAACACTGTTAATTAATTAACATTAATTGTAATTAATTACTGTTAAATGTTTTTACATTATATGGAAATATACTATTTGTGGGTCACAATAAACACACCAACATCCTTTTTAGTTTCTTTTCTTAAAGCTGATCCTTAACCATATGCTGTCGTCCACACAAATGAGGGAAGAATACATTCCCAAAAATAATAAACATCAATCAATATCTTTATTTTGGCCTTTAGGCAAGAGAACATTACAATAAAAGTACATAAAGGGACTGCTGGGGGCTTGCAGGGGCTTGGGCGATCCCCTAGTTAAGACTTTGCTGGGCTCAGTGAGCCCCCAAATCCCACTCCTGGGTGGCCCCGCCCCGCTCTGCGCCCCCGATCACCGGAGCCTTAGTGCAGGAGCGAAGCGCCCCGCTGCCTAAGCGGGGAGGAGAGAGATG
Organism: Bungarus multicinctus; assembly: GCA_023653725.1. NCBI lineage: Eukaryota > Metazoa > Chordata > Lepidosauria > Squamata > Elapidae > Bungarus > Bungarus multicinctus. The sequence continues at coordinate 41,641,968 of CM042840.1, forward strand.
AGAGAGAAAAAAGGGAATTCTCCCCCTTTCTCTCTCACCTCTCTTTCGTGCGCGCGTGCACACATACGAGCACGGTACCCTCCTGGGCTGGGATCACGGCAGTGGCAACAGCGATTCCTCCTCCCGTCCCCACTACACGTTCTGCACAGCTCTGAGAGCCAGCGCTCTTCCATCATTGCATTGGTGGCAATGGCGACAGCTGCTCCTCCTTCCTGAGCCGACACGAGGGGGATCATGGCTGGTGCTGACCTGCCCGCGAGGGATGCCAAATCATAAAAAGCAGCCGGTCGCAAATCCGGTCCCCTTCGTGTCAGTTCAGGTGATAGAGAGAAATGAGAAAATTATGGAGGGAGAGAATGAGAGAGAGGAAAGAGAGAAACAAATGAGAAAGAGAGAGAGAGAAGGGGGAGAGGGACACAGAAACGAGAGACAGTTAGAGATAAGAGAGAGGGAAACAAATGAGAGAGAGAAGGAAGAGAAAAAAGAAAAGAGGGAGAGGAAAAAGAAAAAAACAGGGAGAGAAAGAGAAATGAGAGAGAGAGAAAATGGGAGAAAAAGAAAGAGAAATGGGAAAATGATGGAAGAAGAGAATGAGAGAGATTAAAAAGAGAAACATGAGAGCGAGAAGGGGGAGAGGAAGAGAAAGAGAGTTGGAGGGGGAGAACGAGAGAGGAAAATAAATCAGAGAAAAGGGGGATGAAAGAAAAAGAAAGAAGAGAGGAGGTGGAAAAAGAGAGAAAAATAGAAATGAGAGAGAGGGAGGGGGACAGAGAGAGAGGGAGACCCATTTCCCACAGAAAACACCAGGAGCAACAAAACCCTGGGTAGACATGGCTGGGGGAGGGTGTCATGTGTTTGGGTGGGAGTTTTGAGTTGGCCATGGCCACCCAGCCATGCCCACTCAGGCAGTCATTAGGGCAGAGAGTTCCTTGCTAAAAAAAATTAAAGCCCACCCCTGCATAAATCTATAATTATTAATAAAAGTAAAAAGCAGATATGAAATACAATAAAAGACATAAAGTAAATTAATATTGTACTATTAATGCATAAATATCAATGTCAGTCACCATTATTAGCAGTAACATTCAGTCATATGTAGAATGAACTAAACAAATAGGAGGCATAAAATCAGGCAATCTGAAAAAATAGATCTGAATCCTGGGTGAATAGAAAAAGTGATTGATAAATGCAGTCTCTAGCAAGGATGTTATTTAAAATGGGATTTAGCTATGCTTTCTAAGAATCTTTGTAAAATGAGCAACAAAAGAGCAGTAGCTTAGGGCTTCACCACATGCCCATAAATACTGCTAAAGAAGGTATTTTTAAATGGTCCAATAACATTATGGAGGGTAATGCACCCAAGCTAGCTAAATTGAAGAATTCAGAATTGAGGAGAGATAAAATAGTGATTTATTAGAGCTGCATTTACTGCATGCCCGGTAAGAGAAGACTGGTCCTTTTCTCTATCCCCATGTTCCTTAAACTGGATGTTGAATCAAACAGTAGATAGAGTTTGGTTTTGCTATTGTTTGTATCACCAGACTGGGTGGTTAGAAAGCCAAAACTAACAGGGGTTTAATTTCCCCAGCTGAGTTCAAATGGCATGCAGTGTAAAGGTTATGGTAATTTCCTTGATAACCTGCTTCAAAATAAAGTACAAGCCAGAATTGTAATGAAGACTGTTTGCTTTAATCGCCATCTTGATTGGATGATGTGAGAAGCCAATTATTTTACTGCCAGTTAGCAGTAAAACTAGCATTGCAAATGTATTAATTAATGTATTAATAAAATGTATTAATTAAAACATTAACATTAATTTACGGTTTACATCTAACAATTATATTGATCACTGAAATTAATACTGAAGTTATTTTTTCAGCTATTGCAATGATATAATTTAGAGGACCACATTTTAAGATTCAATATATCAAATTTCTTCCGATTGGTAGCAATATAAATTATGTTGCAATAAACATCAAACTGACAAAACTTTAATTTTTTTCCCCTTGTATCAGTTTAATTAAAAATATTCAATAAAGTTAGTCTTCAATTGCAAAAGTTCATTTAATGACCATTCAAAGGTACAACAGCACTGAAAAAAGTGACTTACAACAGTTATGACCTTTCCAGCATCCATGATCATGTGATCAAAAATGCTTGGCAACTGGATTATATTTTTGAGTGTTGCATCCTTCTGACAAGAAAAATAAATGGGGAAACCAGATCCACTTAACAATCGGGTTAGTAACTTATCAACTGCAGTAAACATAAAGCAGGATTAGATGATACTTTGACACAGAGACCATTAGCAATTTCTTTACATATAATATTCTGGAAATGTGTGATGACCAGGCATAGTTTAGTTACATGGTTTGCCTTCTCAACAAATGCAGGAAATAGATTTCATATATACAAGCTGTACTAGTAGCAGGATAGGGATTGACAGCGAGAGGCAAATTTAATGAGATAATAATTTTCTTCTGGCTGAAGAACTGAAAGAGAGAGCAGTAATAAAGAAAACAGTTTCTCTTGTAAAGTGTTTTGACACAAAGAACTAGCTTCATGATTTTGTTACTTATTAATCTTGGCATTTCTGGATAATTTGAAATTGAAAAAAGGTGCGGTGCTTGTGTACATTCTTGCCATTTTTTAGGAAGCGAGCGCATACAAAACATATATTGACATAGGGCTATAACAGAGATTGATTTCACTGGAAACAAAGATTTTTTCATTTTAAAACCAGTGCAAAAAAAATGAATGGCAAATGCATAAGGAGGAGTCAGCTTGAAGAAGAAAAGGGTTTTTATTTATATAAAGGGAAGATATTTTTCTGAAAAATGTAGCCTTTTTATATGATTTTTATTGATACTTTAAAAATATATTAAAAACCAATCCAAGTAAATATAAAGCAATGACGGAAAAAAAGTCAAAGAGAAGACAAAAAGATACAAAGAAAAAAGTAAAAAAACCTTTTTTTCAGTATTCTTCACAGCAGTTTTACTGTAAGTACAATTATAATCTAGCCTTTCTCTACATTTATACATTTTGTTCTAAACAAAGTTAAGCTACAAAATAAAAGAAAATGTAATCCAAGAAAATGTAAAAGAAAAAAATACAAAACATAATGCAATCAGAACATTTAAAAAGGTATATTAAAACAATAACAACATATTACACACACATTATTATCCCCTTTAGTTGAATAGTGATTAATATATTACTACAACATTAGTTCCCACCCCTTGTGAAACAGGCTCTCCAAAAAATTTAAACTACTAAATCTATTAGTAACTTGTTGATCTGTCTTCTATATGTTGTATTAATGACAGAATAGTTAATAGGAAAAACAATAATAATAAAACAGAATTTCAAAACTCTCTTGTCAACAAACTGTTCTTATAATCCACTGGAGGGAAATTTACCAGAGCATCTTAACTATCCTGGATCATCCCAAAAGTTATAGATAGATTGTTCTGGGTCAAATTCATGTTTGTTTCTTGATATCCTCTCTTGTCATGCATTGTTTAATTAAATCTGAAGCGCATTTATACATGAAAAAAAATCTCCATCTTTCTCTTAACACTCTTACTTTAGGTTGGTTTGCTAAATTGAGCACAAATAATGGGTATCTGATATCTGAACTTCTGAATTGTTTTTACAGCAGGTTGCCTCTTCTGAGTTCCCTTCCCTATTGATTGTATTCCTAAAACTTTTATTTCTAAAAGATGTCAGAGGGTTGATTTAGTGCTTGGTGAAAAAAGACTTTGCTGTTGTAAATTAAAGTTAATATTTCCTAAAATATGACTACTGTCAATATTTTCTTAGTAGAGTACAGTATTGGAAATATTTTTTCTTTTCATGTCTAGTATTCAGCAAATGATTCCTCTAGCTAGCTCTTTCTCCAAAATGCACTGAAAAATCAAGAAGTTTATTGACTTGTATGGAATCAGATTTTAGTCAGTAGGTTCATAAAAAAGCCAAGTTTTCAGAACCAATTAACTGGATTGGGTGATACCAACAATGTATTTTATTTATGCATAGCGGTATAACTAATAGTGATTATAAATATCCTTTATTCTATACAAATTGCATTATCTGCATGATTAGAACTGAATTTGAGATAGATGAATCATACAAATAAAAAAGCAGTAGTACTGGAATTATTAAGGTGATGCCATTTAGTAATCCCTACATCTTTTCCTCTGAAAACCTGATAAGCTTTAATAAATATATTTGTTATATTTCTTACTAAGAACAAAGTAAATAGTTCTTTTCCAAAGAACACTTGACTCATCCCATTTTCATTGGCTTCAATATTGCTGGAATAATGTCTTCTTGGATTATTATTGTTAGAATATATGTGCAGAGTAACCCTTGTATAAAAAGGATATGCATACGGAAACAGTTTATGAGAATAGTTATAAATAAATATACAGCCACACAGAGTTGAACAAGTTATATTAATGTTTACTTGAAAGAAATAGCACAGTCCAATAAACAGTCCATGTCATACACTTTTTTTATCAGTCCAGAATTATCCAGTTATAAATTCTTCTTACCGGTTTCAAGTCTTTTATAATAGACAAATATCAAACCATAATACAACAAATAATCTTCGATATCAACAGAATATCAAAATACACAGGATTAGCCAGTATCGGTCCGTAGTCAGTCAGTATCAGTATCAAGAGAGATTATTAGTGAAAAAGAGAGAGAGAAGAGAATAAGAGAATTAAACCATGATCTATAGCTCCCTCTTATGGCAACATGTAGCATAATTAACCAACCAGAACACAGCATAATACATTACAGTATTTTTCCTTAAAACTACAAACATATATATTTGTAGTTTATATATTGTCAACCCAAATATGTTATATACATATACATAACAATTATTCCTGAAAGCTGTGTGGTCTACTTCTTTCACCTCCTCATCAGAAGATGAGTCCACTAGAAGCAGTAATGTTTAATAGAATATGTACATTAAGGTTGTGTTTGATCTTGGAGGGCCAGTGTGTGTCTGTGTGCATGCATGTGTGTGTGTATGTGGATGGGGATGGGTTTGTCATGCTGGGCATGGGTGGGGTGGGTGTAGCCAGTGCTGGGATTCAACCATTTGCACCTATTTGCTGAACCAGTTGTTAACTTTCTAAGCAGTTTGAAGAACCGGTGTGGGTGTGTGTTTGTGTTTCTGGTGGTGGGTTTGGTCATGGTGGGCATGGCTGGAGTAGGCATGGCCAGTGGTGGGATTCAACTGGTTCACATCTATTTGCTAGAACTGGTTATTAACTTTCTAAGCAGATCGAAAACTGGTTGTTGGAAGAAATCTCCTTTTGCTTTTTTCCACATTATAGGGCTAATCCTGTAAGGAAGCCAGGAAGGAAACATTCTGGTGTTGTTTGTCTGGCTTATAGAAACTATCTCTCAGTTAACCCTTATAACAGCTAAAGGTTCTTGGCAGAACACCCAGACTTACTGTCACCTGAGCTCCGGAGTTTTTTTTCTTTTTTCTTTTCTTTTCTGGTACTTTTCTGGGGCTTGACTTTCTTTTTTTTTCCCCATTTTTTTTAACAACAAACATAAGCATAAAACAATAAATAAAACCTCTTTCAATAGTTCAGTATGTCAGTTGGTACATATTTCTTGTGCACAATATCTATAGTCTTTTCCTCTTAGGTTTACATTCTTATTGCATTAATTAACTTTCCATGTCATATTAAATTATTATTACATCATCATTAGACTTTAATTTCAAATCTACATTATCGTTTTGAGCAAATCTCAGTTCTTACTAATTTTTATTAATGTTATAATTCATTCCAAAATAATCAATTGTGACATATCATTGCTATTGTAGTATATTTCAATTTCTTACTTTTCTGTCCAACCATTGGTAAAATAATATCATATCTTATAATACTCTTTTTCCTCTTGCTCCCTGATTGCTAATGTTAATCTATTCATTTCTGCACATTCCATTATTTTCTTAATCACCTCCTTCTCTATCTAAATTTTCTCATTTTTCCAATTTTGAGCAAATACAATTCTAGCTGCAGTTAAAACATTAATAATCAGATATATCAATTCTCTGTTGTAACCTTCAGGTAAAATTCCCAATAAAAATGTCTCTGGTTTTAAGTCTATATGCTGTTTTGTCACTTTTTCCAGCCATGTATGTATTTTAGTCCAAAATCTTTTAACTGCCACACATGTCCACCACATATGGTAATATGATCCAGGTATCTGAATGATATTTCCAACACTTCACCAATTTATCCTTGAACATCCTTGCTATTCTTGCTGGGGATAGATGCCACCAGTAAAACATCTTATACAAATTCTCTTTATATGCTGTTGACATTGTTAGTTTATAGTCCATAATTTCTGCCATTTTTCTAGGTCTATCCCATATCCAAAAATTTCCCCCCAAGCAATCATCATTTCTTTAACTTGGTCTTCTTCTAGTTTTACTCCTAGTAAATAACCATATAGTTTTTTGAATGTCCTCTCCTCAGTACCTGTTAAGATTTTATCTAATTCAGTAAATTCTTTGTAAGACCCTTCTATCTTACTATCTTTATCATATCTAGAATATATTTGCACATATGAATACCAATTCATCTTTATCCCTTGTTCATCTAATTCTTGCTTTGTTTTGAGTTCACCCTTTTCATTTAAAATTTCATTATATCTAACTATATGTTCCATTTTGAAAACAACGGGATATGCAAATGCCTTTATTGTTGATAACCAGACTGGTATTTTCATATAATGTTGTTTCCTTATTTTCTCCCATGTTAACAATATAATATAATGTCTCCTAAAATATCCATGTACTTTGCTTTCCTTATACCATAAAAATGCATGCCACCCCAATTGTAAATCACGACCTTCCAGTGTTATCTAGTATTTCTCAAAATGATCCATTTGTTCACCCACATCAATGTAACTGCCTGGTAGTGTAATTCACAATTGGGTAGTCCAAAACCTCCTCTCATTCTAGCCTCCTGTAAAAGTTTAAGTTTAATTCTTGCCTTCTTTCCTTACCATATATATTTGTTTAAATCCTCAAAATATTCTTTCCCTAATTTAATTGGAATAATCTGAAATAAATATAATATCCTTCGTAGTATACTCATTTTGATTGTAAATATTCTCCCTAATAAAGATAATTGTAGATTTTCCCATTTTCCCAGATCTGTCACAATCTGTTGTTTTAATTTATAATAATTATATTCCTTTAGTGTTCCACATCCTGCTGTCAGCTGTATTCCCAAATGTTGCACTTTGTGATCTGGATATTCAATCTGTTTGTCAGTTCTTTCTTTTCTTTTTCCATCATATTCTTAACTAGAATCTTAATTTTATCTTTATTTATTTTTATTACTGCTACCTGTCCATATTCTTCAATCTTTTCTATTAATTTAGACCCTGTTTCCAATGATTCTTCCAATATAAAGACCAGATCTTCTGCAAAATGCAGCCGCGCGGGTGGTTTTGGGGGCTTCTCGGAGCTCCCATGTTACACCACTTTTGTGTGAGCTGCATTGGCTGCTGGTGGCCTTCCAGGTGCGATTCAAGGTGTTAGTGACCACCTTTAAAGCGCTCCATGCCTTGGAACCTGGGTACTTATGGGACCGCCTACTGCCACCATTGGTCTTCCATCAGCCAGTGTGCTCCAATAGGATGGGCCTCCTCGGGATGCTGCCGGATGGATGGATGGCGACCCCAAGGGTGCGGGCCTTCTCTCTGGGAATACCTTTCCTCTGGAATGAATTACCCCCAGACATGAGGATCATCCCTGACCTTTTGACCTTCTGGCACGCGTTGAAAACCCACTTATTCCATCAAGCCAGTCTGTTTTTTGTAGGGTTTTAATTGGTTTTAAACAGTTTTAATTTTTAATTTTTTAACCTTTGATTGCTTTTATTTATTTATTTATTTTTAAATTACATTTATATGCCGCCCTTCTCTGGAGACTCAGAGTGGCTTACAGTCTTTAGAGCACCATGCTAAGTGCTCGGCAATAGCCTTCATTCCATTGTATATGCCTGCTTATTACTAGGGCTTTTTGGCCCCCCAAGCAGAATTTTTTACAAAGTCAGCTTATTGCCCCCAACAATCTTGGGTCCTCAATTTACCTACCCCGAGAGGATGGAAGGCTGAGTCAACCTTGAGCCTGGTGGGATTCGAAACCTGCAATAATTGCAGGCAATTGAGCTAAGTGCTAGATGATTAACAGCCTGCACCACTAAGGCTCTCCTATTATTAGCCACCCTATTTAATCTTTTTAACTGTTTTTAAACATTGTATTTTTCATTGCATTTTATCTGGCTGTACACTGTCCCGAGTCCCGTTGGGAGAGGGGACGGTATAAAAGACCAATAAATAAATAAATAAATAAATAAATAAATAAATAAATAAATAAATAAATAAATAAATAAATGGTTGTAATTTATATTCCTCCTTTTTTATTTTCATTCCCTATATTTCTTTGTTTTTTCTAATATTTCTGTTTAATACTTCCAAAGTCAATACAAATACAATGGTGACAGGATTCCAGTCTGGTTATCAACTATTGAAGCATTTTCATATTCAATAATATGTAGAAGGGAATAAACATTTAGATATGGTGAAATATTGAATGGAAATGGTGAACTTAAATCTATCAAGAACAGGAAGAACAAGGTATAGGGATGAATTGGTTTTCATATATGCAAATACATTCTAGATATAACAAAGATTTTAAAACAGAAGGTTTGTATGATAAACTGACTGACTTAGGTAAAATTTTGACAGGTACTGATGAAAAGGTGATTAAAAAACTATATGGTTATTTATTAGAGGTTAAGCTAGAAGAAGAACAAATTAAAGAACAATGATTGCTTGGGGGGGGAATTTTGGGTATGGAATTGATCTAGAGAAATGGCAAAAACTGTGGTTTCAAAATTATAAAATGACAAAGACAACAGCATATAAAGAAAATTATAGAAGCTAAAAGATACTGAACTAAAATCCATACATGGTTGGAAAAAATGACAAAAAAACATATAGACTTTAAACCAGAGATATTTTTATTGGGTATTTTATCAGAAACATACAGTAGAGAATTGAAATAAACGTATTAACAGAATTGGCTAGAATTGTATTTGTAAAAACTGGAAAAATGAGAAAATACCAATGCAAGAGGAAGTTATTAACAAAATAATGGAATGTGCTGAAATAAGTAAATTGACATTTGAAATTAGAGAACAAGAAGTTAAACAATATTATAAGATATGGGATTTATTTTATCAATAGTTAGACAAAAAATATGGAAATGAAATATGTTAGAGAATTTTATAATATAAGGATAATAGAATTATAGAGAATATAACTATAAAGATGTATTACTATTGGATAGATTTAAGATGATGTAATAAATGTTATAATATAAATTAATCTAAAATCTTGAATATCTCGCATAAAATGATAAAATAAAAGTTAGTCAAATAAATGATTAATAATGATAATAAGGTGTGTATATATATATATATATATATATATATATAAGATTGATTATATATATGTATGTATGCATGCATGCATGCATGCATGTATGTATGTATGTATGTATGTATGTATGTATGTATGGTATTTAGGTTTCTTTGGGTATTTTCCCACGTAATATTTGTGCTTTTATTATAGCGACGTATTGGCAGATGAGATTCTGCCGAAATGTCGCTATAATAAAAGCACAAATATTACATGGGAAAATATCTGAAGAAACCTAAATACTATACATATGAATACCCGCAAAAACATAAGAAAACACACACACATATACAAGGCCGAAGACACAAGCCTGAAGATGATGAATGAGACTTCATCGAAACGTCGCCTAGAAACTTCCAATTCTACATGGAGAAAACCCGAAGAACCAAAGATCCACATACAAATACCGCGAAAACCTCAGAAAACACACACACACACACACACACACACATATATACACACAAACATACTATATAATATTTGATAATATGAGAATTTATACAAATTGTAAGTGAAAACTAAGGAGATGATGCACAACAGTTGTAACCAACCGACACACTGTAAGCATATAACTAGAAGATGGTTTTATGTTTTATGTTATGTTTGTGTATATTTGTCTAAAAAATAAAAACTCTTTAAAAAAAACAATGGCGACAGAGGACATCCTTGTCTAATTCCTTTTTTAATATTGATATTATCTGTCAAATCTCCATTTATCATTACTTTTGCAGATTGTTATGATATATTGCCTCAATTATCTTAATAAATCTTTCTCCAAAACCCATCTCTTCCATTTGCAATAACATAAATTGCCAATTTACATTATCAAAGGCTTTTTGCGCCTCTAAGAACACCAAGGCCATTTGCTTCTCTGGATGTGTTTCATAATATTCCAATGTATTCAAAATTATTCTCATGTTATCTTTTATTTGCCTCTAAAGCAGAAATTCATTTTCATCAGTGTGTATAAAGTGATTCAAATATCTTTTAAGTCTTTCTGCCATTATTGAGGTGAATGTTTTGTAGTCTGCATTCAGCAGGGATACAGGTCTGTAGTTTTCTATTTGTTGTAAGTCAGTATCTTCTTTTGGTATAAGAGTAATATAAGTCTCTGTCCATGAATTAGGTATTTTGGTTTTTGACAAAACCTCATTCATTACTTCAAGCATTGTAGTGTTTAAAGATTCCTGCAAAGTCTTGTAGAATTCTACTGGTAGCCCATCTGGGCTCATAGCCTTTCCGGTATTTTGTCTGTTCATCGCCTCTGTCAGTTCCATCATTGTTATTTTCCCTTCTAACATTATCTTGTCCTCAGGTATTTGGGGAAGCTCTGCTTTTTGAAAATATTGTTTAACTTTTCCTTTGTCAATGTTCTCTTGATCATATAATTTCTCATAATACTTCTGTACTATTTCTTTTTTTTTTCATTTCCAATACAAACCATTTCATGCTCATCTATTAATTGTATTATCTTTTTTGTCTCTATTTCTCCTTTTTCAATTTGTATGCTAGCCATCTATCTGGTTTGTTTGCATTTTTAAAGAAGTTCTGTTTAGCTCTCCTGATTTTTTGTGCTAGTTCCTCTTTTTCCATCAACCCCATTTTATGTTTAACTATTTCCATTTGATTTTTAATATTCTTCTTTTGTGGATATTTTTGTAGTTCTTTCTTCTTGTAGTCTTCCTCTAATATTTGTTGTGTTTGTCTTTTTAAATGTTCCTTCTTCTCGTATAGTTTATAATCAAACCTCTAATATAGGCTTTCATGGTATTCCATACATTTTGTAATGAAGTTTCCTCCTTATTGTTTTCCTTAAAGAAAAAAGGCAGTTATTTTTCCATATTTTTTATAAAAAAAATTTCCTTCAAAATTGTATTGTTCAAAGTCCATCTTGATGTTTTCTTTTGTCCTTGCCATTTGACCCATATTGGATTATGGTCTGCCCAAGTACTTGTTTTTATATTTACTTCTTTTATGTTAGAGATTAGTTGCATTGACATCCAGATCATATCTATTCTTGACCATGATAAATGTCTATTAGAGTAAAATGTATATTGTCTATTCTTAGTGTCATTTCTCTCCAAACATCTCAAATGCTCAATTCCTCTATCATCTTGAAGAAGGATTTATGAAGTGTTGTTCTATTTTGTTTATTAACTTTCTGTGTTTTTTTTAAAGATTTTTTTATTTTTAGACAAACATACACAAACAAAACATAAAAACATAAAGAAAGCCATCTTCCAATTACGTACATGCAGTGTGTCGGTTGGTTACAATTTTTTTGTGCATCTTCTCCATAATCCTGACTTACAATTGTTTGTATATATTGTCATATTATCAATCAAATACTGTTTCTCCAACAATATGCCTCCCATAGGAAGACCCAGCATGTTTTTTAGGCATAAAATGAAATTAAGCCCCTCCCCCAAATTTAGCCCTATTTTAAAACATGCAAAATAGGGTGGGGAGGGTGGAGGGAACTTGCCATTAGGAGCGCCCCATTAGGAGCGCCCCATTAGGAGCGGCCTCGCACCCAGCCACTCCTAACGGTGCTCCTGGTAGAGCGCAGAGGGCTCCCTACCTCCGCCAAGCGCCTTTGCTGTAGACACGATACTGGTTGCAGGCCGGGTCGGCAGGTGGGCGGGTGGCAGCATTATAGATGTCGGCCTCGGCAAGGTACTTTACATTGTGAGACCTTCGGTGCCCACCGCTGCTGCTTCCTCTGCTACTGTTGCTATGCCTTCTGCCCATGCCACTGTCATGTTTGGAGTGCTGTGCATTTCTCCACTGGCAGTGTTTCAGCCGCTTCTTGGGAGGGGGAGCCACCTCCGTAGCTTCCATGGTTTCCACCGGCACTGGCGCCTCTCTCACTAGCGCTGTCTCCAACAACAGCGCCAGCAGCAGCGGGAACTGTGGAAGTGCTTCTTGGGCAGAGGAGCCGCCTCTGTAGCTTCCACAGTTCCCACCGGCACTGGTGCTATTATTGGAGGCGGTGCTGATGAGAGAGGCGCCAGTGCTGTCGGGAACCATGGAAGCTATGGAGGTGGCTCCCCGGAAAGATGCCAAAGGGAAGCTCCTCAAAATCAAACGGTGAAGGGAGCATGCTAGGTGCCCACTTTCTTTGCCTTAAGCTCCTCAGAAAGTAGGCACAGAAGGGAGACGTCACTACTTTCCAATGGTCAAAGCTCACTCCATGGTTCTTGGATGTGAGGAAGAGAAGTGGGTGAGGCCACCCCTTAGCAACTCCCTCTGCGGTGGGAGGCAAAGAGGGCTGGCCTGCTCCAATTCCACATCCTTCCCCGTGAGGGCCGGAGGAGGAGCAACAATCGCGACAGCAACTGGCCACTTGCACATCAGCAGCTCCGGCGCCACCTCTTCAACCAGGTCCTCCAGCAGGGACCTGCTGCTGTCACTGCTCTCCACTCCCTTTCACATCCCACTAATTTCCCTGTTTAGTGTCTTGGAAAGTGCTGCCGGCGGGTGATCCCCTCTGCCCCGGGGAGCCAGCCATCCAGGTCGAAGGTACATCACTGAGTTCGGGAGGTTTGCTCCTAAGACTTTGCCTGGCATTTTCTTTGTCACAGTTTCACCAAAACAAAATCCACACAGGAACAGTGGAAGCGTTTCGTATCTTCGTGAGCCTGCCTACTACTTGAAATAAGTACAAAGTGACTAAAATCAGCTAAGCCGTTATCCTTTCTGATAAATGGGGGGAAGAGAGACAAAGAGAGGGCAAGGCTGTAGGGCGTGACTGACTCTCACCTTTGTTGGGAAGGCTTCACTTTTTGCACACCACTGTTTCAAGGAAAGGGCAGAAGTGCGAGGTGATGTGATTGTGGCCATTGCAGAACTATCCTCCGAAAGGGGCTGGGATCGAGTAGTACTTGCACAGCTGACCCACCTCAGGAGGCAACCCGGAGCACTCAGGGAGGTTCCAGAGAGGTGGGGAATTAGATAGCGGCTGCAAGATGGGTGGGGCACAGACCCTGACAGCTGGCTCCCCGGGGTGGAGATCACCCACCGGCAGCACTGCTAGGAAGCATGCTAAGTGCCCACTTTCTTTGTCTCAAAGTCCGCCAGAAAAAAGGTACAGAAGGGAGACGTCACTACTTTCCAATGGGAAGGGAGGGCTAGTAGTCACACCGCTGCCACCCACCCACTGCCACGACCTGCAACCAGCATCACACCCAGGTCTGCAGCAAAGGCGCTTGGTGGGGGTTGGGAGCCCTCTGCGCTCCGCCATGATCGGCCATTAGGAGCAGCTGGCTGCGAGGCATGGCTGCCCGTGGGACACTCTAGGCAAGGGGGGGGGGAATTAATTCACCCCCGAAACACATCCTAGCCATTTTTTCGGGGCTCAAAAAAAAATAAGGCCAGCCTTATTTTATGAGAAATACAGTATATCTGAATACATTATTATCATTGTTAATTATTCATTTGACTATACTATTATTCCTTCATGTTATGCGAGATGTTCCATATTTTTAAATTGATTTATATTATAACAATTCATATTATCATCCTAAATCCATCCAGTAATAATAAATCTTTATATTATATTCTATATAATTCTATTCTCCTTATATTATAAAATTCTACATATTTCATTACCATGTTTTATTTTCTAACCATTGATAAATGGTTATTTTTCTAACCATTGATAAAATCTTATAAAATTGTTTATCTTCTTGTTCTCTAATTTCAAATGTCAATTTACTCATTTCAGCACATTCCATTAGTTTCTTAATAACTTCCTCCTGCATTGGTATTTTCTCATTTTTCCAATTTTTAGCAAATACAATCCTAGCCGCTGTTAATACATTTACAATCAAATATTTCAATTCCCTACTGTATATTTCAGGTAAAATTCCCAATAAAAATATCTCTGGTTTCAAGTCTATGTGTTTTTTTGTCATTTTTTCCAACCATGTGTGGATTTTAGTTCAGTATCTTTTAGCTTCTACACACGTCCACCATATATGATAATATGAACCTGGTATCTGATAACATTTCCAACATTTTTCAGATTTATTCTTGAACATTCTTGCTATTCATGTTGGGGGTAAGTGCCACCTGTAAAACATCTTATACAAATTTTCTTTATATGCTGTTGTCTTTGTCATTTTATAATTTTGAGACCACAATTTTTGCCATTTTTCTAAATCAATCCCATATCCAAAATTTTTCCCAAAGCAATCATTATTTCTTTAACTTGTTCTTCTTCTAGCTTAATTTCTAATAATGTCCATATAGTTTTTTTAATCACCTTTTCATCAGTACCTGTCAAAATCTTATCTAAGTCAGTCAGTTTATCATAAAAACCTTCTGTTTTAAAACCTTGCCATATCTAGAGCGTATTTGCACATATGAAAACCAATTCATCTTTATACCTTGTTCTTCTAATTCTTGCATAGATTTAAGTTCACCTTTTCATTCAGTATTTCACCATATCTAACTGTTTGTCCTTTTTATATATTATTGGATAAGAAAATGCTTCAATAGTTGATAACCAGACTGGAATTTTTAAGTAGCATTGCTTTTTAGTCTTCTCCTGATTTAATAACAAAGCCTCACATATATAATGTCTTCTAAAATATTCCTGTGTTTTAGTTCTCTTGTACCATAGGAAGGCATGCCAGCCCAACAACAAATCATGTCCTTCTAATGTCAATAATCTAATATTTCTTAATATTATCCATTCCTTAACCCACATCAGGTTTATTGCTTGATAATATAACTCCCAATTAGGCAGACCAAATCCTCCTCTTATTCTGGCATGTTGCAACAGTTTTAATTTTATTCTCACTTTCTTTGCCTGCCATATATACTGTATTTCAACACTTTTTTATTTAAATCTTCAAAGTAGTCTCTCCCTAGCCTAACTGGAATTGTCAGAAGCAGATATAAAATTCTAGGTAGTATATTCATCTTAATTGTTGATATTCTCCCTATTAGTGATAATTGTAAATTTCGCCAGGTCTGTCGCAATCTGTTGTTTGAGTTTAAGATAGGTATTCTCTTTAAGTGTACTACATCTTGCTGTTAAATGTATCCTCAAGTACTTAACCTTATTTGTGACCTGGATCTTCAAAACATCTGCCAATTCTTCCTTTTGTCTTACTAACATATTCTTTGTAAAGATCTTCGTTTTATCTTTATTTTCAAATCAGCTACTTTTCCATATGCCTCTATCTTTTTTATCAATTTAAATGCTGTTTCTAATGGATCCTCTAAAATAAAAATGCTTACAGTTTAAATTCTTCCTTTTTAATTTTCATCCCTTTTATATCTTTTTCTTCTCTAATGTTTCTAGTTAACACTTCCAAAGTTAACACAAACAACAGAGGTGACAGTGGGTAGCCTTGTCTTGTCCCTTTCCTTATATCAATAGAATCTGTCAATTCTCCCTCTATCATTATCTTTGCTGCTTGTTTATGATATATAGCTTCTATGACTTGAGTAAATTTCTTACCAAAGCCCATCTGCTCCAGCTGTAATAACATGAATCGCCAGTTCACATTGTCGAAGGCTTTCTGTGCATCTAAAAATATCAAAGCCATTTGTTTTTCAGGATATGCCTCATAGTATTCCAAAGTGTCCAGAATTATTCTCATATTATCTTTAGTTTGTCTCTTTGGCAGAAACCCATTTTGATCAGGATGAAGAAAGTTATTCAAATATCTTTTAAGTCTTTCTGCCAATATTGAAGCAAAGATTTTATTCTGAGTTTAGCAAGGAAATAGG
Source organism: Bungarus multicinctus (assembly GCA_023653725.1). Classification (NCBI taxonomy): domain Eukaryota; kingdom Metazoa; phylum Chordata; class Lepidosauria; order Squamata; family Elapidae; genus Bungarus; species Bungarus multicinctus. The sequence goes on from CM042840.1 coordinate 41,658,249, forward strand.
TCTATAATTCTTAATTTGTTGTGGGTCGGCTCCTTTGGGACAAGTGTGATATATGCTTCTGACTATGATTTGGGTATCCTCTTCTTTAACATGACTTCATTCATAACTTCTAACAATGGAAAATTCAACAATTCCTGTAATGTCATATAAAATTCTGCTGGAAGTCCATCCGGACCTGGAGAGTTTCCATTGTTTTGTTTCTTAAATGCCTCAGTTAACTCCATCAGCGTTATATTACTTTCTAACATCATTTCAGTCGCTTTAGGTATCTGGGGTAAGCTGGCATTCTGCAGGTATTGTTTAACTCTTTCGTCATCTATATTCTCTTGTTCATACAATTTTCCATAATAATCTCGTGTAATTTTTTTCTTCTCTTTGTTTCCATAGCATACTTGGCCTTGGTCATTTATTAGCTGCATTATTTTTCTTGATTCTCTCTCCTTTCTCAATTTATATGCTAACCATGTACCCGGTTTATTTGTATCTTTGAAATAGTTCTGTTTCGCACCCCTATTTTTTTGTGCTAGTTCTTCTTTTTCCATTAATCCCATTTTGTGTTCAATTGTGTCCATTTTTAATTTAATGTCCTTTTTCTGTGGCAGTTTCTGTAACTCTTTTTCAAGTCTTTTATAATCATCCTCTAATACTTTAGAGCAGTGGTTCCCAAACTTTTTCAGTCCACCGCTCCCTTTGTGCTACAAACTCATCTTAGTGCCCCCCACCCAGGGGTGGGATTTAAATTTCTGTGGGCATGGTCTAATTTGAGGGCTTGGCTTGCTAGTCACATGACTAGGTAGGCATGGCTTGCTGGTCATATGACTTGCTGGCATGGCTTGCTAGTCACATGACCAGATAGGTGTGGTTTGGAGGTCAGGTGACTGGGTGGGCGTGGCCAGGTGACTGGCAAACCAAATACAAGTAGTCCTCACTTAATGGCCGGTTGTTTAGCAAATGTTCTAATTTATGACTGGCCTCCCTAGAGCTACTTGACCTGTTTTTGGAGTTTTGACAGCCATGCACACACATATACACACATTCCCTTCCAACCCTGCTGGAGCAGGTCATTGGACTAAAATTGGCAAAGCATCTCTGATTAGATTCTAGTAATGAATGAAATCTAATCAGAGCTGCTTTGCCGATTCTTGTTGATTTGTTTTATTTTTATTTCTTTATTTTATGTTGCTGAATTGCATTGACATTTGTGTCCCTTCCTGTGCACAACCCAAAAGCTTTTGTGATTCTTTGCAGCAAAAATTACCGACCTCTGGCTTTGCTCAACTTTTCAAACATGCCACCACTGCTGCGTTTTAGGTGCCAGCCCCTCAGGTCCACCCCATTGAACCCGCTGCACCAGAGGGACCTGCCCAAGCAAGTCCGAGCAAAGCAGTGCACCAAGTCAATGGGGTGAGCCTGAAAGATGGAAAGAGAGAGAGAGAAAAGAAAGAGAAAAGGGAAAGAAAGAAAAAGGGACAGATGAAGAAAGCGGGGGATGGAAGGGACAGAAAGAAAAAGAAATAGAGAAGGAGGGAGGAAGGGAGGAGGAAGATAATGAGATACCTGCTCCAGCAGAGTTAGAAGGGAGTGTGTAATTTTTTAGGGTGAAGATCTGGTCCAATGGATACTGTTTAAAGCCTCAACAAAATGTGAAAGCTTCATGATAGTATTGACCATGTTTTATCCACAAAACCTTTAATAGAAGCCAAAGATGTTTCAATGTAGAAAAGAGCCTCAATCTAAACTAGCCTCATTTCAATCTGATGCATCAAGTCTCTCTCTCTCTCACACACACACACACATTCTCTCTCTCTCTCTCTCTCCCACTCCCTCCCTCCCAGACTGGCTTTGCTCTACTTTCCCAATGTGCCTGCGGGGCCGGCACTTCGAAAATGGATGGATGGATGGATGGATGGATGGATAGAGAAAGAGACAGAGAGACAGGTAGGTAGGTAGATAGGTAGATAGATATATTGGTAGGCAGGTAGGCAGGCAGGTAGGCAAGCAGGCAGGAAGACAGACAGATACACCTTTTGGATGGATGGACAGATAGGTAGGTAGATAGATAGATAGATAGATAGATAGATAGATAGATAGATAGATAGATAGATAGATAGATAGATAGATAGATAGATAGATAGATAGATTGATAGATAGATTGATAGGTAGGTAGGCAGGCAGAAAGACAGACAGATCTTTTGGATGGATGTATAGATAGGTAGGTAAGTAGGTAAGTAGATGGATAGGTATTGGTAGATAGATAGGTAGTTAGGTAGGTAGACAGAAAGACAGGCAGGCAGGTAGGTAGGCAGGAAGACAGGCAGACAGACCTTTTGGATGGATGGATGAATGGATGGATGGATGGATGGATGGATGGATGGATGGATGGAGGATGAATGGATAAACAGACAGACAGACAGACAGATAGACAGACAGACAGACAGAACGCGATAGCGGCGGCACTTTGGGAAAGTAAAGCAAAGCCGCCATCACCGCATTTGAGGCACCAGCTCTGGAGCGGTGCAACAGTCAATGGGGTGAGCCTGCAGTGCTGACACCTTGAACGCCCCTCTGCCACCTTTTAGTACCCTTCTGCCACCTTCTTAGTACCCTTGGGGACACTAAGAGGTAGCAGGGGGGCGTTCGAGGTGCAAGCACTGCATGCTCACCCCATTGACTGTTGCACCGGAGAGGTGCAAGGGGCTCAATGGGGTGAGCCTGTGGAGCCAGCGCGTCAAACACAGTGGCGGCACATTGTGAAGTAGAGCAAAGCTTCCTGCCCTGAGCTTCCTCAATCTTGCCCTGCTCCAGGAAGGAGGGAACAGCACCACCCTCTATGATGTGAGTGCCCCAAGAGGGGAGTCAGCTTGGGAGGCTGATCTCTGGCAGGAGGGCCACACTGTGAACTTGCTGTCAGGCACGGCAACTACAAAGAGGGGCAGGCTTGGCTAAGCAGGATCCTGAATAGTGGACATGTAGCCAAAGTCCCCCTTCCTCTGCCTCCCCCTAGGTCAGGGGTCTGTAACCTTAAACACTCAAAGAGCCATTTGGACCTGTTTCCCACAAAAAACAAAACACTGGGAGCCCCAAGACATGGGTGGGCATGGCAACGTAATGTCACTCCCACTGAGTCACATGACCCCCAAGTTTTATGGTTTTCTGTGTTTTCTATAGGGCACAGGTTGTTCTCTCTCTCTCCTCCCTCCCTCTCCCATCTCTATCTTTCTCCCTCTATCTCCCTCTCCCTCCTTTCCTCCTCATCTCTTTCTTTCTCTCTCCCTCTCCTTCTCTCTCTCTTCTCTAACTCTCTCTTTTTCTCTCTCTCTATGCCTCTTCCTCCCTCCTTCTCCCCCACTCCCCACCCCCCTTCCCAACTCCCACACCCAGGGAATAACTGTAAGGAAATTTGGCCATGTTCTTTCTGTCTCTGGAAAGATACAAAAATAAACCTTGCATTCCAAAAGGAGTGACAGTCAGGCTGTTACCTCACAGTGCTACGAGGTTGCTGCCTTAGATTGCTGCTGAATCCTTGCAAAACTGGGCAAAGACAGAGAGAGGGGAGCAGACAGAACTGAACTGAGCCGAGTCTCTCCCCCTCCCTTTGTATCTCTCTCTCTCTCGCTCCCTGTCTGTGTCTCTTCTCACTCTCTTGGAAAGCCCTGCGTGCTCTCCTTGGGACTCTTCGCTGTCCCTTTTTCTTTCTTCCTTTTGGAAATCTGGGCTGGCTGAAGAATGAGAGGAGGAGAAGGGAGAGGAGGGAAGCCTCCACCATGGCGTCTGCTCATTCCTCAGCTAGCCCGGATTTCCAAAAGGAAGGAAGAAAAAAGGATAGTGAAGAGCCCTGAGTAGAGCATGCAAGACTTTTCGAGAGTATGAGAAGCTTCTTTTCTTTCTTCTTGATGAGGTTTTGGAAATCCAGGTTGGCTGAGCAATGAGCGCAAGCCATGGCAGAGGCTTCCTTCCTCCCTCTCCCCCTCCTTCTCCTCTCGTGCGCACCCTCCAGGCCCCACCACAGCTGGCTCTATGGCTGTTCACTGCTCTTGCAGCACCTGTGCAGCACACTCAAATTTAGTGCACTTTACTCCATCCCCTCCTCCTCTTGAGCCCATTACAATGCAGTGCATTAGAGCTGCCGCATTTGAGGCGCCGGCTCCGGAGCAGTGCAACAGTCAATGGGGTGACCTGCAGGGCCTCAAATTCCCCCCTGTTGCCTCTTAGCACCCCCTGCTGGCCCCCTTACATCTTAGCGCCTTCCTAAAGCATCCTACTGCCCCCCAGGGGGTGGTACCGCCCACTTTGGGAACCACTGCTTTAGAGGCTTGTCTTTTAACAATATTTCTTTTCCTTGTATAGTCTATTATAAGCCTCTGGCATAAACCTTCATTGTGTCCCAAAGATTCTGCATTGATGTATCCTCTTTTTTATTTTCTTTGAAAAAAAAGGCCAATTTTTTCTCCATTTTCTCCATTTTCTGTACAAAGTCTTTTTCTTTTAATATAGTATTATTTAAACTCCATCTGGATCTTCTTCTTTGTCCTTTCCATTTAATTGTCATTGGATTATGATCTGCCCAGATGCTTGTTTCTATATTAATTTATTGTATATTAGAAATCAATTCCGTTGACATCCATATCATATCTATTTTAGGCCTTGATGAGTGTCTGTTTGAATAAAAAGTGTATTGTTTAATTTTAGCATTTCTTTCTCTCCATGCATCCTTTAAATTTATTTCAACTGTCATTTTAAAAAAGGATTTTGGGAGAGTCTTTATACTTTGCTTTGTTGTTTTCTGTGTTGTATAGTCCAATTTATCATCTACTATTCCATTGAAATCTCCCATCATGCAAATATTAACATAGTCCAATTCAATTATTTTCATATGTAATTTTCTGAAGAATTCTTCTTGATTATCATTTGGAGCGTAAATTGCTATCAAGAGTGTTTTCATATTATTGTCCATTATTTCACCATTAAGATTCTCCCATCATCATCTGTGTAAATCAATTCCGCTGGGATAGTATCTTTAATATATAAAACCACTCCTCTTTTCTTACATCGTGTCAACACGGTAAATATTTTCCCTAACTTTGGCTGTTTCAATATTTGTTCATGTTGTTTTTTAATATGTAGTTCTTGTTCTCTAACTTCCACCTTTCTATCTACTGCACCTTCTTCTTTTTCAATTGCTATTTGACGGTCCTCTTGGAATTCAATTAGTGATACTTCTCTTTCTGTCTCCTCCTCTTTCCCTCTGAAGTATTCTGTGTAAAATAATTCTGCTTTCTCAATTGAATCAATTCTGTGGTTTTGTTCCTGCCATGTAAACATTAAGCCTTCTGGTATCAGCCATTTGTAATTCACCTCTTTTTAAAGTAGTATTTTAGTCAAGAATTGATATTCTCTTCTCATCTCTCTCACTCTTCTGAGTACTTGTTTCAGGACTACAATCTTCTTGTCTTTATATTTCAATGTTTTCTCTCTTGCCACCTGTAATATTTGCATTTTAATAGCTTTCTTTGTAAATCTAATATGAACTTCTCTTGACAATTTATTTCTCATTGCATATCTTGTAAAAACTCGGAAGACCTCATCTATTCCATCCATCAACTTCTCTTTGGTTACTTCCAATGCCTCAGCCAGAATTTCTATCATTATTTCTGCCAAGTTTTGTCCCTTTTCTTTATCTATATTTTGGAATCTGAGATAAAATTCTGATCTCCATTTCCCATCCCAACATGTCTTGTCTTGTTCGACCATGCTTAATCTGCCATCAATATCTCCTATCTTCTTATCTCTTTGTTTATCTTCTTCAATTTTTTGGAGTCTATCCTCATATTTCATCATCATTTGTTGGATGTTCTCTACCCTTTCATCTGTTTTTCCTGTTCTTTGTTCAATGTTCTCTGTTCTCTTTTCAATATTCTCTGTTCTTGCTTTTAAATGCACCAAAGTGCCTACCGTCCCTGTCCTATTGTTTCTTTTATTTTTTATTTTTCTTATATGTATCATGTATTCATAACTATGTTTTTACTTATACCTATTATCTTGTTAGCAATTGACAAAAATAAATAAATAAACAATCTGCAGCATCACCTTTTCCTGTTCTTTTTCTTATTGCAACATCATCTGTATTGATCGTTGTCCTCCAGATGGTGAAAAGGAAGAAGTGGGAATTGAAGAACCAGCCGACGTTAGTTTCCTACTAATTTCACAAAAAATTATAAGGTTGCAGACAATTCAAAATTTTCAGGTTCTTCTAGACCTTAATCTACTTGTATGTTGGACAATTGTAATTTCAAGTAAAAATAGCAAAGGAAAAAGTAAAGTAAAGTAAAAGAGAATGTTCTTCAGGTTCTTGTATACCTTAATCCAATCAATTGATTAATTGGCGGGAAAAAAACCAAAATAACCAAAAAAGAAATAAATCAATAAATAGGTCAATAAATATAAAAAGTGGAAGAGAAAATAAAGTTCTTCAGGTTCTTCAACATCTTAATCCAATTAGTCAAAATAGAATAGGCCCAAAAATTCCATAAAGAGTCTCAGAGATACAAAAAAAAAAAAATAGAGCCACAAATAAATCCAATTAAAAAGGGGGAATAAAAATGGAAGAGAAAAGAGGGGAAAAAGCTATTGCCTTGAAAACAGAAAGAAAAATAATACTTATAACAATAAAAAGATAGGTTAAAAAAGAGATTTAAAAAAAGATAGACTTAAAAAAAAGACAAAAGTAAGTTCCAAAAAGCCAAAACCCCAAGTGTCCAGCAAAAATAAATAGCTAATAGGGAGGGGGTAAGTAGAGAATAAGCCCAAAGCAAAACACAAAAAATAAAGCAGCTTTCTATCAAAAAGAGAAAAGAGAAAAACACACCGCACCTGTATAATATCTAAGGCTTTTTGTTCTAAACAATTTTTATAACTCTCTTCTCTAGAATCTTGTAACCTTATTTCTGTAAATTCCAAACTTTCTTTCAACACCAGACTCCAGCCACTGATAGTAACCCAAAAGAGCATCTGTAATAACACTCTTACATGCTCTTCCCTCTATCTTATCAAACAGGCTCAAAATCCTTGAAGAAAAGCCTCAGTTCTTTCTCAGCTTTGTCTGGTCTCAGAAAGTGAAAGAAAAACAATGTTTCCAAACCTCTGGGTGGCAGTGTTACATATTATCTCTACTTTCACTTCTCCCCTCCTTTTCCAAAGCCAAAGAGTTAAAAGTATTTTAAAGAGCAAAAAATTAATTAAAAAACTTAAGAAAAAAATTAAGTATTATGAGAGCAAAAAAGAAAAAAGAGAGAGAGAGAAAAATAAAAAAGAATCAGTCCAGTTTCAAACTAAAAAAAGTATACATAAACAATCCAGCAATAGAACACCCCCCACACACACTAATTTTGACTTCCTGTTTAAAATTGCCACTTAGCCTCTTCTGTCTTCAATTTTACAATTTCTTTCTTTTCTTAGGGTGTTCTCTCAAATAATAAAGTTTAAAAAAAGCCATCTCACCAAACTGACACACTTTCTCTTTCCATTCTCTTCTGTTCAGAGTTGTCCCAGCTTCAGCAACTTTAATTGCTATTTCTTTGCCGCCAGCAAAAAAAGCTTCTCCTGGATCTACCAGGGACTTTGTGGTGGGATTGACAGGATGTGCTCTTTACAGTCACCATCTCTTTGGGACGGTTTAGGTCCAAAAGGACCGTTCAGCAACGAAGATATTGACAAGCGATCTTGGAGCTTCAAGATCACATGTCGTACCACTGCGACACCAGCCCCACCTTTCCCAACTTTCTGTGTTTTATCGTCCAACTTTGTGTCCACTGTCGCATTAAAGTCTCCCAAAATACATATATTGTCGTATTCCAATTCTACTATTTTCTTGTGCAATTAAAAAAAAAATTCTTCTTGCTTTTCATTTGGTGCATAAATTGTTACTAAAAGTATCTTTAGGTTATTATCAATTATTTCCACCATCAATATTCTTCGTTCTTCATCTGTAAAAATTAATTTCGCTTTAATTGTATTCTTAATATATAGAGCTACTTCTCTTTTATTTTGTTGTGCCAATGAAGTGTATAGACTCCCAATCCTGAGATAATTCAATACTTGGACATGTTGTTTTTTAATATGAACTTCTTGCAAACAGATTATATCTAATTTTAATTTTTCTAGTTTAAGAAACTTTTTTTCCTTTCAATGGCCGAATTCAATCCATTTATATTTATTATAATCAATTTCTTTTCTTTCATTGTTTATATTTTATATGTAGGGTTCTTATTCATTGCTCAACTCTCCAACTTCTCTTAATGTAAACAGCCTGTGACTAGAAAAATTTCTCAGCAATTTGTTTTTTTCAGTCCCTTCAGATACATTTTTTTTAAAAAAGCCTCTTAGTGGCCATATTGCTTTGTTTTATTTTATTCACTACCTTGCTATATTGTAGTCAAAAGGTTTCTAATAAAAGCTCCCTTTTAAAAGAGGGAAAAAAGGAAAAATTCCAAATCTATCTTTAAGGTAAATGTTACAAATTGCCTTCTTTAATTGTTATTATAAAATCCAGTCCAGTCCAGTTAAAAGTTTAGTCCTTGTTAAAATATAGTAAAAGAATACTAATTTATTTTTAGCAATTTAAAACATGTTTAATTTTGCCGCTTATTTACTCTCCTATCTTCTATCTTCTTAAAAAAATTTTCCCCTTAGGGTGCTCTCTCATTTTTTGTCAGAAAAAAATTAAACAATCTCACCCAACACTGACACACTTCCTTTCACCTTCATCTTCTGTTCCGGAGCTGTCCCAACCTTTCAGCAGCTTTCAATGGCCACTTTCCTCCACAGCCAGATTAGAGAGCTTTCCCTGGATCAACCAGGGACTTTGCAGTGTTCCTGGGATCAGCAGGATGTGCTCTCCTTGCCCATCATCTCTACGGGACGGTTTGGGTCCAAACAGACTGTCCAGCTGTGGGGATATCAACGCCGCTCTGGGAACACCAGAATCATTTGTCATCTCATCACAACGTCAACCCCGCCCCTCTGGGCTTGGTTTTCTTAAAGGGGAAAGGTTGTTTTAAAGCCAAATAAGGCTTGAGTTTCAGTTTTAAAATGATTAAAACTGTTATGATTTAATTATTTATATTGTGTTGTGTTTGAATTTTTTCTGCCTCATGGTTTCATTTTCTATTTGGGGACTGGATCTTCCTTCACTGCTTTAGTGGTTCTTTTGGGGCGTACTTCCAAGAGGCAGGATGCAAGCTTAGCACTGATTTTTTTACTGATTTTCTGGAAGGGGGGCATATGATCTTTCCTTAAATCTGGATGATTTCTTTAGGATATCTTGTGAGGTGAGTGAGATCATCTGTCTTAAGGATTGCTTCTTCTGGGTGTGCTCTTTCAGGAGAGCTTAAATGATCTCTCTGCTAAAGGGTTTCCCTTTATGAGTTGGCTGCTGATAGTTATCATTGCATTTTAACTATTTTAATTCCTCAAAGTGCTCTGGCACCCTATCTGATCTGTAACTCCGGCTTGCAGGTATTTGTAATCTAATGATTGGTACTTAGGGCAGCTTTTTGCAAGCAAAGAAGCTTTTTGTATTTTTGTACAGGTAATTCTTGACTTACAACAGTTCATTTAGTAACCATTCAAAGTTAGAATAGCACAGAAAAAAGTGACTTATGACTGTTTTTCACACATATGAGCATTGCCGTATCCCCATGGTCACAAGAGGCGGGAAGAGATGAAGCACCCCTTGATGTGAGTAATGTTGAGTTGGCTACACCCAGCCAGCCACATGACCATCTAGCCATACCTACCCAGCTGGTCATTATGGCAGAGAACCGGTTGTTAAATTATTTGAATTATTTGCATTTGACATGAGCTCAACATGTATTTTTTCCTCTTCTCTTTTTTCTTTCCACTGTTCTTTACTGTGTAACCATTTTCCTATCTCTTCTACCAGAAATTACTGGCAAACATTTATATTTATTCTTCATACTCCACTAAACTTTTTATTTCTAAATATTTAATTATTTATTTAATTATTTAATAGTAAATTGCTTTTCCAGCTAGAAAAGCTATTTATACTATTGTATTTTTATTATTCAACTAATAATAAAACTACAATAGCAGAAATAATATGATAATATAAGTTAAAACAGCAGAGGTAAATTTCCAGGATAATAAATAGAAATGATTGTCAAATTATAGATTGTTGATTGTAGATTAAATGGACCTACAATAAGTAAAATCTGGCATTAAACTACAATATTAACATAGGATGTTGCTTGTTTTCTATCCAGATCAGGCACTAACTTGAGGCCACATAATTGTAATCCAGTCTAATCGAGTCTTCCTGCAGCATTCTGCTGGCTGAAAACGGATTGCGCAGAGGTCCTGTGTGGCCCTCGTCTGCCCCATTTTTGGCTTCCCCAACCTCCAACAGCACTCTTTAGCTGGCAGGGTGCTGCTGGAGGCCATGCAGGCCAAAAATTTGACCTGCAAACTTTCCGGCATGCATTGAAGACCTATATTTTCCAACAATCCGGTCTGGCCTAGTTTTATTGGAAGGTTTTAATTTTGTAATTTTTATCCTGCTTTTAGTAATTGATTATAGTTTTAATCTCAGCCACATATTTAATTCATTTCTAATCTATTTTTAAATTTTATATTTGCCATTGTATTGTTTTTAGTTGGGCTGTGCACCGCTCCGAGTCCCAATTTGGGAGAGGGGGCGGTATATAAATTTAAATAAATAAATGGGCCATTTGTGGCCTTGTGGGCCTGTTTTCAGCTGGAAGAGTGCTGCAGAGAGCAGTGGAGGCTGAAAACAGGCCACAGGGGGACCCTGCATTTTTGGCCAACAGAGGCATCTTGGATCAGTCCTTTGATATTTCCAGGTTGGCCCCGCAGGCCAGATTTAAGCACCCCATGGGCCGTATCTGACCTGCAGGCCTTGAGTTTGACGACCTTGCCCTAAAACAATCATTACCAACCTTTTTGGCACCAGGAACTGCTTTCATGGAAGATAGTTTTTCCATGGACTGGGAGGGGGATGGTTTTGCTCGCTCTCTGGCCACTAATCTCCAACCTTACAGCCCAGATTTTAACAGGTCACAACATAAAGCAGTTCATTACCTAGAAGTTGGGATCCCTGCCCTAAAGCATTGCTTGACTGTTTTTTAACTAGATTGTTATAGCTTTAATTTACATACAGGTGGAAGTTTTCATTTTAAAAAATGAACTATAATAAAAAGCCTATTAAAAACTCATTCAGCAGTAATAATGCTATCAAATCAGCCACTTGATTGGCTACATTTCTTTCATAGTCCCAAGCCAGTTGACAAAACCATGCTTTGGTGGTTTTAATGTAATTTTAATTCAATTAAATAACTCTTTCATTCTTATATTTTTGTAAATGTTAAAGGATTTCCCTGTTAGTCCCCATTCTTACTCAGTTAGATCATTACATTTTTTCCTGGGATTTCACTGCTAAAACTTGAAATAAAAGTTCAGTTTTTAAAGTGCCTTCATTTTGACATCTGCAAATGGAGTCAGCAGAATCTATTGGTATTTCTTATGTTCCTTTCTTTTCCTCCTAATAGGAATAAAGTGACTTTTTAACAATTGAATAATATTTTAATAATATGAATTCATAAGTGTTTGAAAGATATATTTTTCTTCATTTTAACAGGTATGTCAAATAATATTAGCTGACACTCTTAAAAATTCATTACTAAATTTGATATGTTCACCAATTTTTGCAACTCCATTCCAATATAAAGAGTGTCTGGAATTTGAATCATATTGTCAGCAAATAAGTTTAATTATGTGCCAGCCAATAAAATAGCAAGCTGGATGTCTGCCATAGTTTGGAGACAGGTAAATTCAGGCAGAAGGCTTAGACACCTATTGCTAAAGACATCAACTGTAATGTAATTTGGCATAGATGAAGACCAGAAATCCAATAAAGAAGCAACAAATTCAGGGGAAGTTGAGTCCAGAATTCAAAGCATCACCCAAGATAAACACAACAGAACCGGGGATTGAAAGGTTGTTCCCAGTAAGAAAGGCCAATAAACAAGCCCTGCTGTGCCATCACTCAGATGTACAGCAGAGATACACTACTCCTTGGATTCTATTCTCTTGTCAGCCTGCATCTTGACAGCCTATCTAACTGCAGAGCTCAAACCTCTGTATCTTTCAAGCACCCTTCTGATTGAGTTTGGGTGGGTGAACCTCAGAGTTGGAGAGATTGTCTGGGGTTGCAGACAGGGAGTCCTGGGGACTGCTTGGCCTTCCTCAGTCAGCATGGTATGATTGGCTTCAACATTGCTGGAATCATTCCCTCTAAGACTATTATCCCTAGAAACTTTGGGTCTGCTTCCTTCTCATCATCATGAGAAGATGAGTCCACCAGAGTTGTAATGTTTAACAGAATATGTTCTTCTTCTATTTTTAGCACTTTAATTTCCTTGTCATCAAGCTATGCAGCCACTAGTGTTTCTGTGACAATATCTGTTGTGTTCTGTTAGAAGGAAAGTTTTCCCTCTGGTCCACCGATTAGGCGGGGAAATACTAAGAGCTGATTGGTCAGCCTGTCAGACAGCTCCTATAAAAGGAGCACTGTCAGATGGGACATTTGCTGGTAGTTGCTGTGACTCAAATAAAGAAGTTGTTTTTCATTATTCTGGATCCAAGTCTTATTTTAACCCATGATACAACACTGGTGACGAAGTTGGGCTTCCAGAAAGAAGACACAAAAAGAGCTGATCGAAGTACAGAGGAATAATGGAGCAACCAAAAGGATTTTTGGAGCAAAAATAGGCTTCGCATATTGGCAAGATGGCCACGCACACTCCACCAACACCATTCAACCCAGTCATCAAACACTGGGACTCTTATCTAATCTGACTTGAGTGTTTCCTGGAAGCCAACGACAAGCATTCCCGGACAATAGAAAGAAAGTCCTGTTTTTGAGTTACTGTGACTCAGAAATTTTTGACATGACCAAAACTCTGGTCGTTCCTGCAGTTGTGCAGATGGTGATATGAGATACAATCCAAAATGCACTCAGGACTCATTACACTCCTGTGACCTCGAAGATCATCAGACAGCATGAATTTCAGCACCGGAACCAAAATGATGGTGAATCAATAAATGACTATATCGCAACCCTGTGAAAAGCTGCCATGTACTGTGAATTTAGGGACCTCGAAGACATATTGCTGGACAGGTTCATTTGTGGGGTGAAAGATTTACAACTACAACAGCAACTACTCACGAAACCCAACCTCATTCTGAAAATGGCAATAGATGAAGCCCGAGCCACCAAAATGTCAATCGAAGCAATGGCGGCAATTCAAAAAGAAAAAAGCCCAAACAACACACGCCGCAGCAGCACAGCCTGGCAAGATCACACTGAGCTGGAAGAGTAACAGATGATGAGGAAGATGTCTGCAGACTCAAAGTTAACAAAAAACCAACAAAAATAGACGCAGGGCAGTCTGCATGCACCAGTTGTGATGGGAACCATGCAAGAGCAAATTGCAGATTTAAAGATGCTATCTGTCAGCATTGTGACCGTAAAGGACATCTAGCAAGAGTCTGCAGAGCCAGTCAGTCAGCAGCATGCAGAAACTACCCATCTACTATACAGAAGAGATTCAAAGCCGAACAATCATGGAAACCGTGGAAGAAGGACAACCAATACTCTGAATAAACCATGACATTCCAGACGACTATTGGAAAGACCATTTCAAAGATCAATATAACTGTCCACATCAAAGGAGCACCATGTAACATGGAAATGGACACAGGTTCCTTGTTGTCAATAATCTCATGGGCTACGATGAAGAAAATAAAGCCCAGCATCACCAAGAAGACATTAAAGACCCAGTGGATGTTTTAAAAAGATTATCAAGGAAATCACATCCCTGTCGTGGGGATGGGAACTTTCCAGGTGGCATTTAAGCAGTTTTGAGGACCACTAAAACTTACAATTATCGAAGGCAAATTAACCCAGCTTTCTTGGACTAGACTGGTTCGATGCTTTGGGATCAGGGTAACTGGTGTCAACGCAGTACCAGATGACAGCATCGAGGAACTGCTCCAGGCATTTGTGAACATTTTTGATGACAGTTTGGGTAAGTATGTGGGGACTCCTATTTCATTTAATCTAGACCCCCAAGTTGCCCAAAAAAAGGCTCAAGCCGCACAGGGTGCCATTCGTGTTATGACCAAAAATAGATAAACAGCTTGACAAATTAATAGAGCAAGGCATACTGGAATCGGTGGACCATGCTAAATGGGAAACCCCTATAGTCACCCCCGTGAAGCCAGATGAGTCAGTCCACATCTGTGCTGACTATGTACCTTAAGTAAGGTCCTACAACAAAATGCCTACCCCGTCCCAGTTGTGCAACGTCTATTGCACTCACTCAGAAAAGGAATTTTTTTTGCTAAATTAGACTTAGCGCAGGTGTACCAACAACTCTCGGTGGATGATGCCACGGCCAAGGCCCAGACTATTGTGACCCATAGGGGTGCGCTAAATGCTGCAGTGTGATTTGGCGTGAGCATTGCTCTAGGGCTTTTTCAAAGCCTCATAGTGCACCTCCTATTCAGGGAGTCATCCCCTATTTTGATGATGTGTTAATCACCATTGAAAATAAGGAAGAATTGATAGTCAGAATACAAGAAGTGTTAAGTAGATTCAAAGAAGCTGGATTAAAAGTAAAATGGGAGAAATGTAAATTTGCAGCCCCCAAAGTTGAATTTTTAGGTTATCTGATAGACAATTTTGGAATACATCTGACCAAGAAAAAAATTGTGGCTATACAAAATGCACCCACTTCCAAGAACCAAACAGAGATACAAGCGTTCTTGGATCTCCTCAATTTTTATAACATATTCCTCTCTGGGAAAGCCACCATAGCAGAGCTTTTGCAAAGACTCTTGGGAAACATGTTAAATGGATGTGGGGGAAAAGGGAAGCCACCACTTGTGTGGCTGTCAAACAACTACTGTCTTCTGACAGTGTACTTGTCCAATATTCTGAGTCCCTCACCCGTGATGCCTCATCCTTCAGGGTCAGGACTGTCCTAAGCCACCAAATGCCTAATGGGACTGAGGCTCCTATGGCCTTCTATTCAAGAACTCTTTCCAGAGCTGAAAGAAACTACAGCCAATTAGAAAAGGAGGCGTTGGCTGCGCTGGCTGGCATAAAATGTTTCTACGAATATTTATATGGCTGACATTTCTACCTGGTAATAGATCACAAACTGCTGTTAGGACTCCTCGCGGAGGACCATCCCACACCAATTATTTTATCTTCCTGGCTGACACGATGGATGATTTTCCTAGCTGCTTATAACTGTACACTGATCCATCACCCAGGGAAATCCCTGGGAAATGCCAACACTCTCAGTCGCTGCCCGTTACCAGAGACTGTTCAAGACCCAGCCCTGGCAGCGTCTATCCTCCTTATTGAGAAACTACCCAGCCCACTCACCTCAATAGAAATTGCCCGACACTCAGCCAGGAATAAGTCCTTGAGACAAGTACTGAGTTGGGTGGGAAGGGAATGGCCTCAAGGGCCAGTATCTGAAGAACTGAAACCGTTTTACAACCATCAACGTGAAATATCACAGATCAAGGGATGTTTGTTAAGGGGGGAGTGTGTTATTGTTCCAACTAAACTACAGGAACAGGTCCTAGAATTATTGTATACTGGGCACCCAGGGATCGATAACATGAAGGCGCTAGTGAGGAGCTATTTATGGTGGCCTAAATAGATAAGGATATCACAGAATGGATAGAATGGATAGAATGGAATGGAACATGTAAGAATTGTCAAGAATCCAGGCCAGTTCCACCAGCAGCCCCCCTCAGGAGTGGAAATCCCCGAAATCCCCATGGGCTTGAATACACAGAGATTTTGGGGGATCCTTCCATGGGCAAACCTTCTTGGTGTTCGTGGATGCATACTCCAAATGGTTGGAAATTATATTAATGCAATCCATGACCACTGAGGCAGTTATTAAGACCCTAAGAGAACTATTCGCAACACATGGCCTATCGGACGTGATAGTCTCAGACAATGGGCCCCAATTTACAGCTACCCAATTTGAACTGTTCTTGGCTAAATTGGGCATTTGCAATGTGCTAATTGTGCCTTTTCACCCCTCAGTGAATGGTCTAGCAGAGAGAATGGTGAGAACTACTAAAGAGGCTTTAGCAAGAATGGGTCCGGGAGATTTGCAGAAGTGCATAGACACATTCCTACTTATTCAACATCTGATGCCAAACGCCACCACACATAGGATCCCCTCAGAGTTATTAATGGGACAGAAACTTAGAACCAGGTTGGACAGATCGCACCCCAGTTACACTAGCGAGACACCTTCTGACTCTATCAGCAGGATAAGGTCATTTAAAATAGGGGATGGGGTGTATGCACAAAATTATACAGGAGGGCCTCTATGGATTCAGGGACAAATTATAGGGTAGAATTAGAAGATGGCAGGATATGGAGGAGGCATATAAATCAGTTAAGAGGGAAGATAGATAACACCCCTCGGGATCAAAACAATCCAAAAGCAAAAAACTGCAGTCCACTAGAAAATAATAAAAACCTTGAATTCCCCATTGCAGCTAACTCAAACCCAGAGATTCGACAACCACACATACCCAGGGAACCAAGAGAACAGTGGGGAGGCGACTGCGAATTCCATCCTGAAGAAATAACAACTCCCAATAGGGAATCCCAACAAGTTCTAGGGGCTGAACAAGAAGCGAAAGCAGACCCCAGTGGTCTGACAGCTGCCTCAAACCTGAATAATCTGTGCAGGTCAGAGCGGGTGCATAAAAGCCCCGCCTATTTGCGCAATTATAAAGAATAAACTCATTTTCAATTATTGTTGTTCAAAGTAAGAGGGGAGGGATGTTGTGTTCTGTTAAAAGGAAAGTTTTCCCCAATTAGGTGGGGAAATACTAAGAGCTGATTGGTCGGCCTGTCAGACAGCTCCTATAAAAGGAGCACTGTCAGGCGGGACTTTTGCTGGTAGTTGTTGTGACTCGAATAAAGAAGATGTTTTTTGTTATTCTGGATCCGAGTCTTTTTTTAACCCATGATACAACAATATCAATATAACTTGACTAAAATAATAATAATAATAATAATAATAAATAAGCAAGCAAGCAATGGTACCAAAAGCTAACTCAGTAATGAAAAATTGGTGGGAATATATAGTCAAAATAGTAAAAAATAGGCAGGTTAAAATATTGTAGGATTTCCATATACAAAGTAATAACATTTTAGCTCACAGCACACCATTTAACTGTGGTTGAAATGGTTAATCGATATGGAAATAAGAATTGGAGAAGACAATATCAAGAGCTAAAATCCAAAAATGAAAGATTATGGCATAAAGTAGCTGTGGAAATTCCTGTAATTATCAACACATTTGGTGCCATACCAAATAATCTTGGATAGCAGTTAGAAACTGATCATGGACAAAATTTCCATTTGTCCATTACAAAAGACCACACTGCTTGGACCTGCACACATACTATAGCAATACATTACAATCTTCTAGGTTCTTCGGAAGAATTTGATGCATACAAAAGCCAGCCAATTCCAGCTAAAGAATGGTCAGCTATGATTTCATAGTGTTATGAAATAATGACCATTTATTTAGCAACTGTAAGATTTCATAAACAATGACATGACAGAATAGCAAGTATGGTGCAATGGATTATCAGCAAGAAATACTATTTCCCTGAAAGCAAAAATTGGTGAGACAACAAAATAGGCCAAGTAATAGAAAATTAAGAAGCTAAAGTACTTTGAGACTTTAGAATTGAAACAAACAAGCATGTGGCATGTAATACTCCAGACTTAACAATTGTCAATAATCTGGCAAAAACATTTGAATAGTATATATGGTGGTCCTGTAGACCTAGATAAAAATGCCAGATCCAATCTAAACATCCAGATGACTGTAAACCTATCATAATAATATGATGATGTTATCCATTCAGATGAGTCTGACTCTTGACAATTATATGGGCCAGGTCTTTTCATGTCTTCTGATCTTGCACTATTTCTTTGAGATTTCTATGCTCTGACTGGTGTCAGCTTTGATGTTGTCTAGCCATTCTTTAATGGCCTGGTTTCCTTTTACCATATATTAAATTTATATGCTGCCCAAATCCCAATAATTCTAGGCCATTGGCAGGTAAATCCTTGAGATTTTGTTAGCTGTTGTTCCTGAGCTATTGTTGCAATGCTAAGCCATCTTAGCACTGGAAAGTGGTCACTCCATTTGTGAAATACCAGTTTGAACTCTCCTCAAAAGATAGGATGCTTTTCATTTAATTGACTTACACCCACAATTGGGCCCCAAGCTTCTGTGGTTAAACAAGCAGCTGTTAAGTAAGTTTTGCCCATTTTATAATCTTTCTTGCCACAATTAAGTGAACCACTGCAGTTGTTAAGTTAGTAACAGAGATGTAAAGTGACCCTGGCTTCCCCATTGACTGCTTGTCAGAATATTGCAAAAAATGATCACATGACCCCAGGACACTGCAACCATTATAAATATGAGGTAGTTGCCGAACATCTGAATTTTGATCACATGACTATAGAAAGGGATGCAGTAGTGCCAATGTGAAAAATTGTGGTAAGTCATTTTTCCCCCATGCCCCTGTAATTAAATGAAAGATTATAAATCAAGAACTACCAGCATTAACATACAATCCAGGATAGGCACTTTTCAGAGAGTAAAATAGGTATTTATAAAAATAAATTTAACTGAATTAGTTTAATGTAATTTGAAATTGAATGCTTGTAATCTCTCTTTTATAAAGTAGATGGTTATACATTTGGGGAGAAATATTTAGTATCTTCTCCCCATATTATTTCATCCAGCTCACAAACACATAATAATCATACCTTTCCCTTGATCTAAGCATCAGCAAATCTTACAATAATAATTTGTCACTGCTGCATTTTTGTGAACCTAGGATTATATATACTATAGGTACACTCCACATCTTTCTCAGTAAATTGTACATCTGCTACAAATCCATTAATTTTTGGAATAAGATACCTCAATACAGTAAGTGATTCTTTTTCATGTTCTCCCAAATGCCTTCACTGGTACCTTAAAATTGTTTCTTTATGTTTTTATCTTAATATCAGACTCTGAAATCTGTATCCTTAAATATTTTTCAGTATGGTTTGACAACATCCATTCAAAGCACTTTTTATTTATTTATTCCATTTTAATGCCTGGAAAGGAATCATCTTGAAGAGCAGGAGATAGAACAAATGATAACCAAAGCAATAAAAGAAAGCTGAGTCTGATACAGACTGTAACCTATTTTTTAGTATTTAGTATTTATTTGATTTGTCAATAGCTTACAAGATACAGGTATAAGAATAAATATAATTTTGAATACATGAGACAGAAAAATAAAAAGAAACAATAGGACAGGGATGGTAGGCAGGACTGATGCGCTTATGCACACCCCCTGAGAAAGTGTCTCAGACAAAACCATCTCTAGTTCTCATGAAGATAAAGGAAGGAGGAGGAAAATGAATCCAGATTTGCTGTATTAAATTATAGCTGTATTAGCATGCATGACTTTGTTCCCTAGTCTGATCTACCTTAAAGGGCTGACAATTCTGGATCGAGTGGGTTCGTCTACTGTTGAATTCAATCAACATTCAGATCTTGGTCAGAATGTTGTTAGTTTTCAGTTGGCTTCTTTTCCATTTCTTCTTTCTCAGTACGGCTTCAATTATCTCTCAATCTGTCTTATTCATCTTTTCATTGTGAAGTTTCTTCCTGGACATTTCTACCAATTTTCAGTCAGCAAAGGTTTTAGCTAAATGTGACTGGCTAAGATTTGAATAGTGCTTGTTCAAGAGAACAGCAATCTGTTCAGTATTCTCCCCAATAGCTAGCCACTTTCCTTTTTATTAATTATAAATAAGGGTGCTATTGGAACTAGGCCACTGAGGCTAAGACCCAAACCATTAGTTTTTTTATTCATAGAAGACAATCAATTCAATATGTCAGGTGAACACTCTGACCTAGTAAATGATAGAGACTATGTTATGGTTCACAATCACATTGTGCAAACAGGGAAAATGGCATAGTTGAGGTTTAACCTTCTCATCCAATTGCTAGAACAAATTTTTGTAGTGGACCCTTTTAAAAATAGCCTTTTTTTCCTAAGCATTCTGTCATTGTATCATTTAGTAATCCTTGTTCATGGCCACCTGAGATGTATATGTGAAAGACTTTATTGATAGTAATCCAAACTGGGATCTATCTGTAGGGGCAATTAAATCTGATAAAGTCAGGCAGTTTCCTTGC
This sequence comes from Bungarus multicinctus, assembly GCA_023653725.1. Classification (NCBI taxonomy): domain Eukaryota; kingdom Metazoa; phylum Chordata; class Lepidosauria; order Squamata; family Elapidae; genus Bungarus; species Bungarus multicinctus. The sequence goes on from CM042840.1 coordinate 41,678,615, forward strand.
TTGTTGTGGGAGGAAATGCCACAAAATGACTGCCTCTCAACCCTGTGAGACATATGCTGCTGACTCCCAGAGATAAGTATTTTCAGGGAGTGGTCCTAAGAGGTTGTCTGGGTTATCTGGTTTAACTGGGTTTGGCAAGCATAACAATAGAATCACACCTCATTGGTGCATCAATATTTTCCTCCTTGCTCTCATTTTTTAAAAATTGTTTTTGCTTATCAGGCACTGGATTCTGCTTATTGAATGCTGGTTAATGAATGTAAGATGTCTCAGAGCTACCAGTCAACTAGAGTGTATTTATATTGCAGAAGTAAATACAATAAAAAGATGGAAAATACAAAACAATAATTATAAAAAAATTGTAAAAATTGTGAAAAAATCCTAAAATAGTTAGTAGACAATAATTAACAGCTTGAGAGAAAAACCAAATGAGTTCCAGCAACTGGATCTATCGAGCAGAATTTTGGAACCATCTTAGAATGGTGCAGCAAAGGCAGGTGGAGCAGGTGGCTTGACCTGCTGATGGGTGAGCATCTTTGATGAGGTTTGGTAGGGCCAACCCCCTTTTCCTGCTGCACTGAGCTTCTTTACTGCTCCAGCTGAGTGGTGCCACCAGTGGTGTTGACTGAAAAGCTTCCTCCGGGCAGAGACCCCCCGTCCCTTCAGCCACCCTGCCATGTTTGCTGCTTCTACTACTATAATATGAATATTATATAATATAATATAGAATAATATGAGAATAATCCTAAATACATTGGAATATTATGAAACACAGCAAATGGCCTTGGTATTTCTAGATGCACAAAAAGCCTTTGACAATGTAAACTGGCAGTTTATGATATTACAAATGAGACAGATGGGCTTTGGAGAAAGATTTATTAAAACAATTGGGGCAATATATCATAAGCAATCTGCCAGAGTAATGGTGAATGGAGATTTGACAGATAATATTAATATGAAAAAAGGAACTAGACAAGGATATCCACTGTTGTTTGTCCTGACTTTGGAGGCTTTAAATAGAAATATTAGAGACAATGGCAAAATAAAGGGAATGAAAATAAAAAAGGAGTATAAATTGCAAGCATTTGCAGATGATCTGGTTTTCATATTGGAGGAATCATTGAAAACAGCACCCAAGTTAATAGAAGAGATTGCAGAATATGGGCAAGTTGCAGAATTGAAAATAAATAAAGATAATAAAAATATTATGATCACCTGCAGCTATCAGAGTGCTGATTGTGATACAGACCACTCCTTGGTGTGCAGCAGAATAAAACTGCAAACAAAGAGATTGCATCACTTGAAGAAGGAAGGAAGACCACAGATCTACATCAGTAGAACCCATAATCAGGACAGAATGGAGGAATTTGCTCAAGCATTCAAGGAAACTCTCCCAGGCCCAGCTGAAACAAATGAATCTGAATGATAGGAACATTTCAAAAATGCTATTTACCACACCACCTTGTCAATATTTGGTAAGGAGACCAGAAAGACAGCAGATTGGTTTGAAGCCCATTTGGAGGAGCTGACACCAGTCATCGAGGAAAAAAAGAGAGCTTTAATTGCATATAAAGCCTGTTCTAAAGCCATAACCTACAGGTTCTGCAAGCTGCTCATAGTAAAGCCCAACAGACCACCAGGAGATGTGCTAATGATTACTGGCCACAGTTTTGTTCTTGGATCCAGATAGCAGCTGACACGGGCAACATCAAGGCGATGTATGATGGCATCAAGCAGGCCTTAAGTCCAATACAGAAGAAATCTGCCCCCCTGAAGTCAGCTACAGGTGAGATCATCTAGGACCGAGCACAGCAGATGGTAGGCTGGGTGCAGCCCTATTCTGAGTTATATTCCAGAGAAAATGTTGTAACTGAGGAAGCATTACATAACACTGAGTGCCTACCTGTCTTGGAGGAACTTGATAGTGAACCAATTCTAGAAGAACTAAATTGTCACACTGTATAAGAACAAAGGCGACAGGGGTGATTGTAACAACTACTGCAGCATCTCTCTTCTTAGTGTAGGGAAGCTGCTTGCCCATATTCATACTGAAGAGATTCCAGGTGCTTGCAATGAGAGTCCATCACAGTGCAGATTCTGAGCCAATAGGTCCACTACTGACATGCTATTTTCCCTTAGATAGTTGCAGGAGAAGTGCAGGGAACACAGACAGCCATTTTTTGTAGCCTTTATAAATCTTATGAAGGCTTTTGACTTGGTTAATAGGGACAGCCTTTAAAAAATCCTCCCAAAGATTGGGTCTCCACCTCAGCACCTCAACATCATCAGGTCCCTTCATGAGGAAATGAAGGGTATAGTAGTTTTTGATGGCTTAACATCATATTCCTTTGACATTTGAAGTGGAATGAAGTAGGGCTGTGTCCTCGTGCCAACTCTATTTGGGATCTTTTTTGCTGTCATGCTGAAATATGCTTTTGGAACTGCAACAGAGGGTATTTATCTCCAGATCAGATCATATGGAAAACTCTTTAATCTCTCTAGATTGAGGACAAAGACCAAAGTCCAGCTGACATGCTTGTGGGATTTTCTCTTTGCTGATGCTGCCGACGTTACTGCTCACTCTGCCAAAGACCTTCAACAACTTATGGATGGTTTTAACAAGGCCTGCCAAGATTTTGGACTAACAATCAGCCTGAAAAAAACACAAGTCATGGGTCAGGATGTGGATTCAACCCCCTGTATTACACTCTCTGCACAAGAACACGAGGTCATCCATGACTTTGTGTACCTAGGCTCAACTATCTCCAACATTCTCTCTTTAAACTCTGAGCTGAATAGATGTATCAGTAAAGGGGCCACCACATTTTCCAGACTTATAAAGGGAGTATGGCTTAACAAGAAGCTGATGGAACATACAAAGATTCAGGTCTATAGAGCCTGTGTCTTGAGTACACACTTGTACTGCAGCAAGTCTTGGACCTTTTAAGCATAGTAGACGAGAAAGTTGAACACCTTTCATATGCGCTGTCTCCAGTGTATTCTTTGCATCACCTGGGATGACAAAGTTCCAAATAGCGCAGTCTTGGAATGTGCTGGAATTTCTACCATGTATATACTATTGAAACAGTGATGTCTATGCTTGCTTGGGCATGTCATGAGGATGGCTGATGGGCGGATTCTGAAAGACCTCCTGTATGCAAAATTAGTGCAGGGAAAGCACCCTAGAGGGATATAAGGATATCTGCAGGAGGGATCTAAAGGCTTTGGGAATGGACATTAACATCTGGGAAACCTTGACCTCTGCTTGTTCAGCTTGGAGGCTAAAGAAGCAGCATGGCCTTCTCCAATTCAAAGAGATACTCATTCGGCAGGCTGAGGCAAACAGGCAGTCCCAGAACCAGTGACATCTGGGGACTGGACAGGGACCGACTATATCTGTCCTCAGTGTGGAAGGTATTACTATTGACCTCACCCCTTTCCTAAGAGGTCTGTAGGGGGCGTGCATAAGTGCACCAATGTGCCTATCGTCCCTGTCCTATTGTTTCTTTTATTTTTCTTATAAGTATCTGTCTCATGTATTCAAAACTATATTTATTCTTATATCTGTATCTTGTAAGCTATTGACAAATCAAATAAATACTAAATACTAAAAAATAGGTTACAGTCTGTATCAGACTCAGCTTTCTTTTATTGCTTTGGTTATCATTTGTTTATTTTTCTTATATGTACCCATTTCATGTATTCACAACTATGTATATACTTATACCTATTATCTTATAAGCGATTGACAAATCAAATAAATTCTAAAATTCTAAATTCTCAAATTGGCTTTTATAGCCACACTAAATGCTGTTTTAGGACCTCTTTTCAGAGCACAATACCATCAGAGGTGGTATTCAACCAGTTTGTACTGGTTCGGTCGAACCAGTAGAGATGATTTGGTGTGGATCGCCGAACCAGTGGGGTTTTTTTGGGGAAAAACCATAAAAAAGAAATTATTTAAAACTAACTTCAATTTGTCAGAATACAAATAACGTTCTTTTGAGGAAGGAGCCACTTCTCTTCATTTAATAAATTTATTCACATTCATACACCTTTCACAAATGCTAAATTACTCTAATTCCTATCCAATGACTGGCCATTAGGAACTCAGTGATATATAGCAACTTCCCCAAGGTGTTTTTGACCGTTGCTCTGTCAGAGAAGCAAAACCTTTAGAAATAACTGTCCATGTTATGTAAGTGAACTAAGCTGTGTGCTGTTCATAGGATCATTGATTATATTCAATGATCAGAAAATCTTGGGTTTCAAACAACCCAAAATCTTTTACATGTTATGGTATTCCCATATTACAATAGTGAATAAAAAGTACGAAAAGAGAAAGACAGTTCTTTTTTTTATTACAGCCTCAGTCAGGGCTCCCAGGATTTTGCAATTAAATGATTAGATTATTTGTACACTAAATAATCAACAAAATATTAAAATATATTCATATGCAGCATAGAGAAATGAAGCAAAAAAATTCTACTTTGAATCTGATCTAGTAATGCTGGTAAAAGACTGCTTAGTAAGTACTTTACTAAGGCAGGGGTATCCACAGTGGAAGTAAAAAAAATATATCAAGATGGGAGATGCAATGATGATGTTGATGATGATGATATCTGTGCAATCATGACTAATGTCATGTCTGATTCTATGGACCAGCTCTGTCCATGTTTTCTCATTTTCTCTGGCTTTTTTTCAATTGTTTTATGCTCTGGCTGGTGTCAGCAATGATGGGGTCTAGCCACCAAGTTTTTTGGCAATCTTGTTTCCTTTTACCACTGGCCTTTGAGTCATAAAAGTTCCAGGCATTTATAAATGTAAATCGATATCTAAAGCTCTAGGGAGAAGGAAACTCTTCTGGGTTATGTTTGTAAATTCCATCAACATGAAAAAATGTAAGCATGTCTTTCCATTTGCAAGATTTCTGTTGCAAAATGCTCCCATCCACAGTGCCCCCATCCCTGAAATGGTTATACAGAGCATTCTACCTGTTCAATTTTCATCAATATAGTAGAAAATAATTTCGCCATTTAGTTGAAAATGTTCTTATAAATATTTAAATATTGTGACAATATCATTGTTTTTGCATGCTTTATAGGTGCAAAAACACTGAATAGAATGAACTAGCATTCTAGGCTGTCTAGAAGGGTTCAATCTATTTTCCAAAGCACTAGAAGGCAAGGTAAAAGGCAATGGTTGAAAACTAACCAAAAAAAGAGGGAACCTTGAAGTAAGGAGAAATTTCCTGACAGTGAGAACTATCAACCAGAGGAATAGCTTGCTTTCAAAAGTTGTAGGTACTCCACCATTGGAGGCTTTTAAAAAGAGATTGGACAGCCACTTGCCTGAAATGATATAAAACAATGATGGCTAATCTTTTTGGCACCAAGTGCCCAAAGTGCGCACATGCACTCCCAAAATGCAATGCACACATACGCCATGCACCCCATCCTGCTGTACATTCATGTGTGACCCCACACACAACTCTCCCACATGTGTGCCCTGCCCCCACGCATGCACGGCAGAGACCTGAAGATCAGCTGGCTGGTGGGAGGCGACATGTGCATGTATGGCAGAGCTGAGCAGGGACAATGGCTTGAGTGCCCAGAGAGGGGGCTCTCTGTGTGCCACAGGTTCACCATCATGAGTATAAGGTCTCCTGTTTGAGCAGGGAATTGGACTAGAAAATCTCAAAAATCCCTTTCAATTCTGTTATTCTATTATTTCTGTCAGGACCAGAGGTGGTATTCAACCGGTTCGCACAGGTTCAGGTGAACTAGTAGTGATTTGGCATGGGTGGCCGAACTGTTGGTGACCCCTGGCTGGCCACGCCCCTGACCTGGTCGCCCTGTTGCTCACTGGTCCTGATCACTCTCCTAGCTTTCCCTACCACATGGTGGCCGCAGCACAGCTTGGTGGCTGTCCCATGGCTGCTGCACATGCGCACTGTGTGTGCAGCTGTTACACATGCAGTGCACATGTGCAGCAGCCCTGGGACATCTGCCCACTTGCCCACCCTCCCAGAGCATGCTTTCTTCCTTCTCCTGGTTGACACACCTCTTCCAGCCCAACCTGGCCCGGCCCAGCCAACCAGTAGGTGGCCACATGTCCAACCACCCCTTTTTCAGTGCAAGAAGCCTCCCCCAATCAGACAGCTGCTCTCCTCCTTCTCCGCCTGTTTGTTCTATAAGTCAGAGAAGGAGGGGAGTAGCTGGCCGGTAGCACTGAAAAAGGAGTGGCTGGAGACCAAAAAAAATCTCCTCCAACCGCCTCTTTTGGAGTGCTGCACTGCTGTGCTCAGCCTTGCTTGGGCAAGTTCCTTCAGTGCAGCGGGCTCAATGATGTGGACCTGTATGGCCGGTGGCTAGAACACCACGGCGGCGCATTGGAGAAGTGCAGCAAAGCTGCTGCAAGAAGCTTATAGCCTCCGCGTGTTTATTTTGATGTGGAAGGAAGAAAGGTAAGGTTTCACGCAGTCAGGAAAGCTGTCTAGCCCAGAACTGCTGGTGAGGGAGGGCGGGCAAAGCTGTGGCACACACCTTGTTTGAATTTCCCAGCCCCAAAAGCAGGAGGGGAGGAAGTCCCACCTTGCCTGCCAGCTTTTTCAGGCAACGTGGGACCAGATGCTGGCCAGGAAGAACCTTGTAATGAATGATGCTGCTGGGCATTTAGAAGTGTGTGTGTGTGTGTTTCAGGTGGGTCTCCTCTCATAGCTTTAGAAGGAGAGAGGGAAGAAGGAAGGGAAGGGATAGAAAGAGAGGAAAAGAGAGGGAGAGAGGGAAAGAGAGAGAGAGGAAGAGAGAAAAAGAGAGGGAGGGAGAGAAAGAGAGAGAAGAGAGAGAAGAAAGAAAAAGAGAAAAGAGAAAAAGAAAGGAAGAAAAGGGATAGACAAAGAATAACGGGATGGGAGAAAGGGAAAGAAAGAAAGAAAGAAAGAAAGAAAGAAAGAAAGAAAGAAAGAAAGAAAGAAAGAAAGAAAGAGAAAGAAAGAAAGAAAGAAAGAAAGAAAGAAAGAAAGAAAGAAAGAAAGAAAGAAAGAAAGAAAGAAAGAAAGAAAGAAAGAAAGAAAGAAAAAGAGAGAGAGAGGGAGGGAGGGAGAGGAAAGTGAATGAGATATATGAATGGATGGATAGCTAGATACATAGAAGGAGGGAGGGAGGGGGAGAGAAAAAAAGAGGAAGGAAGGACACAAACCCTGGCTTCAGAAGACTCTTTGAAACAGCACAGCAATCTAGGGCTAAAAGAGATCTTGGAGGTCATCTTCTAGTCCAAGGGTCTTCAAACTTGGCAAGCTTAAGACTTGTGGACTTCAACTCTCAGAATTCCTGAGCTAAAATGATTGGAGGAGGAATTTTGGGAGTTGAAGTTCACAAGTATTAAAGCTGTCCAGTTTGAAGACCCCTGTTTTAGTCCAACCTCCTGTTCCAGCAGGAGATCCTTATAGAATCATAGAACAACAGAGTTAGAAGGAACCTTGGAGGCCATCTAGTCCAACCCCTGCTCCAGCAGGAGACCTTATATCATCTGGAATCTGGATTATTTTGGTGCCTGTAACAGAGAGGAAAATTGGCAGAGGAGTTTACTAGGATAAGGCTGCCATGCAGAGGAAGGCAGAGATAGTCCTTCACTTATGACCACAATTAAGCCCAAAATTTTTGTTGCTAAGCAAGAGCATTGTTAAGTGAATTTCACCACATTTTACTCAATCCATGACATCTCCTGGGTCTAACGATCATGTGCAGGCTAGGGAAGTAAATCTGAAGGTGTGTGCAATGTTCTAATATACAGAAGTTATAGTTAAATGTGTGGAAGAAAGTAGACTATGGGTGTGTTTTTCCAAACGCAGTGAGGTTGAATGTGTATACTTTTAAAAGAGCTATGTGTTTATGTGTACATACATATAGAGTATATATAGGAGATAAAGTAGCTTTTTGTGTGTCTTTACACACACTATACTATGTAATATGTATGTACACATCTGGCATATATACATAGGATTAAATAGTGTATTTTGGATGTTCAGTAATAGTAAATAAATAGAGAGTGAAATTATATATCTTTGAGGCCAGGCAAGTCACCCTTGATGTGAGTGACATCAAGTTGGCCACGTCCACCCAGTCACATGACCACCAAACCAGGCCCACCCAGTCACATGACCACCAAGCATGCCCACCCAGTCACATGACCACCAAGCATGCCCACCCAGTCACATGACCACTAAGCATGCCCACCCAGTCACATGACCACCAAGCCATGCCCACCCAGTCACATGATCACCAAGACATGCCCACCAAATAAGCCATGCCCACAGTAGTAAAAATCTTTGAATCCCACCACTGGATACCATAGTATCTTTTGAGACTGAAGGATGCCATTGCAGACCCTCATAGTCTCCAGACACTGAAACATGAACACTATTGCTTAATATGTGAGGTGGAAATGTGTTATCTTCTAGAATCTAGGAAGTTTGTGTTACAGTGTGTTACAGTGTTACAGTGTCTGCATTCTGGAACAACAATTGCCAGAGACCCAGATAGTTTTTTTCTTGATGATGTTCAGGAACGTATTAAAGACCTGGTTACATTTTAGGCTCTAGAGCAAAGTGAAGCTTTATTCCTGCTACTTGAGTTTTCTTTGTTTTATGTTTATCCTGGGGGTGTTCATGAAACTTTTTTGTGTTTTGTATTTTATACTTTTAACTATAAAACATGCAAAGTTGTTGGGAGTTTGGGCCCCTATAAATTGTACAAGGACAAATTAATAAAAGAATACTACAAGTGTAATAGATATTTTAATCTCTTGCATAAAAAGGTTCACAATGAGTTTATTTTACAAATATAGTGTTGAAATATTTATATTCAGTGTCTCCAGGTGATTGACCAAACATTTCCTTTGAGACATGACTTCAATCACAATCAGATAAATAAAACTGAACAGCTTGTGCTCATCTATGTGACAGCTAGATAAGTTAATTGTAGGTTGAAGCAACCTGTCCGTGTATAATCATGCATTCTCTAGATATGTTTCCCACATATCTACAATTTACTGTTAAGTATTAATAGAATATGAATGGGACGCGATGGCTCAGTGGCTAAGACACCGAGCTTTTCGATCAGAAAGGTTGGCAGATCGGCAGTTCGAATCCCTAGTGCTGCATAATGGAGTGAGCTCCCATTACTTGTCCCAGCTCCTGCCAACTTAGAGTTCTTTAAGCATGTAAAAATGCAAGTAGAAAAATAGGGATCACTTTGGTGGGAAGGTAACAGCATTCCATGTATCTTTGGCATTTAGTCATGCTGGCCACATGACCACGGAGTCATCTTTGGACAGCGCTGACTCTTCAGCTTTATAATGGAGATAAGCACTATCCCCTAGTCAGGAACAAATAGCACATATGTGGGAGGGAAAGCTTTACCTTTTTATTCATAGAATAAGCAAGCCTAAACCAACCCATTGCTTTTCAGATCCATGGCCATTATACTTCCCAGAATTTATAACCAAGAGCCATGGTTGTAATTTGGAATTTGGTTGGAAATTGGGAGTTGTTGCCAATACATTTGAAGGACACCAGGTTGAGGAAAACTGGAACAAGCAAGCATTTTTGGAACACAATTGAATGAGATGGAGGGAGCAGATTTATTTCAAAAATCCTACAAGAGTAGATGAATGAAAGCTTCACATATATTACAGCACTGCCAATGCCATAATTCTTCAATATTGATCATACTGGCTAATAGGATTGAAGAGAATTTGAAAATGTCTGGTGGAGTCCTCCAAGCGTTTGAATTAATTTTTCTGGTGTAAACTTACTCTCTTTTTGTTCTGTTTGGATATTAGAAATTAATATACTTTACCAAAACATATTGCAATACAATGCAATAAATTCAAATTGTCTAAAGTTGACATCTCTGACAGGTATAAGGTTAGGGTAATTCTCAGTAATTCTCTCATCCTGAAGTTCTAAATCTTTACAGAGAAAAAAATTACAGAATTATTAAAACCTAAACTAGAGATATGTGGGGTGAGTGAGGATAATGCTGAGTGAAATAGATTTTCTTAGACAGATTTGGAAAACTGGTGTTGCAACTGTTGGTAGGGACTAATTAAATGTTCAAGTTTAGATCTGATCTGTCTTTTGGTCAATCACATATGAACAGACAGACTGAAACAAACTTGTCTCACCCTGCAGTCTCTTTCACGTCCACAATTTATTCTTGGAAAACCATGAATTCCAAATAGCTTAAATCTACATGCCTCTGCCTGAGATATCACTCATATTTCCACACTGGTTTAAACCATCATCCAGGATGCATCACAGATTCTTAGTATGATACAAAATAAGACTGACTTTCCCCCTAATTATGTGACTATTTTCTATAATTTAAATATGAACCAGAGAGCAAGGTGTTAAATATGTTAAAAAGGAAGTAAAGTCTCATTCATTGGTCCAATTCCCTGGTGGGAAATTGGAGCAACACCAGTGGCTGAACTGCCTTTAAAAGAGGGAGCTGCAGGGAAGCAAACTTTTCGTACCAGACTACTAATTAACAGCTGTATTCACTATTCAACTCATCCTACCTCTTCAATCAATCAACCCACTATCTAACACAAGGATTATATGATAAATTTCTGTACAGGAAAAACCTACTGAACCTTTTTGAACTTTTAGTCTTTTGTGGGGTATCCTCAAACATGCATGAGGTGGAGGATTGCTGTTGTTCTTGTTTCATGTCTAAAGAACAAAAGCAAAAAACCAAAAAGGGTACAAGGACAATTAACAGGCTAACAAATTAATATTCTAAACTTGCAAATGTGTCATTGGTATGCAAGAAGACTGAATTTTAGTCTCTTATAATTAAAATCCATGTCTTTCATTTACATGCATTGCAAATACATTAAACTAGGAGTTGGAAACTGAACAAAGAGAGAAGCAACCTAGAAGTAAGGAGAAATTTCCTAGCTGTAAAAGCAATCATCCAGTGGAATAGCTTGCCTTCAGAAGATGTGAATGCCCTAACACTGGAGGCTTTTAAGAAGGCACTAGAGAACCACTTGTCTAAAATGATATAAAGCCTACTGCTTGAGCAGAGGATTGGACAACTCTGTTATTCTGTTAAAGCAGAGACAACAAAATAGACTTTTATACTGAATACAGTATATTATACAAAGGACAGATTTACTTTAATCTGGCAATAGGGAAAGTTTTAAAAGAATGTTATCTTTCACTGTATAAAATAAGCAATCCCATTACTAAATGAGCATCTTTAATTCTGAGATTGAGTATGATTGGGTAAGACTAGGTTTTGCCAAAAAGATGCAGAATGATTTCCCCCATTTGGAAAGGTAAAAGTTATGATCTTTTACTACTAGAAAAAGAAGCTGCTGGATGAAGGATGAAAAGAAGAGGGATTAATATTTCTCTATAGCCTCAACATTAACTGGTTGGCATTTCTGTATCTTGGATTAAGATATGGAGCAAGCTGTATAATATCATTATTAGGCATTGAGTATTGTTTCTTATTCATTCATTAAATGAAGAAGGAACAATTACCAACTACCTAGGTGTAAAACACAATTGCATATTGATCACCTCTTTTATTTAATTTTTATAAAAATGGTGTGCAAGATTGTCTGAAGAACCCAAACTTCCACCTTCCAAGTAGCAGAGAGGCATGTTATTTGTGCTGCTATATGCAGATGATGCAGTAATCTCTTAAGGATACCCATTGGATTCAAGAGAACTTTGAATATCATTGTAGAATCATGGAATCATAGGGATAGAAGGGACCTTAGAAGTTTTCAAGTCCAACCCTCTGCTCAAAGGCAGGGAACCTTACACCATCCTGGAGAAATGATTGTATAATATTTTCTTGAAAACCTCCAATGAAAAACTTCAATTATAAAGAGTCAGCTGAAAATCTAAAACTAAAATAATGGCATTCACAAATCAGTCCAAAAAGCACTGCTGAACTATTAACAACAATTCAGTGGTGGCACAGTGGTTAGAACATAGCATTGCAGGCTAATTCTTCTGACTGCCAGAGATTCAATTCTCACTGGCTCAGGATTGACTCAGCCTTCCATCCTTCTGAGGTTGATAAAATGAGGACCCAAATTGTTGGGGGCAATATGCTGTCTCTATAAACTGCTTAAAAAGGCCTGTAAAACACCATGAAATGGTAAACTGCTTAAAAAGGCCTGTAAAACACCATGAAGTGCTATTGCTAATATGAATCTTTCTGATACCCATGGGTAATCTTCCAGGCTAATGCAAATAAAAGGGCTAATGCTAACTATGCTTCATAAAATGCACATAGGAGCTTAGCAGTTATTTTAAGATTCATAATTCCATAGAACATTAGTATGTACCTGCAGCCGTTAAGCTCTTTGAGACCAAGCCTCTAGCTCAGGGTATCCCATTCCCTTTCAGTCTTACAGCACTGGAACTTGTTCAATTGAAAATTTTAATAGCAATCTCCCAAGTTCCTTGCTGTGTCCTCAGTGCTCTACTAGGCATGGAAGCTGGAATGGAAAGAGTAGGGACTAGAATAGAGCACATTGTATTTACTGGCTGAAACTGACACTTTCCCCTATAAATATCCTTAGTTCCAGTAACATTAGAATATAGATTTCAAAGCGGGTGGAAATAATAGTTTACAACAAGCTTTTTCTCAAAAGACTTTCTCCCATTTAATTATAGTTTGGACTATGAGCAACAAGGGCCAGACTTAATCAACATCCTCAAATGGATGCTGGTAATACCATTCAGTTTCTCATGGTAGATAATCTGAAATTTAGTCTGACAGACACTGTGTATATTACATAGCTTAATATCCTAAATCAGAGAAGTGCCTTCAGCTTAGCCCAATATAATGCTTTGCCTTCAGCACTTTTGACCAGAAAATTAAAAAAGATACCGTGTATATTACAGATATGACTCAGGACAATTTGAAACTATATTTGCCTATATTGTCAGTTTTATAGAGAATCTCAAAGCACTCTAATTACTTCGTCCCTGACCAGCAGAACAGGATTCATCAGTATAACCATTTCTCCATTTTGACATCAATCCTGAAACACACGAGGTTGTCAGGATTTGCATGGCAGCATGCAAAAGTTAAGATAAAAGGAATCCCTGCAGATTTTACTCTGCTAGTCATTGCTAACTATAGTGGGCAATGCTCATCTCTATTTCAAGATTTATTGAGCCAATGCTGTCTGAAGAAGTTTCTATGGTCATGTGGCCAGCATAACATCATGAAGCATTGGTACCTTCCCACTGAAGTCCATTTAGGGCAGCACAATGGCTCAGCAGGTTTGAGCCCCGAGTGTCACTCCATGGGGTAAGCTCCCATCCTCAGCCTAGTTCTTGCTAACCTAGCAGTTTGAAAGCATGCAAATATAAGTAGATAAGTAGGAATGCAAAATTAGGCCGAGAATAATTAAGACAATTGAACCTGCCTAAGTATAGATAGCCATAAATGGCCCAGGTTTAACATTAAGCGTGGATTACATTTTAACTTATTCTTTTATTCTTTTATGCTTTAGTGATGTTATGTTAGATATTGTACTACTATGTATCCTTTCAGGTTTGGAGGGGTCTGAAAAAGAACTTTGCCTTTTAGATAATTTATTGTTTTATCTACCAATATTCATTTTAGATGTATATTATTATATCAATGTTTATGCTACCCAGATTGCTAAATTTAACCTTTTTTCTTTTGTCACCTGTGTAGTCTGAACAAGCAACTTATCATTTTTTGAATTAATGTCTTTTAGCCAAAAATCTTAGTTTCTATCTATCTTTCCTAATTAACTGATATTGCCAATTTAGTTTTTGATATTTCAATACTAATTCCCTTGTGCTTGTGAATGATCACAATATAGTTTCATTTTAATAAGAAGGGAGAATAACTGTTTTGTTCTGTAGAAATAGGTCAATGTGTTTAGCCAGGAATCAGTCATTTTATTTGTATGTGTAAGTGTTTCAGAAGTTTTATTCTTTCTTGTTCTAATTTTTCCATATAAGTAAGAGAATATATATCATGTCACTATAAATTGAAGATTTTTTAAATTATTTTTTGGAAGCTCATAACATATATGATAGTTTTTTGTGTGTGTGAATTTAATTTCTATCCCAAGGGGGCAGGAAGGTGGGAAAAAAATCATTTTTGGAAGGTTGTAAGCCAATTTTGCAAGAAGATGGGAAGGGATAGAGAAAAAGAGAAACCCCACCTTGAATTATAAATGGGTTCAACGTTCAAGGTATTTCACTTGCTAAGAAACCAAAGCACTACAATAAAATGTGTTCATGTGAATATTTGTGAAGAAAGGGAAAGAAAAGATACTATACTGCTATCCTACTTATCAATGAGCATAGGATACAAAACTAAAGGGAGGTGTCATCAACTGTTTAAAGTACTATATTTTTAAAAGACAAAACTAAAATAAGTATTTCATCATTAAAATAATTTAATTCATTGCACATTGGTTGTACAAAAATATTTTGACAGTATTCAGTAATTGCTTAATAAATATATAAATAAAACTTAAATGATCATCTTATGGATTTGAAAGTCCATAAGTCTGGGTAAAGAGTTTTTCACATAAAAATTCACAATAAACACTCTTTCAAATATCTAGTTCCCTCAACATAAACATTATAATTTTAAAATGCTCAGACACAAACATTTTCTAGTATAATAAATAATACTTCATACATGCTTATATTAATAAATAAGGTAAAAACACTCTGAGAATAATGCACATTTGTGAATATACTGGGTTTCCATCAATGCTCAACACAAGATATAAGATTTTCTGCCCCTTGGCCTCCCAACAATCCTATAAGGTGACTAGATGAAGACATCTGAGGAATTTCATGGCCAAACTAGGCTTTCAACCTGGACCTCCTTAGATTGGCACTCTAACCTGATTCTCACAGTAAACAGCCCAAGGCTGGCTTTGACTCATCCATACTTATGCAAATCTATAGGTTACTCTATGCCCAAGGGTAACAGGAACTATTGCCAATTTGTTTTACAATCATGGCAACCTTATGCAACCATCAGGGGACTTCCATTTTAACTGTATTTAGTAATGTATTTTGTTTTCCAGATAAGATTTACTCCCCATCTTATCTTTGCATTTGGGCATTTCCTCTATGCATATGATAGATGCATTTCTAATGATTTTCTCTTAATGAAATTATATAATAAATATTTTTTCAGAATTCTTAATATAAAAGATTCTTCTTAAAATATAGGTTTGTTGGAAATGGCTCAGCTTCTTTTAAGGATGCCAACATTGAGATAACTTGAAGCTTTTCTTATGACTGTGCCTCCGCATTGTTCTTAGCCCTGGAGTAAAAGAAATGTAAGAAAAAATAAGAAAAAATGAAGAGTCGTTTAGATTGAGACACATAATATGCCTATAAAAACAAATTTCCAGAATAAAATACTGATGTGCAGTCCTGCCAATGTCTACCAGGTATATCCAATTCCAGAATCATTGTTTTATTCATCTAACAGTGAGGCTTATCTCTGGCCAGTTCAATGAACTAAGGAGAAATTTCCTGACTTGAGATCGATCAGTGGAACAACTTGCCTCCAGAAGTTGTGTGTGCCCCATCACTGGAGGCTTTTAAGAAAAGATTGAACAGCCATTTGTCCAGAATGGTATAGGTTCTCCTGCTTGAATAGGAGACTGGAAGACTTTTGGACTGGAAGACCTGTGAGGTCCTTCAAATCCTATGATCTATGTTCTGAGTAGTCTCTTTGATAAGACTTCTTTTGAATAGACAAATACAGAAAAGTTGCACTGTAAGGCTTTTTTTTTTTTAAAAAAGAAGAAAATAAGTACTTACTTTTCCAGAAGATTTGTGATGACTTTTTTCACCCAGGGTGCAGTGGGGTCCAAGCACACTCGTCTGGCATCCTTAAGAGTTGCACTGCAACAAATGAAAATCATGACAATTAAGCACTGAGTTTGCAGAAGGTTACTGT
Source organism: Bungarus multicinctus (assembly GCA_023653725.1). NCBI lineage: Eukaryota > Metazoa > Chordata > Lepidosauria > Squamata > Elapidae > Bungarus > Bungarus multicinctus. The sequence goes on from CM042840.1 coordinate 41,694,625, forward strand.
CTTTCTGTTTGTCTGTTTATTGGTTTAATCTACAGGACTCATATGATTTTCCAATCATACAAATCACACCAACCATTTGGTTTTAATACACAAGAGCAAAGAATTTCTAGTGTCACTAGCATCTAGTGACTCTAACTGTCCACGTGGAAAAATCCAGAAGATCTGTGCACAAGCTTTGCATGGGGCAGTTGGGCAGCAGAACTTCATGGTAGATCATGCCTTAAAGCCAGTGACAAATATGAAGTAGCAAAAGTATACTTACATGACCTGAATGTTACTACAATGTGGCCCACTTTTGATCAAGTTGACACTTGCAATGTGTCCACGGAGGTTTTGATTAGAATAGGTTTCTATACATTGACACCGAAGTTCAAGCCCTACCCGGGCCAATGAAGCTCCTATAAAAAAGCCAAAGTGTAGAAAATAAACACTCTTTATCATATATGTTAAATCTCTTTTCCAAAGGCTTGTTGTTGTGATATGCTTTCCTTTAACCTCATTCAGTCCAATTTATGAAAATCATCTTGATTATCCCTAAACTCGTTAAGTTACTTATTCCTTTTTTTCTTTATATTTATTTTATTTTTTAAAACAAAATTACAAATCTCTATTGACATGTAAATAGAGATTTGTAAAAGTTAATTATTCCTATCAGTGTTCTCTTATCTCTTATCTCTCAAATCTGTATCTGTAAAAAAAAGAATAACATTTTGACTTACAGATTATGGTAAAAATATTTACATAGCTATTGTATTACTAGTTGAGACTATAGATCTATTGCTAATTAAATATTTTGCTTGCATTGTAACAACCATCCAAATCATTAAAAAAATTGTGGTAAATACAACCATTCCCCATTAATATTTCCTAGGATCTAGTGCTCAAAGGTAGATTACTGTAGATCATTTATTAATAACAACTTCTGAAAGATCTGTCCTTTTAAATAAATTTATGCATGTTGCATTAATAAGTTTTACTTAGAAAAGAGAAGAAAAAGTACAAAAGTACATTTTTCTTTGGAAGTCTAAAGACCTCTGAGAATCTGTTTAGCATTTAATTATTAAATAACAGCTTTTTGCTGAAAACAATTTTTCCATTACAAGCAATTATTATATTCCTGATAATAGTAAGCTTATCTTCTCCAGAAAATAGTTTTGCATCTCATACAAATGATACAAACTTTGCCTACCTTTTGTCAGTGTTGCAGAGACCAAGAGAAGAGCCAAAAATACAACCACAGCCTTGGAATCCATGATAAGAGAGGGAATTGTTTTCTTGGTTGGGATCCTGGACAGCAGAAGAGTGTTTGCTCAAGAAAGCCTGTGTTTGACTGAGCTCCACCACTTCTGTGGCTTATATACTAATTGGACCTTGTCAGAGGAAATTCCCAAGGCTTGTAAGGCACTATCTTAAAATGAGTCATTAGGAAATCTGGAAGCAACAGTTTCCGACTACAATGATGACAGCCTATACTGATTTATTTACTTCTACAGAAGTGTATTCAAGCAACTTTTAACTTTGAATTTTTCTGCTTTTCAGAATCAATATGTTTACGTTTTCTAAGAAGAAGTGCATTGCCTGAAGAGCAATGCATCTCTTTCAGCACATGAAAAGCCTGTATCATAAGGTTTGCTATCTACAAGAATCAGTTGAGTCTTCTATACCCATGTTTCAAGTATAAATTGTTTGGTTCTGGGTTTTTATATAGTTTTAAATATTTAATTTGCATAGTTTAAAATTTTAATTTTTTTGTCTATATTGTATCTTATGATTTTTGACTCTTGACAAATGTATCTTTTCTTCTATGTACACTGAGAGCATTTGCACCAAGACAAATTCCTTGTTTGTCCAATCACACTTGGCCTATTCTATTCTACATATATTTTTATGATCTGTAAGCAGCCCAGAGTCACCTTATCAGGGAGATAGGCAGCATATTACTTTAATAAATGAATACATAAAAATTAAAACTGCTGAATGGAGGAACATACAGTATTTCTCCACTAGACATACAAACTATTAACCCGCACATCTCTTTTAGCACTGCATTTTCTAAGAATCAAATGAGATAGTATCATTTAATTCATGTCATTGAGACAATAATTCCTTAAACTTTATTTCAAAATATAAAATCAATCTCTTTAACCTAGACTTTTATATGTATATAAGACACCCAATATTTCTATTAAAATTATGATAAGTTATTAATATGCTTAGGTATCATGTTCCTATAACATTTCACAAATTCAGATGTAATCTGTTACAGAATATATACTTAAGGAATGGATTGGAAGAATTCAACAGATTTTTGTTTTATGCACTTAATTAACAACTAGCTCTACTAATTTAAAAAAAATGTATAATTCTAGGGATCCGATTGTGAGTAATTTGGGGCACAATGGTTCCAGTGATCCTAGGCTACTGATCATTTGCTAGTTCATTCATGTGGTTGCCAAAATACAGTTCTTCCACACACCTGGCAAAATTTCAGGAAGTAAAATGTAGTATTTTGTATTTGGTAATAATGCAAATAAAACATGAAAGAAGAAAAAGTTGACATTAGCATAATTCTAAATCCAATGTTTTGTTGTGAGACTCTGTGTCTGTGCATAAATTCTCATTCTATTTTGATTTGTTCCATTAACACATACATCTTGCTAAAGAATAACTCTAGTCAACCAATGATTCTTTTTTCTGTGTAAGGATGCAAGCAAAGTAACTCTGAATTTCAATGAGATATTGCCAAGAATCAATAAAGTTGAATTCCTCTTACTTTCTACACAAGAATTCACAAATTATGATTCTCAAAGTTTGCCACTAAAGTTTTAAAATGTGACATAATAGAAACACATTTAAATATGTGGAGATTTACTTTATGGTAGTACAAACTTAATTTAGTTTTTATTTTAAACTATTTTCTTTTTTCCTGGTCTTGTTCAATCATACAATTCAAGGAAGTAATTGTATGATTGAGAAGATGAGAAGGAATGTCTCTTCATTCTCAGAAGCGTAATTATTACATTTACTAGTTAGTCAGAAAGACAACATTTCTTATGAGCTTTAATAACTAGCTAAGTCATGAACAGAGGGTCAAAAAGACAAGATGGTGGTCATAACTTTGTGACTAAAGGCTTGTGTCCCCTTCTTTAGAAATATATTCCTTGTGACTAATAAAAATGAGAGCAAGATTCTGATTGCCTCCCTCATAAATGCCTCTGAGTTAGAAAGTAGAAGGACCAATCTCATTAGGTGATAGGAGCCTAATTTCTTCAAATAAACGAAACAGAAAATATCCAAACTATTCTAATAATGGGGATTGTTGAAAGAGTAGTGCCTAAAATATCACTGAAGTTTGGACAGATCAGTTTGTTTTATCTACTATGTAAGTAACATTTCACGCAGTGAGAGTTTTGATTCATGGTGGTATATAAGACAGAACAATTAAACTCCAATCAAGTTGACTGAAAAAACCTCTCATTTCTAGAAAAAGTTTGTTATTCACTGAAAGATATAGGAATGGTAAATCACAACTTCAACAAAATTATATTTTAGAATAATTTCTAGTCCATGTTTAATCAGATTTTTCTTTCTTGTTTCACAAATGCTTTCTATCTGTTATGCCAATCAAGATGGCAACATGATTTCACCAACTTGATTTTTTTTCTTCCTCTGCAATGTTTTTGCAAGTCATTGTCATAAATTCTCAGGCTCAGTTTTTCCATAACTATTGTTTGAAATTAAAAATGTTTCTGACATTAACAGATATTTATCTATTAATGTGTGCTTCATGCTAAAAGAAAGTGGGTTTAACAATACAAGAAGTAAAGGATGAGAATTCAGGACTGAGGGAATGCAGAACAGGGATGAGATGAGGTTTGTAGAAATTTTGACGAAAAGGGAAAGATATCAAAATGGCTGTCCTTCTTTTGAAAAGTTCAGTATAAGTTGGGGGACACAATTTCAGGTAAACATAAGAGAAGAAACTATAGTGAATATAGCCAAGCAAGATATCCAGGTGGCAAGCAATGAAAAGAGATTAATTAGGATGCCTGAAAATAGAGTACTATCCTAAATTCATAATAAAATCATAAATAATTTACATTTTGTTTGGCTTTGCTAATATGTAATAATCTAAGAGACGTGTTATATATTTTATTTTGTGATATTGTTTGTTGTAAACAAACAAATGGTCACACCATTATTATTATTAAAATGCTTTTTACCTATTATTTCATTTTAGGTGTTTTTATAGTTTTAATCCTTTTAATTATTATCATTGTTGTTGTTATTTATTAAATTTTTTGGCTTTGTTGTATGCCACCCAGAGTCACTTGTTTTCTTTAGCTATATAAATTTGAAAAATAAATAAAATTATTTTTTAATGTTTTATTTTATTTTGATCAGGATAAATTTAAAATATAAAACTCAGGAAAAATCCAAAAAGACATAAAAGAAAAAAAAAAGCATAAAATACAAAACAGTCAGAACATTAAAAAAGGCACATCAAAAAGACTCCACCTTATTCACATATTATGCTTTATAATTGAAAAGTGATTAATATATTACTATAATTAGTTTCCACCCCATGCAAAGCAGCCACCTCTATTTTTAAACTACTAAATCTCTTAGTAACCTGTTGAATTGCCTTCTATATGTTATATTGGTGACAAAGTAGTTAGCAGAAAAAACAATAATAGTAAAACAGAACAAAATTGAAGTTTCAAATCACTCTAACAAATTGTTATTGTAATCTACTCATAGAAAATTTACCATTAACTATCCTGGATCATACCAAGAATTATAAACAGGTTGTCCTGGGTCAAAAATCTATGTGTTTCTTAAGGTCCTCTCTCGTCAAATGTTATTTAATTAAATGTAATATATTTAGTTTCCAGAATATGTCTATCTTTGAGTCAGAATGCAAGCAAAAGTTAACTATAATCAATCCATCCAGTTTTCCTCTGTCTTTGTAGAGAAAAGAGATTCCTTCATAGTGGAAAGGAATTTGTCTCCCTCTCTTCCAGCTGAGGCTGCCATATTGGAGAAGTGTTGGAAGAAAAATTCTTCTGGGTTCAGTTCTAAGTGGAGAAAAAGACATTGGAAACATGGATGCTGTTTGAAAGGTTTAATGGTGGTTTAATAGTCTTTGTAGAGAAAAGGGATTCCTTCAAAGAGGAAAAGAATTTGTCTCCCTCTCTTCCAGCTGAGGCTGTCATATTGGAGAAGTCTCGGAAGAAAAATCCATCTGGGTTCAGTTCCAAGTGGGGAAAAAGACATTGGAAACATGGATGCTGTTTGGAAGATTTAATGGTGGACAGGAAGACCACATGGCTTGAAGCTCCAAAGTGAAAAGGATGATCACATGCTTCAAGGTGAAGGAAAAGATCAAGAAGAAGGGCTGATATGCTGAGAGTGACTGGGTTTTATAACCTTTGTTGGGATTTGAATTGAAGCTTGTTTCTAATTGGTTGTCAGACTCCCATGGGGCCATGCAGGGGCAACTCTGTAGGCTGTCCTGAGTTCCAGGATTGGTTGAGCCTTGCTGGATGATGATGATGCACTGAAAAGGGCTTTTGGCAATTGCTATAGCTTTACCTGAAGATCTTTGTTATGTAAAGTATTCTGGGCCAGGCAGGGGTGAGCTTCTGCTTCTGAGTTTCTATTCTTTTTAAGGGAAATATTCTGCCTTTTTAATATTTCCTAGGATGTTTCATTTTTCTAGGAGAGGGGTGGGTGCTAACTTCCTACAGAAGTATGCAAACTTAAATGTAAACTTCTGGACAACAAATGAAATCCACTTCACTGGTTTTTCAACCATGAAACTATCTCTTTGATTTGGAACTGGATCAAAATCCCTTTGTGTATCTTAGAGGCTATAAAGTAGTATATAAGTCTAAGTGCTATTGCTATCTTTATCCAAAGATAAAGCTTCAGATTGTATTATTTTTTTGAAAATTCATTAAAGCTTGATCAATAAGAGAAAACCAGCTAGAAGCTGCATATTTTCCTACCCTTCTTTCTTTCTCAGGGAACAAAAAACAAAACAAAAAAGTTTTCCCTACATTTCAATCCAAAATTATAAGAAAAATTCAACAGAAATAAACTTCAATAAACTTGCAAATTCAAAAAATTCAGAATCCAGTGGTGAGAATCTAATGTCTCTTCATCAAACATTGCTGTGCTTTCCATATGGAAGGGGCAGATGCGGAGGTGTATTCAGCAAGTTCTGACCAATTCTAGAAAACCAGTAGTGGAAATTTTGAGTAGTTTGGAGAACTGGCAAATACCACCTCTCACTGGAGTTTTTACAGTATCCTTCCCCTACCATGCCCACCAAGCCACGCCCACAGAACCGGTAGTAAAAAAAATTGAATCCCACCACTGGGCATATGTTATCTGGAACAACATATATCAGAAGGAAAAATGAAAAAAAGCAATTAGAGTCCAGCAAGGGTTAAAATAAATTAGCATTCAACCGCTGATCAACTTTTAAAGAAAGAAAGAAATCAAAAAGTGAAAGTTAAAATTCCGGCATGCTTAGAAAATGAAGCTGCTTAACAGGAAGGTGGATACGGCCACCTTCAATCTTTTCAATTGCTTCAAGAGGGAACTGGAATCTTCAAGATCCCTCTTCCACAGTGCATCCACGATCAACCAACAGTCACCTTGGGTGCTCCCATTCAATATCAGGGAGCAGCGCTGCCAGAGATCCAGCTTTAGCAGTGAAATCAGCAGATCATCGGGAAGAAAAAAAAAGAAAACCTTACTGACCATCAGACTTCTTGAAAGTAGGGGGCTAAATAAATAAAATTATTGTCTTATTATTTTTTAATTACTTTTGATTTGCCAGAACTGCTTTTAAGTCTCAGTTCAAATTACAGAAGAGAAACTGGCTGAAATCTACAGCAAACTGAATTCCATGCTTAGACAACATGCTTCATAATTGAGAATGTAAATATCCTCTTAATATAAAATCCCCATTTAATCTCATTCTCCATAAAATGTCACATTAAAAAAATAATAATCTCTTTGATTAAGGGTTCGGCTTAGTTCCAATTTATTTCATTGAAAGAAAGTCTAAGAAATTCTAAGCTAGATTTATTTGTTCTTATTCCTCCCTTGTTAGTTGTGATCTTTTATCTCCTCTTCACAGCTTGATTAGAATTAAACTAACTATGGATGGGTTACCTTGATTCCTACTAAATCAACATATGGTAAGAGAAGGAAAAATGAGTGAATGAAATCACAGTGGGACCATAGCTGTGCCCCTCCCTCTGCACCTAATTGTCATTATCATTTTTTTAAAAAATTGTACCCCAGGTGCTACTTTTAACTTTTGCTTCCATTCAAAAGTTTCCCCTTTCATGATGCCTTTTCTATTGCATTTGCCTTTCTTTGCACGAACCTAGCATTGAATCTCAAGTTGACACATAGGTCTGATATTTTCATGTTTTCATGAATGTTTTCATTCTTTTGTATTTTTTCAGTTCCCCGCCCCCACCTTTTGGGGAAAAGACATTTTTCTAAGTAAAGTTTCAGGTACACAGTGGCTGACAAGGAATGACTGTATTTTTCTCCTGAATCAGAAGTATTGTACTTCCTTCCCTAAGGCAGATCTTTCCTAATCTCAAAGCTTCCCAAAGTTTCATAAGTAACATCGAGACTTCGTTCTGGGCTCCAACAGAAGAAGGAAAAGAACAACCTGTATGAAAGGGTGTGTCAATTTTCAGAGCCTCAGACTAGGCACTCCTTAATTTTTATTATGGGTGTGCCAGCCTTTCCTCAAATTTCAGGTGCATTGGCCAACATTAGTAGAATGAAGCAAAAGAACTTCTATAACTTACATCCCTGTTTAATCACTAATAGAATCAGATTGTGTTTCTTAAATTCCCAATCAACATGAAAATTAAATGAAATTCCTACTAATGAAGATGCCAAGCACATTGGTGTTCTACCATTATTTTTATTTTCTGCAAGTTTACTTTTAGCAAGCACATTTAAACAATTTTACAAGTACTTCCGGTTGAAATTAGGAAAAACTACCCCAAATTTAAATTTTAAAATATAAACAGTTGACTAGCCTTTTGGAGCCATTGGGCACAATTAACATATTTGGAAAGCACTTTGAGTTAGTAACTTTAAGGAAGTAACTGCTCTAGGGGAAGGTTTCTCAATTCACACAATGGCTTACAGAGTCAATGCACCTGGTTGCAAAATACCCATTTACCAGAAGTCAAGAAGGTGGGTCCTAAAACTATCTATGAAGTGTATGTGAAACCCAGAGGTATGCATGAGAGTAGAAAAGAAGGTTAGTGCTTTGCTGGCAATATGCCAGCTTCATTTTAATAGTTTGACATTAAAATGATATCTAGAAATATATGTAAAATAGGTGACGAAGAGCCTATTAAATATAAGGTCTGCAGAATTAAACTGGGAATACTAACAGTAGACAATATTGATTTATATGATGAGACAGTATGACAAAAAAGTATGTTCAGAATATGTTTTCTTTCTATTTATGCCAACTTCTGAACTCCAATCTAATATATGACATCTTTCTTTTTCACTCTCTAATGTGCGACAAATCTGTTTGCTATAATGGTATCAAGTATTATTGTATTCTATTACAGTATTAATATTAAGAATTATTGTATCCTATTGTTCAATTGGTTGGATAGTATAATCGATACAATGAACCTGAATTTGGATAAACTCTGGGAGACAGTGGAAGACTGGGCCTGGGGGGGAGGAGGGGCTGGGTACTATGGTCCACGGAGTTGCAAAGAGTCAGACACAGCAACAGCAATTGTTTAATTCTTATATTTTCATATGAGAAGTTGTTACTGCATGAAAGCTGCCTACCTGCCTTGAGTATGTGTGGACAAAATGTTCTGAAAACCCATGCCTTCTCTTTACCATTTAAAGCAATGCATAATTGGAGAGCCTCCCCAATGATTCTGTCAAATAATGACGAAACGCCTGGTTTTAGTATTTATTGCATGTGGAGGGTCAGGTAAAAATGTTGCAACCTGGAACAGGAGCATGGCTTGGGAACTACAGGAAGAAGGCTCCATAAAAGGTTCAGGCCAAGAAGACACTTTTCCTTTGTGTTTCAGGTTCACAACTGTCAGCCTTGATTCTGAGCGCTGTCCTTCAAGCAAGTTTTAATTTACTCGACAAAGCAATGTTTTGCTGTACAGTAATTTCTTTTCCTTCATCCTTCCTCAAACCATCTGTATTATATTTTAAGGACATATTTCTCAGCCATAACATTAAAATGTGTAGGCAAGAATTCTGGGAATTGAAGTTCAGAGATTTTAAAGCTGCTAAGATTGAGAGACATTGATTTAAGGAATGAATTCTTTTTTTTCCTTCATCCTTCCTCAAACCATCTGTATCAAACTGTCTTTTAGTAGGAATGTGGAAGAAAGTTAATGGGTCAATTCCTTCTCCTTGCCTATCCTCTCCTTCAATAGATACATTACTAACACCCAATACGACACATGTTAAACTCTTTTTTGAATATTTGGAAATTTTTCCTGTTTGAATTAATGAAATAATTTTATTATGCAAATCCAGAGTTATAATCCAGAGTTATGCCGCAATCATTCTTTTGTTTAGCCAAAATTTTCTGACCTAACTAATGGACAAAAACCATCAAGTTTGGCATGAGGAAGGGAACTGCTATTGATGATATCTACTCACAGTCAATGATATAGCATATATTCATAGCCACTCTACATCCAAATTTATGCTGTAACATAATTCTCATACATTTGGTATGCACAGTAGGTAAAAATACATGTGAGCCATAATTGCAAATTTATGTATCATCTTAAGCAATTTCTTTTTCAATATAATTATGTTTGATTTCCAGCATGATTCAGAATATATCTTATTGTGGTTTTTACAGTTACCAAAAGTGTTGGACTCTGAGGCTTCCTCAAGAATCTCAAACAAGAATTCCGGAAGAAAAGAATTTATCTATTCTCCTATATAAAGGTCCATACACAGAGAGCATGTGAGGATTCTATGTCAGAATCCTGACTTTTTTTCAACCAAGTTATTATATTAATTACAACCAATCCTCATTTCTTTAATCTAGAGAAATGTATGAGAAAAATTAACCTTTCTTTGACTTATGAATTAGCTACACAAGTCTTTCAAACATGTAAAATATTAAAATATCTATCATCATAATGTTAAAAACATTTCTATTTAATTCCATACTAAAAGGAACATAAATTGTAGAATGGGTTGCCACCATGTAGACATGAACTTTTAATAGGAACATGCAGACAAATTTGCTCCAATAAAGTTGCTTGGATTTGCTTGCAGATGGCCTTGTTGCAAGTCTGAAGGAGATGCCTAGGATGGAATCTTGCCCAGTTATCTGGGAATGGTTTGTACTTGTTGGATGTGAAGAAATGAGTAGGGTCCTTAGAACTATAAGTTTTTGATCTTTGGGTCCATGTCTATCCTGATTTGTAAAAGTTGCCCAGGATATGTATGTGTCATGTGAGTTTGTCCCAGCAGTGATTAGTTCTTCTTTGAGTGAAGTACATAGTTCTTCCTTTAGCTCTTTAGGAGGCCCTGGTTCACCCCCTCCTCAAGAAGCTTTCACTAGAATTTAATTTATTATTTTAGGAAATGTATATTGATGTCTGTTTGCACATGGCAACTCAGTACTGATCCTCAATGCTGGACAACTTTTGCCCAATACTCAATTCCCCCCACCCTTTTGAGGGAATGTAGTTAAGACAATGTTTGCACAACAGCTTCGGAAAACCCTGCAGGAAGCAAATTATCTAGATCAGAGCTGTCAAACTTCTGGCCCACAAGCTGGATGTATCACGTGCTGGTCACGCCCACGCCTGGTTTAGTGAAAGGAAAAAACTCCCGATACATCATGTGAGGCCAGGTGATGACCGTGAATTTGACATCCTGATTTAGATCCTTTTCAGTCAAGTTTCAGAGTTGGATATGGAATAGAAATGGCACTGATGGTGCTTTTAGATGATTTCTGATGTGACCCAAGTTTACTTGACTTCTTAGTAGCTTTTGATACCATTGACCATGGAATACATCTGGACTGACTCAGAGGATTGGGAGTGAGTAGTGTTGTATTGATTCACCTCCTTTCTTTGGGGTCAATTCCAGTAAGTAGTAATTGGGGAAAAAATATCCCACCCCCAGCTGTTCCAAGATGGAGTGTCATGTTATTTTAAAAAATTATGAAAAGACTAAATAATAATTTGAATTTGGCACTGCTTCTTACTAACCTCAGTGTCATGGCCCACATATATTATTTAAAATTCCCTTTTGTTGGCTATATTAATTATTCTATTTTGTTAAGAATTGCAAGATCTTCATTCGACAATAGTATGCTGATTTCCTTTTTTTTTTTTAGATTATCAAGAAAAACAAGAGTGATAATTTTTCTTTCCCTTGAATTAGCAAACTAATTATTACATTTGAAGAAAAGTGGATAGCCCTCGGACTATTGATTTAAAAAACAATAACGTAATTTGCTTTGCAAAATTCTAAGAGCATTGAAGATTAGATTGGAGTTCCAAGAATGCTTTAACTACTGAATCACTAAACATAACTGAGGGTCTGGCCTGGTTTCAGAACTAATGTCTCTCTAATGTACAGATCAATATTTCTCTCAGTTTTTAGCTTTGCTTTTTTTTAAAAAATATATTTTTAACATTACCATAACATTGCCATATTTAAAATTCTACCAATTCTCCCTACTGGAGGTTGGATAGGTGAGACACATGGCCTCCCACTTCCTGAAGCCTTAAACTGTCTGAAAGCTCAGAATAAGGGGGATGAATGATTACCTCCTTTCATAATGATGGACAGTTTTCAGATAGTATCTGAGGTTTGGCTTGAGATGAGTGCATTACAGAAGACAGATTGTGCAGGGCGGTGCTTATTAAAGTTTACTACAATTGGAACAGAACAGGCAGTCTTAGATAATTGAGAAGAGGCTGCTGGGCATAACTTTTTTATAAGCTTCTGTTCAATGATACTTTTAAAATTTTTTTTGCCATGTCTGCTTCCAATGCCAAATATTTCCTAAGGCTAACCCAAACAAACTCATTTATTTTATACTTGACATATTGTATCTGGAAATTAAGGACTCCTATCTGAATTGATTTAGTCAGGATATTCTTCCTGTGGTCATTCCCCATTGTCGTGAGGTGAGGGGAATGGAAGCCACTTAGCTACTATTGGGGCCTTATGGAATACCTTTCCCTTAGAATTCAGGGCTGCTCTATTCCTTCTAACACCTTCTGAAAGCTGCTGAAGCAGAACTTTTTCCAATTTATCTAAGTTCAATTTATTAAGTTTTGCTTTGTTATCTTGATTTTTTAAAAATTTACTGTAAGATATTTCCCATTGTTTTGGATGAGATGTCTTTTTTCTTATTTGTTATATTCTTATTTATGTATCTAAAAGTACACAGTTTAATTTTAAAATCATAATTACTAATTTTTTATATATCAGTTTTTTCTGAAAGAAATATTAATTATAATCTGTTTCAAGTTTAAATTAAAAACAAAAATAATTTTAATTTATATAACTATAAATTAATAAAAATGTAAATATAAATTATATATATATAATTAAAATATAAAAATTATATAAATATAAAAAATAAAAAAGTTTTAAATAGCATTTACTGAAATATTTTTTTCTTGACAACCTTTTTTCACTTTGAATTCTCATTTTGTTTTAACAAAATATTGATATTGATATTATTTTATTTAGTTTTGTTACAATTAGTTTTTAAATTTTCTTTGTTACTATAAATTCTTGCCTTAACCTAACTTAACTTAGACTAGCTGTTGGTTGTGTTAAAGCTTACCATGGAATTTTTAGCAAGATTATTATATGCCCAAAGATGGAAGGATTCTGAAATACCTACAATGCAGGAATGATTGGTGAAGAAGAACATTTGCAGAAAACAGCTTGCTTGTTTAAATAAAAGACAACTATATTTGCCAATGGAGGGAAATTCTATATGGGCTTTTTGCTGAAAATGTCAAAAAATGAAGTTATGATCTATGGGTTTGATTATCAGAAAGGATAGAATAAGAAGTCCTGATGTAACTTTTGATAAAGGATAAAATATAAATGTATTTATAACTACTATAAAAAAGATAGAAATGACGACTTTGTATCTTTTAACATTTTTCTCTTTTCTTTCTTTTTCTTATTTACTTATCACTTTTTTTGCTTTTATTTTTTCTTTAAGTCTGTATTCTTTTGCTTTGGTAAAAATCCTCTGAAATACAAGTTAATTGGGAAAAAAACCTTACCATGAAATGTTTAATTGTTATAAATCTTAGCAATCCTTTTTTGTTGTTATTATATTTAACTATAGGAATACAAAAAAAGACCTCTCCCAACACGGTGCCCATCAGATGTATTGAAGTTTAGACCATATACACCCAATCCTCTCTGGTTTGAACCAGTTGCCCTTCTAGTGTTGAAAGGAAAGTTCCTCATATTCACATTGAGCATAGCCAGGATCTATTCCCAACATGTCTGGGGAAACTAGCCCTTCCTCAAAGAACCTGTTCTTCCTCCCCACCATCATCAATTGCAGTAAGTGGGTGTGGAGAGCAATAGATATTCTATTCTGCTGAAAATTAGCTACATCAACCCAAAAGAGATGTGCCTGAACTACTGTTTTGCTCTTTTTTAGAAAAGGCAGTACTAATGGTTCTATTTAATTAGGACCTGTTACTGCTATGTATTGATGATTCCACGATTATGTATGATTTTGTATATACTTTATATTAAATGGTGTCAACTATTGTTTCTAAGTTGTAGAGCAACTAGGGCTCTTTTTCACAGAAACTAGTAAATAAGTAATGAATGCGTGCATAACCTTCCCCCTGGTTTATCATGTACGCTGCTAAAGCACAGGAAATGATGCCCCACAAGGCAATGAATCCACAGAACATCACAAGAATTGTTCTGCAGAGTAATACTTATGACGCACGTGTGTAGAAAAGCTTCAAGACACTGAGTTTGCTAATTCTAAGTTGATGACAAGACAGGAAGATAAAAGATGATTCAGCAAATTATCTTCAGCTTGCCAATGTGTGTTTTTTTCTTTCAAAACAAGTGTTTTAAAGATTTTTGCTCTGTATTTTGAAATTGATCACTTTCTTCATGTCATTTTCTTTTTCACGCTACATATTTCATTCAATCCCAAGTTGCTTTTTGGATATTTTCTTCCCATATAAGGTACCTAGTATCATTACCCTACTTGGAAGAAACAGGGCAACAGGAAGGAAAACCTAGGAAGCTTCTTAACAATTCCTCCTCGTGCCATTTTTCATTTGAAAATCAACCCTAAATTGCCTCCATAGTGAGAAAAAAATGGTGCCTTCAGAAGAATTTTTTTTTTCCTTTCCCTATGTGGAGTTTTTGTAATTAAATCATTAAAGGCTCTAGTAAAACTGAGAATAGTATTTTATAATTGGGAATGTAACTGTAAGGCCATCCAGTGACACATAAGTGAGAGGGGCAGCTATATAAATTGAAATAAATAAATATTTGCGGGGGGGAAATCAGTTTAAGTTTTAAAATGCAATACTATTGTTCTATATGAGCTTTTGAAGATAAATTATTCTCACAGGTGGTCTATAATTCAGTTAGCTACTTGTCTTTTGCCATATAAGTCCAGACTCCATTGTCAAGAGAGGAAGTTGCAATTTAAAATATTCTAGACAATTAGGATATGACAAAGAAAAGGGGAAACGTGCAGGATTTTGAACAAGTATCCAAGGGCCATGAATTTTTATAAATGCTCAGTGATTCAAACCAAGGTAACCAAGGTAAAGGGGGAAAATTACCTTTCATTTGAAGAACATGATCCACCGAAACAAAATTTGCAGTAATTTATTTACCAGGTATTGCTTGGATTATTTAATGCTGTTCTGATCAAGAATGTTTGGATAAGATGTGCTTTCATAAGGTCAGAGCACTTCCTTTTTTTTGCTATGTAGGGAGGTCATAATTATTGTATTTTTCTGCTACTACTTTTCCTACTAATAGTTTTAAGTATTATAACATATGTTCCACGAGCAAGACTGAAGATCATCAGAAGAATGACCTTGCTTGCTTATTTCTTCTTTACTCAGCAGTGATTATAAGAAAGTCAGCCTGCAGTGAGATCTTGAAAGAGGAAAGCCTTAATTCTTAGAATTATTTTAATTCTAAGAATTTTAAATTCATTTATTTCATTTAAAGAATGTACTAATTGCCCAAGAGGTGAGGAAAGTTTCCACTTTCTTTCTGAGGTTAATATTAATCATAATATTAACCTCAAGAAGGAAGTGAAAACTCTCCTCAGCCCTGGGCAATTAGTACATTTCTCATGCAGTCTAGATGGGAGAAAGAAATCCATTTTTACCAAAGATGAGATTCTTCTGCTGGAGCTATGATTTCATGAAAAAGAAATGCATCCAACGCATGGTCATGAAATTGCCATCGTGTCTAATTTGCTCCAGTGCAAATCTCTACTAGAAAAATTGAATTTCCAGTCTGTGATGAAGTCTTTTAAATAACAAAAATAACCAAGGCTAGTAGGATTAGCTGTGGTATTTAAATACCAAATAAATAAAAATTATAAAATATATTTCCCAAAAATACTCTTTAAGGTTCCTTTAAAAAGTTGCCTTGTTGAACTGATTTTAATAAAATCAGTTCAGTTGCAAGGGGAATTCACTTATTTGATAGCTATTACATTTTGAAATATATAGCCTCTCACACCAAGTCTAAACTCAGTGGCCTTGATTATCATAGCTCATTTCAACATCTGCAGCAAAAATTGGTCAATCTTTTTTGTCCAAGGGATTGCACTTCAAAAACATCTCAAAGGTGTTGTTGTTTTATTCAAAGAGCAACTGTTTTTTTCCTTGAGGAAGAAGAAAACATTTCATTTCTCACCCAAGAAGCTTCATCAGTTCTGATGGTGAGAGGATGGAAGTTGGGTACTGGCACTTGAGACTAGATGGTATGAGGGAATGGAAAGATAAGTTCTCATAGGATGGTGGGAGGGGCAAGGGAAAGATGGATGGTGGGAAGGGGAATGGAAAGTCATCTGGTCATTAGAGTCTCCCAGAGAGCTCTTGAGGCCACTTGGGGGGGGGTTTCATCTGTGCCGCCAGGGTTACCCGAATCAGAGTGCAATTGGTCATAGAATCTTCTTGGAACAGCTGCAAAGGCTATATTGTAAACTGGAGATAGGTGGTGTCTTATCTCTCCCTCTCTGTTGAGGAAAGATGTTCAACTCTAATATAGATGGTTTCTTTTACTCCTCTTTTAAAAATTCAAAATGTAGAGTTTGCTATCTTCAAAAGAGTGGCCTTTTGAAGAGAGGGGGTGGAAAAAGAGAAAAACAGAAATGAGAGGGAGGGAGGGAGGGAGAGAGAGAGAGAGACCCATTTCCCACAGAAAATACCAGGAGCAACAAGACCTGAGTAGGCTTGGCTGGGGAGTCATGTGACTGGTTGGGAGTGGTGTTGAGTTGGCCGTATCCAGTCACATGACCACCTAGCCACACCCACCCAGACAATGATCATCTAGCCACACCCTCCCAGACACACATACCCAGGCAATCATTAGGGCAGAGAGCCCCTTGCTAAAAAATTTGAAGCCCATCCCTGTCTGCAACTGTACTAAACCTTTTATTTACTGGTTCCTCTATTTGTTACATTTCAATCATTAGGTAAATATTTGTGACTGTGAATACAATGAGTTGCCAGACATTAACAGCTGATTCTTCTTTGTAATTCTAACCAAATGGGAACAAAGAAGAGGAAGGGATTTTAAAGATAAAAGTTTAACTCTGGTCTGACAAGCCTGAAAAAAAGCATCAACACTATAAAAAACTGAAGCTTGTTTCTTTTTACCAAAAATGTTTCAGAGTAATTTATATTTGTTCAAATAATGAATCTGAGATATTAATAGAATCCATGTAGACAAACAGCAGATGTTATGCTTAGCCTATAATTCCAACTCAATTTTAGCAAATTTCAGAAGACAAAGAAATCAGGTGAAGTCACTGTTAAGATATCTAAAAAGCATGGCAAAACAGTGTCTTCATTACAAAAACAGTGGCTTTGATATTCCAAATTTTGCTCGTTATTACTGAGAAATCATAGCAAATTCTAATCTGTGCTTGTTCCAATCAAAATGTTGAGAATTCATTTGTCAGTTGGGAGAAAATGTCTCAGAATATTGTGGACATAGAACTTAAATCAACAAAAATGCTAAAACAATTACTTTTATAAATGTATCTACACAGGATTCTTATTTTGCTGATATTGTGTTAGTTTTCTGCTGGCTCAAGGGAATTGAGCTTTTAAATCTGATAAAATTACTGCATTCATCCAAATTCTGATCTCAATCATCTCTAAATCATCTAATCAGGATCTAAATCAGGATCTCTAAATCATCTTGACAGAGTGAAAATTTCGTTGATGATCCTCACTCTGCCAAGGACATTGGAGTTCTCATATCAAATGACCTAAGCTCCAGAGCTCACTGTAACAGTATTGCCAAAAAGGCCTTAAGAGTTGTAAATCTAATCTTATGAAGCTTCTCATCCAGAAATATTGAATTGCTAACTAGAGCATACAAAACTTTTGCTAGACCAATACTTGAATACAGCTCTTCAGTCTGGAATCCACACTGTATATCGGACATTAATAAATTGAGCGAGTCCAGAAATATTTCACTAGAAGAATATTACATTTCTCTGCTCGCAACAGAATACCCTATATCACTAGGCTTGTGATTTTGGGCTTGGACAATCTTGAACTAAGCCGCCTATGGTTAGACTTAAGCATAGCACACAAAATTACCTGCTACAATGTCCTACCAGTCAATGACTACTTCAGCTTCAACCACAACAATACAAGAGCACACAACAGATACAAACCCAATGTAAACTGCTTCAAACTCGATTGCAGAAAGTATGACTTCAGCAACAGAGTGGTCAATGCCTGGAATGCACTACCTGACTCTGTTGTTACATCCTCTAACCCCCACTCCTTTAATATCAAACTATCCACTATTGACCTCACCCCATTCCTAAGAGGTCTATACGGAGTGTGCATGAGTGCACCATCATGCCTTCTGTCCCTGTCCTATTGTTCCCATTTATTCGTATCTATTTCCTGTATTCTTACTCATGTTTATACCTATATCTATTATCTTGTAAGCAATTGACAAATAAAATAAATAAATAAATTTATTTCTGTCATGTGAATATAAACTAATTTTTCAAAATTATCAAAAATAATCTACCTTTAGTCTTGCAAACAACCAAATGATGAAAGTTCAGGATAGACAGATTGTCATGGATAATGTCTATATATGCAGTCTTTGGAGCTGAAAATGACTTGATGGCATGTAATCAATCAATCAAAGCATAGATGATTTTATGTATTGAGGTTGAAGAACAGAGGTGACAAGGGAAAACATTTATTTCACTAACAATCCAGCTATCAGTGACAGCAGCACAAGTAACAGATTGGCTAACAAGCAACAGCTGACTCTGTCTGACAGCGCTCCTTTTATAGTCAGCTGTCAGATTTTATTTTATTTTTATTTTATTTATTTTGTCAAACAATTATTAGATAACAGGTATAAGTATAAAAATGGTTATAAATACATGAAATGGATATGAATAAGAAAAAAAAGAAACAATAGGACAGGGACGATACACACATTTTGGTGCACTTATGCACGCCCCCTACAGACCTCTTACGAAAGGGGTGAGGTCAATAATAGACAGTCTAATGTTGAAGATTTTGGGGTTTGGGGAAGAAACCACAGAGTCAGGTAGAGTATTCCAGACATTGACCACTCTGTTGCTGAAGTCATATTTCCTGCAATCAAGTTTGGTGCGGTTAACCTTGAGTTTGTATCTATTGTGTGCGCTTGTGTTGTTATGGTTGAAGCTGAAGTATTCATTGACAGGAAAGTCATTGCAATGTATGATTTTATATACCATACTTAGATCAGACCGAAGACGGCGTAATTCAAGGTTTTCTAGGTCTAGAATTTCAAGTTTGGTGGCATAAGGTATTCTACAACGAGTAGAAGAGTGGAGAACTCTTCTTGTGAAATATTTCTGGACTTTCTCAACTGTGCTAATATCAGATATGTAATGCGGGTTCCAAACTGATGAGCTGTATTCGAGTATTGGTCTAGCAAATGTTTTATATGCTTTAGTTAGTAGAGTGATATTACCGGAGAAAAAGCTAAGCAGAATTAGGTTAACAACTCTTAATGCCTTTTTGGCTATGTAGTTACAGTGGGCTCTAGCACTTAGATCATTTGAGATGAGTACTCCAGGGCCCTTGATAAAGTTTGTGTCATCAACAAGATTTTGACTATTCAGCTTATTTTTTATTTTTTTATTTTTTTTGCCAATATGCAAGACAGAGCATTTACTTGTTAAGATCTGAAGTTGTCATTTGTTTGACCATTCTGACACATAGTCAAGGTCTTTTTGAAGGGTAGCAGCATTGTCAGTGGTGTTGAATAGCTTTACATCATCAGCGAAAAGAATGCAGTTGCTCTTAATATAATCATAGAGGTCATTTATGTAAGGTATGAAGACAATTGGTCCTAGAACACTGCCTTGGTGACACCACTGTTGACAGGTACAGGATTTGATAGGACACTCCCAATTTTGACCATTTGTTGCTTGTTTGACAGGAATGCTGCTATCCAGTTATGCAGGTATCCATAGAACCCATAAGACTTTAATTTTAGGAGTAGTTTGTCGTGTACCACTGAATCAAAGGCTTTACAGAAATCTAAGTAAATTGTGTCAATTGCTTTGCCCTGATCAAGTTGTGTAGTCCATATGTTTTTACAGTGCAAGAGTTGCAGATTACAGGACAGTTTCCTTCTGAAGCCTGTTTGTTAAAGAGTAGGTTCTTTGTCTCTAAGTGGAGGATAATGGATTGGTTAATAATTGATTCCATGACTTTACAGGTGATGCAGCATAAAGAGATTGATCTGTAATTTTCAACTAGGCTGGGGTCTCCCTTTTTGAAGATGGGGATGACCGTGGCTTGTGACCATAGTTTTGGCAAGGAGCTGGTCCTGAATCTTTTCAAAGATTATGCTTAGAGGTTCTGCTATGGCAGTGGAT
Organism: Bungarus multicinctus; assembly: GCA_023653725.1. Classification (NCBI taxonomy): domain Eukaryota; kingdom Metazoa; phylum Chordata; class Lepidosauria; order Squamata; family Elapidae; genus Bungarus; species Bungarus multicinctus. The sequence goes on from CM042840.1 coordinate 41,714,825, forward strand.
AGCTTTTTTAAAAAGTGGGCACAAACTCCATCTGGTCCAATAGATAGAGATGGTTTTAGATTGTGTAGTGCTTTTTCAACATTGTCTTCTGTAAAATTGATATGTATTAGATCATTGTAGTTGCCTGTGGTTCAACTAGGAAATATTGGGCATGATCCATTGAGCCAAAGAATGCGTTTAAGAGGTTGGCTTTAATGGTGTCATCATTGCAGTCTTTACCATTTGGTTCTTTTAGGGGTGGGATGGACCTTGAGTCTTTTAGTTTATTGTTTACAAAATTGAAGAAAGTGCTGGTGGAATTGGTGCATAGAAGGTTTTCCTCTTGTTTAGTGTGATAATTGGTACATTCAGTCTTTATCTGGTGGCATAAATTTTTGTATCGGCTTTTAAAGTTGGCAATGTGACCAGATTTGTTTTTCCGCCAAAGGGGTTTCTTTTTGGATTGGAGCTTCCTTATTGTTATGGGTAATCTGTTTTTTCTGCTTTTGGGAGTTGTTAATGGTACATATAGTTTGATGACTCTTTTGAGTTCAAGTAAAAATATGTTGTAAAGGTCTTCAACATCCAATGAATAGAATGGGGGCAGATGGGGCAGCCAAGCAAATTAAATGCAGCTTCCCACTCTAACCTGAGTGAAAACTTGGTTCATAACAGAGGTAGTATTAAGCAGGTTCTGCCAGTTCTGGAGAACTGGTAGCAGAACCTTTGAGTAGTTTGGAGAACCTGCAAATACCACCTTTGATTGGAGATTTTACAGTATCCTTCCCCTTCCATGCCCACCAAGCCATACCTTCAGAACCAGTAGTAAAAACATTTGAATCCACCACAGGTTCACAACACTCCTTCCCACCCAGATATAGCATGTGAAGTCCTGTAAATAGGTTGGGTGGTGCCTCACCTGCTGGGACCTATGCAGTTCAGTTTCAGCAGTCAGACTAGGCAGACCTGTTGCTAGTGTTCTCTGGTCTGCTAGAGGCGATGATGGAGTATCAGCAGTAGGCACTCTGGAATCGAGTGGGACTGGCTTCAGTGGCTTTATGTGGGTTGTCGAAGATGTTTCTTCAAGGTGGACCCATTCTGACTGGTAATTTGGTATGGCATTAACACGCCCTCTTAACTGGTTGATATGGCAACACCACACTCTGCCATTCTCCAGTGCCATCCTGTAGGAACGGGGTTCAGTTATTTTTATTATCTGACTAGGTAATCATAAGGGGTCCCCAGCATAATTATGTGCATACAATAGGTCCCCTTTTATAAATGTCGAATTTTAGTAGTAGAGTCAAAAGGTTTTTCTGGGGAATAACTTGGGTGCAAACAGTCTAGGTTAGTCCTTAGCCAGTGACCCATCAGGAATTCGGCCAGACTCTCGTTCATTGTAGTACTGTGGGTGACATGTTGTACCAGCAGGTATCTAGCCACTTTTGGTATGCCAATCCCCTGGGCCCATCCTCACTAAGATCTCCTTAACTGACCGCGCCATTCGTTCTGATTGCCCATTGCTGGCTGGGTAAAATGGAGTGACCAGTGCATGATGAATGCCCTGCCCTGCTAGAAACAGTTCCAACTGTTTTGATGTGGCAAAGTCTATATGAATTCAGACCAGTGTGTTTTAGGCATTTCTCACTTGGTTGTGGGTGCAGAAGGGGTGCCACCCTCGATGCTTGGCATTAATGGCACGAGGCGACCCAGTTAGCAATTGCTTTGTTCATGTTAGGCCACCAAACATAGTTATGGGCTAGTGTCTTCATCTTCACAATGCCTGGGTGTCCCTCATGCAAGGCTTTCAGGACTTGCTGCTGCAATTTGGGAGGGACTATAACCCTATTTCCTGACAGCAGGGAACCCACTGAGCTGATAGCTCATGTTGATGGGCATGAAAGGGCAGGAAGTATTTATTTACTGGTCCCTTGCTACCCCCTCCATAACTAGTCAGGCAATTGGGTGATTATCTTGTCCTTGGTTGAATGCTTGGCAATTTCTGCGATGATCACAGGGGGTGGCAGGTCGTCAATTAAGAGCACCGAGGTTGCTGGGGCAGGGTCTTCTACTCTGGGGGATAGAGGACATCAGCTGAGGGCATCTGCATGGCTTGGATTCTTTCCTGAATGGTGTGTGAGTGTGTAATTATAAGCAGCTAGGAAAACAGTCCAGCGGGTCATATGAGGGGTGAGTGGCAGTCCCTGGTGAGCAAGCCCAGCAATGGCTTATGGTCTATGACCAGTTCAAACTGGCAGCTATATTCATGGAACTTTTTAACTCCGGCAACAGCAGCCAATGCCTCCTTGTCAATTTGGCTGTTATTACATTCCACCGATGAAAAGATTCTTGAAAAGAAAGTGATTGGCATTTCTTTTCCATTTGGCAGTTTGTTACTCAGGATGACTCCCACACCAAAAGGAGACACGCCACAAACGAAAACCAAGGGGAGGGTCTCGTTATACTGTATGAGGACATTAATAAAGATTTGACAGTTCTGAAATCTGTGGCTTCTTTTCGGCCCCAGTAGCTGATGAAGAGGCTTGGCTACAGATGCCTTGTGGGGTAAGAATATGATCAGGGGTGGGATTCTACCAGTTCAGACTGGTTCTATAGAACCAGTTGTTATGATTCTGCGCAGTTCGGAGAACCAGCAAATCATGCACCTGGCTGGCACTGCTCCTGTCCACCCGCCCCACCTCTTCCTGCTAGTCAGTGCTTATTGTGCATGTGCGACATCATGTGCATGCTTGACATCATTGACTGCATTCTCCCCCACCCTTAAGATATTTCTTTTTTCCCCCTTCCAAAGATCAGCTATTCTGGTGATCAGGTGTTCCAGAATTCCAGATACTGCTTCACCCAGGAAGCTTCCCTGAGACCCAGGAGGCAAAAAGGAGCACACACGGGGGCTGTGTACCTCCCCCATGCTCCGTTTTTTGCCTTCCTGGGCCCCAGGAAAGCTTCCTGGGAGCAAAAATGCCCCCTAGGAGGTTTCCCCGAGGCCCAGGAGGCAAAACATGGGGGTTGCTGCAAAAAAGCCATGCCCACCTAGTCACATGGCCATGCCCACCTAGCCACACTCACAGAACTGGTTGTTTAAAAAATTGAATCCTACCCCTGAATATACTGTAGAAATTTAAAAGTCCTAGGAACGACTGGAGTTCAGTTTTGTTAGTTGGGTTATGCACTTCTTGAATAGCTTGTACTTCAGACTCGGTGTGATGGGGTTCTATGGCGTCAATGAGTAGCCCAGAAACTCTATCTGTTCGATTGTGATTTGACACTTTTCCTGTTTTACTTTGAGTCCTACTTCCTGGAATCAGCCTAGCACTGCATGTAGGCAGTCTAGCAGCTCGGTTTTGTTGGTAGCAGAGATTAGGATGTTGTCAAAGTATGGGATGATGCCTGGAATGTAGGCGATGCTCTATACGGTTTTGGAATAGCCTGGGCATCACAGTTACGTCGAACTGTAGCCAGCTACATTTGAAAGCTCCACTGTGCATCACTATCATCTGTGCTTCCACCATGGCATTATTTACTGGAAGTTGCTGGTAGGCCTGGGCCAGGTCCATTTTGGCGAAGACTCTTCTTTTGCCCAGGGAGTGCAAGAGATGTTGAATGGCAGGTACCAGATAGGCATGCAGCTGTAACGTCTTTTTTAACATGCACTTGTAATTGGTGCATATGCGGACAGAGCTGTCAGGTTTGATTGAAATTACAATTGGAGTCTCCCACTTCACGTGGTCAACTGGCTCCAGGATCCCTTGTACTATAAGCTTGTCCAGCTGCTTGTCAACTTTAGGTCGTAAGGCGAATGGACATGATATGGCTTTACGCAGATGGGGCAACCTGGGAGTCCAAATTGAAGGATATTGGTGTTCCTGAATATTTGTCCACTAAACATGTCAGCAAATTCTTGGGCTAGGATCTCTATCTCTTGATTGCTGATGGCGTTGATGCCACTGATCCCTAGACCAAGTGACACGAACCAGTCCAACCCCAATAGGCTTGGCAGGGATCCATCAACCACAATCAGCTGGAGCCACCCCTCAAAGTTCTAGAATTTTACCTGGAACTTCTGATGATAGGGATGTTGCTTCCCTGGTAGTTCATGAGGTGTAGGTGGCACTGCTGTAGATGTTTCTTTGAGATCTTGGGCACTTGATGGTGCTCCAAGATACTATGGACAAAGAGGACCCAGTGTCCACCTCCACATGGCAGGGGGGCCTCTATCATAACTGTGATGTGTAACTTCTTTGCACAGGGCTGTCCAATCACCGTCTCTGCCCTGCCATTGCCACTGGCAATGGTGAAGCAGTCTTCCTTCAGTCGTTATGGTTTCTGCTGTGGTTGGTAGGAAAAGGGTTGCTTTGCCCATTAAATGACCCAGCAGACTGTAGCCAGATGTCCTTTCTTTTGACACCTCTGACAGACAGCATTGTTGAACTTGCATGCCAACCATGAGTGGTTGCTGCCACAGCCCACACAAGCTGCTTTCAATTGCCATGGTTCTGTTTCACTCACCCAGCCTTTTTCTTTCACTGATCTGAGGCAGTTGATGACATCATCATCCTTGGCCACCTCTTTGGGGTCAATCTCTTTATGGTGAAAGGCAATAGTCCTTCTAATGGTGGATAGATTGCTCACACCTTGGATGTCTGCTGCAGATAGATTAGACAGATTGGTGGCTTGGGCTTTGTCGATTACAAAGATCTGCCTTGGTGAGTAGTCATCACTGAAGATAGATGTCCCCCATGCCACACACTAATTGATCTAGGAGGACATCATCAAGGTCTCTGAAGTCACAGTGTAGGGCTGCCCTTCAGAGTGTCACCATGTAAAAGCTAATGGATTCACCCTCTGCTTGGTTACGGTGATGAAAAGTGTATCGGCAGGTGATCTATGATAGCTTGGGTGCATAGTGGCTTAGTGGATGCCCTGTAGGGTATCCCAGGATACTGACATATGGTCTGAGGGGCTAGAAGCGCCTTTGCTGTCTTGAAAATGCCTTTTTACAGTTGCTAGAGACTCCAACTAGATCATTTGCTTCAATGTAGCACTCGAAACGATTTATGTAGTAATCCCATGTCTCCGAGGCTGGATGGTCTGAGACGAAAGGAGGTGATGCCACTATCTCCCCGCTAGCCTGTGATCAGCAATTCGGGCAGAGTTGGTTTTGGCATGGTAGAACAGTATTTCACCATCCGTTACTTCAGCTCTTGGGTTGATCAGCTCACTTGTTAGTGATGTTAGTGCTAAGTTAGTGACCAGCTCTTGTTGCCTCAGGTTGCTAACATTCCATCTTCATCATCAGTTTTTTGTGTTGAGGTGGAAGAATGGAGGCGTCAAAGGGAAAACATTTGGCTAACTTTATTTTGCTAGCAATCCAGCTAACAGTGACGGCAGCACATGCTAACAAGTAACAAATCGGCTAACAACAGCTGACTCCATCTGGTAGTGCTCCTTTTATAGTCAGCTGTCAGGTGGAGTAGCCAATCAGATTAAAGGCAGCGTCCCGCTCTAACAGCAGACCTGAGTAAAAACTTGATTCATAATAGATGGCTTTCCCCTAAAACTGTTATCTTCTCCCTAAGTCAATTACTTTACATTCACTTCATGTTTACTTCATCAGTCTAAGCACTAAAGAAGCAATTGTTCAAATGTTTAAGCAATAATGCACACGCTTTTTAAAACATAGATTGTAGTACTTATTACAGACAAGCAGACATTTGTTTCAAAGGGACATTGTTCAATCTTGAAAAGGACAGCAGCATTTGAGACAGAGCTTGGCACAAAATGGCACATGTAACACAGTTCTTGGGAATTTCAACTGAAAACCAGTTCTTTCTTTTAGAAAACACCTTGATTCAAATTTTGAACTGGTATAGAAGATTAATATTAAAACACTGAATCACGACAAAAGCAAACTTGTCATCCAACTCATATTAGAGAAAGAAAAGAAGAAGAGACAGGGTGGCTTCAGCTTTTTGGAGTGCAAAACTATGAGAAAACCATGATAATGAGTGGTGTAAAGATACTCTCAATAGAAGAAACATCTAATTTCTTCCACCGGATGATTATGACACATACATGTATGTGTATGTTTTTTTCCTCTCAAAAACTAGGCTATTACATTTTCCTAATTTTATTTTAAAACAATTCATTATTCTTGGGTGTGCGATGGCTCAGTGGTTAAAGATGCTGAGCTTGTCAGCTGAAAAGGGTTTCAGACACAAGTACTGTACAATAAGGTGAGTTCTCGTTTCTTGCCCCAGCTCCAGCTCTAGCATTTCAAAAGCATGCACATCCAAGTAAATAAATAGGTACCACTTTGATGGGAAGATAACAGTGTTCCATATACCCAAGCAGTTAGTCATGCTGGTCACATAATCACAGAAATGTCTTCAGACAACGCTTGCTCCCTTGGCTAAGAAATGAAGATGAAATAGAAGAACCTGGAGGAGAGGCAAACCAAAGAAGGAATTAAGCATCGGTCATAATTATACATCACTCTCACTGAGAAATAAGGAGAAACAAGACTTCCATGATGATAATAAGGAAATCTTGATGCATATCATTGAAGCATAAATATGCAAAGCATCTTGATTGCAACCATAAAAACCCACAAGAATAAAAGAGAGAGAAGCATCTGAGCTTCTAATTGCAGTTCAACTCCGTGACAGAGAAGAAATAATCTTAAAACAGTTCATTTAGATATTTCCTAGGTGTAGGGTATCAGTTTTATTATTCAGTTTTTGGTCATTTCCAGTTGAATATCAATCATGATACGATGATTATTTAGCCAGAATCATCTCTTACTAACCATTTCTTCCCCTTCATGGATCATTGCCTTGTCATGGTGAAGGGGCTTGTGTAGTTCAATGAAACTATGAGCTATGCCATGCAGGGCCACCCAAGATGGACAGGTCATAGCAGAGAGCTCTGACAAACATGATCCACTGGAGAAGGAAATGGCAATCCACTCCAATATCTTTGCCATGAAAACCCCATGGACAGTACCAAAAGGCAAAAAAGATATGACGCTGGAAGATGAGCCCCTTAGGTCGGAATATACTACTGGGGAAGAGCAGAGAGCTAGAATTAGTAGTGCCAGAAAGAATGAAGCAACTGGGTCAAAGCTGAAAGGACACTCAGCTGTGGGTGTATCTGGTGGTGAAAGGAAAGTCCGATGCTGTAAAGATCTATTCTTCATAGGAACCTGGAATGTAAGATCCATGAATCAAGGCAAACTGGAAGTGGTCAAACAAGAGATGATAAGACTGAACATTGACATCTTAGGAATCAGTGAACTGAAATGGACAGGAACTGGTGAATTTAATTCAGTTGATCATCAAGTATACTACTGCGGGCAAGAATTCCTCAGAAGAATTGGAGTAGCCTTCATAGTCAATAAAAGAGTAGGAAAAGCAGTACTGGGATACAATCCCCAAAATGACAGAACGATCTCAGTTCGAATCCAAGATAAACCATTCAACATCACAGTACTCAAAGTCTATGCCCCAACCACTAGTTGATCAAACGTTGACCAGTTCTATGAAGCCCTACAACACCTTCTAGAATTAACACCCAAAAATGATTTCCTTATCATCATGGGAAATTGGAATGCTAAAATAGGAAGCCAAAAGATAACTGGAATAACAGGCAAGTTTGGCCTTGGAGTACAAACTGAAGCAGGGCACAGGTTGGTAGAATTTTGTCAATAGAATACAATGGTCATAGAAAACACTCTTTTCCAACAACCCAAGAGATGACTCTACACATGAACATCAGCAGATGGTCAACACAGAAATCAGATTGACTATGTGCTCTGAAGCAAAAGATGGAGCGGCTCTAAACCAAAGGTGTCAAATTCAAGGCCCAGGGGCCAGATCTGGCCCATAGGGTGCTTAGATCTGGTCACGGGGCTACTCTGGAAACAGTGAAGGACTGGGCCATTGTGTTTCTGCCAGCAAAAAACAGAGCTTGGGAGGGCTGGCCCTCCCGAGCTCCATTTTCACTGGCAGAGGGTTGCAGGAGACCATCATAGATGAAACGGAGCTTGGGAGCCCATTTTCACTAGCAGAGCACTCAGGCCACCACAGACACCCCCAACACAATTGATGTCAAATTGGCCAAGCCTACCCCGGCATCCACGGTCAAACACAATCCTGATGCAGCCCTCAATTAAATTCATTTTGACATCCCTATTCTATACAATCAGTAAAAATAAGACCAAGAGCTGAGTGTGGCTCAGATCATGAGCTTCTCATTGCAAAATTTAGGCTTAAATTGAAGAAAGTAGGGAAAAGCACTAGGCCTCTCAGGTATGAACTAAATCATATCCCTGATGAATATATAGCAGAGGTGACAAATAGATTTAAGGAATTAGGTCTGATAGAAAGAGTGCCTGAAGAACTATGGATAGAGGTTCACAACATTGTACAAGAGGTAGCAACTAAAACCATCCCAAAGAAAAAGAAATGCAAGAAAGCAAAATGGCTTTCTGAGGAAGCTTTACAAATTGCTGAGGAAAGAAGGGAAGTGAAAGGCAAGGGAGAAAGAAAAAGATACACTTAATTGAATGCAGAATTCCAGAGAATAGCTAGAAGAGATAAGAATGCCTTCTTAAATGAACAGTGCAAAGAAATAGAAGAAAACAATAGATTAGGGAGAACTAGAGATCTCTTCAAGAAAATTGGAGATATGAAGGGATCGTTTCATGCAAAGATGGGCATGATAAAGGACCAAAATGGCAGGGACTTAACAGAGGCAGAAGACATTAAGAAGAGGTGACAAAATTACACAGAAGAACTATACAAGAACGAGCTTAACATCCTTGATAACAGAGGTGGTATTCAGCAGGTTCTGACCAGTTCTGGAGAAACGGTAATGGAAATTTTGAGTAGTTCGGAGAACCGGCAATTACCACCTCTGATTGGAGATTTTATCCTTCCTGTGCTACGCCCACCAAGCCACACCCACAGAACCGGTAGTTAAAAAACTTTGAATCCCACCACTGCCTGATAACCATGATGGGGTGGTCACTGACCTCGAGCCAGACATTCTGGAATGTGAAGTCAAATGGGCTTTAGGAAGTCTGAGCAACAGCAAAGCTAGTGGAGGTGACAATTTTCCAGATGAGCTATTCAAAATCTTAAAAGACGATGCAATAAAAGTACTACACTCAATTTGCCAGCAAATTTGGGAAACTCAACAGTGGCCACAGGATTGGAAAAGGTCATTTTATAATCCAATTCCAAAGAAGGGCAATGCCAAAGAATGTTCACCTAGAATGTTCAACTGGAACAACTAGTAACCAACAATACTAGACTTAACAACTGCCTCGATCTCATCTGCAATAGTTTGAATTCAATTTACAGAATACAAATTAAAGAACCCTTTTCCAACAATGACCACAACATGATTGACTTTTGTCTCAATATACGTCCACACAAAAATCAACACAATGACGTGATCCCCAATTATAACTTCAAAAAAGGCAGCTGTGATCTTATAGACAATGATCTGTCATCCCTTGATTGGCAATTTCTGTTCACTGGATGCAATACTGTTGAAGACCTTTACAACATATTTTTACTTGAAGTCAAAAGAGTCATCAAACTATATGTACCAATAACAACTCCCAAAACCAGAAAAAACAGATTACCCATAACAATAAGGAAACTTCAATCCAAAAAGAGATCACTTTGGTAGAAAAACAAATCTGTGTCTGTCCTGTTGGGTTGCAGAACCAAACCAGACAGTTATATAGATAGACTCAATAATTCCTTTGTAGAACTGTATCAGCAGCTCCTTGGGCAGTTTGAGCTTTCTGAGTTGACGCAGAAAGAACATTCTTTGTTATGCTGTTTTGATGCTGTTTTTGATGTTAGGTGTCCATTTTAGGTCATGTGATATAGTAGAATCTAGAAATTTGAAGGTCTCTACTGTTGATACTGTGTTGTCTAGTATTGTAAGAGGTGGTAGTATGGGAGGGTCTCTTCTAAAGTCTACCACCATTTCTACAATTTTGAGTAGTTCAGTTCCAATTGTTCCGGTTACACCATGAGGCAAGTTGTATAACCTCCTGTCTGAATGCAGATTCATCATTGTCTCGAATGAGACCAATCACTGTTGTATCATCAGCAAACTTCAGTATTTTAACAGATGGATCATTTGAGATGCAGTCATTGATATATAGGGAGAATAGAAGTGAAGATAGAACACAGCCTTGGGGGGCTCCTGTGCTGATTGTACAGGTATGGATGTGATTCCGCCTAGCTTCACCTTTTGCTTCCTGTCTGTTAGGAAGCTTATGATCCACTTACAAGTGTGTTCAGGTACTGCTAGTTGGTTTAATTTACTTAGAAGAGTGTCTGGAATGATGGTATTGAATGCTGAACTGAAATCTACAAAGAGGATCCTTGCATAGGTATTTGGAGATTCAAGGTGTTGTAGGATGTAATGCAGAGCCATGTTAACAACATCATCTGTCAATCTATTTGCTCGGTATGCAAACTGCATGGGATCTAATAGTAGATCCATGATGGTTTTCAGGTGGTTTTCAGCACAAGCCTTTCAAAGATTTTCATAACTACAGATGTTAGAGCAACTGGTCTGTAGTCATTCAGTTCCTTGATGGAGGGCTTCTTTGGCACTGGGATGATGGTAGAACATTTGAAGCAGGAAGGAACATAGCACATCTCTAGTGATCTATTGAAGATGGGGGCCAATTGGTCAGCACAGACTTTTAAGCAAGAAGGAGTTATCTTCTCTGGCCCTGGTGCTTTTCCTGGCTTCTGTCTGTGTAATAGAACTTGCACTTCTTTTCCTGTGATCACCAGAGATTGTGAGCCCAATGGATTGGGGCCAGTTGTAGGAGGCTTGGCTGTTGTTGGTGTGTTTGAGATGTGGGTTGTGGAGATAGGTGGCTGTAATTTCTTTTCAAACCTGCAGTAAAACACATTCAGGTCATCTGCTAGTTGTTGATTTTCTTCTGCCTGGGAAGGTGGTTTGCTGAAGCTTGTGATGTTTTTAAGAGTTTTCCACATGTTTTCTGGTTCATTTGTTGAGAATTGATTCTTTAACTTTTCAGAGTAGCTTCTTTTTACTGCTCTGATCTCTCTTGTTAATATGTTTCTGGCCTGATTGTATAGCATTCTGTCACTTTTTCTGTAGGCTTCCTCTTTGGAATGACGTAGCTGCTTAAGTTTAGCTGTGAACCAAGGTTTATTGTTACTATATATTTGCAGGTTTTTTGTTGGTACGTCTTCGCAGAAGCTGTTACAGTATCTGTGAGCTCATCTAGGTCTGCAGAGGCATCTTCAAAAACATTCCAATCAGTGCAATCAAAGCAGGCCTGGAGTTTCAGCTTTGCCTCATCCAAGTCTTCATTGATTTAATTGTTGGTTTAATGGTTTTAAGTCTTTGTCTGTAGGCAAGTACAAGGTGAATCAAGCAGTGGTCAGAGTGTCCCACAGCTACTCATGGTAAAGACCTATAAGCATCTTTTACTGTTGTGTAGCAGTGGTCTAAAATATTTTTGCCTCTGGTGGGACAATTTACATGTTGGAAATATTTTGGGAGCTCTTTCCTTAAATTTGCTTGATTGAAATCTCCTAAAATGATGGGAAGGGAACCTGGGTATTTGGCTTCAGCCTCCATACTTTGATCAGCAAGAGTTCGTAATGCCTTGTTTACACAGGCTTGTGGAGGAACATACATAGCTATTAGGAGAAATGAGGAGAACTCACATGGAGAGTAAAATGGCTTGCAGTTGATGTGTAAAGACTCTAAACTTTCATCACAAAACTTATATATTATAGTTATATCCTGAAACCAGTTGTTGTTGATATATAAATATAATCCTCCACCTTTTGTTTTACCTGATGTCTCTTCAGTTCTGTCTGATCTAAATGTCTGAAATCCTGGGATGTATATGGTGTTGTGCCCATGAATTTGTGGATTAAGCCATGTTTCAGTAAAACAAAGAATAGCTGAATTATGAAAATCAGAATTCCATCTATTTAAGAGATGAATTTCGTCCATTTTATTAGCCAGTGAGCGTAAGTTAGTCAGAAAGATTGAAGGGAGATGATTTTTTTTCCCCTATTCCTTAGTCTGTTTGAAATTCCCGCTCGTTTATCTCGTCTCCTCTTCCGCCGTGGTCGCTTCTTTGCTTTTTTTGTTGCAATTGATAGCACTGGGGAATTGGTTAGAATCTCCTCCATGTTTGCAAAGACAAGTGGGGGTGAGGAATCAGAAAGCTGCTCCATAAGGAAACATTTCCTAATTCTTAGCAGATGGTCTTGTGAGTATGAAATCCTTAGTGAATTGCAGATAATAATAAGGAATAAAGAAACCATTAGAGAGCATTTCACCGAGGCAGCCATCAAAGGTGCCATCTTGAGGTGAATTATTAACCAATCCATTATCCTCCATTTAGAGACAAATAACCTACTTTCTAATAAACAATTTAGTTTCAGAAAAAAACTATCCTGTAATCTGCAACTCTTACACTGCAAAACATATGGACTACACAATTCGATCAGGGCAAAATGATAGACACAATCTACACAGACTTCTGTAAAGCCTTTGATTCAATGGTACATGACAAACTACTATAAAAATAAAATCTTATGGTATCTCTGGACACCTGCATAACTGGATAAAGCATTCCTGTCAAACAGACAACAAATAGTCAAAATTGGGAGCGTCCTATCAAATTCTATATCTGTCAACAGTGATGTCCCCCAAGGCAGTGTTCTAGGACCAACTCTCTTCATACTCTACATAAATGACCTCTGTGATCATATTAAGAGCAACTGTATTCTCTTCGCTGATGATGTAAAGCTATTCAACACCACAGACAATACTACTACCCTCCAAAAAGACCTTGACTATGTATCAGAATGGTCAAACAAATGGGAACATCAAATCTCAACAAATAAATGCTCTGTCTTACATATTGGCAAAAAAAATATCAGAAAATAAAATACAAGCTGAATAGTCAAGACCTTGTTGATGATCCAAGCTATGTAAAGGACCTTGGAGTACTCATTTGTAATGATCTAAGGGCTAGAGCCATTGTAACTAAATAGCCAAAAAGGCATTAAGAGTTGTTAACCTAATCCTACATAGCTTTTTCTCTGGTAATATCACACTACTAACTAGAGCATACAAAACATTTGCTAGACCAATACTCGAATACAGCTTATCAGTCTGGAACCGACATTACGTATCTGATATTAACACATTTGAGAAAGTCCAGAAATATTTCACAAGAAGAATTCTCCACTCCTCTATTCGTTGTAGAATACCTTATGCCACCAGACTTGAAATTCTAGACCTAGAAAATCTAGAACTATACTGTCTTCGGTCCGATCTAAGTATAGTATATAAAATCATACATTGCAATGTCCTACCTGTCAATGAATATTTCAGCTTCAACCATAACAATACAAGAACACACAAGAGATACAAATTCAAGGTAAACTGCACCAAGCTTGATTGCAGGAAATATGACTTCAGCAACAGAGTGGTCAATGTCTGGAATACTTACCTGACATGGTGGTTTCTTCCCCAAACCCCAAAAACTTTAACCTTAGATTGTCTACTATTGACCTCACCTCTTTCCTAAGAGGTCTGTAGGGGGCGTGCATAAGTGCACCATCGTGCCTACCATCCCTGTCTTTTGATTCTTTTTATTTTTCTTATATGTATCAATTTCATGTTTTCATAACAATGTTTGTACTTATACCTATTATCTTGTAAGCAATTGACAAATCAAATAAAAAAATAAATACCACACTATTGCACTTTTTCTATATACCAGCTTGGTTATTGAGTGGGTTAACAAGGACCATGATAGATGTGGAATTCCTGGACATATGTTGAAAAATGGGCAGATTCAGGACTATTAGCTGAGCAACCAGGGCCAGCAGCTTCAGAACTACTGGAAGAAAATGTGTTTAATGTCGCAAATATACAGTGGTTGAAAACAAAGAAAAATGATCTGTTATTATTGACCAAGTTCAGCAAGAAGAGGATATTTGAAATGAATGCACCAATTCTGGAAAGAAGAACATTCTGAATCAGAAATAATAGAACAGACGCTAGCAGATTAACATCAATTTATAATATGAAATAAAGAATTCACAGAAGCAGAATTGAAAGAATTGCGAATAAATAATAATGTTACAGCTACACTATTTGAGTAAGTGCATATAGACATTAGACAGCATTGGAAGAATTAGGGGTTCGGCATACTGAGGATCTGAGAAAAATCTAAACCTATATCTATCTCAAAGGTGTTTATTTGTTTATTGAAAAGGCAAGCAGATTGATTTTGAGAGGAGAAAGAGGAGGAAGAGTTTCACTTCCCATACAGGAAAACAGTATTGGATAGTGAGAAAGACTAGATGGTGAAAGAGATAAAAGGATAGGTTCTTACAAGATGGGGATGGTGGTGGTGAAATGATTGTACTTCTTTGCGGTCATTTGGTCTTAATACTCTCTGAGAGTGCTCGGGGGGTCATCTGAATCAGAGGTGTGGAATCTTCTTGGAATAGCCAAAAGGAGTGCATTGTATATTGGAGATAGGTGGTGTTGAATTCCTCTTCCTCTTCTTCCTCCTCCTCCTCCTCCACCACCTCCTCCTCCTCTCTTGAATAGTCAATTTCAATACAGGTAATCCTCAATCTAAGCCATTCTTTTAGTGACCATTCCAAGTTACAATGTCATTGAAAAGTACCTATGAGAGGTATTCACTTATAACTGTAAGTCACATGATCAAAATTCAAATGCTTGGCAAGTGGCATGTATTTTTAATGGTTGCAATGTCCCAGTCTTATGTGATCATCTTTTGTAAATTCCTGACATCAGGAAGCCACATTCATTAACAACCATGTTACTGATTTAACAGCTGCAATAATTCACTAACAACTGTGGCAAGAAAGGTCATAAAATGAGGTAAAATTCACTAAATAACTGTCATGCTTAGCAACAAAAATTTTGGTTGTATGTTGAGGACTACCTATAATAGGAAAGAATCCTGTAGTAATGTAATGTAACATCACACCTGTGATCTTTTTGCTAACTGTGGAAGAGAGGCAAAGAAGTAGATGACTATATATATTCACAATATCCATATGCTACCCTTTCCCCCTCCAGGCAGCACCAAGCAGTCAAAAAGAGGAGATTATTTAATCTCTCAGATATCCTTGAAACAACAAAGTAATATTTTTATTTATTTATTTTAGTTTGTCAAGCATATATGAGAAAACAAGTATAAATATGAACATAACATATAAACATATAAGTATCCCAACATAAGCCCTAAACATATAAGTACCCCAACATAAGCCCTAAATGTTGGAAATGTAAAGAAGTTGATAGTACATTTTACCGCATATGGTGGTTATGCCCCAAGACCAAGACATATTGGATCCAAATCAAAAATTGGTTACAAGAGATTACTGGGTACCGGATTGAGCTCAGACCAGAAACCTTCCTTCTAGGAATCATCAAGGATAAACTATCAAAAGAGGTAAAATATTTATTGCTACACAACAGCCCAGGGATGGAATACAAATAAAGTTGCCACCGGTTCGGTGGGCATGGCTTGGTGGACATGCTTTGTGCGTATGCACACACTTTGCATGCACACGCGCACCAAACATGCACTTTGCGCAGGCGCAGAGGCATTTGCGCAGGTGCAGAGTTGTTCTACCTCTCCTCCTGCAAGCCTGCACGATGCTGGTTGCTGCAGCAGCTGCCGCACGGCGCTATTCTGCGCCACGCAAAGCAGCTGCACTTCGAATTCTGGCCATAAAAGTGAGTATAGGAGACCGGGCGGGCGGCGGAGAGAACCGGTTCTCTCTCTGCTGCTCATCGCCGCTACCGGCTCTCCAGAACTGGGCAGAACCGGTCGCATTTCACCTCTGCAACAGCCACCAGAATAGCCTTTGCGCAGGTATGAAAACACCAAATATTCCCAATGAAGAATTGATAATACATAAAATAACAGAAAGTGCTGAGATGAATTTGTTAATGTTGGAATTGAAAGAAAAAGATGACTCAGAATTTTTTTAATCTGGAACAACTGGTATAAATGGCTAACAAACAGAACTAAGAAGGGAGATAAGAAATCTAATTGAAATAATCCTTATGAGAGTAAAATGTAAATATGTAAATTATATAAAGATATAAGGATAACAATTATAGTGGAAATTATTATTTAATATTAGTTAAACATAATGTAATGTATTATGATATTTAATTTAAGAACCTATATAGATGCCAAGAATGCTGGTTGGAATTGAGATATTTTATGATGTAATAAAAGAAACTTAATAAAAATATATTTTAAAAAAACATACAAGTATAAACAGGTAAAAGTACATACATAATAAATGAGTACGAATAAATGAGAACAGTAGGACAGGGATGGTAGATATGCTGGTGCGCTTATGCACGCCCCCTTATACACCTTTTAGGAATGGAGTGAGATCCACGGTAAACAGTTTAAGGTTAAAGTTTTGCAAGTTTGAGGATGTAAGAACAGAGTCAGGTAGTGAGTTCCAGGCATTGACCACTCTGTTGCTGAAGTCGTATTTTCTGCAATTGAGTTTGTATCTATTGTTTGCCTGTGTGTTATTGTGGTTGAAGCTGAAATAGTCATTGACAGGTAGGACATTGTAGCAGACAATTTTGTATATTAAGCTTAAGTCAGACCATAGGTGATGTAGTTCTAAGTTGTCTAGGTCCAATACGAGCGGAGGAGTGGAATACTCTTCTTGTGAAATACCTCTGTCCATTACACAGTGAGGATTCCAGGCAGATGAGCCGTATTCAAAAATTGGTCTGGCAAAAGTTTTGTATGCTCTGGTTTGTAGTTCAATGTTACTGGAGAAGAAGCTTCACAAAATTAAATTAACAACTGTTAATGCCTGTTTGGCAATGCTGTTACAGTGAGCTCTGGGGCTTAGATACTCCTAGGTCTTTGACAGAGTGAGGGTTATCTATGAAGTCGTATCCACCCAGTTTATATTTAGTATTCTGATTTTTGTTGCCAATGTGTAAGACAGAGCATTTGTTGGTTGAGATTTGAAATTGTTCGACCATTCTGATATATAAAACATATGTAAAAAAAGAATATGTAAAAAATATTTTTCAATCAGAATTCTACACTGAGCTGTCCTGTTCCACTAGTTCTGGAAAAACAAAAATCCTCTCACGTCTGACTCTACACAAAAAGAAATTGTAAGCACAATTTTCCCACTTCAATCTACATTTTTGATTGCTGGTTGATGCATACTAAGAAGTCCTGTTACAAGATGGATTTGCAGAACTTCCATGCTGCTTGTCCCTTCAAACATTTTATGAAATAAAAGTGTAGGAGTGACCAACCCCAGCAGTTTAAGAGCTGCAGTTCTGCAAAACAATTAGCTTTCCCCTAATTTCAAATAAACTGGCACTGAATCAGGAAAAACAATTCTGAAGAAATCAAGAATCTATATACACTAACTTAATAATAAGACTGCCTATTAGTTTGTAGAGAAAGATTGAAAGCTGAAAGTTTGACTAAGGTAGTTCTAATAATAATGTTCAACTGATGTGCAATATTTGTAAATAAATTCAAACACACTGATTTTTCTCAAATAAACTGAACCTGGGGAAAAGCATATATCTATGAAGCAGATGATTGTGACAACATACAATATTATTGGGATTGGTTTAAACCCTGGTTAACAATATAGGTACATCATAGATTTGCATGATTTTATCTTGGCACTTGGCAGATAGTATAGGCAGTTTTATTTTTAGTCACTTATATATAAACTTGGCTTGGCATTCACTTTTAAAAATCTATTTTAAGGACAAGTCAGTTATTGCAAATTGGCACATCATATGCAAATTCTAAGATGTATCACAGGTACTTTTTGTATAATCAAAAGGTCATTATAGTTGGATATTCAGGAATGAAAGATGTGCTGGGGGGGGGATTTCCAGTATGGACGTGGACTTTTTATTTTATTGTTCTTATTCTGTGTGACTATTATGTTCACACCTTTAATCCATTGAGGAAATTAGTTTCATTGTAATAAATTTTCAGAGAAATTCTGAAATGCCGAGCAAGAAACTCATCCATCCATTTCAATTTCATGTTGTTCTTCTAAACTCATCCATCTTTTCAGTTTCACATTGTTTTCAATTTGGATTGCTGAAATAAAGTATGATGAGGGTTAGATTAGAAGAATTTTGAGGTCCCTTTCAACTCCATTACTTTGTTCTATGTTTATTTATTTATTTATTTCTATACCGCTCCCTCTCCAAAAAGGGATTCGGGGCGGTGTACAGCCTAATAAATACTTAAAATACAAGAATACAAAATTAAATAGAG
Source organism: Bungarus multicinctus (assembly GCA_023653725.1). NCBI lineage: Eukaryota > Metazoa > Chordata > Lepidosauria > Squamata > Elapidae > Bungarus > Bungarus multicinctus. Next base: position 41,733,210 of record CM042840.1, read on the forward strand.
TTTAAAACCGAATTAAACATGAATATAGCTGCATCCCAAAAGTTTAAAAGTGAAGTTAAAATTTAAAAAAAAACCCTATTAACTTAAAACCCCTTAAAACCCTCACTGGGCCAGGCCAGCCTGTTTAAAAAATAGGGTCTTAACTGCGCGCCGGAAGGAGAGGATATCTGTCATGGCTCGTATCTCCGGGGGGAGATCATTCCACAGGGAGGGCGCTCCCACAGAGAAAGCACGCACCCTCGGGGCCGCCAGCCGCCAGCGATCAGGTGGCGGTACCCCAAGTAGGGCGACCCTGTGGGAGCGTACTGGGCGGCGGGAGGTTGTTGATGGCAGCAGGCGGTCCTGTAAGTACCCAGGTCCCGAGCCATGGAGCACTTTAAATACCATCAGTACCACCTTGAATCGAATCCGGAAGGCCACAGGAAGCCAGTGCAGCCTGCGGAGAAGTGGTGTTACGTGCGCGCCCCGAGGGGCGCCCACGATCACCCGCGCGGCTGCATTCTGAACTAACTGCAGCCTCCGGAGACTCTTCAAGGGGAGCCCCATGTAGAGAGCATTGCAATAATCCAAGCGGGAGATAACGAGGGCAGAAGTGACTGTGCAAAGTCACTTCTGTTCTATGTGGTTTCCTGTTTTAATATTATATTTTAATGATACCTCAGTTAGTCTTTTTAATTGTACTTTTTTCAGTAGTTCAATTTTATTCTAATTGCCAATTATCTTGAATGCTATTTGTTCATTATAAATAGCTAAATATCCAGACATTCCAGACAAAATCTGTAGACAGGGAAACAAGTGGGATCCATCAAGTCACTCCAACCCACCCACAGAGGAGCTCCTGAAGAATTCTTCCTTCCATGGTATTGCTTAGAAATCTGGTGAGAAAATGCCAGAGAAAGGACATGCTGCAGAACGAAACTCATGCATAATTTTTAACAGAACCTTTTCAACTGAGGAAAGGAGGGAAGCGAATGCTAACCGCACCACTGGAGATGGGATGTGGGGTCTGGGGCCAATGGAGCCATGATCTACCTAAACTGGGACTGTCGAAAGGTTTTGAAAGGTTCTGAGAACTGAGAACTTGACAGCAATCCCAAGAGTGAGCAGAGAGAATGAGCTAGGACATCATCCCGAGTGGAGAGCCTAAGACTCCATTCCGTGGGACGTCATTCCAAATGGGTGAGATCTGAAAGAACTGGGATTGGTGGATAACGAATAGGACATGCAGAGAGCAAAGAGCAGATAGTGGAGAGCGGATAGTGATAAGAGCCAACACGAGCTGTGAATAAATGAGAGTGGAGAGTGGATAGCAGAGAGCGGATACAGATAAGAGCCGGGATGAGTTGTGTTTAGATGAGAGTTTGATTCAGACTCTTACAGAGAAACTGATTATGGGAGTGAAGATTGACTGGTGTAGAGTGTGAATCTGAATTGCAGAGAAAGAGACAAAACTGACAGAGGGTAATCCTAAACATCCGTAAGGGAGTTGGGACTGGAGGAGAGCAAGAGACTGTAATTCTAAACGGCTGCTAATTGGAGAGAACAAAGGAGACTCACAGAGAATTGATAGTCTTCATATTTTAGTAGGCTGTACACCTACTTTTAGTAGGCTGTACACGCCCCGAGTCCCTTTTTGGGAGAGGGAGCGGTATAAAAGTGTGATTAAATAAATAAATAAATAATATAAATCACCCAGCTCCATTTAAATCACCCAGCTGATTACTCAGCCTGCATTTAAATTCCCACTCAGCTGATTGGACAACCTCCACTAAACCCCCACCCAAATCTCATCCATTCCAAACTCCAAAGTAGATGATTGGTGAGCTCATTCAAATCTTCTCCATTCAAATCTATCAAACAGCAACACTTCCTCTTTAAAACAAAAACAAAACAAAACAAAAACCCCAAAAAGTGGCTTTAAGGAAAAACAAAGGAACTTTACACAACAAACCTCCAATACTTCACTACCTCCACTATTTCAGCACCTCAAGACCAAATTTTGATAGATAATGCTTGGTCTATGTGTGGATTTTAGTTCAATATCTTTTTGCATCCGGGCATGTCCACCACATGTGGTAATATGAACTAGGTATCTGATGACATTTCCAACATTTATCTGATTTGTTCTTAAATATTCTCGCAATTCTCATCGGGGGGTAGATGCCACCTGTAAAACATCTTGTACAAATTTTCTTTATATGCAGTTGACATTGTCATTTTATAATTTTGGGACCACAATTTTTGCCATTTTTCTAAATCAATCCCATATCCAAACATTTTTTCCCCAAGCAATCATCGTTTCTTTAACTTATTCTTCCTCCAATTTAAATTCTAGTAAGTGTCCATATTTTTTTTAATTAGTTCCCATCAGTACCCATCAAAATTTTGTCTAAATCAGTCAACTTATCATAAATACCTTCTGATTTAAAATCTTTATCAAATCTAGATTGTATTTGCATGAAAACCAATTCATTTTTACACCTTGTTCTTCCAACGCTTGCATAGATTTAAGTTCACCCTTTTCATTCAATATCTCACCATATCTAACTGTTTGTTCCTTTTTATATATTATTGGATTAAAAAAAGCTTCAATGGTAGATATCCATAATGGAATTTTTAAATAGTATTGTCTTTTTATCTTCTCCCAATTCAAAAACAGTGCCTCTCTAATGTAATGTCTTCTAAAATACCCCTTGTTTTAGTTTCCTTATACCAGAGGAAAGCATGCCATCCCAGCAGCAAGTCATGCCCTTCTAAAGTCAATAGTCTACTGTTCCTTAATATTATCCATTCCTTTACCCACATCAGATTTGTTGCCTGGTAAAATTCACAGTTGGGCAAGGCAAACCCTCCTCTTGTTCTTGCATCTTGTAACAGTTTAAGTTTTATTCTCGCTTTCTTACCCTGCCAAATATATTTCAGCACAAAAAACTCTTTCCCTAATCAAATTGGAATTGTCTGGAATAGATATAAAATTCTAGGCAAAACATTCATCTTAATTGTAGATATTCTCCCAATTAATGATAGTTGTAAGTTTTCCCATTTTGTCAAATCTGTCGCAATCTGCTGTTTGAGTTTAAGATAATTATCCTCCTTCAATGTGCTACATCTTGATGTAATATATGTCCCTAAATACTTAACCCTATTTGTGACCTGTATTTCTAAAACTTCTTCCAACTCTTTCTTTCATCTTGCTAACATATTCTTTGTTAGTATCTTTGTTTTATCTTTATTTATTTTCAAACCTGCTATTTTTCCATATTCTTCTATCTTTTCTATTAATTTAGGTGCTGTTTCCAATGGATCCTCTAATATCAATACCAGGTCAACTCCGAAGGCTTGCAATTTATATTCTTCCTTTTTGATTTTCATTCCTTTTATTTCTTTTTCTTCTCTAATATTTCTATTCAACACTTCCAATGTTAACACAAACAGCAGAAGAGACAGTGGACAACCTTGTCTAGTCCCTTTTCTTATATCTATGGATTCTGTTAATTCTCCATTTACCATAATCTTTGCAGTTTATTTATGATATATCATTTCAATGGCTTGAATAAATTTTTTGCCAAAACCCATTTGTATCAATTGCATTAACATGAATCACCAGCTCACATTGTCAAAGGCTTTTTGTGCATCTAAAAACATCAAGTCCATTTGCTTTTCAGGATGTGCCTCATAGTATTCCAAAGTATCCAGAATTATTTTCATATTGTCTTTGATTTGTCTCTTTGTCAGAAATCCATTTTGGTCAGCATGAATAAAATTATTTAAGTATCTTTTCAGTCTTTCTGCCAAGATTGAAGCAAAAATTTTATAGTCTGAATTTAATAGGGATATAAGTCTTTAATTTTTAGCTTGCTATGGGTCTGTATCTTCCTTCGGTATAAGTGTATATGCTTCTGACCATATTTTGGGTATTTTCTTCTTTGACACAACTTCATTCATTACTTCTAATAGTAATCTTGTATAATTTTTTTCTTTTCCTCATTTCAATAGCAGATATGTCCTTCATTTATTAGTTGGCTAATCCTTCTTGATTCTCTTTCCTTTCTCAATTTATAGGCTAACCATCTGCCTGGTTTGTTTGTATCTTCAAAGTAATTCTGTTTAGCATTTTTAATTGTTTGTGCTAATTCCTCTTTTTCCATTAGTCCCATTTTATATTTAGTTATGTCCATTTTAATTTTAATGTCTTTTTTGCGGGAACTTCTATAATTCTTTTTCCAATCTCTTATAGTCATCTTCCAATATTTTGAAAGTCTTTTTTTGTTTTCTGTTTCTTTTCCTTGTATGGTCTATTATCAAGCCTCTTGTGTAGACCTTCATCGTGTCCCAGAGATTCTGTAAAGATGTATCCTCTTTTCTATTTTCTTTTAAAAAGAAAGTCAATTCTTTCCCTATTTTCTGTTTGAAGTCTTTTTCCTTTAATATTGTATTATTTAAAGTCCATCTAGATCTCCTCTTTTGTCTTTTCCAAATGAATGTCATTGGGTTGTGGTCTGCCCAAGTTTCTATTTCAATTTCTCATGTGTTAGCAAGTAATTCTATTGACATCCATATCATGCCTATTCTAGACCATGATGCATGTCTGTTTGAGTAAAAAGTATATTGCTTATTTTGCACATTTCTCTCTCTCCATGCATCTTTTAAGTTTACTTCTTCTATCATTCGAAAGAAAGATTTTGTTAGTATCTTTCTAGTTTTCTTTGTTGATTTCTGTGTTTTATAATCCAATTGATAATTAATTATGCCATTGAAATCTCCCATCATACAAATATTAGCATAGTCCAGTTCAATTATTTTCAATTGTAATTTCCTGTAAAATTCTTCTTGGTTGTCATTTGGAGCATAAATTGCAATTAAAAGTGTTTTTATATTATTGTCCATTATTTCCACCATCAAAATCCTTCCACCGTTATCTGTATAAATTAGTTCTGCTGAAATTGTATCTCTAATATATAAGACCACACCTCTTTTTTTACATTGTGTCAATGACATGAATAATTTCCCTCATTTTTTTCTTTCAATATATATTTGTGTTGTTTTTTAATATATACTTCTTGTAAGCAAATTATATCAAACTTTAATTTTTCTAATTTATGAAATACTTTTCTTCTTTTAGTAGCTAAATTAAGTCCATTTATGTTAATCATAATCAATTTTCTTTCATCCATATTAAGCTTTGTAAGAAGGTTTTATTGCTCTAGTAGATCTTAATTCTCGTTGCTCTCTGGGTACACTACCTACTGCACCTTCTTTTTCTTTTTCAATTACTGCCATATATTCCTCCTGAAATTCAATTAACAACTCTTCTTTTCTTGTGTCTTCCTTCTTTCCTCTAAAATATTCTAAATAGAATAGCTTAGCTTTTTCAACTGTGTCAATTCTGTGTCTTTGTTCCTGTCAGGTGAACAAGAGGCCTTCTGGTATCAGCCATCTGTAATTTACTCCTCTTTTAAGTAGCTGTTTAGTCAAAAATAAATATTCTCTTCTCATCTCTCTTACTCTTCTTGGTACCTGTTTCAGCACCACAATTTCTTTGTCTTTGTACTTTAATGTTTTCTCTCTTGCCACCTGCAGTATCTGTGTTTTAATTATTTTCTTAGTAAATTTGATATGAACTTCTCTTGGTAACCTATTTCTCATTGCATATCTTGTATAGACACATAATACTTCATCCATTCTATCCATCATCTTCTCTTTGGTTATCTCTAATGCTTCTGCCAATATTTCTGTCATTATTTCAGCAAGGTTTTCACCTTTTCCTTCTTCTACATTTTCAAATCTCAGATAGAATTCTGATCTATCGATTTCCCATCCTAATGGTCCACTCCTGCCCTTTTCAACTTCACTCAACTGAGTATCAATCTCTGCAATTTTCTTATCTTTTTGTATATCTTCTTTGATTTTCTTAAATCTGTCCTCATATTTCATCATCATCCGTTGAATATTCTCTACTTTCTCATCTGTCTTTTCAGTTCTTTGCTCAATATTCTCTGTTCTCTTTTCAATCTTCTGGATTCCTTGCATAATCATCTACAATGTCACTTCCTTCTCTTTCTCCTGTTGTAGCATTGTCTGTATTGATCATTGTCCTACAGATGATGAAGAGGAGGCTATTAGTATTGAAGGAGCTGGAGCTGTTGTCTTTCTGCTCATCTTGTAATACTTAGCTGTAAAAAGAGAAAGAGAAAGAAAAAAGGAAAGAAAAAAAGAGACAAAGGCAAACAGCTGCCACTCCAAAAAATAAAAAAGAGAAAAATCTTCAGGCACTTGTATACCTTAATTAAATTAGTTGCAGTGATATGCAAAAAAAGGGAAGATGTGGAAAAAAAGGATAAAAAGAGGTTGTTGTTTTTTTAAGAAAAAGTGGATAAGGGGAAGGAGGAAAAAAATTAAAAAATGATCTCTTAATAATAAAAAAAAGCAAAAGAAAAATTTATATTCTAGTTGTCTGGGTTAGAAGGCTAAAATCCAAACATAAAAATCCAACTAGAGGGAAAGTAAAAAAAGAAAGTAAGAAATAACAAACAATTCTAATAAAAAGCAAGCCACTGCCACTAAATATCTAAGGCTCTTTGGTAAATCAACTCAGACTTTCCAGTTCCAGTATTTTCAAGGTCACTTCAATCTTCATTCTTTCAACTTCAACTCCAAACTCCGGCTATCTATAGTTTCACAGATGAGCATCTGTATAAACAATCTGCCATGCTCATCCCACAATCTTTTTCAGTGCAATGCTCAGAGTCCTTGAGTATAGCACCAATACACAAACAAGTAAAAGAGAAAAGAAAACAATATATCCAAGCCTCTAGATGGCAGTGCTACTTATTTTCCTTCACTTTCACTTCCCCTCATGTATCCAAAGCCAGGAACAGAAAAAAAAGTAAAATCTTTTTTTTTAAGAGAAAAAATTAAATCTCAAATAAGAAAAAAAAGTCTTAATCAAAGTAGACTTTCAAGAGAATTGTTAAAAAGAATAAAAAATTAAAAAAGACCAGTCCAGTTTAAAATGGTTAAATTCCAAGTTCCAATAAAAAGGGGGAAAAAAACCCTTCAGTTTCACTAGCTTAATCTCGCCACTTGAGTTCTTTGCTCTTCACTTTTAATTTCACTTTAAGTCTTTTAGGGTGTTCTCTCCCAAAAAAAAAAAGTAAAAGTTCATCTCACCAAACTGACACACTTTCTCTGGATCTTTTTCATTCCGATGCTCTCCCAACTTGATGGTTGCCTCTCCACCACTGGCAAAAAGGGCTTTTCCTGGATCAACCAGGAACTTTGCAATGTCCCTGGGATCAACAGGACATGCCCTTGTCAATCACCGTCTCTATAGGACGGTTTAGGTCTGGTGGGACTGTCCAGCAGCGGAGATATCGACGGCGATCTTGGAGAATCAAGATGGTGCATTTTACCACTACGACACCAGCTCTGCCCTCCCTTGGATAGAAGCATTCCTATCAAATAGACAACAAATGGTCAAAATTGGGAACGTCCTATCAAATTCTGTACCTGTCAACAGTGGTGTCCTCCAAGGCAGTGTTCTAGGCCCAAACCTCTTCATATTCTACATAAATGACCTCTGTGATCATATTAAGAGCAACTGCGTTCTCTTCACTGATAATGTAAAGCTATTCAACACCACACAGCTATTCAATCACTTACAAGATAACAGATATAAATATAAACATAGTTTTGAAAACATGAGATGGATACATATTAGAAAAATAAAAAGAAACAATAGGACAGGGACGGTAGGCACAATTGGTGGACTTATGCACGCCCCCTACCGACCTCTTAGGAAAGGGGTGAGGTCAATAGTAGATAGTCTAAGGTTAAAGTTTTTGCGGTTTGGGGAAGAAATCACCAAGTCAGGTAGAGTATTCCAAACATTGACCACTCTGTTGCTGAAGTCATATTTTCTGCAATCAAGTTTGGTGTGGTTAACCTTGAGTTTGTATATATTGTGTGCTCTTGTATTGTTATGATTGAAGCTGAAGTATTCTTTGCAGATAGGACATTGCAATGTATGATTTTATATACTATATTTAGATTGGACCGAAGGCAGTGTAGTTCTAGGTTTTCTAAGTCTAGAGTTTCAAGTCTGGTGGCATAAGGTATTCTGCAATGAGTAGAGGAGCGGAGAACTCTTCTTGTGAAATATTTCTGGACTTTCTCAACTGTGTTAATATCAGATACATGATATGGGTTCCAGACTGATGAGCTATATTCAAGTATAGGTTTAGCAAATGTTTTGTATGCTCTAGTTAGTAGTATGATATTACCAGAGAATAAGCTACATAGGATTAGATTAACAACTCTTTTAATGCCTTTTTGGCTATATAGTTACAATGGGCTCTAGCACTTAGATCATTAGAGATGAATACTCCAAGGTCCTTGACAGAGTTTGGATCCTCAACAAGGTCTTGACTATTCAGCTTGTATTTTATTTTCTGATTTTTTTGCCATTATATAAGACAGAGCATTTATTTGTTGAGATTTGACATTGCCATTTGATTGACCATTCTGATACATAGTCAAGGTCTTTTCGGAAGGGAGTAGTATTGTCTGTAGTGTTGAATAGCTGTACATCATCAGCGAAGAGAACACAGTTGCTCTTAATATGATCACAGAGGTCATTTATGTGGAGTATGGAGAGAGTTGGTCCTAGAACACTGCCTTGGGGGACACCATTGTTGACAGGTACAGAATTTGATAGGATGCTCCCAATTTTGACCATTTGTTGTCTGTTTGTCAGGAGTGCTTTATCCAGTTATGCCAGTGTCCAGAGATACCATAAGATTTTAATTTTAGTAGTAGTTTGTCATGCACCATTGAATCAAAGGCTTTACAGAAGTCTGTGTAGATACCGTCTATTGCTTTGCCCTGATCGAGTTGTGTAGTGCATATGTAGATTGCGTCTATTGCTTTGCCCTGATCGAGCTGTGTAGTGCATATGTTTTTGCAGTGTAAGAGTTGCAATTACAGGATAGTTTTTATCTGAAACTAAACTTTTTATTAGAGAGTAGGTTGTTCGTCTCTAAGTGGAGGATAATGGATTGGTTAATAATTGATTCCATGACTTTACAGGTGATGCAGCATAAGGAGATTGGTTTGTAATTTTCAACTAGGCTGGGGTCTCCCTTTTTGAAGATGGGGATGACCATGGCTTGTGACCATAGTTTTGGCGAGGAGCTGATCCTGAAAGATTTTTCAAAGATCCCGAGAAATTCAGGTATTTTATTCACAAGGCTTTTTGCATTGCTTGCATTTAAGGTCAGTTGTAGTTTGAATTGAGGTAGTTGGGGTGTGCATGCCTAATCTTGGGTGATGGTGGATTGGTTGAAGTAGGATTGGATGCTGAGGTTTAGGTTGTGTGACTTACTTTTGATACAGTCTGCACAGTAATCAATGTACAGATCCTTCTCTCCATTGTCTAGACGATTTTTGAGTTCTGTGCAGCGTATGCGGGAGCGGGCATGTTGCTGTACAGTTAGGTCAGGATGAGATCAGAGGTTTTTATGGTTGGTGTTTTTTTTGGCGAGTGAATTTATAGTATAAATGAATTTACTTTTGTTTGGGGCCACAGAGCTGTCTCTGTTTTTGAGCTCTGGGTCAATGCGGGAAATGTCAAGTATTTCATCAGAGGAGATGGTTGATGCTTGATAGTTGCTGATGATGTTGCAGACAATTGTGATATCATCATTGTTATTGATGTCCTCTAGACCAAATAAGATGGTGTTAGGATGCTTTCATTCGTGCTCGACAGCTTCTCTGACGAGGATTGGGATATCATTATTTGTTGGATTTATGTTTTTTTTGTAGATTAGGTTGCAGTTGTTGGTTTGTAGCTTATTGGATGTTCACGTTTTTGTGTTGTGTCTTTTTTTCAAGATTAGTTAATCTTTCATTTAAAGTGTCCAGGGATGCTACTATGGTGTCAAGAGATAATATTCGTGTTTCTATGGAGTCAACTCTTTCAAACAGGGCTATATGTTTGTCCAGTTTGGGTTTGCATGATGGGCAGAAATATGGAAATGCATGATTGGATGTTTCTAAGAATTGAATCATTTGCTTGGATAATTCCAGGCAGTCATGATGAGTGTATTTTTCACATAGAGAACATTTGATGGAATTTTCATTAACCTTTAGAGTTTCAAAGCATATAAAGCATATGCAGGAGTCTTGTGGTTCATTAGTGGGGATTTTTTTCTCTTTAGGTTGTGGTTTGGTATTGGATTTTTTTACTGGCATGGTTTGTTGAGATAGTACGTTGATTAAATTGCTTAATAAAACAATTTTGGGTAATCAATATAGCCAATATCATACCAATTAATCAATTACAATAATCTCTCTAGTCAAATAATTATGCTAAGCAACAATCAACCTAATTAATTAATTACACTAATTGTTAAATATACTGTTCAATTAAATTCACTAAATCACTAATTTTACTAGTCAATTAAATTACATTAATCCTGATTTTTTTTACATTAATCAGTAATCACACTATTTGCATTAAACACTCTAATCACACTGATCAATTAAAACAATAAATCAATTAAACAATTGATTAATTATTTTTAGAAATTGATTATCTAATCATTGATATAGGTATTGAGATAGAATTAGAAAATGCTTTTTAAAATTGCTGGTTGAATGTTGGAATTCCTTCTTTAGGAGGGAAACATGGCCCATTTCTATGGAGATGGCTGATTTAAAGTATTGGCTGGATTTGCATTTTGTCATCAAAAAAGGGGGGAATCACAGCCCGTTTCTTCCTCTCAAAAAAAGATTAATGACTTTAGAACTCGCAGGCAGGTTGTTTCAATGGCAGCAAAGGAATGCAAGAGATTTTTTTATTGGTTACTTCCTGTTGGAGAACAGAGGAAACCAACTATTCTTCTGTCTTTGAGATCTGGGGAAAGATTAGATTGGGGTAGTCAACCTTTTTATACTACCACCCTTGTATTTCTGTTAATAGTAAAATTTTCTAATCAACCAATGGTTCCACAGTAATGGTGATTTATAAAGTAGGGGACAAAACCTCTACTGCCCAACATGAAAGCTGGAATGCCCACTAGTGGGTGGTAGGGACCCACTAGTGGTAGTTGACTACCACTGGATTAGATGTTCTCATCTTAATTCTCTCCCTTTTGCAAGTAGACTTTGATTCAGCAGAGACAAACAGAACAATTCACAGAGAGGCAACACTTTTAAAGTTTGTTGCTTTTAAGAGAAAGAGGCACATAGATAGTCTTGCACTGGCAATTCAAACAGTTTATATTTTTACTATGTAGACTCAGATTTGTATTAAGCATTCACTCCTGGCTTCAATATACTTCTGCTTCTATCACAGTGAATAAAATTGCTTCCAATCTTCACAGGAGTTCAGTTATAACAATACTCCCCTACTTATTGGGAGTCCAAATTTACTGTCCTTTTAATGAGGGAGTCCAGATTAACAATATTCCTTTTGCTTTTACTTTTTTTTTTTGATGGAGATGGTGAAGAGGGAAGGAGGGGCGGTGGGGGGGAGCAGTCTGCTTCACACCCTGGCTGCAAATGCTCCCGGTACTCACCACCCTGCAAGGATTGGATGAATCTCACCGTCTCACTGCCCTGCAGGGATGATTGTTGAGCCCCCAGTGCTGGCGAGTGTTTTGGAGCGGCAATGAAGAGGCACACACGTATAGTGATTCAGTCTTTTTGTTTTATTCTCAGGACACCGACTGGCACGGCGGCGCGGCAGCCCTTCTTTTAAAGGGCTCCCGCGCCTAAGCCAACCAATGACGGCGCGAGGATCTCCCGCCGGAATGTAGACCAATGAACAGTAAGTATTTCAAATATTAACCAATCCAGAACACCCCTCCCTCCTTGGTCCAGTCTGACCAATCAGGAGCCGCGCCTATATTACGTAATCACGTAGATAGGCGGGGCTCCTGTGAGTCCGACTGGACCTGCGCGGCTCAGTTGCGTCGTTACCATCGGCTGGTGCGGAAGGACCTGTTGCTCCTCTCGCCTCCGGCCCTGGAAACTTCGAGCAGGTCGAGCCGGCTGCGTCACTACCAACGGGCCTAACTGGGCTAGTTGACGTGGCCATGCCGCTCCCTGCTCGGCCTGGATTATCGACGACCCTGTCAGATGTTTCAGCGGGACGTTCTTCAGGATCAGGTGCGTAGCAGCGCGACCCGACCGGAGCTAGAGTTGAGGGTGTGTGTGTGTGAGTTAGGGTGTCATTGTTTGTTAGTGGGCTTCCCTTATCCAGACTGCTTGATGGTTGTTCCCCTTCCCCCCCAGGAAAATCGCCAGGTCTGGGGTGGGTGCGAGTTCGAAGTTGGTCTATGTGTCGCTTCCAGCTTTTGCCATCAGCGGTGGTAAGCCGGTAAGAACGGGGTCCGGTTAGATGTGTGATGGTGGCTGGCACCCATAAGGGGTGCCCTACCAGGTTTTTAGCGTAAACTAAATCCCCAATTTGGAATGTTCGGACTTTGGTTGAAGAATCTAGGGGTTTCTCTGTAGAGTAGGTGGGGTGTAGTCTATCGAGAGGGGAACGTAGTTTCCTCCCCATAAGTAATTCAGCAGGAGTTTTGTTCGTAGTGCTACTAGGTGTAGTGTGTTGGAGGAACAATAATTTGTCGATGCGTGTTTGTATAGGGCCCTGGTCTAACTTAAGAAGGGACTCCTTGGTAAACCGGACCATGCGCTCGGCCCGTCCATTCGCTGCCGGATGTGCCGGCGCGGTTAAAGCATGGCGTATGCCCAAACTTGCTAGGTAGCCCTCAAATTCTGTAGCCGTGAATTGAGGGCCGTTGTCAGATACCAGGACGTCTGGTAAACCATGGGTGGCAAACCAGTGACTGAGCTGTCGGATGACAGCTTCAGAAGAGGTTGATTTCATGAGGCTCACTTCTAACCAGTTGGAATAAGCGTCTACCAGAATCAAGAAGGTATGTCCCTTAGTCGGACCTGCAAAATCTATGTGGACTCTAGACCAAGGGCCCCTAGGTAGATCCCACTCAGTAGCTGGTGCCTTTGGGGGTGAGGGCCGGGAAGTCTGGCAGGGCTGGCAACCCGCGACCCAGTCGGTAACATCCTTGTCTAACCCAGGCCACCATACATAACTTCTAGCTAGACTTTTCATCTTTACCACCCCGGGGTGTCCCTCATGCAATAGTTTCAATATGGGATTTCGCAGTTTTTGTGGAATGACCACTCGATCCCCCCATAGTACACAGCCTTTTAGTACGGACAGTTCCATTTGTCTCTGTTTAAACGGTCTGTGCTGTTCTTGTAACTCAGAGTCAGGCCAACCCTTTATGATCCACCTACTCACGGTATGCAGTAGGTGGTCGTTAGAGGTTTCGTGCGCGATGTCTGCTGCTGTCATCGGGAGGTCGGGCAGGGTCTCAATCAAAAAGGTTGAAGTGCTGGGGTTTGGTTCAGGATCAGAGTCTGGTAACGGGCAACGACTTAAAGCATCGGCGTGCGTGATGGTCGGACCCGGGTGGTAAGACAGGGTGTAATTGTAAGCGGCCAGGAATTCTGACCATCTTGTCATTCTGGGTGATAGAATGTGGGGAGTGGGTTTGTCACCCGCCAGGATACCTAGTAGGGGTTTGTGATCGGTGATGATAGAAAATGATCGGCCATACAGGTATTCATGGAAACGTTTAATACCCGAAATTATGGCTAGTGCCTCCTTGTCCAGTTGACTGTAATTCCTTTGGCTTTGGGACAAGGTTTTTGAATAGAAGGCAATCGGAGCCTCTCTGCCGTTAGGTAGAAGGTGGCTCAGAACAGCTCCGACTCCAAAGGGGGAAGCATCACAAGTTAGTAACAATGGCAAAGTCTCGTTATATTGAATTAACACTTGAGCTGAAGTGATCATGTCTTTAATTTTGTTAAATGCTGTTTCTTCCCGATGTCCCCACTTCCACGATGCGTCTTTGTCCAAAAGTCTATGCAAGGGTTCCGCCACCGTGGCTTTCTGGGGCAAAAAGACATGGTAAAAATTTATCAACCCTAGGAAAGCTTGTAGGTCAGCCTTGTTAGTTGGTGTGGGGGCATTTTTGATAGCACGGGTTTTTCCTGCTGTTGGATGGATGCCATTGCCATCGATTAGGTATCCTAAAAACTCTATTTTGTCTGTGATAAGGGTACATTTGTCTTTTTTGACTTTAAACCCAGCCTCAGTAAATTTGGTCAGTACTTTTCTTAAGCGGTCTCGCAGTTGCAATTTGTGTTTAGCTGCAATTAGGACGTCATCGAAATACGGAATGACTCCAGGAATTCCTTGAAGGAGGCGTTCCATAAGAGATTGAAAAATGCCTGGTGCCACGCTAACGCCAAATTGGAGGCGATTACACTTAAATGCACCCCGGTGTGTTACAATAGTTTGGGCTTCCGCTGTTTTTTTGTCAACGGGCAGTTGCTGGTAAGCCTGAGCCAAATCGAGTTTAGCGAAAATCTTTCCGCCCTTGATAGAATGTAACAAGTGTTGCACGACAGGCACGGGGTATGCGCTCTGTTGTAGTGCATGGTTGAGGGTCGCCTTATAGTCCCCACAAATACGAACCGACCCGTCTGCTTTTATAGGGGTCACTATAGGGGTCTCCCATTTAGCGTGGTCAACTGGCTCGAGGACCCCTTGCTTTACTAGTTTATCCAGTTGTTCTTCTATTTTTGGCTTTAAGGCAAAAGGTACCCGTCTAGCCTTTAGTCTAATTGGGGCTACCTTGGGGTCTATGTTAAAAGAGATCGGGTTACCCCGGTACTTGCCTAATTCTTCGCTGAACAGGTCCTGGAATTCTTGAATGAGATCTGCCTCCCAGTCAGCGTCTGTGATATGGTTGATACCGGTCATCCCTATTCCCAGCGGTTCGAACCATTCCAGTCCTAAGAGGCTGGGTCTGTTCCGGTCCACGATTGTTAGGGGCAGAATCTCAGTATGGTTGTTGAAGGTTACCTGGAAATGTCCAATCCCTACTACCGGAATTCTGTTTCCCTGGTAGTCTTTGAGCGTTAATTTCTGTTTGTCTAGTTCGCTTCGCCGTATGTCTGGGATCAATTTCTTAATAGTGTCCCAGGAAACCATGGAAAGGAATGATCCCGAATCCACTTCCATTTCACAATTTTTTTCTTCAATTCTTACTTGCACGTGGACTTTTTTGACGTTTTTTGTATTAGAGTGACCAATTATTATTGTTTGGTGTGTTTCTTCCTTCTTGTAAGATGACTCTTTAAACTTTCTATTCCTTCCTTCCTGGCTCCAACGGTTGTTTGTTTTCTTTTCTCTCTCTCTTGGGGGAGGGCTTTCTCTTCGCCTGGGGCTGTAGCTTGATCGGGCTCTGCATACCCTTGCAATGTGCCCTTTCTTTTCACACTTTCGGCATATTGTGTCTATGAACCGGCACTCTGATCTGGGGTGGTTTCCACCACAACGGTTGCATTCAAAATCAAACCGCCTGGGTGCCCGCTCTTTTTTTCCTCTCGCGGCTTTTAGGTGGCAAACCTCGTCTTCTTCACTACTGGTCTCAGTTTCAAGATCCTCGTAGTGTGTTGAGGTTTTTCCTTGTTCATCATCAGCTTTGGTGGCGTCTTTGGATTTGTGGTGTGCAGCTTGATTAATCTGTTTCATTCTTGCCGCCGATTTGTGAGCAGCTTCGGCTGCGGTGGCTTCTTCGATGGCCTCTGTGGCTGTTATCTTGGGTCGGTTTAGCAACTTACTCTGCAATATTGGATCTTTTAAGCCTAAAACGATCCGGTCTCTTAGCGCCTCATTGAAATCCGAGAATTCGCACTCTCCACCTATTTCTCTTAAATCTGCCACGAAATCGGCGATAGGTTCACCTTCTTTTTGGTTCCGGAGGTAAAACTCATGGCGCTTTATCAGGCAGGAAACTGTGGGCGCGTAGTGTTTCCTCAGGATCTTCTCTAGCTCGGGCCAAGTTAGCGTTTTGACATCGATTGGAGACGCTAGCGCCTTTGCCATCCGAAAAACGGCTTGGCCGCAGTGGGTCAAAAACACCGCTCTCTTTCGGTGATCCGACACTCCGCTCAGATCGCTACTCTCCAAAAACATGAGGAATCGGTCCACATACGTCTGCCATTCCTCCTTGGCCGGGTTGAATTTTTCAGGCGGTGCGTTGCTTCCGGACATGATGCCGCTCGCTCTCCGCCGCTATGCACTCTCTAAACGTGTTGCCTCGATCCCATCCTCGTCGCCAGTGTTTTGGAGCGGCAATGAAGAGGCACACACGTATAGTGATTCAGTCTTTTTGTTTTATTCTCAGGACACCGACTGGCACGGCGGCGCGGCAGCCCTTCTTTTAAAGGGCTCCCGCGCCTAAGCCAACCAATGACGGCGCGAGGATCTCCCGCCGGAATGTAGACCAATGAACAGTAAGTATTTCAAATATTAACCAATCCAGAACAGCGAGCCCCACCGCCTTACTTTCTAGTAAGGATGGGAGGAATTGCAGATCATCGAGCGCTTTTGAACAGAGCGCTTTTGAATTTAGTCCTTTCCGAGGAATGAACTCTTTTCTGGCATGCTGGCCAAGGATAGGAGGAATCGAAGATCGCTGAGTACTTTTGAATTGAGTGTTCACTGAGGAATGGAGCTCTTTTCTGGCTTGCTGGCCAGTCTCAGGTGTCAGGCTTTCCACCTCACCGGCTGGACCCGCAGGGATTAGCAGGCTTGTCGCCTGGCGCTGACTTTTGCCGCCAGAGCTCCTCACACTGCTGCTACTGCCACTGCCATCTTCCTCACATCATGCATGACATTGCTGACTGTTCTGACCGGTTCTTGAGAACCAGTTGTGGAAATTGTCTGGCACAGCACAACCAAGAAAGGAAGCTACTGTTGAACTTCTGCCTTCTTAATAATTTGCTGATTCTTCATCAAACTCATCCTCTCCCTTCTACATCCAGATCCAGGAAAGCAACCAATTTTTTTCGGTCGCAAAAGTTTCCAGATATTGCCTCGGGAATCCCTGGCTTTCCCTGGAAGATCACAACCCAAACATCTTCTTCCCTTTCCGAATCCGTAAACGCTTTTGTTTGGGAACAAAGAAGGGGGGGAATTGGAGAGGGGGGATTGCAGAGATTCACGATTCAGAGGTGGTTGCAAACTTCTCCCTTCCCTAAAGCCTTGGATTTTTTTTCTTGTTCTTCACCTCTGGTGGCCAAACTGTTCTGGAAGAGTAGTGCCTTGAATTAAAATAAAATGGAAAGAATCTGCAAAAAAAGAAAGAAAGAAAAAGAAAAAGAAAATAATTACTAGTAGATGTTAAAATAGTAAGAGAAACTATTTTCTCATGCAGCATGTAAACAGTCAGGGGAATATGCTGCCAAAAGAAGTTATGTGGATTGCTAGTTTTAATGACTGGAACTAGACAAACTCATAAAGACTGTCAATGGTTACTAACATTGATTATTGATGTTACTTGCAGACATGGGGATAATCCAACTTTCCATACTAGGTGCATAGGAACTACCGTGGGTGAAGAGCTAACTTAATCTACCTGTTGGCTTTCTGATGCATCTGCTGAATGCTAGCTAGATGGGCCTAAGCAATGTTTTTAGGACTCATCTAAATCAATGGGCCTTAAACTAATCTTGATTACGTTTTCAAATCAATCATTGTTTTCCTTATTTGGCTACATTGGGACATTTTGTTTGTCCTGATAAGTAATAGATAAAGTATCTGGTTCACTTAGATGGTTATATAAATATAAATGGATCTGATATTCCTAAATCTCATCATTCAAGGAACTTTCTGATGTTAAAACCCCATTGCTAGAAAGTTGGATCCTCAGAGATATTCTCTTTTGTGGATCTTGAATGCAGGATATTTTCCACTATCGGTGTTTTATAAAAGAGAGATAACAGAAGGGTTCTCTTTATATATTACAAGATGGTTTTACATTGCTAGATCAACAACTGCAAGCCAAGAAGTAAAACCAAACCAAACATGGAATTATATGCTGGAAAACAATTCTTTCTATTCCCTGGCCTCAAGGGAGGTCTTGCTAGAACGTTTAAAATCCAGCAAACTTGATAATAATCATAAAGTTTGTATATGAACACATCTTGAAGCTATTAAATTAACAAAGATTGGCTTAGGTTATCATTATTTCTTGATATATAGAAATCTTTGGCTATCAGAATTTCAGAAATTTCACAAAAAATATATAACTCTATGGTAAATGTTGAGATAAGCTCAATAGCATCTTGGTTTGGAAATTAAATATGATACAAGCTCATAAAATATAACAGTAGTAGTTTATACTCCAAAGCAGATAACATCTGAAATACATTTGCTGAATATTATTTAATATTACCTCATTCACATCCCCTCTCCCAGTTTTAGAAGTTATTCACATTATATGGATAAATTACTCATTTGAGATTACGAAAGAGATGATCAGATAACATGGCAATGAAAAGCAATTAGTGAGTGAGAAAAACTCTGCAGATGAAGATACATCCCTTTACTGTCAGTTTTTATTTTGAAAGAATTAGAGAATCATTTCAGCCATTCCTACCCAATTCTTTATTGTGATTGCACATTGCAAGAAAATATTAGCAGTCCTTCAGAGAAGCTCATCCATCAGCTGTGCTATGTAGTAAAATAGATTGGATGCATGCAATTTTTATCTCGCAAAGGAAATTCCAGAGGTGCTGATAAATTGTTAGAGGTCAGCGACTGGGATTTTCCTTTCTTTCCAATCTTATTTCTTGGAAAGAATTTACATTCCATCCACTGCCATCAAGAGGAAACAATAAAGGAATTATGTAGCAACAATTGCATGTTGTTTCATACTCAACTTCCTTAATAAGTATTCTCCATCACTTTGTGATTCTGATAGCATTTTGAGGCCAACTTCCTAGGAATTTTGCTTGACTCAAACAATTAGTGACAGAGGGTTCTCCTCTGTCCTGGTCCTATTAGATCTCTCGGCGGCTTTTGATACTATCGACCATAGTATCCTATTGCGACGGTTGGAGGGGTTGGGGATTGGGAGAACCGTCCTTTGATGGTTCTCCTTCTTCCTCTTCGACCGCTCGCAATTTGTGTTGGCGGGAGGGGAGAGGTCCACCTCTAGGCCCCTGGTTTGTGGGGTGCCTCAGGGGTCGGTCCTCTCCCCTCTCTTGTTCAACATCTATATGAAGCCGCTGGGTGAGATCATCCGTGGTCTTGGGGTGAGGTGTCATCTGTATGCAGATGACACCCAATTGTACATCTCCACCCCGGACCACCCCAATGATGCTGTGGGGGCTATGTCCCGGTGCCTGGAGGCCGTGCGGGATTGGATGGGCGAGAACAGGCTCCGGCTCAACCCATCCAAGACCGAGTGGCTGTGGTTCTCGGTGCCCCGATATAGCCAGCTGACACCTTCGCTGGCTATCGGGGGGGAAATTTTGCCCCCACAGAGAGGGCTCGCAATCTGGGCATCCTCCTGGATGTACGGCTGTCGCTTGAACATCATATTGCGGCCGTCTCCAGGGGGGCATTTCATCAGATCCGTTGGATCTACCGGTTGCGGCCCTTTCTGGATCGGGACACCCTGCGCACGGTCACTCAGGCCCTTGTCACCTCTCGCCTGGACTATTGTAATGCCCTCTACATGGGGCTCCCTACGGGGAGCACTCGGAGACTCCAACTGGTGCAAAATGCAGCCACGCAGGTGATCATGGGGGCGTCACGTAGCACCCATGTGATGCCTCTCCTGCACGAGCTGCATTGGTTGCCGGTGGCTCTCCGGGTTCGCTTTAAGGTTCTAGTTTTGACCTTTAGGGCGATCCATGGCATTGGGCCAGGTTATCTGCAGGACCGCATTCTACCGGTGATCTCCAGCAGGGCAGTGCGTTCGCACAGGGAGGGCCTTCTCCGGGTGCCGTCAGCCACTATGTGTCGTCTTGCGGCCCCAAGGAGTAGGGCCTTCTCTGTGGGGGCCCCTGCCCTCTGGAACACTCTGCCACCTGAACTTCGTACCAGCACGGACCTGAGGGCCTTCAGGCGTGCGTTGAAGACCTGGCTCTTTGAGCAGGCTGGCCTGGGCTGAGATAGTTTTAATTAGTCTCCGAACTTTGGATTTTAATTGGGGTTTTAAAGTTGGGGGGATGGGTTTTTATTAATTGCAATCAGCCAGTATTTAATTCTTTTTTAATTTTTGTATTGTATTTTGGGGTTCGGATTTGGCTGTACACCGCCCTGTGTCCCTAGGGAGAAGGGCGGTATAGAAATTTTATAAATAAATAAATAAAATAAATAAATAAATTACTATATAATAAAGCTGAATTCTTATCTCCTTCACCATCAAAGCTTGAAGCTGCCAACTATCTCAGTTTTGCTGACATTCTACCTAGAAAACAAGCTTTGACCATTGCTGTCATACTGATATGGTCCTGTACCTGTTGCTACTATGTGCCCTATTTGGCTATTCCAAGAAATGATTTTTGCTCTAACTCATAATATGACTCTCCTCCCTCTATCATTGTGTATGTGTCAGATACAGGAGAAGAAACCCTTCTGTTTGTCACATGGCAAGGTTTGTTGGAGGAAAAGTGATGGGGATGGCTGCCATATCTATGTATAAAGCTAGTGGCTACTTCTTTCCAGAAGATGAGGCCAGTCCTGGATTAATCATTAAGCAAAGGACATCAAGGGAGAGGACACTGGAGTTTCCCCCTCCCTAACTATCAAGCTCTTGTCTCCCTTACTGCTCCACTCAACTTTAGTTTTCAGCACTTGGTGATTAGAGTAAATGTTTTCTCTAGACAATATTGTTCCCAGAACATTATTATTTTATTTTCCAAAAACTATTGCTTATATATTCAAGTCAAGATTATGTTCAGTATATGTTATTTCTCAAATTTGTTCCAGAGATGAAATAAAGTTCTTTTCTTATTTGGAACAATACTGTGTTTCCAAAATCTTATTGCTGGAGCATGCTGAGACAAAACGTAATGTAGATGAAAACATAAACTACATTCACTCATAAATATTGCCATGAAGCCATCCAGAAAAGGAACTAACACTAACTACATATGACTTAGATGCCCCAATAGTTTGTTGTTGTAACTTGCAGAGTAAAAGTCTATACAGTATAGAACAGGTACGAAAAGTCAAAGTCACAATGTACAAAGCAGATAACATACTTCATTGGTAATTACTGAGGGCTATCTGCCATAATGTTAGTATTGAGTCTTAGTGGCCACACATAGGCAGATTTTATCAGAGTGATCTGTCCCCAGTCTGGACACTTTTGGAAACTGAGTCAATCTGTCTTGCTGGTGGCCCTCTCTCCTTCCACCTTTCCCAGCATATAGATTTATCAAGAGAAGTAGATCTTCATATGTTTCCAAAATACAATAACTTGAATCTGATAATTTGTGCTTCAAGTGAAAAATTGGAGTTTCTTGCTTTAAAATCTATGTTTTTGTTTTCTTGGTTACCGATATTGTTGGAGAAAAACAACAAGGGAGGAAGGGAGGGAGGGAGGGAGGGAGGGAGGGAGGGAGGGAGGGAGGGAGGGAGGAAGGAAGGAAGGAAGGAAGGAAGGAAGGAAGGAAGGAAGGAAGGAAGGAAGGAAGGAAGGAAGGAAGGAAGGAAGGAAGGAAGGAAAAGGCAGGCAGGCTTCCAGTGGAATAGCATGGACTAGTTCTTCACAATTTCTCCAGAGAAGAAAAAGATGTGAGATCACCCACATTCACTGAACACTTGTTCTTTGTGAGGAGATCATAAGACAGTGATCTCTGACATGTTTTGAATACTTGCTGATGACGGGAATAACCATCTTACCGACAACATGGTTGGCACTATCACAGGTTACTAAGTTTGTAAACTCCCTTTTCTAATCATAGTTGAAGATTGCTTGTTAACTATTGTTAAGGCTGGAAGGTTGGAAGTCATTTCTTTCTATATTTCTTTTCTTCCTTTACTACATTATTTTTTTCCTCCTGTTTCCTGCTTTTTCCTTTCCTTTGCACCTTTCACTCTTTTCTATTTTTCTTTCTTTTATTTTATATTAAATTTTACTAATGTAATTAAAATCATTCATACACACCAGACACAGACACACATGCCAACAAGCTGATGAAGACACAAGAAAACTTTATTACTCAATTATCCAATTATAATTGGGACATTTCCTTAATAAAACAGATGTCTTGAACAATGAAGGATAAGTTTATATAGGATTTCCATACACATATTCATTAGTTAGTTAACAAGCATGATTTAACTGTTTATATTTAAGACATCCATATAATTGAGTAACTTGGGTGTTTCTTACCAAAGCATAGCATTTGTATACTCTCCCTTCTCAACTGATTACAACTAATGTTGTGATTTAGGCATCTATTCTTGATGTTAAATAGAGATTGGGACATCCTTGAACAGACTGGGATAGATAGCTTGTTCTATCCAAGTATGTAATTTAGTTTATGAAGTGGTTTATTAAAAGACTAAACTTACCAAAGGTTTACTAAATTTCTCTCACAAATGGTATTCTCAGGAATCTTCTTTAATACAAAAATGCTCCCCTAGAAAAATGTTATTGCTAATATTTAATTCTCTTTTTACTAGAAATCTTTATCAAATTGCTCCCCTGAGGAATCAACCATTAGCTTCATGTATCCCTAATCATATGCACTTGAAAATGACAAAAGATCAAAAGCATTTTTGTATGAAAATCTTGGTTATATTATGCCATCTGACTCTGTTTAATGACTTGTGATAGGCAAATCTATATTTTTTAAAAGTGCAAAACCACACATTCTTCAAGAATAAAATAATTCATTGCTGCCTCCATCCCATAGCATGAGATTGCCACAGTCCTATAGAGAAAACCTGATGATGTTTCCAAAGAATCAGATAGATGGATGAAATACAGATTGAAAAATCACTGTATCATGAAATGCATCTTCAAATTTTGGTGAAAGGTTTGGAGTAGGCTTTCCTAACTTTGTTTGAATGCTCACTGCGTCTTGCTGTTCCCAACGCTGTGAAGGTATAAGGAATAAATGGCTGCTGTTTCTCTGAAAAGCAAAACGTCTGCTGTTATTGCCTCATCTGCTTGGGTGGCTCACAGTGTGGCTGAAACTGGATATGTTGGCTCTGGAGTGGATTCTAGAATTCTTTGGCAGTGTAAATTGTATACATTGGTTGATTGGAAACTAAAAATTGCAATTCCAACAAATCTGTCAGTATGAGAAAAATAATTTATAATACAGTTTGACTTTTTACAATTAGAAGTTACAAACACAGTTTTACATCATATTTCAGGAGAAATAAGAAACAAATATTCTCAGTTATCTGTTACTAATACTTTCTGTAAAAGATTAGGTCTACAGATGATTCATTTCAGAAAAAAACTATCCTGTAATCTGCAACTCTTACAAAAATATATGGACTACACAACTCGATCAGGGCAAAACAATAGACGCAATCTATATAGACTTCTGTAAAACCTTTGATTCAGTGGTACACGACAAACTACTCCTAAAACTAAAATCTTATGGTATCTCTGTACAACTGCATAACTGGATAGAAGCATTGCTGTCAAACAGACAACAAATGGTCAAAATGGAGTGTCCTATCAAATTCTGTACCTGTCAATAATGGTGTCCCTCAAGGCAGTGTTCTAGGACCAACTCTCTTCATACTCTACATAAATGACCTCTGTGATCATATTAAGAGCAACTGCGTTCTCTTCGCTGATGATGTAAAGCTGTTCAATACCAGAGAAAATACTGCTACCCTTCAAAAAGATCTTGACTATGTATCAGAATGGTCAAACAAATGGGAACATCAAATCTCAACAAATAAATGCTCTGTCTTACATATTGGCAAAAAAAATATCAGAAAATAAAATACAAGCTGAATAGTCAAGACCTTGTTGATGATCCAAGCTATGTAAAGGACCTTGGAGTACTCATTTGTAATGATCTAAGGGCTAGAGCCATTGTAACTAAATAGCCAAAAAGGCATTAAGAGTTGTTAACCTAATCCTACATACCTTTTCTCTGGTAATATCACACTACTAACTAGAGCATACAAAACATTTGCTAGACCAATACTCGAATACAGCTCATCAGTCTGGAATCCACATCATGTATCTGATATTAGCACAGTTGAGAAAGTCCAGAAATATTTCACAAGAAGAGTTCTCCTCTCTTCTACTTGTTGTAGAATACCTTATGCCACCAGACTTGAAATTCTAGACCTAGAAAACCTTGAATTATGCCGTCTTCGGTCTGATCTAAGAATGGTATATAAAATCATACATTGCAATGACTTATCTGTCAATGAATACTTTAGCTTCAACCATAACAAGAGCACACAATATATACAAACTCAAGATTAACCGCACCAAACATGATTGCAGGAAATACGACTTCAGCAACAGAGTGGTCCATGTCTGGAATACTCTACCTGATTCTGTGGTTTCTTCCCCAAACGCCAAAAACTTTAACCTTAGATTGTCTACTATTGACCTCACTCCTTTCCTAAGAGGTCTGGAGGGGTCATGCATAAGCGCACCAACGAGCCTACCGTCCCTGTCCTATTGTTTCTTTTATTTTTCTTATATGTACCTATTTCATGTATTCATAACTATGTATATACTTATACCTATTATCTTGTAAGCGATTGACAAATCAAATAAATTCTAAATTTTAAAATAACTCCCAGTTTTAATCTTCTAGATATTCTTCCTGTTAAATTTTAAAATCTTTATTGGATTAATGATTATATTGAAATAGTTTGTTCAATCCATATAATCATTTTTTTAAAACAAAATCACCTTTAGACTAAGCTTAAGTATTGATTTATTATCATAACTGATTTCAACAATTCAAAATAATACAAACAAGTAAGTCTAAAAATTATCTTTGAATTCTTCTGTTGAATATCGAGTACTGTTTCAAATGCTTTGGTATGCCTGATATCCCAAAGGTGGTTTTTCAAAAGGCAATCAAATTTTATTTAAAATAAAAAATGTTTTGCCTCTCACCCAAGAAGCCTCTTCAGTTCTGACTTGTGCATGATAGTTTCAGCAACACTTTCTACCTATAAGAAGGTTTAGTTTTGGGTAGAAAAGGAGAAGCATCTTACAGTGTAGGAGATGGAACAGCTTGATTTTTTTTTTATTACAGGCGTTTCAATGACTATAAAGTAACAGCCTTCATTCCTGCATTCAGATAAACTGGCGCCTCCTCGTGGCACAGGGCAGCAACTGAAACTCCTGGAATTGTAGGAAGCAATACCTTTAGACAGCTTTTTGTACCTTATTGAAAATCTCTGACAAAATATACAACATAATCCACAAGCTGTTGTGATCACATTTATATCTATTAAAATTAAAATTAGTTTTTTAAAATCTATAAAATTTCAGTTCTGTCAAAAAAGAAGGTTATGTTATTGTATCCTGGCTTTGCTCATCAAAAAATGAAATTCAGGGGAATAGATTTTATTATTATAATACAGATTTTGTGAACTACGGCTTGCTTCATCAGATGCTTGGAATTTCTATTCCAGTGATGGCTAACCTTTTCCACATTGTGTGCCAAAAGTGTGTGCGTGCATGTACGCTCGCTTGTGTGCCTGCACCCATGATGCAATGCGTGCGCAACCCCTCCGCCCCCTGCACATGCGCGTATGTCTCCCGCACACATCTCCCCCCATACATGCACAGCAGATACTTGACAATCAACTGGCTGGTGGGGGGGCGCACATGCGCAGTGGGGCTCTTCTGGGTGACCTCTAACGTGCAGGCAGAAATGGCTCTGCGTACCACTTGCGGCACTGGTGCCATAGGTTCGCCATCACAGATCTATACTTATGTAGGACTTGAAAGTCTCAAAAGGCCAGGTATGGGAATGATTCAAAAAGGACTTGGAAGGAGCGTTTTAATCCACACGAGCAAAGTTTGAAATTTCTGGGGGTGTGTATTTCTGTTTGGGTAATAAGCAAGTGGTTCTGTAAATCTGAACTAAATGAAATTAATTCAGGTCTTATGCTATTGTTTCCCTCCTTACAGTGGCACAATCCCATGCTGTCATTTCCAGCAACTGTGCCACCAATCTTTTGAGGAAATGCTGGGCTGCACAAAAGAATTTTTGAACCACAAATTGTCACCTTCCTATTAAAGCAAATGAGGAAATACTTTTTCATTGGAACTTCTAACTTATTTTAATTTCAACTGCAGGAATTGGTGTGTGAAAAAGCATTATGGAAATTAAGAAAAGGAGCAATTATGCAATTATGCTTACATTCTGTAGAACAAAAGGCACAATAAAGCACCTCAAGTTATTCTTTGTCTGCATATGCACATAATAATTGGCTCAATTTAATGTAGCTGTGTTCATTTCTTTTATCAGAACTTTCTTGCTCTCTACAATATGGCCATCTGCTGGATCATGATAAGTATTCCATAAAAACAAATTTATTTCTTAGATCAGGTCAGATTCTTTCCACTCCAATGTCTGTATTTCACAGAGGCTAACCAGCTACATTTAGGAAGTCTACAAACTTGGAGAGGTAGGAGAACGATCTTCTTCCACTATTGTGACCTGACATCTGGTATTTACAGTAAGCTGCTTATTATTTCTGGAGGCAAAAAACTCAACCTTTTGGGGCAAAACCATTCATATCCCAGTTATCTTTTAGACTGACAAAGTAAGCACCAGATTTAGACTTCTACCAATATGACATGTGAAAAAGTGCTTTCATTTATTAGACCAAATAATTAATTTTTCCCAGATGAATAAATGTTGATCATTTCTCAATGGCAGCAATGTTTTAGTCCACTCACTGTCTGTTAGGAATCTCCACCTCCTCACCAATGTTTTCCTGTTACTTGCCAAAAGTAGTGTCTTTATACCTGTGTTGGCTAGAGATACTGTCCAGTTCATCTGCTGAATTTCATTTTGCTGTAGAGTCACTTGGCTATTGTACACTGTTGGTAGAAACACATGTTCCCTTCTGACCATTGATTGTCTTTCACTGGAATAAAATTGTCTTTCACTGGAATAAAATTGGCCAAAGATCAGCTGCAGCCAGAGCTGAGCTGGTAAGAGCAGCAGATGGACTTCGGGGCAAACAATCTATTCCTCAAGCTCTCAATGCCCGAACCAGCGAGCTGGAAGGGAGATTCAATTTCATTTTGGTGAGTACGTACAGACCAAGTAGGCTTTTTGCTTCCCCCCTCCCCATTCTGATCCAGTGTGGCACAGACAACCCAATGGAGGCGGAAAATGGGGCATTTCCGTTGGCCTTTCTCTTTTTTTCTCCCCTAGCCTCCCTTTTGCCAGCATTCGGCAGGCAGGCTCAGCAGGCAGTTGCAATCTTTAGATGGGCTTTTATTTTGTGCACATCCTTTGCTTGCCAGTGGCAGGCAATGAGGCAGAGGCAGGCAAGCAGACTGGACCTCAGGGACTGCGGGGAAGGCAGGCAAGCAGTCTGGGTCTCAGGGATGATGGAGAAGGCAATGGGGAAGGCAGGCAAGCTGGCTGGATGATGTGGAAGGCAGCTAGGCCGGGATTCAGGCCTTGCTGCTTGCAGGCTCACCCAGGCTGCCAGGCAGGTCAGAGCAGTGCAGCAGGGCCACACGGAGAGCACTGCATGAGATGCAGCCGAAGGCAGGCAGTTGGCTGGCCCTCAGAGACCATGTGGTCAAGGCAAGCCAGGGATCCAGACAGAGAGTAGCAGCAGCTATGCCGGGTGAGCAGATGAGATGAGGAGCGACTGGGCAGGGCGGGGCAGGGCTAGCCAGAGGTGGATTTGCCAGTTCTCTGAAATGCACAAAATTGTAACTACCGGTTCGTGTGAACGGGTCCAAACCAACTGAATCCCACTACTGGATATTCCTCTTCAAGTAGTCAGTGTAATAATGGTAAAAAGGTTTTTTAAAAAAGGTGTATTCTGATGCATTCACTAGATAGGAAGCGGTTGTGACAAGGCAGTTAATGAAGCTGGTTCATTCAAAAGTATGTCAATGGAAACCTCATGTCCACAAATTTCTTTATTTCTGTGAAAGTAAAGCATAGCAGGTGTTTGCTATGTGAACAAGATGAAATAGTTAAAGAAGCAAGAGAATCCATTTGTCAGGAACTGTGATAAATGTGGTCCAAATTAAATTTCATTATGACTGGAAGGGCAGGAAAGTGCTGGGCTCCAGAAAGGAATTCCTTAAACCAGCTTCATTTCCAGCTTGTTTATTTGCAGGAGCTGAGTGTCTTAAGGCTACTAAGAAAATCCCTTAATTTCTGTGGATCACATACAATTTTCACTCTTTCATGATTTTGTAGTTCTCTGTCATATCTCTCTCTGTCTCTTCTGCTTTTTGCAAAACAAAACAAATAAATTACCTATTGGGATATTTCCTTGTAGTGACACTGCTCTGATTCTCTAATAATTTGACAGTCTTCCAGATGATGTGTAAACCACTTAAAAAATACCAGTCCCAAGACTGATAATTGGAAGTCCCACATTCTACATCTTGAGAGGGGGAAATTGTGGCAAACTCACGATCACCACAGAATAGATAAATTGCACAAGCTTATTCAATCAGTTTGAATACGGATCTTAAACCCAGCACATCTAATTAAAGATACATATAACTGATCAGACAGATTTCTCCAAATAATATAAATAGAGAGGTCATATAAAGTAAAATCAGATTGTTACCAAAAGACGTTTACAGTTTGCTAATTCACATAGATTTCCCAATGTAGAAAATAGCAAGAGAAGTAGCAGTTAAAAAGCAGTAAATAAAATAGCTGGCTATACAATGAGAAGCTCATACATACACATCTTTACTTCCATTTTACAAGGCTCCTCTTGTCTCCTATTAACTTACAAATGTTGGGTTCTAAACAGCTGGTTTTCATGAGTTTTGCACTATAAAACTATTTCAGATTTAAAAGACAATTTGGAAAATTCTTAATCATAGTTTCTTTCTTG
The DNA here is from genome assembly GCA_023653725.1 of Bungarus multicinctus. Classification (NCBI taxonomy): domain Eukaryota; kingdom Metazoa; phylum Chordata; class Lepidosauria; order Squamata; family Elapidae; genus Bungarus; species Bungarus multicinctus. The sequence continues at coordinate 41,762,182 of CM042840.1, forward strand.
AATCTGAATGTTTTTATTCATCAGTCACACTTTAATATTCTCTGGCCTTTGGTATAACAGTTTTAATCCATCCCAAAGATATTTTTTCAAGAAGCAACTGGACTTTCTGAGGGGGTTTTTTGAAGACATTTTGCTTCTCATCCACGAAGCTTCTTCAGCTCTGAGATGAGAAGCGAAATGGCTTCAAAGAAAAATCAAAAGTCCAGTTACCTCTTGAAAAAGCACCTTTGGGATAGCCGTGACTTGGATGTCTGAGAATCTCCACAGACATTCAGTTTTAATGCATGTACTACTGCATTTAGATGGGTATACAAAAATCTCATTACAATGAATTTTCAGTTAAATTACTGGCAAAAGAGTAACTATAGTATTAGTAACTATAATGGCTGCATGTAACGAATACATATAAAGATGAAGACAGTCACAGGCTGCCTCCTGGTGGTCACCTAATGTGTAAAACCAAAAGGAATAAAGAAATTGCTCCCTAATAACTTATAATTATACAGGTAATATTTGACTTACAACTACAATTGAGCTCAAAATTTCTGTTGTTAAGTGAGAAAGTTGTTAAGTGAATTTTGCCCCATTTTTTGACCTTTCTTGCCACAGTTGTTAAGTTAGTAACATGACTGTTAAAGTGAATCTGGCTTCCCCACTGACTTTGCTTATCAGAAGATCACAAAAGGTGATCTCATGATCCTGGGACATGGCAACCAGTGGTGGGATTCAAATAATTTAACAACCAGTTCTCTACCCTAATGACTAGGTGATCATGTGATTGGTCTCACCCTTAGGAAATTTCTCCTTAGTCCAACACACAATAAAATAGCAAAATAAAATAGCACTATTTCAATATTTAGAATAGAATAGAATAACAGAGATGGAAAAGACCTTGGAGGTCTTCTAGTCCAACCCCCTGCTTAGGCAGGAAACTCTATACCATTTCAGACAAATGGTTATCCAATCTCTTCTTAAAAACTTCCAATATTGGAGCATTTACAACTTCTGGAGACAAATTGTTTCAGAAGTTCCAGTATTGGAGCGTTTACAACTTGTTCCACTGATTAATTGTTCTGTTGGGAAATTTGAGGGGTTCCTACAAAAATGAGGGAGTCAACCTATTTTCCAAAGCACCAAAAGGCACAACAAGAAACAATAGATGGAAACTAACCAAAGAGAGAAGCAACCTAGGACTAAGGAGAAATTTCCTAAGAGATCAATCAACCAATGGAATTGCTTGTCTTCAGAAGTTGTGGGTGCTCCATCACTAGGGGCTTTCAAAAAGAGTGAGGGAAGTACACTCCAAAAGGACAGTGTCAGGAACCACTAAAACAATGCAGAAAACTTAAAACAGCCATTCCTCCTTTAAAAACAGTCAACCCCAAAGCAAATGCAACAAGCTGAGAGGGAAACTAAGAGCAGCTGCTCATGCTAATTGAAAGCCTGGGTGTGCATCAAAAGCCATTAATCCTTCCAACTCTATTATTCTATGTTCTCTATGTTCTAAATTGAGTGCTTCACAGCAGAAGCAATATAGCTGGCTGGACCACACATGCATTAAATTCACAATCTGTATGATCAAGCTGCATCATTGTCCTCTCCTGTATCTTTCCTCCCAGGAAGAAACAAGAAGTAGCCAAACACTGCAGCAACTATAAAAGGTCTTGGGGAACTCCAGGGAATATCAGCTGATTACAGAAGTGTTACTTAATACTCTTTATAATGAAAATGTTTGTAATCTTGTCCTTCTACCTGAAGAGAAGAGGTTAATCCCACCCTTAGATGGGTGGTTGATGGGTTTCCCTGCCCTAATCCTGTCAGTTTCTTGTTTATTGACTTGATTCAGCGTGTATGGCTGCATTCCAACTGAAATTGTTAAGTGGTTTTTGGTTGTCTGCCCGGATCTATTAACTGAAAGGAGAGAGAGAGAAGGGGAGAAATCCTCTCTTGCACTTTATTTTTAGCTGGTTCTCCGAACTGCATAAGCAATTAATTAACAGTTTCGGCGAACAAGGGAGAACCGGCTGAATTCCACTTGTGACTGCAACCATCATAAATATGACCAGTTCCCAAGCATCTGAATTTTTATCATATGACCATAGGGGTGCTGCATAAGTGTGAAAAACAGTCATAAATCCATTTTTAGTGTCCTAACTTTGAATGGTCACTAAATGTAAGTTTAGTGTAAGTTTACCAATATTTACTGAGAATACTAGAAAATGCTGTTAAAAACAAAGAATTGGGTGAAAGCTGTAAATGGGTACAGGCATCTCTGGTAAAAACATGGATGCTGTTACAACATGAAGTTACTCATGGCTCCCTGCTCTCCTGTCACATATATACCCAGCCACAATGTTTCTTCTAGTTGACAGAAGACCCAGAGGATGCAGATATAACACAGGATTTTCCAAGTTTCCTGTAGAAAAGATGGGCTGCTGCTCAGTTGATCAAGAAGAAATAGAAAGGGGCTTCTGGTTGCTCATCGATAATGTCAGAGTGAAACCGCCACGCTTGTGTGCGGTTTCACTTCGAGCTCATTTGTTGGAGGGTCCCGATTGAGACCGGAACCACCCTGGAGGGGTAGTGAAGAAAGAGGGAATCGCTTGGAGGGTTGAGGGGAATCACAACTCCTGTCCCTGACAAGAAAAACCCCTTCTGAAGGCAAGTTGCAGTGGGGGTCTAAAATGTCCACCACAAAGACAAAGAGAAGTCTGGGAAACTAAGACTGTGCTGGAACGGAGAAGCAGCAAGCAGAGTGTGAACCAGGCAAAATACATGGACTTTATTAAAAATGAACAAAAACCAGTGGAAGTAGAAGAAAGACTTTCCAATGTAGAAAAGAAACTCATGGAGATGAATGAGAAATTAATTTCAACCAACAAGGAATTAGAAACATCAGTGATTTTCTTAGAAGCAGAGAGAGCTGCCCAATACCTTAGGTTCCAAAATATAATAGAAGAAAAAGAAGAAGACTTACCAGAAAAGATGGCTGAACTATTGGTGGGAGCTTTAGAGACTGAGAAAGAGGAAATGATCTCCAAAATGGATGAGATATATAGGGTCCAAATGAGCTACGGAAGAACACACTATCTCTCTAAAGAAGTTCACGTGAAATTTATGAAAAAAATCAGTTAGAGATGAAGTTTTGCATCGAACACGCAACAAACAACTTGAATATAAAGGAAAACAAATATTAGTGTTAAAACAGGTTCCAAAAAGAATGAGGGATTTAAGGAAAAACTACCAGTTTTTGATGACAAGACTAAATAAAAATAATTTATTTTTAATAACCACCCATTTTAGATGGTTAACACCGGAAGGGATAATGGTAACCTGGCAGGAAAAACGATATAAGCTTGATACTGAAGAAAAGGCTGAAGATTTTTACAAGCAACATTGCAACATTGAAGAAGATTCAGGAGATCAAGGAGAAGAGAAAGATATAATAGAAGGTAGAGACCTAGGACAAGTAATAGAAGAAACAGAAAGACCACAAGAAATGGAAAGAGGAGATGGAGATAAGAAAAAATACTATGGAAAGAAATATGAAAAGCTCAAAGAATCTAGAATCATGAGAAATATGAGAACAAGATACAATTAAGAAAATAGATGAAGAATGCAGGATTTGGTCAATAAATATTAATGGACTCAACTCACCAATAAAATGTCAGAAAATATATGCCAAACAGCAAAAACTGGAAACCGATATAATTGCTTTGCAAGAAATCCATATAAGACATGACCAAAAAGATTTACTAGAACAACCTAACTTGTTTGTATCACTAGATCAGAAAAAGAAAAGAGGTGTGGCTATATATGTGAAAAATAAAACTAAGGCAAAACAGATTTACAAAGATAAAGAAGGGAGAATTCTAATCGTTGAGATCAAATTAAATAACAAAAATATAATAATTGCCTCGATATACACACCAAATGAACCCCAAGAGTCTTTCTATAAAAAATTGCATAATATAATTAGTGATACAGAGTATGATAGGTTATGTATAGTTGGGGACTTCAGTTGTGATTGTAGATAGGAAAAAAGACCATAAACATAATGGCACAAGTGTAAGAGAAAAAAAAACAATACTTCCCAAAACATTTTTTGAAATGATTAGAGATTTAATCGCCACAAAACCTGGTCTAGGACTGATATGGTTTGGATATCCAAAGATTTAGACTCCGAAATACGTAAAGTGACTATAGAGACTAACACCTGGGCCAAATCATAAACTCATAAGGATACAGTGGAAAGGACATAAAGCTACACCAAGATGTACTTTTCAAAGGGCAATTCTCAAAGAAAAAGAATTTAATACAATGATAGAAAAAGAATTGGACACCTTTTTTAAAATAAATAAACAAGACAATATTTCAATTCAAACTCTCTGGGACACCACCAAAGAATACATATGTGGTGTAACAATTTCATATACAGCCAAAAGAAATAAGGCAAAAAACCAACATTGAGCAATATTGGAACAAGAACTTAAGCAAATGGAGGCGTTGCACCAGAAAGAACCTAATAATTAAAACTTTAAAAATGAATCAGATCTTCTTAAACATAAACTACATATTTTGGAGACAGAGAAAATAGCACAACAAATTAAACTAACTAAACAAAATAATTTTGAAAATGCCAATAAACCTGGATGATGGCTGGCACAAAAATTAAGAAATCATAGAGAAAAACAACAAATAAACAAATTACAAGATGAAGAAGGGATCATACATTATGATAACTCTAAAAAAGATATTCCCCAGAGATTCTATGCAAAATTACATACAAGAAATGAAAATTACTCAGAATAAAAAATTAGAATATACCTAAGGAAAACTAACTTACCAAAGATTCCAGAAGATATGAAATTAATGCTCAATGAAGAAATTACCATGACAGAAATAGCTAAAGCAATCAACAAACAAAACAACAACAAAGCATCTGGCCCAGATGCTATACCTGCAGAGCTGTACAAAGAACATCAGAATACCCTGAACCAACATTTATTAGAGGTTCAATGTTGTGCTCGATGATGAGAAAATACCAAAATCTTGGAGAGAGGCCAATATAATATTGATTAAAAAAGAAGATACAGACCAGACAAGAATTCAAAATTACAGGCCGATATCTCTTTTAAATACAGATTATAAAATATTTACTACTATCGTTGCTGAAAGATTTAAAAATTACTTAAATGAATTCATACATAGCGATCAAAATGGTTTCCTCCTAAATAGACAAAAAAATTTAATAATATTAAACGCTCTTGAATTTTACGAAGAACATAATGATCAACAGGCAGCCTTCTTATTTCTAGATGCCTAGAAAGCCTTCAACAACATAAATTGGCCTTTTCTAATGCAACAGTTAAAACACATGAATATTGGTGAAAATTTCTTAAAGACAATTATGGCAATATACACACAACAAGAGCAAAAATAATAATAAATGAAGAATTGTCAATATACAAAAAGGCACAAGACAAAGCTGCCCTCTGTCACCGCTATTATTTATATATACACTAGAGGTCTTAATGAGAATAATCGTACAAAAAATACAGATTAAAAGATTGGAAATCAAAAAAGAAAATTTTAAATTACAAGCATATACTGATGATTTAGTATTTTTTTGGAAGATCCTGAACCAACAGGTTCGATTTTACTAGAAAAACTTGAAGACTATGGAGAAGTAGTTGGTTTGAAAATAAATAAAGAAAAAACAAAAATTATAACCAAGAATATGACCAACACACAAAATCTTGTTAAACTATTAGATATTCAAATAATACAAAAAATAAAATATCTAGGAATATTTTGGCACGTTGCTCTACAATTAAGGAAGATAATAATGAAAATTTGAGACAAATTAAAACAGATTTAGAACATTGGAACAGTCTTCAACTATCACTAATTGTCAGAATTTAAAATGAACATATTACAAACATTTTGTTTTTATTCCAAAATATACTGGTCAAATTAGAAAAAAAATTATTCAAGGAACTGAATAAAATAATGTTAAATTTTGTGTGGCAGGGTAAAAGACCAAGAATCAAACTAAAACACTTACAGGACATAAAGGAAAGAGGGGGACTAGGTTAACATGGATCAAAGATTGGATAAACTTGGAGGGGAAAGACTTTTATTTTTTGAAGGGCACAATTTACAACAGGGCTGGCATGCATATCTGTGGCCTAATAGATATTCAACACATCAATATTTTTTGATACATAAAATCTGACAAGCCATAATATCAATTTGGAGTAAAATAAGATTGCAAAATTATTTGGAAACTCCAGACTGGCTTTCCCCCTTAGAAGCTATATCATACCCAAACCTCTATAACCAAAAAAAGATAATTACATACAAAGATATCCTAACAGACGAAGGAAGATTAAAACAAAGACTTGAACTTAATCAACAGGGCTTAACGCTGGAATGGTGGGCGTATCTCCAAGTACCATCTAGATATGAAAGGAATAAAAAAGAATGGGGAATAAATTGTCAGGATACAATATTGGATAAAATACTATTAGGAATAGAAAAGAAACAAATAAAGAAATTATATAACTATCTATTAGATTATAAGATTATGAGGAGTAGGTGAAAGAACCAATGTTAACATGGGCTAGAAATTTCGGCTATAACATAAATTTGGATCAATGGCAGCAAATTTGGGATAGGAATAAAAAGATTATTTTAGCCACATCTTATAAAGAAAATCCATTTTAGATGTTTTATAGAAGGCATCTCCCACCCATCAGATTAGCTAAAATATATAGTTCTCAATCTTCGATATGTTAGAAATGTTTGAAAGAATGGGGCACCTATTATATGTGGTGGGAATGCAAGAAAATGCAAGAATTTTGGCACAAAATTTGGCAATGTTTGGAGGAAATGCTAAACCTAAAAATAAATTATACACCAGAAATGTTCCTATTAGGAATAACAAATGAGAGTCTTAAAAAAGCAGATATATATCTAATTATTCATGTTATCACAGCCATAAGATTATCAATTGCCCAAACATGGACATTTAAAAAAAAACCCAGTGATGAAGTTATAATAGAAATTTTTTTACACAGTGCCGAATTAGATAGTTTAGCATTAGAACTGAAGGAGTGAGATACTTCAGAATTCTATGAAATATGGAAAAAAATTATAATTGGAGGGATATGAAAGGAAGTCAAAAAATATGAAAAAGAATTTAAGAGAGAATGTATACTGCAACAAAATGTCTAAGATAGAAACGGATACAAAGATTTACAATGTAAATATGTATATAGGTGTATATAGATGTGTGTGTGTGTGTGTATCAATACTGTCTGATGACATTCTGATATTATAACAATGTAAAGACTTTTGATATATGTCAAAAGATCACCACATTCAAATGTTTTTAAAATTTAATTTTCATTAAAAAAATCTATTAAAAAAAAGAAAAGAAAATCAGCAGAACAATGATGAAAACCATCTTGAATACATTTGGATCAATATAAAAAGAAAAGAGAATGACATTGCCATTGGTGTAAACTTATAGGCCACCCAACTAAAAAGAGGAAATAGATAAACTATTTGCTAGTCAGTTAACTAAGGTATGTTGGAAGCACATAGCAATAGTATTAGCAGATTTTAATTACTCTGACAATAACTGGGAGACAAATTCTGCACTAAGTGGAAGATCAAACAGATTCCTGACAAACACAGCAGACACCTTTGCTCCCAAAAAGCAAAGAAGGGAACTAGGGGGGATCAGCCATATTGCACTTAATTCTTAGTAACAAAGATGAAATGATAGAAGGGGTCGAAGTTACAGGAAACTACCGGGGGGCGGGTAGAATGATTATGCAGTATTGGAATTCAACATTATGCAAGCACGAGCAATAGAACAAAGTCAAACTAGAGTCTTGAACTTTAAAAGAGCTAATTTCAATAAACTTAGAGAGAGTTTGGGGAAAAAAAATAATAAAGCAATGAATCTGTGAACAGCTAAAGATAATCAAAGTTATAACGAGAAGCCTATATGGGTTTGTCAAAAACTGATCATATCAGACAAATTTTATTGTATTCTTTGACAAAGTGACAGTGGACTAGTGAAATGCTATGGATATGATTTACTTAGACTACAATAAGGCATTTCATAAAGTAGACCACAAATTACTACTTGATAAGATAGAAAAATTTGGGTTAGACAGCATCACCACCAGATGGATTCATTAATGGCTTACCAAGAATACTCAAGGAGCAATCCTTAATGGAACAATATCTACATGGAGGGAAGTATGCAGTGAGAGACTCCAAAGCTCTGTTTTAGGCCCAGTACTCTTCAATATCTTGATCAGCGACTTAGATGAGGGGATAGGGAATTCATCAACCTTACAGATGACACCAGGAATAGGCAACACTCCAGAAGATAGGTTTAAGATACAGAAGGATCTTGACAGACTTGAACATTGGGCCCCACCTACCAAAATGAAATTCAATGGTGAAAAAAATAAAGTTCTACATATACACAAGAAAAACCAAATGAATAGATACAGTATATGTGGTACCTAACTCAATAGTAGTAACTATGTGTGTGTGGGATCTTGGAATTCTAGTGGACAATCACTTAAATATGAGCCAGCAGTGTACTGCTATGAAATAGGAAAAATGGTTTCAGGAAATGGGCATGTCTAGTTTAATAAAAAGAACAACTATGGGTGACATGATAGCAGTGTTCCAATATCTAAGGGGCTGCCCCAAAGAAAAGGGGATCAACCTATTTTCCAAGGAACCTGAGCAAGACAAGAAGCAATAGATGGAAACAAATCAAGGAGAACAGCAACCATAAAATTATGAAAAAAAAATTCCTGACATTTTGAACAATTAATCAGTGGAACAATTTGCTTCCAGGAGTTATGGGTGCTCCAATACTTGAGGTTTTTAAGAGGAGATTGGACAACATTTGCCTGAAATGGTATTGGGTTTCCTGCATGAACCAGGGAGTGGACTAGAAGATATCCAAGGCCCTTCCAACTCTGTTATTCTTGTTAAATATGCATGACGCCACATTTAAATGAGTAAATGTGATATGCAAAGTGGAGTTTGATGTAAGACTCCACTTATTGGTTCAGCCACTGGCAGGAAGAATGACTCCCCGTCAGTGGCTGAAGTGTTGGACAGCGCCGGCTTTAAAAAGCCAGTGCTAGCTGCATTTGGTGCTTTTTGTAGATACTTGTAAATAAAGAGTTTCTGGAACTCCTGCATCCAGTCCTTCCTCATCTGCCCAACTTAACACTGGCGATGAGGATGGGACACTGAGGAAGACAAAGGACCTTGTGGCGGCACCACAGCCATTTTCTAGCTGATTTGTGAACTCGACCATTCAGACCGATAGCAGAACAACATGGCCCACCGACCCCTATCGATCCCATTTGAGCCAACCAAAGAGAAATGGTCCTCGTACATGGAAAGATTCAACCTAAATCTGGTGGTGAATGGATTGCAGGCAGAATCCGATGCGAAAAAGAAGGCTTATTTCTTAACCTACTGCGATTCAGAACTCTATGAATTAATAGAAGCCCTCGTTGAAAATAACATAGACAATGTTTCCTGGGATGAGCTGCAATAAGCATTAAAAGGGCATTTCGACCCTATCCCATCCTACCTGGCAAATCGGAATGATTTTTACATCCAGAGCCAAAAAAAGGGGAAAGCATTAGAGATTTCGTGGCTGCACTGAGGAAACTGTCAAAGAATTGCAAATTCTCAAATGCAGAAGAAATGATCTGGGATCGGCTAGTCCTCGGCCTTAAAGACTTAACCCTACAGAAGAGACTGTTCACAAGGGAAGAAGTCTAATTCAAGGAGGCTCTGAAAGAAGCGAAAGCCATGGAAACCTCCGACTCATCAACAGCCCAAGTCAAGAGGAGCGGCAAGGTCCACGCCACCCAGGTCATGAAGGTGACACCGTATAGTCCACCTGGATCCAAAAGCAGTGACAATGAGAAGGAAGATGTCCATTGGGTGAAATCCAATAAACCCAAAACCGCCAAGGGAACCAAGCTGTGCAGAAGCTGCAGAGGAAATCATCTGCAATCCACATGCCAATTTAAGGAGGCAATCTGCAGGCGATGTGAGAGGAAGGGCCACATCACAGAAGCCTGAAAAGACAGCCAACCGGCGGACAAACTGACCCGCAGAACATATTCTCCAAATAGACCATACAAGAGTCGGAAGACGTTTGGTGCAAAATTTAAAAAACAAGATGGTGAAGAAGAAACCCACCATACAATAGGAGGCTACACTCATACCTGAATGGGACAAACAAACACTGTTGAATCCAGCAAGTTCCTCACTGAAGTGAAGATTGATAGAAACCTATGGTCGATGAAAGGGGATTCAGGATCATATATATCAATGATATCCTGGTCGGCTCTCCAGAAGATCAACCCTGACATCCGCCGAAGCCAGCTCCAGCCACAATGGATAATATTGAAGGACTACCAAGGCTACAGAATACCAGTCCTGGGAAAGAAGATCTGCCATGTAGAATACAGAGATTTCCAGAGACCCTTACCACTGACTATTGTGGACTGAGACCTGCCAAGCCTTCTAGGGAGAGAGTGGTTCATGCCATTACAAATCAATCTCACCAGCATCCATACAACAGTGGTGACCAGAGCAAACAAAGCTAGACATTTTGGAGAGAGAATTCCAGGACAAGTGTAAGGGGACCCTAATAAATTTTAACCTAGACCCAAATATAGCTCCTGTCAGATTAAAGTCACAGAGACTTCCGTTTGCTCTGTGACCCAAGGTTGAAGAGCAGTTAAACAAGCTGGTAGCTCAAGGTATCCTTGAGCCAGTAGACCACGCAAAGTGGGAAACCGCTATAGTGACCCCTATAAAGCCTGATGGGTCAATCAGAATCTGTGGAGACTACAAGAGTACCCTAAATCTCGCATTACAACAGAGCGTATATCCGGTACCGGTAGTCTAACATCTACTACATTCATTGGACCGGGGCAAGATTTTTGATAAATTGGACTTAGCACAGGAATACCAAGAAGCCCAAACAATAGTAATACACAAAGGTGCATTCAAGTGCAACTGGCTGCAATTTGGGGTTAGCATAGCCCCCAGTCTTTTCCAAAGTATAACGGAAAGGCTTCTACAAGGGTTATCAGGAGTAGTTCTTTACTTCGATGACATGATAGTCTTGGCCGAAGACAAGACCCAACTAATAAAAAGGGTCAGAAATGTATTAGAAAGATTTCAAGAAGCGGGGCTCAAGATAAAAAGGGACAAATGCCACATCACTGTACCTAGCATAGAATTTTTGGGCTTCCAAATCGATGGGTCAGGTATCCGACCCACGAACAGCAAGTTGAAAGCAATTAAGGAAGCCCCTGCCCCACAGAATAAAGCTGAACACAAGCATTCTTGGGATTATTAAACTTCTATAATATATTCTTACCACAGAAGGCAACCTTAGTGGAGCCACTCGATAGACTGCTGGATAAGAATACACCATGGACATGTGGACCCCCAGAAGATGCCACATTTTCCAAAATAAAAGATATTTTAACATCTGACACAGTATTAATGCAATATAGTGAGACCATGCCGCTAAGGCTGACATGCAACGCATCTCCATACAGCATCGGGGCAGTGCTCAGCCATAGATTACTGAATGGAAAGAAAGCCCCCATAGCCTATTATTCTAAGACATTGTCAAAAGCTGAGAGGAACTAGGGCCAAATAGACAAAGAAGCCCCCACCACCATAGCCGGAGTGAAACATTTTCACGAATACCTATATGGCAGACACTTCGAATTGGTCACAGACCACAAGCCGCTACTTGGCATTCTCTTGGGCGACAAATCCAGACCCAACATCTTGTTGCCAAGAATGCTAAAATGACAGTTTTCCTGGCAGCATATAACTATAGACTCCTACACAGTCCAGGAAAGAACATCTTACATGCTGATGTGCTCAGCAGGTGCTAGACCTAGTCGAAGACCCTGCCCCAGCGACTGCCATATTCCTTGTGGAACATTTCGAATCGGGTTTGCTGACAGCTGCAGACATCATGAGACTCACTGCAAAGAACAAAACGTTGGCGTGAATTTTGAACTGAGTATGGCGGGGTTGGCCTGACAAGACTGAAGGGGATGAATTCAAACCTTTTAAAGACAGACAGCTAGAGCTGTCAGCATTAAGGGGGTGTTTGTTATGGGGAGACAGGATGGTGGTACCGCAACCACTGAGGGAAAGAATTCTGGAGTTACTATATGAAGGGCACCCCTGGATAGTAAAAATGAGGGTGCTAGCAAGGAGTAACATTTGATGGCCCAGGATAGACAAGGATATTGAGACCTGGGTCACCACATGTTCACCATGTCAGGAATCCTGACCGGCCCCTCCCTCAGCATTCCCCCTCAAGTGGGAAAAACCTGCAGCACCATGGGGTTGCACACACATAGATTTTGCAGGACCCTGCCAGGGACAAACGTTCCTAATTGTGGTCGACACCTACTCTAAATGGTTGGAAGTGGACATAATGAAATCCACCACAACCGAGCCTTGCGGACATTATTCGCCATCCATGGCTTCCCGATGTGCTGGTATCGAACAATGGACCACAATTCACAGCATACCAATTCGAAAGTTTTCTCGCCCATTTGGGAATCCGACATGCCCTTTCAGGACTGGCTCACCCGGTGGCGAATGGGCTTGCAGAGAGAATGGTAAGAACAACAAAAGAACTTTTTTAAAAATTAGGCCCCAGCGATTGGCAAGACAAAATTGATAAATGGTTGTTAATCCAACACATAACACCAAATGTAGCTACAAGCAGAAATGCTCATGAACAGAAAGTTAAGGTCCACACTGGACAGAATCCACCCAAACTATACAAGCGATACCCCTCTAGATTCCAAGGGGAAGTGCAGAACATTCACACTGGGAAACACGGTGTATGCACGCAACTACACAGGAGGAGAAACCTGGGTCCTGGTAAAAATAATCAAAAGTACCGGGCCCAGGTCATACAGACTGGAGCTAGAAGGGGGAAGAATATGGAATAGGCACATAGACCAACTGCGGAGCCGCATACTTCAACCCCTACGCAAAGCTGAGCAACACAACAAACCTCTGGCAACAACAACAAAACCACACAAATTAGAAACCCCAAAAAGGCACAGAGTAGTAAGGGAAATCCCGAATGAAACAGTGGAGGACTTAGCTGTGGGGGGAGGAGTCCAGCATAGTACATCTGAGGCTTCAAGCTCAATAGAAACTGCAACACCTCTGGAAACTTTTGACACGTTTCCAAGGGTAGAGTCTGGAGTAGTGGCAGAACTGTCCGCTTAGGCCTCCGCCTCAGGAACATCTGAATTGCGCAGGCCCAATTGCGCCTACAGAAGACCTGCCTACCTGAAGGATTACATCTGCCGCATATGAGGTGATAGGTCAGACTGAACTAAGAAGGGAGCGGTGTTAAATATGCATGATGCCACATTTAAATGAGTAAACATGATATGCAAAGTGGAGTCTGATGTAAGACTCCACTTATTGGTTCAGCCATTGGTGGGAAGAATGACTTCCCCGTCAGTGGCTGAAGCGTTGGACAGTGCTGGCTATAAAAAGCCGGTGCTAGCCACATTTGGTGCTTTTTGTAGATACTTGTAAATAAAGAGTTTCTGGAACTCCTGCATCCGGTCCTTCCTCATCTGCCCAACTTAACAATTCTATTATTGGCAATTTTGGAAATTAATTTTCTTTGTAAAAGTATCATAATAAATTCTTTCAATCAACTATGTCAGTTTCAGTCTTTATGTGCACTTTAAAGAATGCACAGTCATCCCAAAAGCAAATTGCACCTATATTTTAGCATTGCTCATTTACATCAATTCATACTGAACATTCTCAGTATTCAGTATTTTTATGGCATGATTTTTTTATCTGCTTTGTTCTTACAATTAATACTTATAGCATTTTTAGTTCCATTTTTCGACATACCACTATTCTTCCCATATAAATATTTACAATTGAAATTTGTTTAATCACTTTTAATTTGAATTCGATTTATACTGATGAAGATTTTTTTGTTTTTTGTCCCTTTCAGACCAATTTTATTTACATCAAAATTGCTCTGAATTTTCTCTGCCTCTTCCAACCTTGTTTTTTTAAAAAGGTTTTTTAAATTCCATCTTTGATATTTTTGCCAATATCTCAAATATTTGGTGAACATACCAAATATTGCTTCCTCCTTCTATTTTCCCCACAACTATCCTGTGAGATGGGTTGGGCTGAGAGAGTATGACTGGTCCAATGTCATCCAGCTAATTTTTCATGCCTAAGGTGGGACTGAAATTCACATTTTATTGGTGACTCAGACAGCAGCAAGGTAGAGGTGGAGTACTAGTATTGTCTGGTATTATTAAAGTTGAACTAGTTGGGTTTTTTCGGGTTGAAGATGGACTCAAAATCAACTCCCAAACCTACTGCCAGTTTTAGAAGGAAAAAGTCTGCATCTTTCAAGAAGACCATGATTTTTATGCAGGACAATGCTCCATCGCATTGTTAGGAGAAATATCCTTCTGGGTTATGTTCCAAGTGGAGAAAAAGATACTGGATTCACAGAAGTTGCTTGAAAGAAGGTTTAATGATGGACAGGACCACATGCTTTGGAGCTCCTGAGCGAAAAGGGATGCTGAGAATTCCTTGGTTTTGTGTCCTAAGCTTTTAATTTCCTGGGGCACAGAAAGAGAATCCTAATTGGATGCTCTCAGGGGGTCAGAAGCTAGCTTTGTAGATTGTATGTGTACTAAGTTTGATTGAATCCTGCCGGGTGATGTAATCATCCCAGGTGCCATGTGGTGAGATGGGTAATCTTATCATGTCCTGAGGGCCATGTCTTAATCCCATTAACCTGGAGCTGAAGGGAGGGCAGGGAGCTGCTTTAAAGACGTTTCTCCTTTCTCATCCAGGGAAATATAATATTCTGCCTTTTTAATATTTCCTAGAATATTTCACTCTTCTACCTTAGGAGAGGGGTGGGTGCTAACTTTTTACAGCATGCATCAAAGTACTCCACTGGGTAGCTAGCCAATAAAGATCTAAAAGATGAAAGAATGACATGGCCCCCTTCCTTACCTGACCTAAACCTTATTGAGAACTTGTAGGCTCTTCTTAAATGGGAGATTTATGGTGAAGGAAAATATTACACTTCATTGAACCATGTCTGGGAGGCTGTGGTTGCTGCTGCACAAAAAGTTGATTGTCAACAGATCAAGAAATTGACAGACTTCATGAATGGAAAAGAAGGGTGACTGTATTTGTCACTGATTATTTTTTCAAATGTCAGAAATGTTTATTTGTACATTTTGAGTTGTTTGTTTATTATTCTCACTTTAACAGATGAAAATAAACAAGTAAGATGGAAAATTTTTTATCTAGGATTGTTAAACTGGGGAAGTTCAGCATTGTCCGTGATTTTTGTCTGTGTTTACATATCTTTTTCTGTCTACTCTTGTGGAATTATCTTAAATTCATCTTGTTTTCTTTCATGTGAAAGTGTAAATCATGCAGCTAATTGCTAAACATAATTATGTATATTTAAATTAGGAAGAATTGCTTATTATATAGAGGAGCATAAAATTTCCTCTAGTCTTCATTTACCAAAATTGAAAGATGCATGGGGAACAAAATGTTGCAAGAGATGTTGGGGTTCAATTCAATGATAAAACTCACAAAATGGATAAAACAGGGAAATCCTTTGGAATAAGGATGCAACACAAATGTAATTACTTGGGAATTTTTAAAAAACGCACATGAAAAAGTTGACAATTGCATTATATCACCTTTTCGAGTATCTTTTACAAGACTCGGCAAGTAGTCATTCTTAAAAGTATCCAAGTAACTGGAAAGACAGTTAACTGCACTCAGTGTTTCAGACAAGTACATGATAACATACCTCAGCATTTCTTAGGGCCATTCAATCCCTTAATAGCCTACATTTTTAAAATACTACCATAGTAACCATGTTGAGTAATAGCTTAATTAAGAAAAAAAAAACATAAGCAACTTGCTGAGCTAGAACATTTCCTTTGCCTAAACATGCATTGCCACCTTTAAAATGCCATGTTGCCAGTCCTACCCAAATAATTGGAGAAAGTATAGTAAGGTGGAACTTGCCATGGCATGCCTACTTTTTACTCTTCCTTGCCTTGTGGCATTAGCATGCAGGTTAGTGGAGTGATATACATAAGTAGAAATATTTACATGGTTGCAAATAAATAAATGGCAAGGCCTTATTACTGCTATCTCCTCTTTCATTCATAAGAAGTTGAGCTAAATATATACGTATTTTCAGTGCCTGTTTCTTGTCAGCTTGATTGTGGCTCTTCTGTTTAGGAAATAAATTATTACAATCTCAGGTTATCAAGCCCACAGTCCATTTTAATATCAATCCTACTGAATTTAAAATCTGTTTGCAAGATTTAATTATATTATTTTATAGCACTTATAGCTGCCTTCCATTTCGAGAAAAAAAAAGAAAGAAAATTCATAACAATCCTCTCCTATCAGAAAAAAACAGGTAAAATCCAGGATAGACATCCACAGTCAATTAGCTGGGGCCAAAGCAGAGGCGGTATTCAACTGGTTTGCACCTATTTGGGAGAACTGGTAGCGGTGATTTGGTGTGGGTCACAGAACTGGTAGTGACTCCTGGCTGGCCACGCCCCCGAACCGGGTTGCCCGGTTGCCTGATCACCCGCTCGTCCCGGTCGCTCTCCTAGCTTTCCCTATCATGTGGTGGCCATGGCGCAACTCAGGTGGATGTCCCAAGACTGCTGACATGTGCACTGTGTGTGCAGCTGCTACATATGCAGTACGCATGTGCAACAGCCCTGGGACATCCGCCTGCCTGCCTGCCCTCCTGGAGCACATTTTCTGCCTTCTCCCGGCTGACATGCCTCTTCCAGCCCAGCCCAGCCTGGCCAGCCAGCAGGTGATGGGCGGATGTCCTGGGGCTTCTCGCCGCCTTTGTCCCGATATGCCTGCAGCAGCCCCTCGGGTCGCTGAGCCAGGAGCCACCGTTCCCAGGCTTCTACTCTCCCGTACTTGGTCGACACCTCTTCACCTTGCCTGAAGCGGCTGGTTCTCCTGCCCCTCACCCTCCCCTCCCTCGCCTGGCCTGAGAACGTAAGGGTGATGGCAGGGGATAGTGAAGTGGCTGGGTCCCTATTTCCCCCCCCCCTCACTCTGTGTGTGTGTGTCCCTCAAAGCTGCGGCTGGGCTTTCCTTGGTGCTCTTTGCTATTTTCATTTCTTTTCGGAATCCAGACTGGCTGAACAAGGATCGCCAGCTGCGCTGGAAGCGTCTCTTCAGGAAACCCGTCTCCCCCTCCCCCTCCTCTCACAACTGGCAGCCGTGACAGGGCCGAGAGAATGGCATGCACACTCGAGGAAGAGAAGGAGGAAGAGAAGTGTCACCCGAAGGGAAGCTTCCAGCATGGCTGACAATCCTTGTTCAGCCAGTCTTGATTCCAAAAAGAAGAAATGAAAATAGCAAAGAGCACCAAGGAAAGCCCAGCCACGGCTTTGAGGGAGAGACAGAGAGAGAGAGAGAGAGAGAGAAAGACTGGGGAGAGGGGAAGATAGGGAAGAGCACTTGGCGAGCCATGGCTTTGAGAGAGGAAAAGAGAGAAAAAGAGGGAATGAAAGAGGAAGGGAGAAGGACAAGAAAGAAAAGAAAGAGAAAGAAAGAAAAAAGAGGTCCAGGGGCGTTTGTGCAAAGTGCCGCAGCTGGCATTCCTTGTTCAGCCAGTCTTGTTTCAAAAAGAAGAAATGAAAATAACAAAGAAAGGAAAGCCCAGCGGCGGCTTTGACACACACACACACACACACACACACACAGGGGGGGGAGAGAGGGGGGAAGATAGGGAAGAGTGCTTGACCAGCCGTGGCTTTGAGAGAGAGAGGGAAAAAGAGGGAAAGAGAGAAAAAGAGGGAATGAGAGAGGAAGAGAGAAGGGTCTTGGAGTCCAACCCTCTGCTCAAGCAGGAAAACTGAGTATGCCAAATCTGAGTGGAGGGCCAGGCAAAGGTGTCAGAATAATCTTTGGAGGGACCCTATACCAGGGGTCTCCAACCTTAGCATCTTTAAGACTTCTGGACTTCAACTCCCAGAATTCCTCCCAGAATTTTGGGAGTTGAAGTCTACAAGTCTTAAAGTTGCCAAGGTTGCCTGCCCTATACCATTTCAGAGAAATGGCTGTCAGTCTCTTCTTGAAAACCTCCAGTGTTGGAGCATCCAGAACTTCTGGAGACAAGCAGTTCTCAGTGTCAGGAAATTTCTTCTTAGTTTTAGGTTGTTTCTTCTTTGTTCAGTTTCGATCCATTGCTTCTTTTTTGCCTTCTGCTGCTTTGGAAAATACATTGCCCCCCTTCTTTGTGGCAACCCCTCAAAACCTTGTTTTGTGACCTGCGTATCGCACTCTTGGGCAAAGCATGTGAGCCATTTCTTCCTTTCAGTGGTTCATAAAAGTAATAATAAAGCAGATAATAAAGTCGAAATAAGGTGAATTTTTTTACAAAACTATAGATACATTGAGGCTGGGGGTAACAAGGAGTGGTTGGGAGGGGAGGGACTGGGCAAAATGCCCCAACATGAGTGATGTCGGGTTGGCCATGCCCATCCAGTCACATGACCACCAAGCCACACTCACCAAATAAGCCACGCCCACAGAATCGGTAGTAAAAAAAATTTGAATTCTACCACTGGGCTAAAGTCTTGTTGAAACTGAAATACCAATTAAATTAAATGCTGCATATGCTGTACTTCTGGGGAAAAGTATTCTTCAGAAGAAGCAATCAACATTATCTCATCTAGTTTAAGGATTTGTCAACTCTTAAGCCAAAAGAAAACTAAATTAGTGTAATATAATCCTGTCAAACAGGCAACAAGTGGTAAAATTGGGTGCGCCCTATCAAATCCTGTACCTGTGGAGTCCCCCAAGGCAGCTTTTTCGGAACAACACTCTTTATACTCTACATAAATGACCTTTGCGATTGTATTAAAAGCAACTGCGTTCTCTTCATGCCCCTCTAATTGCCTCTTCTTCTGGCCCTTCTTGGTATTGCGTGAACTGGGAGATGCGCAATTTTCTCTCTGCCACAAGACACTGGCTGGGCCAGCTGCTTCACATTGTAATGGGCTCCAGGAGGAAGAGGAGGGATGCTGTCTCCATTGTGAAGCATGTTAAGTTTAAGTGTGCTGTGCAAGGCGCTGCAGGAGCAGCGAACAGGCCATGGAGGCAGCGAGAGCAGTGGCGTCAGCTGCAGCCAGCTCAACTGGTGTCTCGGGGAAGAAAGAAAGTCGCACATCTCCCCATATTCCTCTCACTGCCTCCATTGCCTACTCGCTGCTCTTGCAGCACCTTGCGCAGCACACTTAAAACTTGGCCACGCCCACCCAGATTTTGTGGCTCCTGGTGTTTTCTTTTCTGTGGGAAATGGGTCCAAATGGCTCTTTGAGTGTTTAAGGTTGCAGACCTCTGCACTAGGCAATAGCGAAGAGATTCAGAAAATTCAACATCATCTGAATGTTTGCAATCATAACTGGATAGTCCTAGATTAATCTCTGAAATCTTTGGTTTTGTAGTTATAGAAACACATCACAAATTAACACAGAAAAAGAACAAATTATAAAATTATGCAAATAATCCCAAAGAAAACAAAAACAATCATACTGAATTTCAAATCTGTTTGCAAGATGTAATTATGTTATTTAATTATGTTATCTGTTTGCAAGATGTAATTATGTTATTTATTAGTGCATAAAGAACTATTTTTACGTAATTTTTTTTGAATTATTACCATCTGGCAGACAGTACAGAAGAATAAAAACGAGGACAAATAGGCTGAAAAACAGCTTCTATCCCAGGGCAGTAGCTCTTTTGAATTCTGCTGTAAAGTGAAGTGTTGGTGCGGTGTCAGGGGTTTCAGTTCAATGTGTGGAGTGTGGAGGATGTATGTTTGTGTTTATTTTCATGGTCATGGTCATGATGTGCATTGAAGATGGTGTTTGATTTGACAATGACAATAAACTAAATTAAACTAAACATAAAAGTGCTTTACAAGAAAAAAGCAAAGTATGTTATAACAGTTAAGTTACAATTATAAACAACTTAACTAAATATTTATAAATGCGCCTTGTTTGTCTTCTGGACCTAACAGAATTTTATCTAATACTGAATCATGTATATTAATTCCCCATTCTTTCTTATCTTTACCATGCCTCGATTGAATTTGAAGATAGGCCCATCATTCTAAGTCTATCCCTTGTTGTTTTGGCTCCTGTCTAGGCTTCCTTTGCCCCTCATCGTTTAAGATATCTTTATAGGCAATAGCTTTTCCTGATTATACAAGTTTGGGTAGATTATTGCCTCTAGTGTAGATGTCTAGGCTGGCATTTCCATATAATTTTGAGGTTTACTTTTGTTTCATATCAAATATAGGGCTTGCCTTATTTTATGTCTTACGAAATATGGTGGGCAGTATTATACATAAATGCGTGCCAGCCCTGCTGCAGATCATGGCCCTCTAATTGTAATATTGTTCTAAGTGCGGCAGCCCAACAATATAGTTGCCATTCTGGGAGTCCAAATCCTCCTCTTTCTTTTCCTTCCTGTAATAACTTTAATTTAATCCTGGGCCTTTTCCCTTGCCGTATGAAGTTTATTGTCAATTTATTCAAATCTCCAAAGAATTTTTGGTCCAGTTTAACAGGTATTTTTTGAAACAAGAGCACTTTTGGTAGTATGGTCATCTTGATTGCCGATATTCTTCCTAGTGAAGAGAGTCTTAAATTACTTCATCTTCCCAGGTCCTCTTTTATTTGTTTTAACAATTTATCATAGTTATCTTCTTTAATTGTAATGTATCTCACCGAAATGTTAATTCCAATTTTTTTTTTATAGTTTGGATGTCTAACTTCTTAGCCAAATTTTCTTTCTGTTTATTAGTCATATTCTTAACAATCATTTTAGTTTTGTTTTCATTGATTTTTAATCCTGCAGCATCACTATGTTCTTCAAGTATCTCTAAAAAGTTTCAAACCTGTTTGTTCTGGATCTACCGTAATAAACATCACATCATTGACGGAGGCTTGAAGTTTAAAGGTCTCTTTTTTAACTTCTAGGCCTTTAATTCTGTGGGTTTGTTTTTTTTTTGTAAAAAAATTTATTTGGGTTTTCACAAAACATAATACAAATAAAATATCTTTTTTTGAGAATAGTATAATCCCAGGTTGTCACCTCTCCATACAGATACAAACTCAATTTCATATTCATCTTTGTATTCTATTCCATATCTTATTACCATTTTAGCATTTTCTCAGTGATTTTTCCGTTCCCTTAGTTTTCTCAACCTTGCTTTTAATTATCTCATTCTTTTCTAAGTTCAATTACATCACTTTTTCTAAGTTTCAATATCTTTCTAATCATTATGTTTATACTTTTGTCTGTCCTGTTTCAATTTCTTATTTTCTTTTCTCATTAAACAAGTTTTCCCCTGTAGTTACTGATTGGAGTAGGACACCTTTGTATCTTTTAATTTTTGTCCATTCAGATCTTAAATTTTAATTTATGCCTTTACAATTATAACATTCAATATCTAACCTCTATTTTATAACCCATAACTTTTGTCAATTGAATTGTGCTTGGTACATTCTTAAAATACACACTAAGTTCTTAAAGATAAAAAAATATATATAACAATAATACATAAAATACTCATTCTATTCCAATTCGGCTCAACCATTAATGTTAGTTACAATCTTCCATTAATATTAACATCTTTAACATTTCTTTTCAATTAAATATCATACTTCCTTAGGAACATTTGTAATATTTCCATAATTTTTCCCTATATTTCTTTCATATTTCTTTTCACTTAAATTTTTATAAATCATTAATAACAATTAAAATGTTCCCATCCTTTCCTAATTTCATTCTCTCATTCTCTTTATTTCATTTATTAACAAACATTCCATTCCATTACAATAAGTATTTTATCTATCATTTTAATCACACTTGTTTCATATTTTCTAAATTAATTTCTATTTCTATTATAACAATGCTATCTTATGTACCCTTGCAGAAATCTCTTTCAATTAAATTTTTACCCATTATCTCTATGTCTTCTAAATAGGCTTATACCTTTAATCCTTGTACGTTTTCTCTGTTTCTCTACATTTGTTTATGTCCTTTGACTTCTTTTCCTTTCCTTCTTCTCCCTCCCCTTTTTGATCCCTTGTCTCTCTAATTCTAATTCTCTCTTCTGTAAACCTCTCTTCTATTTCTTCCTAATACTGTAATTGCTTTTCAAACTATTCTTTTTTTTGGTTGTTTTTTCAAATCTTAAATTTCTCTCTCTCTTTCCCTCCTTTCCTTTCCCCCCCCCACATAGAATTACTTGATCATTAAAGATGGCTTCTTCTTTGTCCCGCCCTTCTTGTTCTTCAAGCATTTCTTGTTGTTTCTCATAGTTCAAGATCTCCATTTCTAAAAATTGAAATACGAAGCCAAAAAACCCTCTTCCTTCTTGTGCATCTTCTTTGTTTTTTAAGTTCCATTTTCAGTTCTTCCAAGAGTAATGCCATTTTAAACATTTTTAAACAACCACCCAATTGATTTTAGTCATTAAAATCCAATAACCAAAAATCCAAAAATCACCAAGTAATCCAAGGCTGTTTCTTCTTGTTTCTTTTTTCCACTTTCTCTTCCTAGGGTTCTATTATCTTGTTACAAAGTTTAAGTTAGAATGTATTTTTTAGGAATCTTGTTAAGGTTTCACTGTTAATTCCTTTTACTTCCAGGTGGTCTCCTCCATTTTTCCAGATCCCACCCTTTTGTTTTTTCCTTTTCTCTCCTTTCCTTCTTTTAAAAGTTTTCTTTTAAATATCCAAGAAATCTTTATTATCCCTTTGACATTTTATTTTCAGCTTGAATGCCTATTAATGTCAAAGTGATTTTTTTTCAATTTCTTACTTAAGTCTCTTAGCTGTCAGTATGAGGAAGAAAAAACAAAACAAATCTTTTCCTTTCTCTCTCTCCTTTGCTGCTTCAGAAATCTTCTTTGGGAACAATGTTATTCTTTATAGTTCAAATATATAGTTCAGGTTACCTGCAGGACCGCATTCTGCCAGTGATCTCCAGCAGACCGGTGCGTTCCCACAGGGAGGGCCTTCTCCGGGTGCCGTCGGCCTCTATGTGTCGTCTGGCGGCCCCCAGGAGTAGGGCCTTCTCTGTGGGGGCCCCTGCCCTCTGGAATGCTCTGCCACCTGAGATACGCACCAGCGCGGACCTGAGGGCCTTCAGGTGCGCGCTAAAAACCTGGCTCTTTGAGCAGGCTGGCCTGGGCTGACATAGGTTTTAATTGTCTCTTTTAATTTGGTTTTAATTGGGGTTTTAATATTCTTAGGGGGAGGGTTGTTTTTAGTTTAACAGCCTTATTTAATTGTATTTTAACTTTTGTACTGTTTGCGGTTGATTCGGCTGTACACCGCCCTGAGTCCCTAGGGAGAAGGGCGGTATATAAATGTTATAAATAAATAAATAAATAAATAAATACCAGGATATCTTATGTTGTTGCTTTTTCAGTTCAACCTGGTCAGTCAAAGCTTTCTCTTCTTATCTTCCTCCTGCACAATCTTTTCTGGCTGGGTTCTTCTTTGAGGTGGCCCTTTCTGACCACTGCTGCAATCGTCTTTGGGAAAGGGAGTAATGGCCAGCTGGGGAGAAGAGATGCGGCTCTCCTCGACCCTGCTGGCAGTTTCCCCCTTTTTCACCATCTCTACAGGGTGGCTTAGCCCTGAATCCAGCCTGCTCAGGGCGCTCCGGTGGCGAGCATGGATCGAAACAGCACACGATCGCGGATTTCAGTCCATTGCTGAAAAAGCCCAAACCGGAATCTGTGGTTCTTGCCGAACTGTTCTTGCTAGCACTTCCAATGTGAGTATAAATAGCAATGGTGACAATGGGCATCCTTGTCTGGTTCCTTTCTGTATATTCAATTTTTTTTGTAATTTCTCCATTTATTAATATCTTGGCTTCTTGTTTAGTATATAACGCCATGATGGTATTTGAAAAGTTTTTGTCAAAGTCCATATATCTAAGTTGTTGTAATAAAAATGACCATTTAACATTATCAAAAGCTTTTTGGGCATCTAAAAAGAAGAATGCCACCTGTTGTCCTCTATGAACTTCATAGAATTCTAGAATGTCTAATATTGTACTTATATTGTGTTTAATTTATCTTCTAGGCAAGAAGCCATTTTGATCTCTATGAATGAATTTGTTTAAAAATCTTTTTAACCCCTCAGCTATGATCATTGCGAATATCTTATAGTCTGTCTTCAAAAGAGATATCGGTCTATAATTTTTAATGGATGGATCCGAATTATGTGTATCAATGTGATATTAGCTTCAGTCCATGATCGCGCAATTCTTGCCTCCTCTAAAACTGCATTGAAGACTTCTAATAATGATTGGCCCAGAATGTTTTTGTTTTTTATCTTAAAACATCTTGAATCCCGCAAGACCTATGCAAAGGTCCCTTTTGTAGACTTCAGCTCAGCATTCAACACAATTACTGAAATCCTATTCTCTAAACTGACTTAACTACCTGTACTTGACCAGACTTGTAGATGGATTTTTTTAAGCTTTTAACTAATAGGAAGCAACAGGTGAAGCTAGGTAAAATCAGATTGAATATCCATTCAGTTATTCAATTACCCCTTCTCTCCCAAATGACTACATGTTGAAGTACCCTTCTGTTAAAATACTGAAGTTTACAAATTATACAACAGCCATTGGTCTCATTTGAGATGATGATCAACCTGTATAAAGAGAGGTAGATCAATTCGCCCTGTGGTGCAGCCAGAACAATTTGGAGTTGAACACTCTTAAAACTGTTTCACTCTTAAAAGAGATGATAGTAGATTTTAAAAGCTCTATTCTACACAATATCAACAGTGGATACCTTCAAGTTTCTAGATTCTATGATCTCCAGGGACTTGAAATGAACATCTAAATTAGAACTATCATTAAAAAGGCACAACAAAAAATGCTCTTCTTGCATCAACTCAGAAAGCTCAGGCTGCCCAAAGATCTGCTGATATTGTTCTACAGAGGAATTACTGAATCTGTCATTTGTACCTCCATAACTGTTTGGTTTGGCACAGCAACCAAGCCAGACAGGTACAGACTTCAACAGAAAGTTAGGACTGCAGAAAGAACAATTACAACCAGCCTGCCTTCCATTGAGAATCTGTATACTGCACAAATCAGAAAGATGGTTGAGAAAATATCTCAATATCCCTCACATCCTGGACATAATGTTCCAACTTCTCCGCTCAGGAAGCTGCTAGAGAACATTGCATACCAAAGTAACCAGACATAAAGTCCCCCCCCCCTCATTCTGCTGAATACTTTCCAAAGCACTAATTTCTCATCTTTTCTCATCTCATCTTTTCTATCTTCTCCTATTGGTTTATGACTTATCAGCTGTTTGTAACTTATTAATGATTGTAACTACAATTTATTATCTATGATCTACTACTTGCTGTTTATATACATGTGAGCTTATGCATCTGAGACAAATTTCTTATATTCAATCACCCCTGGCCAATAAATTATTCTATTCTTATTCTATTCTAAATTGGTTTCTTTCTTTGGCTAGAAGACAAACTTTACTGATTCCTGGTGGAAGATATGTAAAATCTTATCTCTTGTAGTAATATCAAAGAATTGCACAATGATAATTTTAGAACTGGTTCCAATCTTGTCTTACAAAAGGAATTTAGTCACATGTTCCATCTTGACTCCATATTCTCTTCCCAGAGAGGAGCTTTCTGAAAAAATCATCCATAAATTCAACGAGGTTTGGTCGATTTGGAGTTTTCAATGCCAATCGCATGTAATTTTTTCCTGCGTGACTATGACATTCAATAACTCAATTTATCCAAAATACTATGCTTAGTTTGAGTGACAGTCTTACAGCTGCTTAGCCGGTCTTCGCCTAGAGACATTTTTTCTTGCATCTGCTTTACATAATTTTTAACCTTTTGCCAAATTTTGTTGGGTCAGCATCTGAACCAGGAACTCATTTAGCAAATTAATTGAAGGCTCCCCTCCATCATTTCCCCTGTTTTGGCAGGTAATGACGCAGCATTAAAAAATAATAATGGCGCATCTGAAATTAAGCGAACTGTTGATCGTTTGAATCTTGTCATCTCAACAGTTCGTAGAAGGAAAATAAAATATAACGAAATATTTCATTTAGCCGACAAGCGAAGTCTGTTCGCTTTTCAGTCTAGAAGCCTGAAAACATTTAATCGGGAGAATGGCGAGACGCAGGCACAGAGCCATCCCAAACCGGAAGTTTATTCAATAAAGCACGTTTAGGAAAGCTGACCCGGACTTGTTACCGTTTCCAAGTTCCACCCCTCTCCTCCCCTCCCCTTTTCTTAAACCCCCCTCCTTCTGGCCCATGGAAATTCCCGTCAAGGAAAAGAAACCAGCTTAAAAACTAGGGTGAGAGGCACGTGTCGCCTTCCCAAGTTTTGAAGCACATCAGCTGCCCATTGAAGAGGGCGCACCGCGATGACGCATGCTCCAACACGGAAGCTTGAAGCCCAGAGCTTGCGCAGAGAATAGCCAAAAACCGGAGTTGCTGGTTTTCCGGCTGCGGTAAAGTGTGATTGCGCTTGCGCGAAAAGAACGGCGAGGCTGACGAAAAGCATGGGCGGGGCACATCGCAGCGCAGGACGGTGGCAGAAGCGGCAGCAGCTGTAGTAGAAAAGCAAGCCGGGTCGGCCCCGTTGACTTTCCCATCTCGCGAGAGTTCCTCAGCTCCGCGACGGTCCTGGAGGTGACCGGCTGCGAGAGCAGGGAAGCCAGCGGTGGCGCGAGCAACCATGGAGCCGCCTTCTCCTGCCCGGACGGAGGTGAAGGGCAGCGGTGTTGAGGGAAAGTCCAGTTCTTCTCCGTGCTCGGCCGAGGGGCTCGCCAGGGTTTGCGACCTCCTCAAGAGCGACCCGTCACAGGAACAACCCCCGCCGTTGTCACCGTCGTTAACGCCGCCACCGACTTCTCAGCCGCTACCAAAGCGAAGCTGGACTCGGCGGCGGCAGCAGCGGCGGCAACCGGGCGTGGAAAGTGGTGGCGCCAACTGCAGTAGTAGTAGCGAAAGCAGCTGCGGTGCCAGCGACGAAGAAGAGGACGAGGAGGAGGAGGAGGACGACGAG
Source organism: Bungarus multicinctus (assembly GCA_023653725.1). Classification (NCBI taxonomy): domain Eukaryota; kingdom Metazoa; phylum Chordata; class Lepidosauria; order Squamata; family Elapidae; genus Bungarus; species Bungarus multicinctus. Next base: position 41,789,481 of record CM042840.1, read on the forward strand.
GAGGAGGAAGACGAGGACGACGAGGAAGAGGAGGAGGAGGAAGAAGAGGAAGAGGAAGACGAGGAAGAAGTATCGGAGGTAGGTGACGGGCTCGCCGGGGTCATCTCTCTTTTTGTCCCGGGGTCTTTGAGGGAAGGAAGGAAACGAGAGTCTCCGGAATTATGGGTCGGGTCTGGTTTCATAACCTCCTTGCGGCGACGGCACTAGAAACCGCAGCGCTACGCCGGAAAAGAGAAGAGCGCGCGGCACCAGAGCCCTCCGACGGGCGGCGCCTGGTTTAGCCGTGCCCGCCCGCAGCTGGACCAGGAGACGGAGAACAGATCACGAGGGCATTGACCTGGCCAGGGTGGAACGGAAACAGGGCGATTCGACTCCTCCCTCCGGCTCTTGTTCCCAGGAGGGTAGCAGACTTCGAGACTGGCGTTAAATTGGTTTCTATAGCAGTCTCGATGGAAGGGAGTCAAGTAAACTCACCCGACGAGGTCCTGGGATGGTCTTTATTTCCTATTCCTTAGACACACCCTCTGTTTTTAAGAATTGTATGTTAGAGAATATTCGACTTTATTTTTTAAGTATTGCAGTCAGATGTCTGTTTCTCCTTCCTACTGGTATCCTGGCAAAACAGCATTGGAGCGGATCCTAACAGATTTGAACTTTGGGATAGGCTGGAAGAGGAGAAGGAAACTTAGACTCTTGAAAAAATAATGGGAAGGCTTGCATATTTGGAAAATTAATTTAGCCCTGTACTAAGTGTTAATACTCAGAACCAACACTTGAGATTAGAGATGTGTGCTTTCAAGTATGTCTTCATTTGTTGCCTTAGATCTTTCATAAACTTTCACATCTGGAAGCACTGTAATGAGATCCTAGCACATGATTGTAATCGCAATCATTTTAACATGCATAGTCAACTTTTGAGCTCTATTAAAAAGTTTGTAATGGTTAAGACAACATATAATTTGTGTGACTTCGGCTGAAGCATTGTGGTTCTGTCATTTCTCCCTTGGAAACTATTTTGTGAGAGTACTCCAACATGGTTTCAAAATGTTAGATATGCCCCCCCAAGCCCCAATTAAAGCACATGTGAGCTGCATATTAGACATTATCAACATTTTAGAATCAAGGTGGGAGTTATCGACATGTAAGTATAGATGTTAACAGCAAATATAATGAAAATAATGTTAAAAAATGGGTTACTGGTGTAACAGTTTTTCTTTCAGATGCCCAAGGATTCTGCAGGAGGGTTTAAAACCTGTTTAAATGAGTGAATGAAGAACATGTTGCTAAGGATGGGGTTCAGTGTCATTGCAGTGTGAACCTCTCTCACATTTAATATTGAATAGTCCTGAACTATTGTCTATGCATAATAATGGCTCTAAACAAAAATAACGCAATACAGATAAAACAGAGGTACTGTTGGAGAATAGAAGAGCTGAACAAGGAGTGGGGATAAGTTACATTCTAAGTAGAGATTCCTTCTACTAGAAAGATCAACTCTGCAAATTTGGAATGTTTCTGAATTGAGTTATGTTATCTATAGGTGGTAGCTATGTACAACTTTGACCATAACTCCCTGTGTATAAACCAGGCATTATCACCTCAAGCTTGGTAACATTGCTTTTAAAATGAGGCTTGCCTTCACAGTAAAAATTGGTGATTGGACTGATCAATTACTTCTAATTGACTTCAAAATATATTTTTTATAAAAGGGATGCTATTTTTCCCATACTAACTGCACTTAGCAACACAGGTCTTGCATTCCATGATTGTAACACAAGCATAATTTGCTAGGAGATGTTCCATTGTATCATTTGGTTTATAAAAGTTCCTCCCTTTTAAGCTTTAAGTGAGCTGTTAATGTTTAGTTTGTAAATATCTCTTCTAATAATATTTTGCTTTTATAACAAATAATATATTCTTACTTTTGACACATAGGTGCAAAACCAACTACCTCAGGTAGGAATAGCCTTTAAAATATTCTTAGAAATGTTAAGACACTAAGAAACAGAACTTCTACCTGTGTTTTATTTTAGAATGTTCAAAATGGTCAAGACAGTCCATATTTTAAAAGCAAGGCATTTTAAATTCAAAATATTTTGTTCAATGTTTGAGATGTATTATTGAGTTACGTATTTTTATTTATTTTTGATAAATGGATGATGTGTTGTTACTCAGTGACAGTTCTCTAATCATCATATAGATTTTATTCAGGACAATCTGTTTTCAAAATAATCTTTCAGATCTTTCAATGGTGTACTCACCGCTACCATAATTGAATCAATCTGTCTCTCTTTATACACACATACACACACTTAAATGATAAGGATTGTCAAGTAAAAGGAAGTGGCTAAAAACATTTTATTGAGAGTAAAATGTGAAATATAAAATAAGCATATCCTACAGCGGGCCATTAAGATTAATTTAATATTCATTTTTCATCACATTTTGATTTCCTAAATTGTATAAACCCTGTAGTCAGTAATAAATATACTGATTCAGTGGTGGGATTCAAATATTTTTGCCACTGGTTCAGTGGGCCTGTTTTGCGCACATGCAAAACTGTTCTGCATGCATGTGTGCGCCAAATGCACACTTTGCGTAAACACAGAGGTGTTTGCACAGGTGCAGAGGCGTTCTAACTCACTTCCTACAAGCCTGCATGATCCCGGTCACTTCAGCAGCTGCTGTACAGCACTATTCTGTGCCGCGCAAAACAGCTGCACTTCAAGTTCAGAGGATAAAGGTGACTGTGGGAGTCTGGGCAAGCAGATGGGCCCAACAACAGAGTGGTGGAAAGAGCTGGTTCAACCTCCCCTGCTCATTGCTGCTACTGGCTTGCCAGTAGAATACCACCACTGTACTGATTTGGCCGAAGCCCACATTTATATTATAGTAGGTGAGTTAGAAGAAAGTAAATATACCACCTTTTGTTTTATATGTTGATATAGTTATTAAGTTATTAACTGCTCCCCCTTAGCAGTTCGAAACTATGCAGATGTGAGTAGATTAATAGGTACCATATAGGAGAAAGGTAACAGCATTCCATGTGCCTTTGGCATATAGCCATGCTCGCAATATGAGAATGGAAATGTCGGTTCCTTCAGCCAAGAAATGAAGAAGAGCACATTTCCCTAGAGATGGAGACAACTGACAGGGAAACCTTTATAGTTATCAAGGTATTGGAAAGCTCAGCTGAAAGTTCCCCTCGCTATGGTGCACATTGGGTGAATTTGTGCCAGTTAAGTTACTCTAAATCAATATACTTCATAGACAATAAAATGAAAAAATGTGTGTTTCAGAGAAAATGTAGGTCATAAATTTAATGTAGAAATAAAATTGTATTTGATATGTGACGAATGCTACACCTGACTCTAATTTTGTTGATCATAATTAATATAGGGAATAAGTCATGGATTTGGTAGAGAAAGTACAAGCTGTTAACAAATTGTTTCAATAAGCCAACAAAACTTATCTATATGCACTTGGGTAGTCATTATGGCCTTAAACAGAGAAACTAGTCATTGATGGATTACTGAGTTTGATTATATACAAATAATTGTTCTCCAATGACAAGGCAGGTTGGCACTAAAGCAATTCAGTTTCAACTATCACATATCAGATATGTCCTTTTTTAAAGCTCTTGGGTCACTTAGAATTTTGAGACCATGTTAGAAGTAACTCAAAATGGTAGCCATAGGAGACATTTGTTAGAAGGTACTCATTTACTAGAAGGCAGGTAACTCTAGTCCCTTAGGATACTGTTTACTGTTTCAGTTTACTTTATTTTGTAGTTATATATCCAAACAAATTAATAGGCTTCCAGCCAAACTCCAACATTTTATTTTCTAGGAATGACTTTGTATTTTAAATGGGATCCAAGGGCACTTTACAATGATGTTTTGCACCATTTTAGTTTTCCATTTATTTTTCTTTAATTAAAATACACATATAAATCATCAGTTGAAACAAGGAATCCAATGGATGGCAAGGGAAGTACCAGCCAGCACGTAAATGTCATTTAGATTACCTAATATTTTTAATGTGACTTGCTTAAATTAGACTGTATTATATAGGCATGAGATTATACTTTGTAAACTGTGTCTTTGTCTAGTATTCAGTAAAGGGGTGATGACTTAAAGTAAAATGTGGAATTGCTTAGTTTGTGTCCAGAAAACACTTATCTCACATAAATTAAGTCAACATTACTATGGTTAGGTGATAAGTTGCTTTTTGTATACCTGGAAAAGAGTAGAATTGTAGGCTACAACTGACAGGGAAACCTTTACCTTTATAGTTATCAAGGTGTTGGATTGGGAAGGCTCAGCTGAAAGTTCCCCTCGCTATGGTGCACATTGGTGAGTTTGTGCCAGTTAAGTTACTCTAAATCAATATACTTCATAGGGAATAAAATGAGAAAACGTTTGTGTTTCAGAGAAAATGTAGGCCATAAATTCAGTGTATTTTAGTTTTTAAAATAGTATGCAGATTTAAGTTTTGTTTCTTCCAAGAAAATTAGAACATTTCAACCTTACCTTTATGTATGAAATAGGGTAAATTGGGAAGCAATGATTTGCCCAAAGTCTCCAATCAGCTGAATAAACATTCACTTCTGTAATAGAAGAAACAGAATGTACTCAAAGATCTATTGTATGTCTAAATTACTGATGTGGGTAAATCATGATAACTATTAGTGTTTGTGTTATTTTCTTTGTTAGTCTCATTGGAGCTTTGATAACTCCAATGATTAATAACTCATTTCTTTCTGTATTCAATGTTTGGGAAGCCTATAATTCTACATTGTATTTGTTTATTTTAAAATGATAAAATATCTAATACTTATATACAAAATCTCTGCAGTGATACTGTTTGGGAAATATGAGCCTATTTCTGTACCTAAGTTTGTTTTGCTGTTGTTCACAAACAGAAGTTTGAAATCTTAGACATATTCAGTAAGCCTCCTATTTTAATTACACGGGGTCTGCTTCAGAAAAGAAGGTGAAAAGAATTTGACTATACATATCTTGATAAGATATGTGAAGCATTCAAAATAGGATTGTGACGAACAATGTTGGTGTGAAAGTTCATCTTGAAGCATTAAAACAGTCACATCCTTAGGAAGGCTTGATAACAACTGAAGACTAAAGATTCTTTCCTCTATGACGTGCATACACAGCTACTTCACTTAGCTGACAGTCTACTACAGGGGTCTCCAACCATGGCAACTTTAAGACTTGTGGACTTGAACTCCCAGAGTTTCTCAGCCAGCTTTTGCCAGCTGAGAAACTCTGGGAATTGAAGTCCACAAGTCTTAAAGTTGCCAAGATTGGAGACCCCTAGTAAAGGTATTGATTGCACATCAGTGTACAAATATTTTTGGGAAAATACTAGGGGAAGGCTGGAAGGACTTCTTAAATTATTTGAGATACATGCTTTGGGTATGCCAGTATGCTTTGTGAAACACCTTTCAAATGCTGTGCACAACCTTAGAATAAATACTGCAGTGTTGTTCTATACTAACTGGCTCTTTTGGTAAACTCTATTATCATATAGTCAGAATACAGATTTTAATCTATAAAAATTTTAATTATATAGTAGCTTCTCTTATATTAGTCATATTTATAGTCCAAATTTCCTCAAAGAACTTAAAAGTGTTGTGATCAGATTTTTCCCACAACAGCAGCTATCAGATAGATTTGGCCAATAACTATTCCCAAATAATCAAATCAGCTTGTATGCTTGAACATGATTATAGTCAAATGTCTTAATCACTATAGCGCAGTGCAGTTCACTGTGTTTTTATAATGTGAATTAAATTATATATAGCAACATTATATGAACAGTAATTATTTTATTTTTATTATGTTAGTATTTATTAGGAAAACTTATATGGCCATCCGACTGGCTCACCATGGCTTTGCACAGCTTACAGAAATAAAAGCCCAATACAAAACCCAATACCCCCATATGCAAGACTATCATAGAAAAATTACTGATTGTACCAGGTATTAATCATATCTGTATATACAGGTTTTTCAAAGGACCCTCCAGCTTTCTAATGTTTTCAGATTTGAGCAGTTACTAATAATAGAAAAGCTATTAATATGATCTCCCAATCTCTCTGAAAATGAGTAAGAATCATTATTTTTTGGGAAGTTAAGTGGCAGCACCCCATTAGGCTGAAATGTATCTTGTCCTTGCAAGTTACTATATATGCGTCATGTGCAGGCCACACTCACCCCTGATCCACAAAAGGGAAAACTGTAGCGAAACATCACATGACAGCAATGTGACGCAGCGAGATTGGCACCATTCTCTATTGTTTTGTATATCACTTATTTGGATCCAGAGCTGCTGCTTGTCAGATTTGCTAATACCAGACATATTTGAATAAGTTTTATAGCAGGAATGGAAAATGTCTACCTATTGGCATCAGTCTTACAGCGCCTTAAGATCTCATATTTATCCCAAATGTAGCCTCACCCACAGATCCTAAATTCCTCCTATCAGTTGTACAAAAAGAGTGCACTTGCGGGCTTGAAAAGCAACTCACAGGTCTGTCTCCAAAGTTATATAAAGTGGCAGAGATTGCTCCCTTTTCCAACAATCCCAGTCCCCCCCTGCATGCCTGGAAAGGTATTCATCTTCATAAGCATAATCTAATAGATGAGCCTGTAATTAACCAAGTTTCCTGTTTCTGATGTTTTATTTACCCAATATTTTAGAGATCAAATAATATTAGTAATTTACAAAAGCAATTAAAACCCAAAGAAACAACTGTAAGCAGCCCAGAGTTGTTAAGGAATCAGAAAACCTTAAAATTAAATTAAAAATAATATATTCAGTCAGCAGGAGAAAATACATTAATTAAGACAAAACTCTGCCTGAACAAGAAAATCTTGACACGGCAATGGAAAAGGATTAAGAAAAGACTTAAAAGAACTGAAGAAAGAGTGTTTCTTTTATTCCAGACATCCCTGTCAGTGCCTGTGAAATTGATTGGATACAAGTAAGAGTCTTTTCAGAGGATCTTTTAAGGCCTGGCAAATTACTGGGTAGAACTTTGGATGGTCTGTTCCAAACTATTTAGGGTTTTTGTGTATGGCATTGTGCTGAGATCAGAAGGAGGCTGGGAACCAGTGAAATTTTAATGAAGTATTCATTTATCCCAGTGACTGTTTTGGCTGGATAATTTTAGACAGTCGAAATTTATGAACACTGAAAAAGCCAATTTATATTAAGATGAGGTGTGACTTCAGATGAAATCTGCTACCTGCTGTGAGCCAAGCTTGTTTGTGTTTTTTGTATATCATTTATAAACATGGGTAACCTTTGTATTGTCCTATAGATTTGATTGGCAGAAGAGGTAGTGGTTGATGCTGAAGTCTATTTTGAGAAAAGTTAAAAGTATAGATTCACTTTTTTCTTCCTCTAATTTCTCTAAGATAGAACAGTGAAAAATGATATAACTGATAAAAATGCTATGTTCAGAGAATGAATTGGATAGCCATAATCCCTTTAAATATTTACTTTTTTTCTATGTAGAAGGTTAGGAATGTTTGATTATTCCTTCTTTTGCTTAAGGGCTTTCCCTTGAATGGCTTCCTATCTGCATTCAGGTTCGATTCCTGAATGAGATGGAGCATTAGTAGACTTACCAGTGAACACCCTTTCTAGACATGCTGTGAGAGAGTCCAACATTGGGTATGACTCCTCTCTTTTATGACGTGAGCTGAGTCTGCCACTATAAAAAGTTTGCCTCTGCTGAGAGCCCCAGCTTTTCTGGCAAAGTGTCTTGACAGACTAGGATTGTCTCTGGAATATAAACAAACAGAATAAGCGTACAAATGCCCCCCTCACTGAGAATATTAGACTAGATGGCCACAGGGTGGGGCTGGACTCTCTCAGCGTGTCTAGAAAGGGCGTTCACTGGTAAGTCTACCAGTGCCCCTTCTCCGTCACGCTGCTCAAGAGTCCACTATTGGGACATACCAAATCCTGCATGCCCAATGGGGGGAGGGGAAACCGGCTGGTCCTCTCAATCCAAATCGGTAACAAACTGCTGGAGTACCCTCCATCCAAATGCTGCTTGTGCAGATGCAGATGAGTCTAGCCGATAATGTTGGACAAATAGGAAAGGCAAGGTCCATGTAGCGGCTCTACAGATTTCCTCGATTGGAGCTTGTATGGCCCAAGCTGCTGAAGTCGCTGCGCTCTGGGTAGAGTGTGCGGTCAGTTTTTGGGAGCTGGCAAGCCCAGAGTTTCATATGCAGTAGAAATGCATGCCCTGATCCACCTACTTAACATGGGAGAAGAGGCCTTGGACCCCAAAGAAACAGGTTGAAACAACACAAACATTGATTCAGTTTTGCAAAAAGGTATAGTTTGTTTGATATAAATCCTAAGAGCCCTTTTCATGGCCAATGTGCGCCACTGATGTTCCAACACCTGTTGGGGTTTGGGACAAAAGTCAGGGAGTACAACGTCTTGAGCCCTGTGAAACCAAGAGCTAATTTTTTGGTACAAATGAAGGGCTCAAATGCAAACCACCTGGTTGTCATGAAACATACAGGAGTCTGGCTTTACTGAAAAAAAACAGCTAATTCAAACACCCTCCTGGCTGACGTAATAGCTACCAAAAAGGATATCTTGAGGGTCAAAAGTGGAGACCCACTGTACGTAAAGACTCAAAGGGAGGGCCTGAGACAGCTTGGAGCACCTTAGACAGATCCCAAGTGGGATACCTATGCACAATGGGTGACTGCAGATTTGAGGCTCCCCTCAGAAACTGCGGACTGATGGGTGGTGGGCAAAGGATGTGGACCTGTCCCATGAAATTACTGAAGCTAAGGCTACCACCTGCCTGCGGAGGGTGTTTGGCATGAGGCCCTTGTCCAACTAGTCCTGGAGAAACTGTAGGACCTCCAGTACAGATGCTGAGGTGTGGTCCTGGACCCTCTCAGAGCACCACTCCCAGAATTTCCCTCAGGTGGCATCTAAAGTTGGGTTGTTGACTGCTTATGTGAAGCCTGTATTATGTTGATTAAACATCTGAAAGGTTGACTTCCCTCACCATTTTCCACTCAACTGTCATGCGGTCAGCTGGAACCATTGGGGTTCCAGATGCAGAAGGACCCCTTGACTGAGACAGATCCTCAAGGCCAGGATTTTCCATGGCCTCTAAACAGACAGGTTCACCAGGTCCGCAAACCAAGGTCTCCTGGGCCAATGAGGGGCCAGCAAAACCAGCTCCGCCTTTTCCTCCAACATCTTCTGGGTGACAGCTGGGATAAATGGAAGGGAGGGAAAGGTGTAGAGGAGACCTGGGGGTTATTTGTTTCAAAGTGCATTGGTCCCCTCCGCTCCCTGGGTTGGGAACCTGGAGAAAAACCTGTTTACCTGTGCGTTCTGGGGAGTGGCGAAGAGGACCACCTCTGGAGTTCCAAAAAAAGCAGGACAATTCTATGAACAGGGAGGATGGAGTCTCCATTCCGAGTGGTCAACTTGAGTCCGACTCAACCAGTCTGCCTGGGAGTTGTCAACCCCCGAAATATGGTCCGCCCTGAGGGACAGGAGGTTCCTTCTCTGTCCATCTCCCCAGACATTTCGCCTCCCACATCAAAGCCCTGGATTTGATCCCCCATTGCCTGTTGACATGGCTTGGCTGCTATATTGTCTGACATGACTAGCACATGGGACCCTGACACTAGGCTCCGAAAAACTTCTGAGGGCGAGAAAAAGAGCCCTGAGCTCCAGGAAGTTGATGGGAAGAGACCTGTCAAAAAACAGCCAGTGTACCTGGGCCATCCAGCCCTGGGCATGTGCTCTGCAGTTATGAAGGCTGGCATCCGTAGTCACTACAATTCTGTCCCTCACCATAAAGGGATGACCCTTTGTGATGGCTTGGGACTGCCACCATTGAAAGGATCGAAGCACTTGTGGAGAAAGCAGTACCCTGCGGGCAGAATGGCTGATCCCCTCTCTTTGGAAGGGGAGGAGGAACCATTGCAAGGTACGTGCAGGTAGGCATGTCCATGGCACAACTTCGATGCATGAGATCATCTTCCCAAGCAACTGGAACAGGAGAAAGAGACGAACGGAGTGACTTAGTTGAATTCCGTTTGGCTGCCTGGACAGAGGTAGATTGAAACAGAATGTCGTCCAGATAGCATTGGACCCTTACAGGTAAGACTCGAAGGAGGGCTGCCAATGCTGCCAAGACCTTAGTAAAGACCCGCAGTGTTCACTGCAATAATAAAAGTGTAGGAACTGGAGATGGAAAGGCCAAATTGGGATATGGAGATAAGCCTCCTTGAGGTCTATGGAAGAGAGGAGATCGCCCTCCCGGACTCTCTGAAGAATAGAATGCAGTATCTGCACCTTAAAACGCCTGTATGAGATGAATTTGTTCAGGAGCTTGAGATCGAGGATTGCTCTCCATCCCCCCACCCGAGGCCTTTGGGATAACAAAGAGGTGGGAATAGAAACCCGACTTCCGCTGCTCCAATTGAACCCTCTCTATGGCTCTGATGTCTGTCAGGTGACAGACCCGTTTAGCTGTGTCTCAAGAGAAAGGTTAGCTGACAAAGCAATTTGGAGGAGGGGGGAGTAACTCAAGGTGAAGGCCCGATATCGTCATGATGACCCAGGCTTCCATAGTTGATTCATCTGGATTTAAAGAAAAAAGTGTGAAGACCTCCAATGGGAGGGGAGTGAATGCAGTTACTCAGAGCGCCTGAATGAATGATCTCCTCCCCCTTGAAAAGGCCACTTACCCGAGAACTGTTGCTCCCACCGAGGAGGATACGGTCTCTCGGAAGTTTGGAGCTTGGAGTATGTGGTGTGTCAAAATTCTGACCCCTTGGAAGAAGTTGACAGCACCTTTCTGTTGTCTCAGGTTTCCACCACGTATAGTTCTAAGGTCCAAAAGAGGTTTTCTCCAGAGCAAGGGCCCGACGGCAACTTCCACTTATGTTTAGCGTCAGTCTGCCAGTTGCGCATCCAGAGGTGCCTGGCAGACACTGAAGAAGCCATTGCCTCGGAAGCAAACTTTGCAGAGCTTAAAATGCCGTCAGCGGTGAATTCGTCTGTTGCTCTTAGTTTGTTGAGGTCCTTGTGGGACCTGACATCGGCACTGGGATCTCTGTCCTGAAACTGACGCAACCAGCGAATGGCAGACCTGGTAAAAACGAGGCCACAGTGGAACGTTTCACAGCCCGAGTTACGGCCTGGTGTGTGCACTTCAGAATTTGCTCTGATATTTTGTTGTCCGGTTGTAAGACATCGTCCTGTTCTGCAGGAGTGCCTGAGGAAGCGAAGGTGGCTATCACCGGGAATCTACAGTTGGGAGAGCTAATGCAATGGCCAGGAAGGGACCCACATTAAAGAACCTCTTGTCCTGAGATGAAAGTTGAGGCCCTGACAGGGGGCTGTCTCATTGTTCCTTAATAAAATCCAAGAACAACAATGGGGATGGCAGAACCTCAGTTTGGACTACCGGTTTGAAAATACTGCGTCTCCTTGGCCCGAGGGGCCAGCCTGTGGTTCTAGGATCACCTCTTCTGGGCTTAACTGGCTATAGCTAGAGCCTTTTGTAGTAATGGCCAAAACAAGGAGGGTTTAAAGACAACCATAGTGAAAAGCTGCTCTGGTTTAGTGTCCTCTTCTTTGCAGAGGAAGGGATGTTTAATTTCCCCCTCCTCCACCTCTGAGAAGCTACCCTGTTCAGAAAGGTATGAGGATCCCCTATCCTGACCCGCCCAGATAGGGGGATGGGGGGCATACACGGGTTCCAAAGTGGGAACCTCCCTCTGTAGAGGGGGGTTACCCTGACAGAAAGAAGAAATAATACCCGAGTCACCCCCTGTGGGGTGGAATAGGTGTTGGAGGCCTTCAGCGATGCCCTGTCTCACTGCCACTGAGACCACTGACAGCCTGGATGTCCTGGAGCCTGTCCTCCAGGGAGGGGCCTATGATTTGGGGCCCAGACTCAGGAGGGATAAGGTTTGTTTCCTCCCTGTGTTTCCTCCTGTTGAGGATTGGACTTAGGGACACTCCAGGTAGGCGGTCTATAAGAGGGGCCTGATGAACTCAGGTCATGGGAAAGGTCTTATCCTGCCTTTTAGGCGACCCGGCCCATAGATGGCTCTCAGGCCTCCCATCTGACCTCCCCGTTCCTAATGATTGGTCGGTGTAGGCCCATGATAGTTCTTGCAATTGCTGAACATTCTTTGCGAATTGTTTTTCTAAGACCTCATGTCTCCGTCTTTCTGCCCTAATTTCAGATTTGGAGGCCGTCTTGGGGGGAAGGGTCTTCGCCCTGAGCTTAGTTGCGGCCTCCCTGTTTAGCTAAGCGGACTCGTGGTCTTTTCCTCTTCAGAGTCCTTTTGAATGCCCCAGAGGCCTGAATGTGCTGCAGGCCTGATGGTCCTGGCTGGGCCTAATCTGTTTCCATTGCTCAAGGAAGAAACACCTGAGGTGCTGTCTGCTCCTCCGGATGGAGTTTTCCAAGCTGGATGGCCAGGAGAGAGAGGATCACTGCCTTGGGGCCCACTAAGGAATGGTGCCCGAAAGGATTCGATCAGGCCTGATGGTCCTGGCTGGGCCCAGTCTCTTTCTATTGCTCAAGGAAGAAACGCCGGAGGTGCTGTCAGCTCCTCCTGATTGAGTTTTTAGAGCTGGATGATCAGAACAGAGAGGATCACTGCCTTGGGGCCCACCAAAAAATGGCGCCTGAAGGAACTCGATCTGAAAATGGCCGCCAGCCACGAGGCAAGGGGCCTTTGAGGCCTTCAAGGATCCTTGTTGCACGTTTGAGGGCTTCATGCTGTGGCCTTTGTTTGACAATTTATAATGGCTGGATTAATGTCTTCCCAGTAGGAAGATTGACCCTCCAATCGATGCAGCAGCAGAAGGGAGGTTGATTGGGATTGGGCCTAATTGCTGCGAGACCACGAGAGCAGCTATTGCAAAACTTTGGCAGTATAGGGCTTAATCTCTGGGAGACTTGGGCAGCCGAAAACAAGCATGGGAGGTTTTATGAGCCGTGCGGCCCAGGGAAAGCTCTGTAGGAGGCTGTGTGATGTTAACTAGCCTCTAGCAAGTCTAAGGGAGGTTCTGCGGGAGCTGTTTTCAATGTTGTTGAGTTTTTTTCCTTTTTTCCCGATGCTTTTGTTTTGAGGAATGCTAATTAACTCAGAGTCCAGAGACAATAGCACATATGTCCAAGAGCTGAGTTGAAAAGCTGGGGCTCTCAGCGGAGGTGAACTTTTTATAGTGGCAGACTCAGCTCATGTCATAAGAGGGCGGAGTCATACCAAATGCTGGACTCTCGAGCAGTGTGATGGAGAATCTGTTTTCAGGTAAAAGATGAAGTCACCCTTGAATCAAGTTCATTTTGTAGAGATTATATGAATACACCATGTTGCATTCATGACAGTAATACAGGTAGATAGCTTTTTTTACATTGCAATCTAAGCTTATAGGAATATAGTTGATGAGTTCCTGTCCAAGGATGGCTAGGTTCTTCTATCTCCTGTATTACAGTTTCCAATTCTTCATGAAATAATTATGTTTTCAAGAGAGACATAAATTGGTCTGTACTAATGCTTAATTTTTGCAGACATGTTTCTAAGTATTGCTGGCACCAAGTTTTAGTCAAGGATCCAATAAAAATACTTGACCTGCCATTCTCCTGTGAGCTGCCCGAGCATCAAGGTCAGGATAGTACTTCCAACTGCCCTTCAATAGGCTGAGCAAAGTTCTGAGCACACTCTTACTTGCTGCTTTTCCCTAGTTTTAGTTCAGCCTGTCGTTCAAGCTAGACGTGTGTCTTTTCTTACCAGAATCTTCAGAAAGCTTCAAATTATCGGTGAGAAAGTCCTTCAGGCTTTTCTCATTCCCCTTTCGGATTATTATTTCCTTTTTCTAAAAAGACGACAACTGATGACGATTTAACAGCTGTTCGTCGGTTGCAGGTCCTTATCAAGGCTATAGCGGCACGAAGAACGGGAGCTTAATTCTGCCGCTGAAGGCCTCTCTTTAATTTAGAGGCTTCACTATTACAGCTGACCTGACCTGCAAGCAAGTTAGCGCTATCCCGCTCCTCAGTGATTTTTTTTGAGTGCTACATTGAATTTTTCCTCTCTTTTTTTGCTCGCACTGAGACCTCCCTTGACCTTCCAAGACTGTTTAAAATTCGCACCGGTGGTTACAGCAACCGGTGCCATTTTGGATCGGCTTTTTAGTGCCAAAATTCAAACTGCCAAAGGTGACTTTCCTTACAGTCTGCAGCTCTCTGCCTAAAATCGGCTGCCTTTTCTTTTACACTCCAGCTAGTGGCCTCAGTATAGAGAGCTTGCATTGTGGCCATTCCACGGGCCTGTGAATTCGGCAAGCCAAGCCCGGCGCCATCTGGACGGTTGACAGTTTGCGCCTAAGCATTGTCAGCCTGCTCTTAAAACTATCCTGATTAAGAGACACTTAAATTTCCGGAAGCTACAGGCTGAGGGCTAAGTTGGATTTTTTGGCCCTCAGCCATTCCAGATCAGCTTTAAACCATTTCAGGATTTTTTATTTTATTTTTTAGAATTAGAATTTTGATTTTTAAATTTTTTTTAAAAATGGATTTTTTTTCAATTTTGAAATTTAATTTTTCTGCAAGGACCTGACTATGTTGACAGGAGTTACTCCTTGCACTCCGGAGCAGACTCCCAAGTGGAGCAAGAGACAATAATTTATTTACATAATACTATTAAGCACACTTGTTTTTCAGGCGTGCAGTGGAAGGCTCTGTTTGCTCCAGCAAGTCAGGATCCAGATTGTCTGTCAGAATGATGACAAGAAATAAGACCAAGGCCTCTCCAAGACGTTTTCGAAGGCAGTGGAAAAATATGAGAAACACCACCAAAAGGCACTAGAGAAACGTCTGAAGAAGAGTCTTCAGGAGGCTGAAAAAAACAACAACCAGCCTCCCCAGCTGTGGTGGCACTTTCTCCTGGGCCCATTTTAGCTCTCACTTTGGACCTTTTGGTCAACAACAGGGGCAGTGACAATCTGAGAGATCTACCCTGGTCACCAAGAGGAGCACCTGAGGCCCTTGTTCCTCAGGCCCCGCAACCAGACATCAGCAACGTGACTGATTAAATGTTCCCTGTTCAAGGATGCAGACTCATCAAGCCAAGAGACCCAGATTAGCACCTGAAGCTACCTTCACCCCAACTGCAGCAGGGTTCCATGCAGAAGAAGGCCTTCCTCAGGACATTCCCCCTTCTATGCGGTTCTTGATGTCGGAAGTGATCAGGCAGGGCATCGACCTGTGGTCTCAAATGTCAGGCCCTATCAAACAAGGGCAGCCTCAACCCAGCAGAGGGTCAGGACCATTACTCTCCTGTTTCATCAGACGGCAGCCATTCTTGAGTGCTGTACCTTAATTATATAGTTGATGGATATCAACCAATAACACTAAGAATAGAATTAGTAAGTCTGGGGGTATTCAGTTTCCCCAATGTGTTCAGTATGGGACCAGAATGTACAGTAGAACTTTAGGGAGCAAGAGAACAAATGGATTGATTGATTGATGAATAAATGAATAGGGAGACAAACAGACATAGCTTTTCAGTAGATTTGTTAGAACACTTAGCCTTTTTAGATTAGTTATTCTCTCTTCTCAAAATAGTTCAATTATTATAGTTTAACAGAAATAGAACTGCATTTAATCACACAGAATAACAGAATTAGAAGGGATCTTGGGGGGTCTTCTAATCTGACCCCCCATTGAAGCAGAAAATTCTATACCATCAGATCAATGAAGTGATATTTTAAGACATTTGAAATATTCTCTAGCAAAGAAAATTGTCTTGAGTCATTTTTGTGCTAATATTTTGGTTTTCTCCAGATTAATGAGTTACATATTCTTATATACATCAGAATATGATAATTGATAACCTTTTTTATTTTGCTTAAAGATGGTATATTTCTCAATTCCTTCTTAATTTTGTAAACATCAGATACAGCATTCATTATTTATTTTATTTATTTATTTATTTCTAATACTTATATACCGCCCTTCTCCCGAAGGACTCAGGGCGGTGCACAGCCAATCACAGACCCCAATACACTATACAAAAGTTAAAAACAGATTAAATAATTAAGGCTGTTTAAAAATTTTGCCCCTCCCCCGTAAGATAGTTAAAACCCAAATATTCAAAACCAATTAAAATGTAAGACAAAATTAAAAATCCTATATCAGCCTAGGCCAGCCTGCTCAAAGAGCCAAGTTTTTAACGTCTGAAAGCTCTCAGGTCCATGTTGGTGTGTATCTCTGGGGGCAGACCATTCCAGAGGGCGGGGGGCCCCACAGAGAAGACCCTACTCCTGGGGGCCGCCAGAAGGCACATAGAAGCCGACGGCACCCGAAGAAGGCCCTCCCTGTGGGAACGCACAGGTCTGTTGGAGATCACCGGCAGTACGCGGTCCTGCAGATAACCTGGTCCAATGCCATGGATCACTTTAAAGGTCAGAACCTTAAAGCGAACCCGGAAAACCACCGGCAACCAATGCAGCTCGTGTAGGAGAGGCATCACATGGGAGCTTCGTGACACCCCCATAATCACCCGCGCGGCTGCATTTTGTACCAGTTGGAGTCTCCGGGTGCTCCCCGCAGGGAGCCCCATGTAGAGAGTGTTACAGTAGTCCAGGCGAGAGGTGACAAGGGCATGAGTGACCGTGCGTAAGGCATCCCGATCCAGAAAGGACCACAACTGGTAAATTAGGCGAACCCGATAAAAAGCCCCCCTGGAGACGGCCGTAATATGGTCTTCTAAGGACAGCCGTGCATCCAGGAGGACACCCAAATTGCGAGCCCTCCCTGTGGGGGGTAAAATCTCTCCCCCAATAGCCAGCGACGGAGTCAGCTGACTATATCGGGCCGCCGGAAAGCACAGCCACTCGGTCTTGGACGGGTTGAGCCGGAGCCTGTTCCCGCCCATCCAATTCCACATGGCCTCCAGGCACCGGGACATAGCCTCCACAGCATCATTGGAGTGGCCTGGGGTGGAGATGTAAAGCTGGGTATCATCTGCATACAGATGACACCGCACCCCAAAACCACGGATGATCTCCCCCAGCGGCTTCACATAAATGTTGAACAGAAGAGGGGAGAGGACTGATCCCTGAGGCACCCCACAAATGAGGGGCCTAGAGGTGGACCTCTCCCCCCCGTCAACACGAATTGCGAGCGGTTGGAAAGGAAGGAGGAGAACCATCGCAAGACAGTTCCCCCAATCCCCAACCACTCCAACCGCCGCAATAAGATACTATGGTCGATAGTATCAAAAGCCGCCAAGAGGTCTAACAGGACCAGGACAGAGGAAAACCCCCTGTCACGGGCCCTCCAGAGATCATCAACCAATGCGACCAATGCTGTTTCGGTACTATGCCCGGGCCTGAAGCCCGATTGGAATGGATCGAGGTAAGTCGCTTCCTCCAGGTACTGAGGGAGCTGACGTGCCACCACACTCTCAACAACCTTCGCTAAAAAAGAGCCAGAACCACAGCCTGACCTTGTTGCCATCCAAAGGTCCTCTGATCGGCCACGGGGCCCGCGGAAACACTATCTCCCAGTCTCTTCGGAGCCGCTGATCCCCCCCCCTCCCGGCCCAACCACCTCTGCCACTGGTGGGGGCCTAAGGGGAAAGGAGGCATCGTCTGCAGCTCCGCCAGCCATCCGGGAGCGCCGCCGCCGCTGTACGCCGCTGCCCAACACCAGCAACAGCCGCAGCCGAGCCCCCGCCGCTCAAGGCCGCCATCCTCGTTGCGGGCCGGAGCCGCCGCAGGCATCGCGGGTGTCGCAGTGCCGATGTTGCCACCGCCGCAGTCGCCATTCTCCTCGCCCCCGGACCCCCCCCACCTCTGCCACCGGCAGGGGGGAAACCCAGGGGGAACGGCGGATCCCTCGTCCGCTGCCGTCTCCGTCACGGCCCGAAACCGCCGAGGCCGCCGCACCAATGCCGCCGCTGCTGCTGCCGCGGCCGTCGCTCCCGCCAGCCCCATGGCCTCGGCAGACTCCTGACCAGCTCCTGCTGAAGCCCGCTGGTCTCCCCTGGTCCTCCCCCACCTCTGCCACTGGTGAGGGGACCCAAGGGACATGGAGGCTCACGCCGCAGGCCATCCAGGTCGAAGAAGCTTCCGACGAAAACGTCCGGACGCCATTACATTATATGTAATATATATTACAGAACATTGCAAATGTATGTACTATGTATATTTTCAATTAGTTATAGCTTTTGGAATTTAAATATTTTTATTTGCTCCCCATCCCTTACCCCTTCATGTAATTTTACAGAAATGGAAAATTCAACTTAGATTTAACGTTCTATATAAAAGTAATGAACAAGAGAACTTATTTGTTATTTAGTAAATAATGTATTATATTTTCCTGATACCAAGCCAGACTATAATCACACACTTGGCTGAAATATGTGAAGAATTATTTAATTAGCTGTTTGGAAGAAAGTAAACTTTGTTTTTCTCACTTTTATACTTAAATAGCTAATGCAAAAAATATAGTCTGTCCTTGAGCAAATTCCAAAGCTTTCTGTCCTTCCTCTGTATCAGATTACAGCTTCCATAGTTTCTAGTCAATATTGCCAAATTCTGGGTGGTCTGGCCATGATTTCGAAAGGCTGCCTCGACAATTCTTGAATTTAAGTCACTGACCAGCCACAGTATTATGGAGTCTAATCCCCCTTTCTACGTTTTTTAGGATTTTTAAACATCAGCTTAGTGCAAATATACAGGTAATTCTCAGTTTATGACCTCAATTGGAACCAGAATTTTTGCTGTTAAGTGAGTATCAGTGCCCCTAGAAAACCAGACAGAAAATAAAACAAGATGAACTAATTCTACTAAATTGTAAAGCTGTGTGAACGGAATCTTGCAATCTGACGGCACCAGCTTTCCACCTCCATTTTTAACTACTTCATCCATTATGATGGGTCTTTCCTAAGTTTCTTTCTCTGACTATTAAGCAATTGTAGGCTCTTATTCCTGCTCTTGTCTGATTGTTTCCTAGGTAGCATCTTCCTTTTTCCCGCAAGATCATCCATATATTCCAATATATCACCCTCCCCTTTAGACTCATCCTCCACTTCCAGGTTCCCAAGAGGAATAGGTTGTGGGTTATGAGAACAAAATGCAACTCTGTCACTCCCCTCCTGGCAACTCCCTGCAACCACCTGAGGCATCCCATAAATCTTCTGCTCCAGTTGAGGGTTGAGAAGCAAAGAGTTCCCTTAACTCTAAAATGTTGCTTCCTCTTGGGATGACCAACTTTTTCTCAGGACCTATGATAATAGTTTTGCAAATTAGGCAAATTTTTTTGTGAAAGTTATCAAAGCCTAGCAAGTGATACATACTGTTTGCATTATGTGGGTGTGTGTGGCAAGTGCCACAATAAAATAGAGTGCCCTTTTGTAGATTTGTCAATCCTTTTTTGGATATTGTATAACAAGAAGAGTCCAATTGAGTCAGATCAAATGCACATTTTTTTCTGATTTAACAGTAATTGCCTTATAATTTTTGCAAAACATTTTTGATGTAGTTTGCATGCAAGAAGGTTCTTTGGAATAAACCAAGATACCACTCAGAAAAAGAATACCATATTTATCTAAAATGTTTGCAACAATATTCATGAATCTAGAAAAAAACAGCTTTGCAGTACTGTATCATCTTGCTACTAGTGTAATAAAGTGGCTGTCAGGTGCTTAGTGTGTTATACTTGTTTTTTGAATGAATTAATTAATGTATGTATGTATATGTGTATGTATGTATATATGTGGGTATATGCTGTATGCATGTACTGTATGAATGATGTTATAGCTACAGTTGTAAGTGGAATAGCTTACTTATGGAATGATGGATTAGTTTGTTTAACTAAAACTGCATCTATATCATGCAATCCTGAGACCACATTATTATCTTATGCAAAAAAAAGTATGAATAAAGAAACTAAGTGACGTTTTTACAATTATTTATTAATTAAATAATTCTTAGTAATCTGAGATGGTGAATGTATATTATGTTCTATTAGTTATGTTTCTTCAGAACAGATTGAACTGAACTTGACAGAAAATGTTATATACCTGCAATGTTCAGTGGAGTGGAATTTCAGCAATCAATCTCTAATTGCCATTTTGATAACAGTGGGTAATTTTCCTCCCTGTTAAAATTATTGGGTTGTTTCTACACACTGTTTTCCTCTTTAATAAATCTATTAATATCTAATTTTAATAATATATTGTAAGAGATGACCAAGTGGAGCCAAGATACCTTAATTCAGCCCTTCTTGAATTCCACTGTTATCAAGCATCAATTTGCCTTAACCCTTATTAGATTAGATTCTTATGTACAGATACCATGTAATACATTTGTAGAGCTTTGAACTTCTGTTCCTGGTTACTTAAGCCAGACATTATATGGCATTAGGCTGGATATTGATGTTTACCATCTCTAATTTGTGATTTAGATTTTATGATAAATGTTTATCCAATCCTGATTGATCTGATTTCCAAAGCCTAGTAATACTTTCAATTTTTTTGTTTTTGCATTCTATGGAACATCCACTTTAATTTTTTTCTTTTGTTCAATAGTATCTGATTCTTGGAGACTTCTTGGATTAATGCCTGAAATTTTCTTGGCAAATCAGAAATGATTTTCCGTTGCTTACTTCTTACTAGTGTAATTGCTCCCCAAATTAATTTTGTATACACCTTTTGTTTTATCATTATTAGAAAGCAACAGCTCTTCAAAAAAGGAATGAAAATGTTAAAGAACAAAAAATGAATGATTTGATTATTACTTATGATTTTTCTGCACTAATATACTTTCCTTGAAAGTGAATATGGTGATAATGTGTATGCATGTATACTTTGGGGCCAAAGAAAAATGATTTAGTGGCTGAAAATGACTCTTAATCCTTTTTATAGTTTTATGAAGAAAACCTTATAAAAATACCAATCTACTTCATCTCAATGTTTTATTTAGATTGATTCTCAAAATGAATTAATAAATCTAAATGAATGTAGCAATGTTACCTCATATTTTAGGTATATACATAAGATTTAGGAAGGCTTTCTTTTCCAAAGGTTTTCAAACTATGGATTTATTTGTGCTGGATTAGGAAACCAAATTTGAGGGACAGGCATACATTTTTTTAGGTTTGCACACATGAAGCAAGATTGCTATCAGAGCTTGCTTCTGCTCTACATGAACATATCAGCAACCATTTTGTCTGAGTGAGTAAGACTGAATTCTGACAAGCAAGATTTCTGTCAGAACTTGTTCCTTGCTCTGTTTGGCAAATTGGCAGCTGACTTGTCAAAGCAAAGCCTAGAGTAAGTTCTTCCAGGGCTCCGGTTTTGATTTTATACTTAGGGTTTATCATAGTATAAACTTTATAGTCAAGGTATAATAAAACATTAAAATATTAAAAGGGATACAAATGTTAAAAATTTCAAAAGAGTTAGGGAATGTTACATACTGTTAAAATTGTAAGGTGAAGGGAAGGCTTTCAGGGCACTAGTCAGCCCCATGGTATGTGCTCCTCTATATGCCTCACACAGGATGTAGAGCCGTGTTTGATTCCTTTTTGGAAGGGCAGGAGAGTGGCTGCTTGCCTCACCTCAGGGTGGGTGGGGGTATTCCACAGGGCAGGTGCAATGGCAGAGAAGGCTCTCTTCCCAGACCCTAAGTCAAAACTCTTTAACTAATGGGGTCTGTAGCATATTTCCCCTGTCAGACTGGTGGGATGGATTGATGTAATGGGATAAAAACCATTCTGTAGGTAGCTGGCTCCATGCCAAGGATTTTCTAAGTATAACCAACACCTTGAATCTGACCTGGAATCAAACTGGCACCTAATGCAGTTTGTGGAGCAAACGTTTATATGCATCCTTCTTTGGACACTCAAAATTGCTCATGCTGCCACATTCTGTAACAGCTGAAACTTCCAGATACTATTGAAGAGTTAGTTTCAGATGGAGCATGTTGCAAGAGTCCGATTATGCAAATGTAAGCAATCCCATCCTTTTCATTCAAAAATGTTTTGAATTAATTAATTGCATATTTAAAAATATGCAAAGTTCTATCATTGCTTTAGTTGATATAAATTAAAGCAAAACTGTTAAAAATAAATACTATCTTTCTTGTCCATACTAATTAATTTATTGCAAAAGGAATTGTCATTCTCTTCTTCCCCCCCCCTCCCCCCCCAAGAGATCAGTTATCACAAACTTTAGCATGGAGAAATTTGAATACTCTTGTCTTTGTTTATTTAATCTATTCTGTATTGAATGAGTATATTGATTTTAATATGTTCCTATCCCTTGTATTTCAAAACTGGTGGAGAGATAGCTTAGTAAAATCCCCTAGCCCAGGGGTATCGAAGTCAATTTCATTGAGGGTCGCATCAGGGCAGTGTTTCATCTTGGGGGGGGGGCAGGATGGGAATGGCCAACTTGATGTCACTTGTGTCAGGGGCACCTATGATGGCACCGGTGGGGCTGGAAGGATCCTTTGTAGGAGGCCGTTGCGGCTGAAAATGGAGCCCATAGGGCTGCATACAGTCTCCCCAAGCTCTGTTTTCCCTGACAGAGGCCTCCTTCAATGGAGGGATTGATGGCCTCCTGAAGCCTCTGCCAGAGAAAATGGAGCTCAGGGGGTGCACATAGCATGCCTAGGCCCCATTTTCAGCCTTGATGGCTTCCTGCAACCTTCAGCTAGCAACAACAAACTTCACAAACTTCAACTTCACTGGCAGATGGCTGCAGGAAACTGGCACGTCCGAAAACAGAGCCCAGACGTGCCACATGTGGCTCTCCCTAGCTCCATTTTTGCTGGCATAGGCAAAATGCTGGCATAGGCATTTTTGCTGGCATAGGCATTTTTGCCCTTTGCTGTTTCCAAGGAGGCCCCATGGGCCAAATCAAAGCGTGTCATAGACTGCATCTGGCCCACTGGCCTTGAGTTTGATACCCTTGCCCTAGCCAGATGCGATAGCATATTCTCCTATGTAGCCCCTGGAACAATATTTATGGCTTGTGGCCTATGCATTGTCCAATATTCAACAACAGGTGGTCCATATTATAGTGTTCAGTCTTTGTTGGACATAGGGATTGATCTGCACCCTAAGCCACTACTAGTTTCTCATAAAAGACATTTCCACTGACATCTCTGAAAAAGTTGCTAAATTATTTTCTATCACATTCCCATCAAGACCAATAGGCTTAACATTTCTGGCGATCCAAGATATTCCTGGCGATCCAAGATGGCGACCGGAAGCTCCGATCGAGGGGAGCTCCGCCGAGCGCCTGCTTTTGCCGGCTAAGCCGGCCTCCCCCCTCGGCCCCCATGCCTGGTGGGGGTATTGAGGGGTTTGGAGGCGTCCGGGGCGTCGGACGAGCCGCCAGGAGGCCGCCCGGGCGGTCTTTTTGGCCGGCGGCGGCGATTTTGCAGAGTCCGCGGCTGCCGCGATGGCGGCCGTGGAGGTGGCAGCCACCGCAGAGGCGGCTGCCGTGGCTGCCAACGTTGTTGGGGCTGCCCCAGGGTCAGGGGCTCTTTGGAGGTCCCCTGCCTGGGTGCCAGCGGCCTCGAAGATGGTCCACCTGCGGCCGCTGCGGCTGCCGTGGTTGGTAACAGCGGGCGGTACCGCGGCGGCCACGGGGGGGGGCGGAGGCCTCATCGCGGTCATTTTGCGGCTGAAGGCCCCGCAGCGAACCCGGACCCCACTTCATCTGGCTGCCCCATGGTTGGGGGCTCTTCAGAGGTACCCTGCCTTGATGCCGGCGGCCTGGAGAATGGCCCTGCTGTGGCCGCTGCGGTTACTGCGGACGATGGCAGCGGGCGGTATCGCGGCGGCCGCGGGGGGGGGGCGGATGCCTCGCCGGGGTCGTTTTGCGGCTGGAGGCCCCGCCTCGAACCTGGACCCTTCGTCTGGCCCTGATAGTTCTGCTGCAGCCTCATGCTCTATTTCCACCTGTCCTGTTTCCATCTGCTGCTCCAAGGACTTGGACAATCTGGTTCTGGCCTCTGCGGCTGCTGAGAGGAGACAATTAAAAACTCGTGTCAGCCCAGGCCAGCCTGTTCAAAGAGCCAGGTTTTTAACGCATGCCTGAAGGCCCTCAGGTCCGTGTTGGTGCATATCTCAGGTGGCAGAGTATTCCAGAGGGCAGGGGCCCCCACAGAGAAGGCCCTACTCCTGGGGGCCCCCTAGCGTGGCAGCCCCACCGGCAGCCGTGGAGACAACGTCTGCGTCGACTGGGAGACCTTTGCGATCTTGGACGCGACGTGGACGGCGGAGCTGACAATGGCATCAGGGACGTAAATGGCAGGGGCAACAGCGGGACTGGCCGGCCCGAAGGACGCCGGTGATTTTGAGGGTGGTCCCCGATCCGGCGATGACGAGGGTTAAAAGATCGATCAGTTACTCCTCGGCGGAACTACGGGCTCTTGGGAGGGTCCCCCACTCCCTGAAGTGGCCCTCCGGTCTATTGACGGCCTACCTCAAGGACGGTTCCTGGGATCCAGAGAGGTGGCACGGCCATCAAAAAAGGATTTTTAGGGTTTTTTTTTTTTTTAATTTATTATAACATTTATATACCGCTCTTCTCCCAAGGGACTCAGGGCGGTGTACAGCCGAATCTACCCCAATCAATACAAAAGTTAAAATACGATTAAATAATAGGCTGTTAAGATAAAACCACCCTCCCCCTAAGAATATTAAAACCCAAATTAAGATCCAAATTAAAAGGAGACAATTAAAAACTCATGTCAGCCCAGGCCAGCCTGTTCAAAGAGCCAGGTTTTTAACGCATGCCTGAAGGCCCTCAGGTCCGTGTTGGTGCGTATCTCAGGTGGCAGAGTATTCCAGAGGGCAGGGGCCCCCACAGAGAAGGCCCTACTCCTGGGGGCCGCCAGACGACACATAGAGGCCGACGGCACCCGGAGAAGGCCCTCCCTGTGGGAACGCACCGGTCTGTTGGAGAATGCGGTCCTGCAGGTAACCTGGCCCAATGCCATGGATCACTTTAAAGGTCAAAACTAGAACCTTAAAGCGAACCCGGAAAGCCACCGGCAACCAATGCAGCTCGCGCAGGAGAGGCGTCACATGGGAGCTACGCGACGCCCCCATAATCACCCGCGCGGCCGCATTTTGCACCAGTTGGAGTATCCGGGTGCTCCCCACAGGGAGCCCCATGTAGAGAGCATTACAGTAATCCAGGCGAGAGGTGATAAGGGCATGAGTGACTGTGCGCAGGGCGTCCCGATCCAGGAAGGGCCGCAACCGGTAAATCAGGCGAACCTGATAAAACGCCCCCCTGGAGATGGCCGCAATATGATGTTCTAAGGACAGCCGTGCATCCAGGAAGACGCCCAGATTGTGAGCCCTCCCTGTAGGGGGCAGAGTCTCTCCCCCAATAGCCAGCGAAGGTGTCAGCTGGCTATATCGGGGCGCCGGGAACCACAGCCACTCGGTCTTGGATGGGTTGAGCCGGAGCCTGTTCCCGCCCATCCATCCGCACGGCCTCCAGGCACCGGGACATAGCCTCTACAGCATCGTTGGGGTGGTCTGGGGTGGAGATGTATAACTGGGTGTCATCTGCGTACAGTTGACACCGCACCCCAAGACCACGGATGATCTCGCCCAACGGCTTCACATAAATGTTGAACAAGAGAGGGGAGAGGACCGACCCCTGAGGCACCCCACAAATGAGGGGCCTAGAGATGGACCTCTCCCCCCCGCCAACACAAATTGCAAACGGTTGGAGAGGAAGGAGGAGAACCACCGCAGGACAGTTCCCCCAATCCCCAACCCCTCCAACCGCCGTAATAGGATACTATGGTCGATAGTATCAAAAGCCGCCGAGAGATCTAATAGGACCAGGACAGAGGAGAACCCTCTGTCACGGGCCCTCCAGAGATCATCAACCAACGCGACCAATGCTGTTTCGGTACTATGCCCGGGCCTGAAGCCCGATTGGAACGGATCGAGATAAGTCGCTTCCTCCAGGTATTGAGGGAGCTGACGTGCCACCACACTCTCAACAACCTTCGCTATAAAAGGAAGGTTGGAGACTGGACGATAGTTGTTTAAAACAGCTGGGTCCAGGGAAGGCTTCTTGAGGAGGGGCCGCACCACCGCCACTTTCATTTTCACCGCCACTTTTTAAACTTTTTAAATTTTTATTCAGGGTTTTATCGAGATTGGGGAGGGTTACTAGGAGAGGGTTGGGGGATGGTAATTTATTGGGTTTAGGGAGGATACCCGGATCGGGTTTGGGAGATAGCCCGGGGGGGTTTGGAGTCAGCCAGGCTGGAGTGCACGTCTGGGAGGGCCCAGAGGGTCGTGAGTTGTGGGGGCGAACACAATTCGGACAACAGGGGGCGGGTTTCATTGGCACCATAAGTGGGAGGGGCAGATATGACGGGGGTAGAGGGCCATATCAGGTTAGGGGATCGCGTGCCCGCTGTCTCCAAGCAGTGGCGCACTCCGACCCTCCCGACCCGTCTGGCAGGCCTGGTTGTGCAGAGTCTCAGGCCCTGAGTACCCGGTTGATGTTATGTAATGCTAGGTCCGTCGTTAACAAGGCCCCCCCTGATTTGCGATCTTATTCAGGAGGGGGGCGCGGACCTGGCTGGGGTCACCGAAACCTGGTTGGGCCCAGAGGGTGGTGTTCCTCTGGTAGAGATGTGCCCACCAGGTTTCCAAGCATTCCATCGACCAAGGTCTCAGGGAAGGGGTGGTGGGGTGGCGGCGATTATTAGAGAAGTCCTTTGTCCTAGGGAGGCCACTGTTCCTCAGACGGCTGGTTGTGAGTCTCTCTTTGTGAAGTGGGGTCAGGGGGTTCAGATGGGCCTCTTGATAACGTACCTGGCTCCCTGCCATGTGTCATCAGCCTTGCCCGGGCTCCTCGAGGTGATAGCCGGCTGACGGTTGAAACCCCCAGGCTTTTAGTCATGTGGGATTTCAACCTGCCTTTGCTCGGGGAAACCTCTGGGGTGGCCCGGGAGTTCCTGGCTTCCATGACGGCCATGGATCTGACCCAATTAGTTTCTGGCCCCACTCACACGGGGGGACACACACTGGACCTGATTTTTGCCTCTGGTCAGTGGTTGAATGATCGTGCTGGGGACCTAGTGATAAAACCCTTGTCATGGTCCGATCATTCTCTTCTTAGACTGGACTTCTGTGCCGCCATCCCCCATCGCAGGTAGGCGGAACCGAGGAGATGGTTCCACCCCAGGCGCCTGATGGATCCTGAACGGTTTCAGATGGAGCTTCGGCCATTTCCTGAAACTCTGGCTCATAACTCGTCCACAGACTTGGTGGCCACTTGGGATAGGTTGGCCGCTGAGGCTCTGGATCGAGTTGTGCCTTTGCGACCTCTGACTCGGCACAGATCCCATTTGGCTCCGTGGTTCACGGAGGAGCTGAGGGGGATGAAGTGCCGGAAAAGGCATCTGGAGGGCCAGTCGTGCCGATTCTGACCGGACACAGGTGAGGTCCTATATTAGGACCTACCTAGTGGCGATAGAGGCGGCGAAGCGTTCACACTTCTCCGCCCTTATTGCGTCGGCAGAAAATCGGCCTGCCACTCTGTTTAGAGTGACCCGCTCTCTGCTTGAGCCGACAGCGCGGGAGGACCTCTTGCAGGGTAGGGCAGAAGAGTTTTCCCGATTTCTGCATGATAAAATCGCTCAGATTCGGGATGGGCTGGACTCCAGTTGAGTGGTCCCGGGGGAGGAGTTCGATCCTTTGACCGCTGAGGGTGTGGACAGATTACTGGGGAGGCTGAATGCCACCACATGTTTACTGGACCCGTGCCCTTCCTGGTTGGTTTCTACCTCCAGAGAGGTGACACGAGGCTGGCTCCAGGGGATTGTTAACGCTTCGTTGACGGAGGGGGCGCTTCCGACCGCCCTGAAAACAGCGGTGGTGCGGCCCCTCCTCAAGAAGCCTTCCCTGGATCTGGCTCTTTTAAATAACTATCGTCCCGTCTCCAACCTTCCCTTTGTGGTGAAGGTTGTTGAGAGTGTGGTGGCGTGTCAGTTCCCTCAGTACCTGGAGGAAGCATTCTATTTAGATCCGTTCCAATCGGGCTTCAGGCCCGGGCACAGTACCGAAACAGCATTGGTCGCGTTGGTAGATGATCTCTGGAGGGCCCGTGACAGAGGTTACTCCTCTGTCCTGGTCCTGTTAGATCTTTCAGCGGCTTTTGATACTATCGACCATAGTATCCTATTGCGGCGGTTGGAGGGGTTAGGAATTGGGGGCACCGTTTTGCGGTGGTTCCCGTCCTTCCTCTCGGACCGCTCGCAATTTGTGTTGACGGGGGGGGAGAGGTCCACCCCTAGGCCCCTCATTTGTGGGGTGCCTCGGGTCGGTCCTCTCCCCTCTTCTGTTCAACATTTTTGTGAAGCCACTGGGAAAGATCATCCGTGGTTTCGGGGTGAAATGTCATCTTTATGCTGACGACACTCAGCTTTACATCTCCACCCCAAACCACCCCAACGATGCTGTGCAGGTTTTGGCCCGTTGCCTGGAGGCTGTGTGGAACTGGATGGGCGGGAACAGGCTTCGACTCAACCCTTCCAAGACTGAGTGGCTATAGTTTCCGGCGGCCCGATATAGTCAGCTGACTCCGTCGCTGGCTATTGGGGATGAGATCTTGACCCCCACAGAAGGGGCTCGCAATCTTGGTGTCCTCCTGGATGTACGGCTGTCTTTGGAAGATCATATCACGGCCGTCTCCAGGGGGGCTTTTTATCAGGTGCGCCTGATACGCCAGATGCGGCCCTTTCTCGATCGGGACGCCTTACGCACGGTCACCCATGCCCTGGTCACCTCCCGTCTAGACTACCGTAATGCCCTCTACATGGGGCTCCCTGCGGGGAGCACCCGGAAGCTTCAACTGATACAAAATGCAGCCAGGCGGGTAGTTATGGGGGCGTCGAAATACTCCCACGTGATGCCCCTCCTGCGCGAGCTGCATTGGTTGCCGGTGGCCTTCTGGGTTCGCTTTAAAGTATTGATTTTGGTCTTTAAAGTGCTCCATGGCATCGGACCAGGATACTTACAAGACCGCATTCTGCCAGTAGTCTCCCACCGACCAGTGCGCTCCCACAGAGAGGGTTTCCTCCGGGTCCCGACGCCTTCTATGTGCCGCCTGGTGACCCCAAGGAATAGGGCCTTCTCTGTGGGGGCACCCGCCCTTTGGAACGGGATGTCCCCGGGGCTACGAACGACCACTGACCTGAGGGCGTTCAGACGTGACCTGAAGACCTGGCTCTTTGAGCAGGCCGGCCTGAGCTGACTCAAATGGGATTTTTAAATGGGGTTTTAGATTAGTTGGGGTGGGGTACAAAAGTTTTAATTTATTTTAATCGGGGGTTTTAGATTTTTATTGGGGCAGCCTATAATTTAATTTTTTTTTAACTCTGTCTCTGTTTATATGTATTTTAGTTGGCTGTTCACCGCCCTGAGTCCTTCGGGAGAAGGGCGGTATATAAAATTTATGAAATAAATAAATTTCCTAACTAGACTGCTGTTTTAGTGAGATAAAATGGCAATTGTTCATTGTTAGCTATGGTTTTACTGTTTACAGTATTTTAATACATCGCTATTTGAAAATCTATACACATACCTCTGAATATAAACACATAATTTAAAAATCTAGAATGCTGGACATGTGTTTAAACTTGCATTCTGCCATTGACATGTTGCTGTTTTATTATAAATTAACTGTTTCATTGGCATTTGCTTTACCAAAAAGCATGCCTTGTTCAATTAATATTATTAAAGCATCTAGGATGTTTTTTTAAACAATGGTAATTTTTTTAACCAGTGGTAATTACAGAATGGTAATCGCACTAAAAACATTTGAGGTATAGTGAGAGACTTGATAGTTAGACATGTATTTGTGTTAGCATTTTATGCCTTTTTGTGAATCCCCATATCCTATTCCTGTTCAAGTGGGCCAGACTTTAAACACATAGTCAACAAGAAAAACTTAAACAGAAAAAAGGGCAGGACTCACAACTCTATCCCACCCATTGTAATTTCTGATACTCTTGATAACAGAGAAATATTTCTATTATATACGGGATCAACATATATATAGAGAGATACGGATGAAAATTTGGATGACATACATTTCCATGAGCATATTATGATAAAAATACAATATAGAAGAAGCTTTGCAAAAAGAAAACTGTTTTAGATATAAAATGTAAAATAAAATCAAATGAAATTGTTCCTTAAAAATGCAAGCAAAAGATCAAATATTCCTTGTCAAATTGGAAATATTTTATAGATGGAAATGATTAAGTATTAGTATATCTTAAAAATTGAAACTGAGAAGAGATTAGATAATTCAGTAAAGTGCTGATCCAATGCATATTACTAAAAATGAAATACTTAGCAGTATAGGGGAAAAAAGATAAGGTCTTTGTAATTGCTTTTGAAGTTCTCAGCCTGGAATATTACTGAAAATATAAAGGGCAGCCACAACATGTAGCATGTTGAAGAAACTTAAAATATTTCAGAACTAAAAGAGCAATAAAGAGTGAAAGAGCACAAAGACTCTTTTGAAGTAACAACAAATATTTCTGTCCAAAGAGGGTTTGCAGAGATGGTGTCTAAAATTTATGCCTGTCTTACAGGGTTTTTTAAAAAAGAATCTATAAGCTACTACACAGAAATAGTAAATATATTTCCAAAATTGCAGAAAGATGGTTGTGTTTGTATCTTACAATTGTGTCAGCTGCAGCTCACTCTGGAATCCAGTGAAACATACTTACAGTCTCAGGTACCTACATTTTCGCATAACTTTGTACAGTATATGAATGTAAAAAAAACCAAAAACATACATCTGTCCATCCCTATCTTGAGTCAAATAATGTTTGGTGGTTAGAGTATTGTTTGGGAAAAGAGTCGGTACATGCACTTCCTATTTGAAGTACATGTATGTCTTTTGTACTTTAGAAAATGTGATTATTTCATCTCAATAATTATTGAAGCCAGTGCATATGTAGGGATGATTTTTCTCATTGCTCACATTTTTAAACATGGAAGGGAGGAAATTACTCTTTTTTTTTTTTGATAGGCTGCAAAGACCTTCAGGAAGGATTTTATCATCTGCTACTAATCACATCCTTGACTCTTCATTGTGGCAATGTCCTTGACAGGCTTCAGCCAGTTCTTATCAGACTCTTCATTTCTCATGGAGAGCTTGCTTTTTTACTTCAAAGCACCTTAATCTACTAGTAATATTAATCAAATAACTTCATAGTTAGTAAAAACTTTAATCAAAGATGCCTCCCTCTGCTGCTGCCATCAATCTTGAAGGTACCTCAGTGCCAAGCCGCAAAAGCTTTAAAGATTAAAGTTTGAAGTGCATCTAGCAATCTATTGACAACCAGTATAGGACCACAAAATTGTTGTTGTATGGTCATATACCCAGCAGCATTGTATTCTGAAGAAATTGCCGTTACTTAATAATCCTGAAAAGTAGCCCCATATGAAGTTAATTACAAGAGCGATGGAAGCTTGAATTTCTTAGCTAGGTCATTCTGCTTTAAACAGAGGCTGCAACTACCACACTAACAAAGTTGGGCAAAGAATTATCAATCCATGGGCCTATCTGTGTCCTCAGTAGTAACCATTAGTCAGAGAAACTGATAACAGTAAAGTATTGAATTTATCTTCCATCTGACTCACAGTTAATGTAGTGGGCCCCAACTTTTGGTACCAGGGACCGGTTCCATGGAGAAAGGTTTTTTCATGGACCAGAAAAGGCATGGTGCCTGCATCCCGTGGATGGGGCTTTACTTGTTTGTGTAGCCTGATTGCTCGTAATACCATGAACTGGTGCAGGTCTATGGACTGGAGATTGGGGACCTCTGCTCTAGGTAATTTACAAATCATTAAAAATTCTTCAAAATAAGAAAACAGCAAAATATAAAATAAATAAGAAATGAGAAAATTGGGTAGGGAAAAATTAAAAAGAGGGTTTCACTTAGTCAAAGGTCTAAGTGAAAAGCTAGATGTTCAAGCCCTTTGAAACACAATCAGGACAGAGGAAGATTTTCACAGTATTTCTGGCCACAACCATATAACAAATATAATTAAATGATGTCTGTATATTGATAAGTATACTCACATTATAGGTTCTGATAGTATTAGAAATTATCAGGGCAAGGTTTCCTGAACCTAATCTTGTCCTGAACCTAATCTTGTCCTGAACTGCCAAATTATATTTTCCAGCAGTTTGATGTACATGATAATAGCATAGATGAGAGAATCAAATTTTAGAATATCTTGTATACAGCCATACACTATTTTATCATGCCCACCAACTAGAACAGGAGTGTCAAACTCGTTTCATTGAGGGCTGCATCATGTTTGTGTTTGATCTCGAGAGGCTGGTGTGTTTGACTGGGGGGGGGGGGTGGCCAGCTTGACATCACTCATTTTGGAAGCACCTGTGGTGGCTCGACAGGGCTGGAGTGATCCTCCTGCGTTTTTGCTGGCAGAGGCGCCATGGGCCTGTCCTTCGCTGTTTCCAGAGGATATCATATAGCATTGAGGATATCATTGATCCTGACCGAATCTCACCAATTCCATTTACAGAAATACAAACTTGCAAGAAACCTCCACCATGCTTCATTGTTGCCTACAGATACTCTTTATTGTGCCTCCTACTTCATCCAAATATTTCAAATTTTGGCTCATCAAGTCCAGATCACCTGCTGCCATTTTCTGTACCCCAGTTCCTATGCTTTGTGAATAGTTGAGTTGCTTAGCCTTGTTTCCACATCAGAGATACAGCTTTTTGGTCACAGTTCTTTCATGAAGACCACTTCCGGCAGACTTCTCCAGACTTCTCCAGTAGATTGGTTTACCTGGGTCCCACTAGTTTTTGCCTGTTCTGCTGATGGCACTGCTTGGCATCTTCCTATGTCAAGGGGAGGTGAACATGAAGTGTTTGTCATCTGCTGCATGAAGCTTCCTTGGCTGACCATTACATCTGTAGTTCTTGACATTGCTCGTTTCTTTTGCCAAAAGAGCTTGAACAGCACATCTTGAAATCCCAGTCTGCTTTGAAATCTTTGCCTGGGAGAGGCCTTGCGGTATAACTACCTTTTGTCTTGTTCCTGTGTTGTTTTGCCATGGTGTATGATCTGTGACATAAAACTGTCTTCCACAACCTCATCTTAGTAGCAGGGTTTAGCTGTACCTCACCCAGTTTTAAACCTCCCACACAGCTGTTTCTGTTTCAGTTAATGACTGTATTTCAACCTACATATGAAATTGAAGATCATTAGCACCTGCTTGGTATAATTGGTTAATCATATACTTGACTAATCCTACAAAATCCCTGACTTTATGTAAGTGCACAAGTGTAAGAATTGGTTTGAAGCCAAAGGGCACTCACACCAAATATTGATTTGATTTGGATTTCTCTTCTGTTCAGTCACTTTGCATTTTGTAAATTGATAAAAAATAAATTATTTAGCACTTCTATTTCTGAAAGCATTCTTAATTTACAGCATTTTTGCATGACTGTCTAAATCTTCTGCATAGTACTGTATATATTCTATTTTGATAACCTTCCTTTTATAGCATTGCTGAATGTTTAATGCAAACTACTAACACGTAAAATTTAGCCAGACATATAGAGAAAGAGACTTTCCATCAATGTTGACTTCTGGTAACTGTCTGACAAGTCCCTGTAGTTCACTTGCAAGATTTCAGAAAATCTAGCCTGCTTTCTCTGGCTCAGAGAGAATTACTGGCCCAAAGTCACCTAGGTAGCTTCATGCTTAAGGTGTAACTACTTTCCCAGTTTCAATCCTGGTGTGTTAATCATTGCATCAAACTGATTCTAATCAAAACTTAAAACTACAAGATGTTTTAAGTGTTTTAAAATGTTTAAACTTTTTGCATTATAGGAGTAATTCTGGACTTGGTACAGGATGGTCATAGTTTTAACTTCATTATCAGTGTGAGTTGGTATGGAGCCAATTGAACATCTGTAAAGCAAAGTATATCTGCTCAAAGGTTTAACATAAATAAATTACAATTTAGTTTGAAATGGCCACCCAGAATCTTTTGAAAAAGAATTTGTTTATAATTCAGATTAAAACACATTTTTCTAAAGGAATATTACAAAATGTAGTTGTGTCTATCTTGTGTCCTTGAAAAGTGCAACTGTGCCTTTAAAAAAATATGCAGTGAGTCACCCCTGTTCTCTTGGTAGATCCTTAATTTGCCAGCAGTAAAGCTGCTTGAATGATATAATAGAACATTCCATTTCCTGTTCCCTTGCTGACACAGAGCAGTGTTTCTACTGACAGTGATCTAATCAGAGTGCAGCAAGAATCATGGCAATTTGATAAAACATGATGGAGACAGCAGCTGAAATGGAAGCATATGTTTTAGAAGACATTCTTGAGGTAGGAACTGGATTTTGTAATAATGTAGGGTACAAGGAGGAACCAAAAAATGTAAAGTCTCTTTAGAAGGATAGCCTGTGCACCAAGAGCTTTTTACGTGTTTGATGTGCCAATATTGGTTTGCAGTGCAGTTAGATCAGTTGAGAATCAAACATTATTGTAATACTTGGTTATAAATTATAGAATAGATGCAGAAGGAAGGAGGAAAATAAATTATTTGGATTTTGAATTTCATATTATGCCTGCCTGCTTATGACCTTTAGAATAACTCATTAGAAAGGTAACTGCAAATTATGAGTATATAATGCTTTGTACAGTAGAATTAGATTCTAGCATATTGTATTGTAATAAAAAGATGAAAACTATTTTCCGTGGCAAATAATTATTTCATATCAGCAGTCACATAGTTCCACTTAAGAGGTAACTGGAACAGTAAATTACTGAATAACTATGTACTGTATTCCACATAGAGAAGTTAAACGTATTAAGATTCCTGGCTTAATAGTTTGTGATCTGCTTCATGATCAGGTTATTATTTTTGATATCTGGTGAGGGAATTATATTAGCATGCAGATTATTGGAATTCCCAATTAGTAGTAATACTGATCTTGGGGGATCTTGAACTTCTCAGTAAATAAAATGTTGCATGATCAATGAATATTTTTCTGTGTGAGAGAATGATTGCAAAGTTAAGTGTGATGGGGATAATACTTCAGAGACAGGTTTATGCTTCTGGAATTCGGAAAACATACACTTAAATTCTGATTATTATAAAGTTTATTTTCTATGCAGTATTACTCTATGTTTCTCAGTACATCCTTAATTATAAAATGTAATTGGCTAGCTGCATTTTACGTATAGGAATACTTCTGAAGAGTTTACATATAGCTGCTTCTCCTGAGTACTAATGGATATTCTTTTTAAAAAATACAGTTAAAAGGGAAAGTAAGGAGTATTTAAATATAATTTTATCTCTTTTTTTACGAAGTTCACTGCTGTCTTCTATTTTAAACCTTGTGTAGCACTTTGATTTTGTGAATACTCCTCATAAAGACGACATCTTGTATTTTTTTATGAGCCTAGATTGAAAGTTGCTTTATGAAACAATTTTTCTTAGTCTATTTTAAATTGAAGAAATGTATGTAATTATGAAATGAACACAAAGCATAACTTTAAACAGTAGTATAACCACTACTTAAGAATTATTAAGTAATTGTTAAATTAAATAATCAGAAAAAATACATAGAACAGTCAAGACATGCTGAAATTATCGGACTGCCTCCATTGGGACCTGGTTGCAAACAAGTGCAAAACATTGGTAGTTGTATCTGCTGCCTTGTGGGAAAAGTACAGGTGAAAAAGCAATTATAGTAAGAATTTATTCTATGTAATTTACTTCATTGGTAATCATTGACAAACTTACAAACAATAGTTCTATTTCTAAATTATAGTTGCTTTTGCAACATTTGGTGGATTAATTGAATGTAAGAAACAAGAAACCTAAGTTTCTTGTTTTGTCTAATAAATGAAATGTGAATGAAATTCTGGCACTTAATGTTTGGATATTGTTATTGTTTTCTGATAACAGAAGCAGAAAGCAAGCCAAAGACATATCTAGACCGTTGGGCAAAGGATAATTTTGCAATGTTAAAATTATTTCCATAACTTAATGATGGGAAAAGTAATGTATATATATGTTATCAGTGTCAGTATTATGAAAATACTATTAATACCAATTGTAGGTTGACAAATAACATACACATTATTGAGATTCCAGGGACTGAAAGTCACCAATGATTAAATTTTTTAATGTTTTTAAAGGGTGGAAAATACTTGTTATTTTATATTACAATTTATAAGTATTGTTTAAATTTATATGCCACCTTTCATTCACTATTTCAAGGCTGTATACATAGCACTTCCTCCTTCCATTTATCTTGAAAGCAACACTTGATGAGGCAAATTGGATTGAGAGAGAATGATTGGCCTAAAATCAGTTCAGTGAGCTTTTGTGGCTTAGGTAAATTTGAACTCCCAAGTTTAGGGTTGTCATATATATTTAGGGTTGTCAGATACCTGAACAAAGGAAGATAGACAGCTGGAAAGAAATAGAACAGGAAAGGCAAAACACACTATTTAATATTTGAGTGTACATTCATTGGAGAGAAAGAGATTACAAGTGAGTAAGCAAACACCTAGTGGGGAATATACATTGAGAGGAATGTGCTAACAACATTGAAAGCAAGCCAAGTCTTTAGCCTGTTACTGATTGTTTGCCTACTTGTCAATTTTAGGTAGAACTTGTTAACTTGCACTTAGTGCTTCTTAGGGGAGAAAAGCTATTCAGATACTCAAAAGCCACACAATAATTGATTTTAAGGCTATGCCTGCCACATAGAGGACAAAGAAGAGGACATATCCTCTGTTAGTCAAATCTCTGGTATCTATTCCAGTCCAATGCCTTAATTGTTATGGCTCCCACATTTTGAATATGATGTTAAAATTGAATATTGGTATCAATTAGACAGCCTATTAAGTGAATAATCAGACATATAGTTTATTTTTTATACCGTTCAACTTTCTTAATTCACATACAATATGCTTATCCAGTATTACAAATGTTTACGTTTTTAGGTCTACAACACATTTTTAACAAATTTTGTTATTTTATATGCACTTCTCCCTGAATTATATTAACAAGTTATTTCATTTTACAAAACTAATTTGTTTAAGCAGATTCTTAATTCGTTCCAGGTATAATCTTTTGCATGGACTATTAACTATAACTGATATTTTTCTAAAAATGAAGAGTATAGTACTTGACGGCATCTTTCACACAGATGAAATGTTAATTGCACAGTGTAATTGAGAGATTAAAAAGACTGCAATTTTTAAAATATTTGTAGAAATTCCATTTTTATTAGAGTGGTCAAAAATAAATGCTTTCATGTTAGCTCTGTACGTAGAATTCATTTGTAAAATAAACATGTTATATTTTCACACACCCAAGTAAATAATATTTTTTATATTTGAATTTTTATAGCAGTTCAAATGGAGGCTTCTTATTTATAACTTGCTTTATTGCACAAATGAAAGTGTGAAGTACATTTGTGGAAAACCATTATTTGAATTGATGAATTATCAGTGTAGACAATTCTATTTTATGAAAGGGCCCTCCATTTTTTGGGACTACTGGGGTATATTTGACAATTGGAAAATACACCAGGGATATGCTCACAAAATGGCTGCTGTATGTTATATCCCTGTAGTTTTCAGTCCCCTTTTGTTAAATTTTCATGTTTTTTTCTGGGCACACTAAATACTTTCTTGGACTCCAATCACTTACCATTTTATTATCAAATAATGTATTTGAATCTGCTTCCCATATATGAGATGGAAATAAAAGAGATACTATGATTTTGTTTTTGCAGCATGCCAGTTTCCTCATCTGCAAAGAATGGAATCTCCTGTACTTTAAATAAAACATTTCCTATTGAAAACTATGTTTCTTTAGCACATTATAATAAAATTGCAATCCTACAATACTTCAGAAATAAATTATATTAAAAATAATAGTGCTCTCTTCATCAATAATTTATAACAACATAAACTTAATGGCTCATCATTAAATTCTAGTTAGCATAAAGTGACAGAGCAAGTAGGTTGGTTTCTTTTATCTCCACACTTTCAGTGCTAATCCTTACAACCAATAGTAATTTTAAAAACAGCCATTCTCAAGCTGGTACCCTCAGTTTTTGTTGATTAGGTTGCATTTGATTTTGATTCCCATAATTTATAGTTCACCATAGCCAATCTGGAACAGCTTTTAGGAACAACTGATTCTTATTAACATCATATGTGAAAAATAATGAAAGGAAAAATGTCAAAACAGAAAATCATAATTGTTTTGTTCCTAACAGATACATTTCTATTGGTTTGGGTTTATTTATCTTAGTCATTAAAATGATTAGATTTTATGAATGTTAAATATGTTTGCTTGCAGATATTTCATTATCAAACTAATGATAATGTCAAGGTCTTCACATTTAAAGTCTGAGCTACACATATTCTCTTCTATTAGGATATTAAACTCTTCTCCACTGAGCTGCTCCAAGCATCCAGAGATTGGGAAGTGCTTAGTCTCTGGCACGATAGGCTGAGGTTAATTAACAGGACGCTGTGGCTCCTCCCCGTCTGCTGCCCAGCATCCCCAGTTTTTGCTCAGCCTTGGAGATGGTAGGCAGCATTTCCTTGTTCGGAGCAGGACAACTTTGGTAATCGGTTTGATCATGTTAAATTGCCTTTCCTCGAATGACTCTTTCAAAATTGGCTTCTAACTGATCACAATTGGGCTGAAGCAGTCAGAGTGATCGCGAAGCGTTCAAAACATTCTGATTGCGATCGCACTAGTTTGCCTCCCCTGCTTGCCATTGATTTAGGTGAATTGGATATGTCTTGCTAATTGGATTCCTCCCCACGAGAGTGCAAGGGTGAGAGCGTTGGAGTCTGAACTCCCTTTTTTCACTGTTCTGCTGCTCCTTCAAATATTTGAGGAGCACTTCTTTTCCATTGTGTATTTGGCGCCGATTGTGATCTGCGCCATACTTTAGGGGACAGTCCGCCATTGTTGAGCGTGCGATCCCCGGGCCAGGCCTCAACATGTGGCATCGTGTGGCCTATTTTTCTCTATTTCAATCTGTTGGTGAAGACTGTTTTGTGACTGGCTCAATCCCCAGTCCAGGGGGGAAGCAGCCTTATACATACTTATCTTACTTCATTTCAGCTCCGGCTGGGAGAATTGTTTTTTCCTACAGTTTAATCTGCTTCTCACTGCTTAAATGAAGTAATTTGTTTTCACATCTAATGCAGATTACCAAGACCTGAGGCCTGTGGGATATCTATCTGGAGCCCTGTGTATATCTAAAACAATTTGGAAGCAGTTCTACAATTTGATTCCTGTCTTAGAGAAGACTTTTTATTCAATCCTGTACATAACTATTGTAAATATGTTATCTAGTGTTTTTGTAAATACAGTGATTTTAGGAATTTTTTAAAAAAATAAAAAATAATAAAAAAAAATTGGGAGAGGGAGCGGTATAAAAATACGATACATATATATATGATAAGGAGAGCTGATAAGGAGAGAGCCAGTGGTGTATATGATAAGGAGAGCTGATAAGGAGAGAGCCAGTGGTGTAGTGGCAATTACAACTGCCTCACATGTAATACTTCCCTGGTTCGAATCCCAGTAAGGGTATGGCTAGCTGAAGAGAGCTAACTAGCTCGAAATAGATCTATACTAGTCTCCCTTATTTATTATTTAAAAAATTATCAGCTTAAAAACCTTACACACATATATATATATATATACTTTGTATTACAACACCCTGTTAAGCCCCAATTAAGGGAGAAAGCATACTGCTTTCTTTTCTGTCTTTCGGCTCATCACCAGAGACCATACCGACAGAAAGCTATTTGTTTCGTTGCCTTAAAAACCTTACACACACACACACACACTAGTATTGAGTTCCCTGTCCCAGTGGGGGTGCAGGACCCTAACAGTGCCAACAGACAAATTCAGTTGACATACAATTTGCATATTTTTTTGCAGACTTATTACAATGGCAAGCAAAGGTGGGGCCAAGCCTAGGACCAAAGACAAGTCCCAAAAGTTTAGAGGTCCTTCAAAAGCCGCAGATAAGGATGCCTCCAGAAGCC
Source organism: Bungarus multicinctus (assembly GCA_023653725.1). Classification (NCBI taxonomy): domain Eukaryota; kingdom Metazoa; phylum Chordata; class Lepidosauria; order Squamata; family Elapidae; genus Bungarus; species Bungarus multicinctus. Next base: position 41,829,708 of record CM042840.1, read on the forward strand.
AGAAAGCATTAGAAAGACAAATTACAAGGCACACAAGGGAGAGAGAGAGGGCCTCTCTACCTCACAATGCATCCCCTCAATCTCAGTTTCAAGACACTCACGTACCTTTAGATTTATCCTTACCTTCTCGCCCATCTAATATCATTGAACCCAGTACTTCACAGAATCCAAGGAGAGTTCCAGAAGCTATATTTACACCGACGGCAGCCGGATTAAGACAACAAGAGATCCTTCCAGAGGAGGTCCCTCAAGCATTGAGGTCATGGATGGAGCTGGTGATCAGCAGGGGCATTGCAGCCGGACTTCAACAACCTAACAGGACCAGACAGGTACTACTGTCAGACTATGACAATCAATCAATTCGATCCTTAGTTAGATCGGATCTTAAGTACCCTCAGATACTTTCCCCAAGGGAGCCCTCCTTAGTATCTCATGCACAACATTCTCAGGAGGAGGGTGAAGGCGAGATCAATTTGGATCCTTTAGATTCGGTGTCCATGCAAGATAGTGATGTTCCGCTGGAGGACGGGTCCCCAGGAAGGGACATGTCAGATGATGAAGAGGTCAGACCTGACCAGCCTACTTTTACGGGCCTATTTCATCCTCAGCTGTTCAAATCCCTTCTTTATAAGGCGAAAGCCACAGCTCGACTTGATAAACCTTCACTTGCTCAACAACAAGATCCTCAGGAGCAGTCGGATGACCTCGTTTTTTCTCAATCGGCCAACGAAGACGAAGTTATTCCGGTCCCAAAAATGTTTTCGGATCTACTCCATAAACAGTGGTCCTCTGCCTCAACTTACCCTCCGCCCACAAATTTTGATAAAAAGTTCTTCAATTTAGATCCAGATTTTTCAGATCATCTCAATACACTATTGGTAGATGATCCTATCATTACTTTGGCTTCCCCATTATCTGTTCCCACGGAATCAGAGGATGCCCTTAGAGCTGAGGATAAAAAAAATTGAAATTACTCTTAGGAAGGCTCATCAGTCAGATGTGTGGGCGATAAGGATGGCTACTGCCGCATCCTTTTTCACCAGGACTTCCCTCAGATGGCTTCGTCACCTGAGGGACACTATTCCGAGTTCCAATATCAGGGCGCATCAAGATATTGCCAAGCTCATGGCTGCAGGAGAATTCTCTGCGGATGCCACTTTCAATTCAATAAAATTTTCAGCCCAAGCCATGGCCTCTCAGACGGCGGTCCGTCGGCTACTATGGCTCAAGAATTGGCAAGCAGATTCCAAAAACAAATGGAAGCTGGCATCTTCCCCAATTTCCAGCAAAAAGTTGTTTGGCGCTGCCTTGGATCCCTTGTTGATTGAAACAAGAAATAAGAAGAAAGTTTTTCTCTCTCTCCTCCGTCGTACAGACCCTAGACCCTATCAGCCCTTTTGGTGGAGTTCCTTTCGTCCCTATTACAGGGGGACATCATCCAATAGGTTCCAGAGGGCTCCCAAATTTAGGGATATCCGACAACCAGAAGGTCTGGACTTCGGGGATAGACCTCGTAGAGGAGGATAGGGGAGGAGATCCTTCAGGGGCCCGGGAGGAAAAGGGTTCAGATGTCCAAGATAGCTGCTGTCAATCACTTCCCATTGGAGGTCGATTGAAAAGGTTTGCAGATAGTTGGGATTCCATTACATCGGATTCTTGGGTCTGTGGCATTGTTAGATTTGGCCTGGCTCTAGAATTCTCTTCCACATCCCCGAATTTTTTTATGCAATGCCCTATTTCCAGGGATCCTATTAAAAGGAACCTTATGGAGGCAGCGATTGCTCATCTTCTCGAAATCAAAGCCATTCAACCTGTTGCTAGAGAACAGCAAGGTCAGGGGTTACTCCCTTCTTTTTGTCGTCCCCAAGAGTTCGGGGGGGATGGAGGGCAATATTAGACCTAAAGCGATTGAACCATACTCTGGTTTATCGTAAATTCAGGATGAGCATGTTACAGTCCATTCTTCTTGGAATAAGGGAAGGAGATTTTTTATCTTCCATAGACCTAACGGAAGCATACTTACACATTCCAGTTCGGCCTTCTCACTTCAAATTTCTCAGGTTTTGCTACAATAACAGACATTTTGAGTATGTAGCCTTACCTTTTGGATTGTCATCTGCCCCAAGGACCTTTACAAAGGTTTTGGCGGCAGTAGCCACTCATTTACGGAGTCTCTCCGTCAGGCTACATTGCTATTTCGATGATATTTTGCTATTATCTTCTTCCCTTGAACAGGCAGAATTGGATTTGCAACTAACATTACAGGTTCTTCAACAACAGGGGTTTTCAGTCAATTGGGCAAAGAGTCATTTGGTCCCTTCTACCCGATTATCCCACTTAGGTGCGATAATAGATACAGTTCGGGGGCGAGTATTCCTATCTCCTGAGAAACTGGGAAGTATCAGGTCCTTAGCTCAAAGTGTTAGAACTCTAAAACGAATTTCCCTTGCGGATTTGTCAAAGCTGTTGGGGAAAATGATTTCCTCTATATCTATTATTCCTTGTGCTCGATTCCATGCCAGATCGCTACAATAGTTTTTACTTCCTTACCAAAGATCAGGACGAAGCAATTCCAGAGTCAAGGTGCTGGTCCCAACAAGAGTCCGTCTCTCCCTATATTGGTGGACCGTTCCGACAATCAACAGAGATTGCCTTCTGACCTCACAGGCTGACCATTACCACAGACGCCAGCCTGTCGGGTTGGGGAGCACACTTCCAGACCTTTTCGACTCAGGGTCTCTGGTCAGTAACCGAACAATCAAACAACATCAATTGGTTGGAGCTAAGGGCAGTTCATTTGGCCTTTCACAATCTTCTTCCTCACATGCTCGTGGGTCATATTCTCATACTTATGGACAATGTCACAACCAAAGCTCACATCAACAGACAAGGGGTACACGTTCAAGACAGTTCATGACAGAATCAGAGAGACTGTTCCGCTGGGCAGAAAGGAATTTGAGCTCCATCATAGCGGAACACATTTCTGGGGCGACAAACACGACAGCAGACTGGCTGAGCAGGGCCACGGTCGATCAATCAGAATGGCGCCTGCATCCAAATCTATTTCAGGAGATGATTCGGAGGTTCGATCTTCCGCTTGTAGATCTGTTCGCCTCTCCCGAAAATGCGCAACTCCCCAGGTTCGTTTCGAGGTATCCATCTCAGGGGCGGAGAACTTCAACGCCCTCCGTTGTCGGTGGCCCCAGGGTCTTCTCTATGCTTTTCCGCCTATTCCTCTGATACCCAAGGTGATCTGGAAGTTGTTGGAGGAGAGAGCAGAATTGCTCCTGCTGGCTCCACACTGGCCCAGGAGGACATGGTTTGCGGGCCTCAAGAGGCTGTTCATAGCCGAACCTTGGAAAATCCCACCTCAGAAGGTTCGCCTTACACAAGGACCGAAAGAGCACCCCGAGCCTCAATGGCTACAACTAACCGCCTGGAGGTTGAGCGGAAACATCTAACTCAAGAGAAGTTTTCTGACAGGGTGATCACTACCATTCAGGCGGCTTTCCACGAACTGCATATACAATGCTACGTGGACCATTTTCCATAAATAGTGCACTAAATTTAGGATAGATCCATGCTCAGCGTCACCAGCACAGGTTTTGGAATTTTTGCAGGACGGCCTAGATAGGGGGCTGTCCCCAAACACTTTGAGGAGGCAAGTGGCAGCTATTGCCTCGGTGGTGAGATGGGAAGGTTTTCCATCTATTTCTCATCACCTAGAATAAAGAGTTTCCTAAAGGGCGTGATGAATCTATGTCCTCCCATGATCCACTGTTATCCCACCTGGGATCTCAATAAGATACTTTCAGCTCTTACTGGGAGCCCATTTGAGCCCCTGAGGACGACAAGCCTCCACTATCTCATTTACAAAGTGGTATTCCTTGTTGCAGTCACATCAGCTAGACGCATTTCGGAAATAGCAGCCTTGTCGGTCCATAAGGACTTCTGTATCTTCCATGCGGACAGAGTAATGCTTCGTCCTAATCTCACATTCACTCCTAAGGTAAACTCGGCCTTTCATAGAGCACAGGAACTAATTCTCCTGAATTTTTGTCCCAACCCTTCTCGGGGTCTGGAGCAACAATGGCACTGACTGGACGTTCGCAGGGCCATCCGCTTATACATTCACCGGACGGCTCCTTTTAGAAAGACAGAGGCTTTGTTTGTGTCTTTTCAACCAGCTACTCAGGAACAAAAGGTGTCACCATCGACTATTGGTAGATGGTTGAAGGCTACGATAGCCAAGGCATATGAATCTCATTCATTACAGGTGCCAAAGGTATCACTGCACATTCTACAAGGAGTGCGGCAACTTCGACAGCCTGGGCCACCCAGGCTCCAATCACTGAAATTTGTAGGGCGGCTACATGGGCTACTCCATCGCCTTTTATTAGGCATTATAAAATTGACACTTTTGCTTCCGCTGAGGCCTCCTTTGGCAGGAGGGTGTTGCAGCAAGTCCATTCAATTAGTTTGCTATTAGTACGGGCGGGGATACATCTCCTCGTCTTCGTCAAAAACTGGGGACTCTTGGCAGCAGACGGGGAGGAGCCATAGCATCCTGTTAATTAAGCTCAGCCTATCATGCCAGAGACTAAGCACTTCCCAATCTCTGGATGCTCGTTGCAGCTCACTGAGAACGGGCTTATCAGGTAAGTACCAACGCCCTTTCTAAACACCATCATTATTATAATTTTCTTTATATTTATTTAAATATTTTAAAAAAACTATCTTAAAACAAAATTGTATTAAAGTGATGCTGAAAGATTTGTGAAGCTTTTTGAATTTTCAATATTTCTGCATAGATATGAGTTATAATGCTATCTATTTTCCATACTACTCCTAAACTAAATAAAGAGAACCCGGTTAAGTCAAAAACATAAAGTTTTTACATTTATTTGAAGAAAGTAATCCAAAGGTATCTATTGGTATGTGGCAAAATTATATGAACCTCTAGGATTATTAGTTCATTTAAAGAAAAAAATAGAATCATTTCAATCAATAGGATGATAATCAGCTATATAGGAGACCTGGTTTTATTTAAGGAACAAAATGATCTGTATTTACTACCAAAATCTGAGTTTTGTAATGCAGATATGTAGACATGTATTACAGCATAAAATGAAGAAGATTTTTCAGCACCAGAAAAACATAGTTAATAATCACCAGGCTGGAAAAGGTTACAAAACAAAGAGTTTAGACTTCACCAGTTCACTGTAAAGCAGTGTACTGGTGCTTGATTACTGTATATGCAAATGGTGGCAATTCAACTTCATTGTGACCCTCCCCAGGAGCGGTTGACCAACAAAACTCAGATAAAGATAAACGTGTATAATCAGGTGCTCTCAAAGGTCCTGGGGTAATGTGTAAAGAATTAAATTGCATTGGAGAATGTTAGTATTGATTAGACCAGCATTAGAAGAAGACTGAACAATAAGAAAAACTACTGTCCCAAAAATGGAAGGGAGTGAGGTCAATAGTAGACAGTCTAAGGTTAAAGTTTTTGGGATTTGGGGAAGAAACCACAGAGTCAGGTAGAGTATTCCAGACATTGACCACTCTGTTGCTGAAGTCGTATTTCCTGCAGTCAAGTTTGGTGCAGTTAACCTTGAATTTGTATCTATTGTGTGCTCTTGTTATGTTTGAAGCTGAAGTATTCATTGACAGGTAATTCATTGCAATGTATGATTTTATATACCATACTTAGACCGAAGACGGTGTAATTCAAGGTTTTCTAGATCTAGAATTTCAAGTCTAGTGGCATAAGGTATTCTACAACGAGTAGAGGAGTGGAGAACTCTTCTTGTGAAATATTTCTGGACTTTCTCAACTTTGCTAATATCAGATACATAATGTGGGTTCCAGACTGATGAGCTATATTTGAGTATTGGTCTAGCAAAATGTTTTGTATGCTCTAGTTCAGCAGTTGCCAACCGGTGGGCCGCGAGAAAATTTTGGTGGGCCGCAAAGCAATTAATCCAGGCTGCGCAGAAACACAAGGTTGTTCAGCCCACATGGCCCACGGGAACTCTCCTTGCCCACTCACTCCTTACCCGGCAAACCTGTCTGCTAAGTTGCTATTTTTCCTTTTTCCGACCATCATCTGTTCTGCTGCACCGGGAGATTTAGATTAGCTAGGAAGCAGGAAATGGTTGGATTTCTTGCTTTCTAGCTAAGCACAGCCAAACCTCCCTTAGATTGAAGGTTTGTTTGCAAGGAAATTCAGTTGCAAACTCACGATAAGCAAATTTGACAGACTGAGCTAGCCGATAGTAGATAGATAGGTCACTGAATGATTCTATGAGCAGCTCAATCTGCCTGCTTTGCCTGATTTTGGATAAAAGTTGCTTTTTTAAAATAAAAAATTCAATATTTACGTGTATGGTATGTTGTGAGTTAATTTTGTGAGTTTGCTTACAAGCAAATTTTATGTGGCAGACTGAGCTAGCCAATGGCAGATAGATAGATTTCTGAATGAATCTGTGATTCTGTGAGCAACTCAATCTGCCTGCCTGCTTTGCCTGATTTTGGGTAAAAGTTGCTCTTTTTTTATAAAAATTCAATGTTTATATAAATATTTATAATATTTACATACAAGCCATGCCTAGCCAGTCACATGACCATTTTAGATCCCAGGGACCGTTAGTGGTCCCTGGGATCTAAAACTATGAAATTAGTGGTCCCTGAGGTCCAAAAGGTTGGTGACCCCTGCTCTAGTTAGTAGTGTGATATTACCAGAGAAAAATCTACATAGGATTAGGTCAACAACTCTTAATGCCTTTTTAGCTATGTAGTTACAGTGGGCTCTAGCACTTAGATCATTAGAGATGAATATTCCAAGGTCCTTTACATAGCTTGGATCATTGTAGTTTTCTGTGGTTCGGCTAGGAAATATTGGAAATCTAGGTTTGCAATAATTAATAGAACTATGAATTCTGAGTGTACTAGCAAATTCTACAAGAAAATATCAAGGCATCTGTTTAAACTGAAGTTCAGAGAATATGGATCATGCAACAAGACAATGATTCAAAACACAAGCCATCTGATCAAAGAATGGTTTAAGTAGAAATAAGTTAATGTTTTTGAATGGCCAATGTCAGTTCTGATCTTAATCCAATAGCAATGTTGTGAAAGGATGTGAAATGGGTAGTTCATGTGAGGAAGCCTGAATTGAAGTTCTTCTGTAATAAGGAATGGATGAAATTCCTCAAAGCTGATGTGCAAGATTGATCCACAAATATTGGAAATGTAAGTTGCATTATATGCTGCATAATAATTGAAAGCAAAGCTTCACATACTTCTGTCTCACACAAAAAGGTAGATTTGGATCATTTTCCTCAGTAAATAAAAGAAAAAGTTTAATGTTTTTGTTTAACTGAATTCTGCTTATCTAATTTTAGGACTTAGGGAAGAACAGATGACACTATCTTAAGTTGTGCTTATGCAGAACTACTGAACATTCAAAAACTTTCTCTAACTATTAAGCACCACTGTATATAATATGATATATAATCTTTAACACTTTTAAGAGGTAAGGTATATTTGTTTTTCAATTGGTGACAGCTTTGAACTTCTAAAACCCAGTGGTTTGTGAATTCTAAAAATAATTTAACTGGACAGATAATGCAAAATCAGTACTGCTTTAAATCACATACAGTTGTGAAATATTTGTAATTAAGTATTATTAGAGAGACAAGAATCAAGAAAAGAAAAATTATGAAAATACATTTTTTTAAAAATGTGTCTAGCAATAGCAATTACAAAGTCAGCATATTGCCCCCAACAGTCTGGGTCCTTATTTTACCCACTTTGAAAGGATGAAAGGATGAGTTAACCTTGAGTTGGTGAGAATCGAACTGCAGTCAGCCGGCAGTCAGCAGAAGTACCCTGCAGTACTGCATTCTAACCACTGTGCCACCATGGCTCTTATCTAGTTAGTATCCAATTAGACAAATGCTTGTAATATAATGTAATATAATCCTTAATATAATAATATAATGTAATTATAATATTGTAATATAATGCTTAATATTACATTGTATTGTGGGAGCATAAGAGCTGCTACATTTATTGATACAATACAAAGAGTGAATCTTTTGTTTTCTAAGATAAATATAAAATTTGTCATGAGAATTAAGTCTGTGCATATATTTTGAGAAGTAAAAGGCTGGGAATTGTTATGTTGGATTCTTCTCTCCTTTTAATAGCAAGCATTAGATGTTCTGTTTATAAGAATCATATTAGTAGTCCCTCTACATGGGACTACTCTTGAAGAGAATTTAGAAGCTTCAACTTATGCAGAGTGTGGTGGTGCAGGCAGTTCTTAGGCCTCAAGAATGGTCCATATTACACCACTGCTCTGTGAATTGCACTGGATGCCAGTTTGTTTTGGGTGAAATTCAAGATGGTGGTTATTACCTCTAAATCCCTGCATGGCATGGGTCCAGGTTACTTGAGGAACCGCCCCACCCAGTGGAAGAGACCCCCACACCCAAACCAGCAGAGGAGGCATGTTGCAGACTCTGTCAATCAAGGAATTCCAGCTGGTGGGATCCAGGAGAAGGGCCTTCACTGCTGTGACTTTTGTAGTTCAGAAATCTTATCCCTCAAGGTGACTGATATCAGTCTTCTGTCTTTTTACAAGACCTTGAAGATTTGGCTCTATCTAATTGCTTGGGGCCCCAACAGGACCATCATACTAGAAGTGGTTGATGATTAAGAGGCAATCCCATCTCCCCTCTGCATGTATCCTGTTCCCTCCCTTCCCATTTTTTAACTATAACTTTGCTTTGATTGCAGTGTCCATTTTTATTGTTTTAGAAATGTTTATCTTTCATGATTTAATACTTTTAATGTTGTAAACCACCCAAAATATAATAATCATTTTTGAAAACTGGAATCTGATTTCTTAAGTTTAAGAACATTTTATCTGGTAACTGAAAACTTATTTCATAAATCAGAGTAAATCTTCAACTTTTTTCTGCTTGTGGTAAAATTTTATTAAATAAATAAGATCTTCAGCCTTCAAAGGTAATTACAATAGTTCAAATGTCTAGTAGGTTTCTTAATATTTGAGCAAGTTATAAGTAGATAAAAGTTAATAATTTCTGAAATAATTTGTTAGTTACCAGGTAAAATGTTAAGCTTTAGGAAATCAGATACCTTTTTTCAAAGATGCTTACTACACTGAAGGTAAATGCCAGCATTATCCTAGGATACAGACCAGAATATACCGTAGTAACATGAAATTCAACAGAAGGACTATTAATTGACTGAGGCCAGCAGCCTTGTGAAAAAAGTTTATACATCTGAACTGTCTCTAATGTTGCAAATACTCTACACTAGAAATGCTTAATGCTTCCTGTATATGCAATTGTCATCAGATTGCCACTTCCCAGGATTATGCATCAGTATAAATCAGATTATACTTAAGGCAGGTACTTTGCATGCTTTGTAGTATGTCACTTTCCATTCATTCAGCTGGATAGATAGATAAATTTTGGAACGCAAAATTAGATATGTCATGGAGGTTGGCATGCCCACTGAAGTATTTAGAAGGCATATTTTTACCTACCGTGTTTCTCATAAAATAAGGTCGGGTCTAATTTTTTTTTGAGCCCCCCAAAAATGGCTAGGACATCTTTTCGGGGGTGAATTAATTTCTTCCCTCTCTGCGCACCCTTGCCTAGGGCGCCCTGCAGGCAGCCACGACTTGCCACCAGCCTTTCCTAACGGCTGATCATGGCATAGTGTGGAGGGCTCCCTACCCCTGTCAAGCACCTTTGCTGCAGACCCGGATCAGCGGGTGGATGGCGGTGTGGATGTCCGCCGGCAGCATTTCAGCCGCTTCTCAGGCCTCTAGCTTCCACGGTTCCCGCCAGTGCTGGCGCCTCTCTCACCAGCGCAGTCTCCAAAAACAGCATCTGAGTCACTCCCGCTTTTCCCGTCCCCTTCCCTGCATCAACAGGAAAAAGAAAACATTTTGAGGTACCTGGGAATGCCGTGCGCTGCATTTTGGTTTAATCTCGAGCGGCTGGTTGGGCGTGAGAAGAGCCGAGCGAGCGTCTCTGCTGCTGCTACCCTTGGTGCTCCAGCCTCAGGCTCTGCAAGTTTCCAAAAGTCCCGGTGCACAGCTCGTTCCTGCATTACAAGTGCACCCAGGCCGTGCTGCAGCCAGCGCCATCTCCAAAAACAGCGGCAGCAATGGCGGGAACTGGAAATTATGGAGGCGGCTCCCCCACCCAAGAAGCGGCTGAAACGTTTCCACTGTTCCTGCCGCCGCTGCTGCTGTTTTTGGACACGGCGCTGGCGAGAGAGGGACAGCTGCAGCCTGGCCTGGGCGCGCTTGGAATGCAGGAATGAGCTGCGCACCTGGACTTTTGGAAACTTGCAGAGCCCGAGGCTGGAGCACCAAGGGTAGCAGCAGCAGAGACGCTCGCTTGGCTGGCTCTTCTAACGCCCAACCAGTCGCTCGGGATTAAACCAAAACGCAGCGCACAGCGCTCCCAGGTATCTCATTTTTTTCCCTGTTGTTACGGGGATGGGGGGAAAGCGGGAGCGGCTAAGACGCTGTTTTTGGAGATGGAGCTGGCGAGAGAGGGACAGCTGCAGCTTAGCCTGGGCGTGCTTGGAATGCAGGAATGAGCTGCGCACCGGGACTTTTGGAAACTTGCAGAGCCCGAGGCTGGAGCACCAAGGGTAGCAGCAGCAGAGATGCTCGCTTGGCTCTTCTCACGCCCAACCAGCTGTTTGGGATTAAACCAAAATGCAGCGCGCAGCGCTCCCAGGTACCTCAAAATTTTTTTTACTGTTGTTGCAGGGAAGGGGACGGGAAAAGTGGGAGTGAGTGATCAGCCAGACGAGGACCCTCCTGTGGACATGTAGGCTTTGGTATGTCCCATCGTGGGCTCTCGCAGCAGCATTGAGGAGAATGGGCGTTGGTAAATTTACCTGAGAATGCCCTTTCTATCTATGCTACTAGAGAGCCCAGCCCCTCCCTTGTTTTGTCCGGACCATGGTAAGATATGTTAATGTTCAAGATTCTGTTTGGCTTTCAGAGACACTTACTAAAGTCTGTCAAGTACCTTTGCCAAAGCTGGGGAAACTCCCACAGGCAGTCCTTTTTATACTAGACAGACCTAGCTTGATGATGTCATCAGGAGGAGTCTAACTCATCCTGGCTCTCTAGCAGCATAGATAGAAAGGGTATTCTCAGGTAAATTTACCAATGCCCATTTTCATTATTAACATACCTTAGTGGTCACTAGAGGACGAGTGCTTCTATGGCATTTAATAATAGCAATAGCATTTAGATTTATATACCACTTCACAGTGCTTTTACAGTCCTCTCTAAGCAATTTACAGAGTCACCATATTGGGTCCTCATTTTACTGACCTCGGAAGGATGGAAGGCTGAGTCAACCTTGAGCCTGGTGAGATTCAAACTGCAAAACTGCAGGCAGCTAGCAGGCAGCAGAAGAAGCCTGCAGTACTGCATTCTAACCACTGCATCACCATGGCTCTTAATAAGTTATAAGGTTTCCTAATTTAGGAAAATATTAATTCAGCAAAAGAAATTTAAACAAGTAATATTAAAGGTAAAAGGTCTTCTTGGAAGAGAAAAGTTTAATTATGTTTATGATTATTATATTAAATTTATATTTTATTATATTACATTACATTACATTATATTATATTATATTTATTATATTTGTTATGTTATGTTATGATATCTACACTATACTACACTATACCCAGGAGCAAACTGACAGCCAGTTCAGCTTATGTAGTAGAGATGTTACATGCACAGCCCTAGGGATGCCCAAAAGTGCACCATTGCATTCTGCACCAGCTGCAGCCTCTGATACTCTTCGTTTGCTTTATTATATTTGTATGTTGTCCATCTCATGGTTTGAAGTGACTCTGAGTGGCCTCTTCAAGGGACAGACCAATGCAGAGGACATTTCAGTAGACAATACCGGAGATGACCAGAGTATGAATGACTGAAAAAAGATACTGTCTTCTGATGTAGGCACGAAACATGCCAAGTTTAATGTATCAGGTGCAAGTATTTCTGGCTGTCCTATTAACAATTAAACATACACCAATATCATTGGAATTATGCCACTGCAATGAATTCTGCCTAAAAACCTAATTTGATTCATAATGTAGCAACTAGTTGATCAACGTATTTTATGGTATTATTGGAATTTTTATTAGTTCTCTGAGTTTAGATTAATGTATCAAGACTCCAAGATCCAAAGATATGCCTCTAATTATGATCTTGCTGAAATCAATTGGAAGATCTTTTCCAGGAGGCTTAAACTTACAAAAGTTGGCTACTTCCATATTCATAAAGTGATATATTCCATATCAGTCCCAAATTGAAGAACATGCTAAATTTAAATTGCTTAAATTTAATTTAAATTTTAAATTGCTCTAATATATGGTTCTAATTTGACAAACCTACTCTTGTTTCTTTTTCAACATGCTACAGTATTCGTTCATTTATTACAAATTTACTTTTTGATGTATAAAGCCTTATTATGTTTGCCTTATTTTACAAATGTTAGCAAACTATAGAAAGTCATAATGAAATCATTGTAACAAATTTTGCTGCATTTATCAATTATATCTTCTGGACAATTGCATAATATTTTTTTGATAACTTAAAATAATTTTCATTTTTGCTTACTTAGGAGTACAATCAGAGTGTAAGCTACTATATAGTTCAGTGTCGGTCATAGTAAATGTTATTCCTGTGCAAACATTTTTCTATATATTAATAGTTCAAGTGCTGGTGGAATTCAAGTGCTTTTCACAGGTTTTAGCTTATAGAATTCGGGCTAAATGAACTATCTTCCTAATGCAGGAGTAAAATAGTAAAACAATTTTGGCTGTTTTACAACCCATACAAAACAATTGTGTCTCAAGAGTCTAAATGGAATCTTTAAAAAAAATCTTACCCATCTCATCTCCTTTATTCAGGAATTCTATCACATTTTGATATAACATGGCATAGGAAAATAAAGTAATGTTAAATAAGTAATGTTAAGAGTTTAGTTAGATTAGAAAATAGAAGAAATGATAGAAGAGTTAGAAAAGAGAAGAAATGATATAGTTCTCAGTAAGTTAGAAAATAAAAAAGGAAAGTAGTAGTTAGAAAAGAGAAGAAATAATTATAATTCTGAAATTTCATAAAACTGGCCAGTAGATGGTTTGGAAACTGATCAACATAGTTAAATTTTTTTATATGTAGAGACCTTTGTTTCCATATAAACATATGTATTAAAATTCATTTTTTCCTCCCAGGTGGAATCATTTATTTTGGATCAGGATGATTTGGAGAATCCAATGCTTGAGACAGCTTCAAAATTGCTATTGTCAAGTACTGCTGATGGTGCTGATCTCAGAACAGTAGATCCAGAAACCCAAGCTAGATTAGAAGCTTTACTAGAAGCTGCAGGTAAATATACACCACTGATTTTTGAAGAACAATTAATTTACAGAATATCCATAAAATAACAGTGGATTTTTGAATATTTTAAGTATTATTAAGTTTATGTATTATCTTTATGTTTTGAACAACATTTTGTATAATACAGCCTCTTCCTTGTTTAGAAATTACAATCTGTTCCATCAATTTTGTCATTAAGTGGTCACTAAAGAAAAAAAGAGCAAGAGAGAAAAAGATTCTGTGAAGATCACTGGTTACTATCATCTCATTCAAATAAAATAATCTCTATAGTTTCCTCTGCCTAACTTTTTTTCCAGGGAGGGTTTTACCCCTTTCATTGCTTAAACAAAGTGTCTCTTCCCTGAACTCTTTCTCTGCAGTGCAAACAACGATAACTTCAAGATTTGTGATGTTAACTAGTTGATTAGGTCCCTCCTCCACCTGCTGGCACTGCTGCCTAATATTTACCAGACCTTATTGAGCTTCATATTAATAGCTTTTGGTTTTTTAAAAAATGTGCAACATTTGGTTATAAACGTATGCATTGGTTGGAAAATGAATTATTTATTACTATCAGATTTGTAAATGGCTCAATATAGTTACTAACTGAGGAGTGTCTGTATGTGGTTCCTGGAGTGACTTTTATAGATAAATTTTAATCGATACGTAATAAAGATTCTGTGTTGAAATTGGTGCTTACCATTATTTAATATGTATATGCCTCCATAACATTCCTGTAGGGAGTTTTACTTCATTTTATGACTATAATCTAGTTATCTGAAGAATTGCCCTTGCCTATATAAACTTGCCCAGATATTTTGATTCTCATCTGAGAAGTAAGCTATGTAATTTTAATTGTTTCTTATTTATAAATAATATCCTAAAAGCCTACCTTGGCCAAGTTAAAGTGTCAGATAATTTTTTTTATTCAAACCCTTTTGGAATGTTCAGTCTTTAGCAAATAATAAGAATATTTTATCTGCAAATTATTGATTTGATTTCAGTAGTCCATTTTAAATATTAAATGGTGTTGATTTGCTAGACACACATCTGGAGTTTCTCAGTCATCTAGGTCATGGTTGTCCCAAAGATGCTTTTTCAAAAGGCAACTGGATTTTCTGGTTTTTCTTGAAAAATCTAGTCTTGATGTGTTTGTTCTTCTATGTTTTGCCATGCATTTATGAAAACAAAACAACCACTTCATAAGTGCATGGCACAACATAGAAGAACAAACACATCAGGATTAGATTCAGCAGTCCACCTGCATTTAAAAGACACAGGCCATTCTTCTGAAGACAGCAAAGTTCACAATTTGAACAGAGAGGACTGCTAGTTTGAAAGAGGGGTCAAAGAGGCCATCTATGTCAAAGTTGAACAGCCCTCTCTCAATAGAGGGGGAGGGATACAACATCATCTATAGCCAATCTACAACGCAGTCCTTTCAACAGTTGAAAGCTCCATCATTTGCACCACTTAGGTGAACCTGATGACACAGATAAACCTCCAGATAACCTTAATGACCCGCTAAAAGAATGCAAATGACCATCTGTCTGCAATATAAATCCTTCCATTCCATAAATCTTTTCATTCCTACCATCCAGTCAGAGCTGAAGAAGTTTCTTTGAAACATCTTCAGAGTTTCTTTGAAACATCTTCAGAGAAAAACCAGAAAGTCCAGTTGCCTCTTAAACAAGCACCTTTGGGACTGTTCTAAAAATGTATTTTAAATTTAAAAATGATACCGCTTCCAGAAAAATAAAAATTACCCAGTTAGCTTTCCCCCCCTGCTAGTTGAATGTGATTTTTTTTCTGGAATGTTACTAAGTTATGAAGAATATAATAATACGTCTCTTCTCCAAGACTGATTTCAAGTATTACCATTTTACATGTGCTTGCTTAAGAATTATGCTATTAGTAGTATGAATAGTATTTAGTTAATTGTCTTTATTTTCCTCTTTCTGGATATAAAACTTCTGATCTGTGATCTAAAATAAAAGGAATAGGTAAGTTATCCACAGCTGATGGTAAAGCCTTTGCAGATCCTGAGGTGCTTCGCAGACTAACTTCCTCAGTCAGCTGTGCATTGGATGAAGCTGCTGCTGCACTTACTCGAATGAGAGCTGAAAGCACAGCAAACTCAGGGCAGATGGACAAGTAAGTATTTATCTGAAACTACTTGTTTCTTATATTTCTGCTGTAAAAATCAATTATTATTAAACTATAATAATAGATTTCTATACAGATTTCAGAAAATATTTATTCCTTAAATTGTTATGTATTACATATCATAGCTTGGAAAGGATTACTGAGAACATGCAGTTCTGCCTCTTCTCTGCAGGAAATTCAGCACAGGGAATATTTGTGTAATCATCTGAAAGTGTCAGCATAGGAGTGGGGAAATCATCATTAGCAACTGGATTTGTAGCGAAAATTATAAGCTTAAAGGATTCAGTTCATGAATTCTTCCTTAGCCAATTTTTTTCCACATATGAAGCTGCATATTGTGCTGCAGGGCAAAACCACAGTAGACATTTTGCACATGACAGAAGATGTGCCTGTTATTTTTGTATAAAGATTTTAGTGTAATATTGGGACTGATTGTGTTGTTTTAAATTTAATTTCACAAGATTTCATTCCTTAGATTAAATACTGCTCTGGTATACGATATGTACTATTAGTGAATCAAGGTGTGCTACAGATTATACAGGGCTTCAATTTATAGAAGGATGGGTCCACAAAATAGAATTTTAAAATGGATTTAGGGCAGATTAAGTTAAGTGTCAATCCTACACATGATACATTCTGTGATCCCCATCCTCTCACATTTTGATTGGTTCTTTAGTTTAAAATTAAATTATGTGTGCACATATAAATATAGATTGTCCTCGCTTAACAGTTGTAATCGGGACTGGCAACTCTATTACTAAGTAACATGTTCTTAAAGCACATGTGACTTATGACAGTTGTGGCAGTTCCAATTGCCGTTCTAAAGAGAATTCTGCATAGTTGCAGATCTCATAATTGTGTAATCATTTGTGACCTTCTGCCGTCTTCCCAGTTAACTTTGCTTGTTGGAATTTAGCAGTGAAGTTTGCAACTGGAAATCATCTGACTGGGATGCTGCAATATAATTTCAAGCCAATTACCAAGCGCCAAAATCGTGTTCATATGATCCTGGGAATGTTGCAACAGCTGCTACTATGAGGATCTTTCATAAGTCACCTTATCCAGTACTGTTGTAACTTTCAGTGGTTGCTGAACAAATATTCATTCAATGAGGACTATTTATCCGTACCTAAATGCATACCCATGCTGATATTTTCACAAATATGAGCCTCACACAGTGACTTGAGGGAGAGGCAACAGTGTAAGATTTTGTTACTAGTCAGCAGCAAAGCATTGACAACCTAGGACTCACTCCTGATTACTAGTGGGCTGAATGTCATTCAACACTGCAGTACATTTACCTCTGTTGGAAAGCAAACAACAAATAAATCAAATGGACATTAAATACATAAACATATTATGCCTATATTTTGTGGATTGGCTGCAGGGCATTTGTTTATATTAATGAATATAAAAATAAACCTGGTTGGAAGAAAGAAGAATTATAAGAAAATAAAATGCAAAATAAAATAAGAAAGTAAAATACAGAATAACTATGAATAATTAACAGTATTGTTCACAGAATTGGTGGGACAAACATTATTTCATCCATTTTTGGTAATATGCATAAGTTTAAGTGATGTGTCTTGAGAGCTCATCTTGGTTTTTCGTATTTGATTCCCTGTATATAATACTGTTTTATGATCAGAATATAAATCAAAAATTTATTTTACTGAAATTATATACTGTTGAACTATCCACTCTGTGTTACCCCCATGATAAGATGGGCGGTCAATAAATTTTATAAATATATAAAGCCAGTAGATAAACACATTACTTTTGAAAAAAAATAAATTTGCATTTGTTTCATATCTTTCATGTTTATAATTGTCATTATAAACTAAAAGATACGTAATATATTAAAGATACTAAATTGTCTGTTAAAAATTCACATCATTGTATAAAGTCTTTGATTTCATATTATATAAGGGTTAGTTTTGCTTAATCAGTCTTTATAACAATTTGCAATTTTGGTTACAAGCTTTTGTATCACAAGCTCTCATATTTTCTCATTTTCATGTTAAGCCTATAAAACTAGCTTATTGAGGATGTTTGATATACCTCCAATATTAGGCTGCTACAGTTGAAAAAGATTATTTCAGGGAATTAGCATGTAGATACTGTCTTTTGACAATTGTACAAGTTTGTCTTCCTCCAAAAAAATCTTACATTACATAAAAATATACTGAATAAATACATTATTTGGATGCTTTATAATGAAAAAAATTGAAATATCAAGGCTACAAATGTGTATTTGTCACTTAATTTATTCTACAACTCTATGCACCATCTGTCAGCGTTCCAAGTAATGCACCCATAGAAAACAGAACTCTGAGGCAGGCAAGTTCCTCAAAGAACAGTTTATTGGATATATCGTATTGGCACAACTGGTGAAAGCTGACAAAGTTCCTGTGGCTTTCACCTAATTAAAAAATAAAAGTTTCCCCTTTCCCCCAAATCACTGGTCATGCTGTCTAATCTAGGTGCTGGCCGGTTGCTTGGTTACTTCACTCCTCCTCTGGCCAGCCAACTGTGAGAATGTCCTTGGTTTCCACAGGAAAACTTTATGTTTTGGCTACAAAACCCCATCTAACTATTTCCCCCTCCCACTATTGTGTGGCAACCCTGAAGCCTCCAAGATGGCCTTAGCCAGATTCACTTCAGGATTGACATCATCTTTCAAAGAAATTGCCCTGAGAAGTTTAATGTACAAAAATTTAATATTACAATTTAAAAAAACAAAAGTGAAAACATTGGATAAATATATTAATGGAGATACATCAAATGCAGAGACATCAAAAATATATTAAATAGTACATTATAGTGTAGCAGTTCTTAACATACTAAAATGATTCGCAAAGAGTTCTGCAGATCAAGATCCTCTGGAGTTCTCTAGAAACTGGGGGCATCTGATTTAAATTTAAAAATAAAAATAAAAAATGAATTGTAGGCTTATATAGACAAAATGAAAGTGTTTACAAAATTAATTCTCAATACTTTCCCTGTTGCTAAGCCTACACAAGCCTGGAATAGGCAGTTGTGTATTGCAAAGTTAGAGAATTCCCTACCTTTAATATATAGATTAAAACTTAATAATTTAAAGTAAATTTATATTTTGCCCAGCTATTATTCCAGTGAAAACCTTAGTTTCATTCATAGAAGTTGTATATATAAATTGTCACATGAGATCGTGATGCTACAAAATTTGACAACTAGTACATTAAATATGTGTTTAATTTTTTAAAAAATGACCTAAAACAGATTTACCTAAATTTGGAAAGAAAACAAACTAAGCACTATTTAATTTTCAACTGAGAGAATATTTGGAAAGATGGAGAGATTACTTTTAGATAGATACTTGCTGCCTGTGAATTATTAGCGAATAGGGCATGGAAGAAATTTTGAAATGTTTCAAATGTAAAACACTGCACATTCCCTTGAATCACAGAATGGGCTATTTTTCATATTATTGAACTATGTTGATCTTGAAGTAGTAGCTTTGTTCAGATTAGAGCACTTCCAAAGTGGTCCAGATAGCTTACTTTGTAAAATTTAATCTCAGAACATTTTAAAATAAATACAGCAATGCTAAAAGAAGCCAATTATCTTAGTAAATGGTGGGCTATAATTTGGACTTTTTGACACTGCAGCTTCATAATTGTTCATTTCCAGTAATCATAATATGTTTTGCTATATATTCATGACATATTGAAGTCTATATTTTATAGTAATCTGTTATCTCTGTGAAATATTAATATATTCATGCTAAAAATAACTTCCTCTGTATCTCCGTAGCCGCAGTTTGGCTGAAGCTTGTTCAGAAGGAGATGTAAATGCTGTGCGGAAGTTACTTATTGAAGGTCGGAGTGTGAACGAGCACACTGAAGAAGGAGAAAGTCTCCTTTGTTTAGCCTGTTCAGCTGGATATTATGAACTTGCTCAGGTGTGTCTTTTTTCCATTATAACAGAGAAACTACACTTTTTATTTATAACACATTCTGAACATGACATACAATTCAGTTTACTTTTGGATCAAATCATTTACTTTTGGATCAAATCCATTGTCATGTGTACTAGATATCTGTTCAAGCTGAGACTTTGGTAGATCCTCAGCCATCTATCAGATTTCTGTAGAGTCTGTTAGCCAGATGAGATTTTAAAGATATCAAGGGTAAAAGTAATTTTCTCTCCATTCCAAATTTCACTCACTTAAGCAATTAATCAGTAGGATTGCTTTGGGTACCATTTTGTTCTCTTAAACTGTGTGCAATAGAAGCTTGCCATTAACCTGGAGGAGAGCAAAAATGCATTGGAAAAGACAATTCTAAGCCTGTTTTTTGTATTAGAAGGAAGGATTGTTACACTGAGAGGTTTCAGCAGTTTCATGTTCTTGGCCTAAAATTGTCATTATATCTTAGTATTGTTTTAATTTTTGTGTGAATAGAAACTCTGTCCAGAATGTGAACTTTGGACAGAGACAACCACTGATTTGAAAGAGGGGTCAAAGAGGCCTTCTACATTAAAACTGAACAGGCCCTCAACAGAGGGGGAGAGATATGAGGCTATCTATCCCGTGTTTACAATATAGTCCTTTCAGCAGTTGCAAGATGCTTCGTTCCCATTTACTATTCAGTTGACCCTGAGGCACAGATAAACTTCCAAGTGGCTTCAACCTTTCAGAGAGAGTGCTAACAAACAGATTACTTCAAGGAATATATATCTTTCCATTCTCCACCATTCAGTCAAAACAAAACAAGCTTCTTTGATAAGAAGCAAAACATCTTCAAAGAAAAATGAAGTCCAGTTGTCTTTTGAAAAGGCATCTTGGGATCTTAGCATACAAATGTATTGTTGCTGTGGCTTATGATTTCCAGCAATGTTTGCATTCTTTCTCTGCAAGTCACAACTAGTTATTGAGGTAATGGGAAAAAGATAGGCTGTAGTGGTTTTCATTAAATGTTAGGGTGCAACAACTGCCTCAGAAAAGATCATGCAAAGTATATTGGTGTCAAGTCACAAAATTCTCTTTATAGTAGACAGAGCATCTACTATTTGCTTTTGCTTCATAAATATTTGAACAGTACATACATATTTTCCAACCACTTTCAAACTTAGAGGAAAAGTTTGTATTGAATTAATGAGTTAGTGACTTTATTAAATGGATCATGAAATATCTCTATTGTACAATACAGCAGATGCACATTAAACATGAAAAAGTGATATAAATAAAAGCACTTATCAGGAGTTCAACTTATATAAAACCTTTTTTTCATAACTGAAGATGGAGGTGAATTTTGAAGCTAAGCACAATACCAACTGCTATTTCTATATAGTGATAGATATAAAGCATTTTCTAGATCACTGATGTGATGACCCGGGGCGTGGCACAAAAATAACAAAGTCACAAAAGTAGATAAATTCCCTTTAATACCAACTTGGCCCCCGATGTCCAGTTATCCTCGGCTGGAGTTCAAACTCTTCCAAAAACAGTCTATAAAGGGAAGAAATGCAGTCCGAACCCAAAGTAAAGATAAATTAGAAATAAAAAACCCAACACAAACCATGCTGAAGTAATTAACACGACAGGCCAGGATAACAAATTGCAGACTTCCAAAAGATTAGGAAGCACACAGTTGGGAGGATGCCAAAGATTGACAAAGATAATGCACGCTTCGTTTCCAGCAAGGTGCTGTGTGCAAACGCCCTTCTTATATCCTGTTCTCCCAGCTGCAACTAATGAAAGGGATCAGGGCCCTTTTCTCCCCCATAAGCCACGTTGCTCCCTTCTCTGTTCCTCCCTGTGTGCCCTAGGATGAAGAGGGGGTGGGCCTGGGTCTTCCTCTGAATGCCCAGCCGGACTGTGCCCTTTGTTTCTTCCACAGCCACCAGAGCCACATTCGCACTCCCTGTCAGCTGCCCAATCTCCCCCTCAGAATCAGACTCCAACAAGGGCATGACAAATGTTGCTTCTACATCTTCTTTATACTCTGAACAATTACTTTAACCCCATGACTCTCAGTAAGTCAGCTTAGAAATTACTGGATTTTATATTCCAGAAAGCTCTATGAGACAAGTCCAAATAACAGGGAATATTCTTTCAGCCTTTTTCTATGGTAAAAAAAATGCACATGCATATGAAGATTTAATGTACAGCAGTCCTTACAATCAAATTGGGGCCAGAGTTTCCATTGCTAACCAGAATTTGCATCATAAAGCAATGTGGTTGTAAAGCACATTATTTAGCAACCGCAGTCCAGGTACTCCCCATTGCTGTCATTAGCCAAATTCTACTAGTCATTAGTTGAAAACCCACTGATTCTTAGTCATTCCAGGCCTTATCCCTCCCAGCCTCAAGTCTCAGTAATAGAGGAAATGGGGATTGAACAAACAGGGCTTAAAATTAAGTGTTTTGAATTCTAATAGTAAGCTGGAAATTCCAATTTACATATAGTGCTAAACAAAAATTAAAAATAAAAATTCTCTGATTGATTCCTGCTGATAAGCGCATTTTGGTAGCATATAGCAGAACATGTTCATTCAAAATAAACTAGATTTTTAAGGACTTTGCATTATTATTGCATGTTGCATTTGTTATTCCCATGGAAGTTTCAATTTGTATTGGATGTTGCAATCATCTGATCAATGGTCAATACAGATTATTGTATTATTGTCCAGATTTATTACAGATTTATTAAAAAAATATTACAGGCTAATCATCTGATCAATATAGAGATTACATATGTTTAAAAAATTTATAAGGTAAACAAATTACATGATATTTGTAATTTGCTAATTGCTTATCAGATGGAATTTAAGGTATTGACATGATATTAATCTTTAAAGTTGTAACGACTGACTATCTGATGGACAGCCTCCTTCATTATGATTCTGTTTTACTAATAAAATTTGCAAGATAATCCTTTTGAAGATGCTTCTGGATCAAACCTTTCATTCTGGCAGATGACAAAGAACATTGGACAACAAAGATTTTTCTCCCTGAACATTTTTGGGTGTATCTTACAGAGTTTGGGCTGCCAGTAATCATGTACTATTTTATAGTAATTTTTTGTTTGTATAATTATATTAAATTTACTAATTTTCACTTGCATTATAACATACTTTGTGTAGCCTATGCATGTTCAGGCATGCATTTAGGGCATATTGCATAACATTTGCATAACAGGTATAGTTTGGGCATACCTAGGCAGGCTTAGGCTGAATGGATGCAGCCTGGAAAGGCTATAAAAGCAGCTTGCATGCACTGATGCTACTGATTTTATTGATATCAGTTTCCATGTATTTTAATGCAATTGTTTCAATGCATAGAGTTGTGTATGTACATGTAATTTATATAACAAGTAACCAGTAAGCCTTGCTATAGAGCGATTATTGATACCAGAAATGCCTACCCAGTGTCAGAAGAACTGTGTTGTGTTCTGCTACATTTGTGCCAAGTACACTTTAAACTTCAAAAATGCACCATGACTGGAGTTTTTAAGACAGCACTTGGACTGTATAAGGACTTTTTATTGTAAGATTGGTGACCAATGCAAGGCATGGGCTCTTCACATTTGTTGTGCAAGCTATGCTATTGCATATAGAACTTGGCTCAGAGAAACTCAGAAATCACTGCCATTTGCTGGTTTGTCTGCTGCCTATGTGACCTGGAATTGGTGGTCCTCTCCTTGGTCTCCTTGTCATGGTCAGATCACAGTCTGGTGGCAATGTGTTTCTCAAGAGCTGTACACCCCCCGCCCACAGGGAGGGCAGGACCTATTAGATTGGTCTTCTCCCGTCAACGAATGGACCTGGATGGGTTCCAGAAGGAGCTGGAGGTTATAACTGAAGATCTATTGTTCAGTCCAGCCGAGCTCTTAGTCACTGTTTGGAAAAGAAAGGTGACTGAGGCTCTGGATAGGATTGCACCCATGCAAACACTGTTCACCCGTAGTCCTCTCTGTGCCCTATGGTATACAGAGGAACTGAGAGGGATGAAACGCATAAGGAGACATCTAGAGCGCCGCTGGCGGAAGATGGGATTAACTCGATCGGACACGGATAAGAGTTGCTACTAAGGCTTACCTTGTGGCAATTCGTGCGGTGAATTGTAAATACTTCACACTAATTGTGCCTGCAGATAATCACCCAGTGACCCTCTTTAAAGTGAGCCTCCTCTTCCTGGGGAAGGAGGAGATTGAGGTCCACCTGAAGGGGCGCACTGAGGAATTTGCGGATTTTCTGGAAGACAAAATCATTCAACTTCATTCCCAATTAGATGCCAGCATGATTGCTGGTCCAGTGGAAGCCCTGAGGCAGGTTCTTGCCCTGTTATCTGGGAACAGTTTGTCCCTATTGCTCCCGAGGAGGTAGATAGGATCCTAGGGACTATGCGTGCAATCACCTGTGTTTTAGATCTTTGTCCCTCCTGTCTTGTGAAAGCTTCCCAGGAGGTGACAGGCAGGTGGAGTCAGGCAGTGATTAATGCTTCCCTACAAGAGGGTGTGGTGCCCCAGCACTTTAAGTAGACTGTGGTCCATTCTCTTCTTAAGAAACCATCGCTAGACTCCACCCAGTTAGATAATTTCCGACCTGTCTCCAATCTTCCCTTTTTGGGGAAGGCTGTTGAGAAGGTGGTCATGCGGCAGCTCCAGAGGTTTCTGGATGAAACGGATTATTTCAATCCCTACCAGTCAGGATTCCGGCCTGGATTTAGGACAGAAACTGAATTGGTCATACTTTTAGATGATCTCTGGCGGGAGAGGGATGAGGGTAGTGCATCCATCCTTGCTCTATTTGACCTCTCGGCGGCTTTCAATACCATCGACCATGGTATTCTCCTGGGCAGTTTGGGGGGATGGGAGTGGGAGGCCTTGTGCTGTCCTGGTTCACTTCCTTCCTCTGCAGCCATTCTCGGTCAGTGTTGCTAGGAGGGGAGAGATCCAGCCCTTACCCATTGCTTTATGGGGTTCTGCAGGGCTTGATACTCTCTCTGCTTCTATTCAACATTTATATAAAGTCGCTGGGTGAGATCATCCATCACCATGGACTGAGGTATCACCAATATGCTGATGATACTCAGTACGGGTGCCGTGTCCTCCCTCTCACAGTGCCTGGAGGCTGTTAGGGGCTGGATGAGGAGCAACGGGTTGAAACTAAACCCTTGAAAGACTGAGTTGCTCTGGGTTTGGGGTTCGTTGGCTCAGGGAGAATTGCCATCTTTGGTCTTGGACAGGGTAGTACTTCCTCAAACAGACCCTATGCATAATCTAGGAGTTTTCCTGGAATCACGATTCCTGCTCAAAGAGCAGGTAGCAGTTGTAGCCAGGAGGGCCTTTGCGCAACTGCGGTTTGTGCTCCAGTTACACCCGTTTCTGGACCAATGGTCCCTACTCACAGTCACTCTTGCCCTAGTCACTTCCTGTCTTGAGTACTGCAACACGCTCTACTTGGGGCTGCCCTTGAAGAGCATCCGGAAGCTTCAGTTGGTGCAAAATGCAGCAGCCCACATGATTTTGTGCAGACCCTGGTGTCCACATGTATCACCTCTCCTGCGGGAACTATATTGGCTGCCAATTTGCTTTCAGGTGCAATCAAGGTGCTGGTTGTCACTTTTAAAGCCCTTCATAACTTGGGACCAGGTTATCTGAGGAAACATCCCTTGCTGGTCACATCTACCCAAACCATCAGAGTGGAAAGGCAGGATGGGATCCACACCCAGTAGGACCCAGAAGAAAGGCCTTCTCTGTGGTGGCTCCATCTCTCGGGAGCATTATTCCCCCAGATATTAGAACAGCCCCCACTCTAATCTTCTGGAAGGCTCTGAATACCTGGTTCTGCCAGTGGGCCTGGGAACCCAGAATGGGATGGAGCTCATTAAATGGCTCATTTGATCTGCTGTCGCCGGGGCAGGGGGTGGGAGTTGGGGGTGATTTTGTTATATTGTACTATATTAATTTATTTAATTCTTTTTGTTAGTTTTTATTGTTTTAAATGTGGTTTATATTCTGTAAGCCGCCTTGAGTCACCATGGGTGTATAAGCAGCAATATAAATTCAATAAATAAAAAAAATAAGACATTAATAAATACCCCAATCTGCCTTCAACCATAACAGATAACAGATAATCAGAGTTGGAAAGGACCTTGTAGGTCATCTAGTCCAACCCCCCGCCCAAGCAGGAGACCCTACACCATTTCTGGCAAATGGCAGTCCAATCTCTTCTTGAAAGTCTCAAGTGATAGCGCTCCCACAATTTCTGAGGGCGGGGGGTTGGATTGTTTCATTGGTTGATTTCACTTTCAGAAAGTTTCTCCTTATTTCCAGGTTAAATCTCTCCTTGTTCAGTTTCCATCCATTATTCCTTGTCTGGCCTACAGGCACTTTAGAAAATAGCTTGACCTCTTCCTCCTTATGGCAGCCTCTCAAATATTGGAAGGCCGCTATCATGTCTCCCCTGGTCCTTCTCTTTACTAGACTAGCCAAGCCCAGTTCCTGCAACCGTTTGTTGTATGTTTTAGCCTCCAGTCCCCTAATCATCTTGGTTGCTCTTCTCTGTATTTTTTCTAGAGCCTCAACATCCTTTTTATAATGTGACCAAAACTGGATGCAGTACTCTAGGTGTGATCTTACTAAGGCTTTATAGAGTGGTATTAGTACTTCCCCTGATCTTGATTGTATCCCTCTGTTAATACAACTTAGGATTGCATTAGCCTTTTTGGCTGCTGCTGCACACTGCTGGCTCATATTTAGCTGGTTGTCCACTAAGACTCCAAGATCCCTCTCACTGTTACTGCTATTGAGCCCGGTTTCACCCAGTCTATATGTGTACTTTTGGTTTGCCTAAGTGTAGGACTTTACTTTTCTCTACATTGAATTTCATTTTGTTAGATTTGGCCCAGTGTTCCAGTCTGTCAAGATCCATCTGGATCTTGAGCCTATCTTCTTGGGTGTTAGCTATTCCTGCCAGCTTAGTATTATCTTCAAATTTGATAAGTTCCCCTTCTATTCCCTCATCTAAATCATTAATGAAGATATTGAAGAGTACTGGGTCTAAGAGGGAACCTTGTGGCACCCCACTGCTTACTTCCCTCCATGTAGACATAGACCTTTTAAGGACTACTTGTTGAGTACGATTTGCCAGCCAGTTGCGAGTCCATCTAGTGGTGGTGCTATCTATTCCACTTTTTTTTAGCTTACTAAATAGTAGGTTGTGGTCTACTTTGTCGAATGCCTTTCTGAAATCTAAATATATTATGTCCACAGTATTTTGCCGGTCTACTAATTTAGTCACTGTGTTGAAGAATGAAATAAGATGGGTTTGGCATGATCTGTTCTTAACAAACCCGTGCTGACCGCTAGTTATTACTTTACTTGTTTCTAGATGTTGGCAGATCTGTTTTTTTATTATCTTTTCCAGTATCTTCCCAGGTATTGTTGTTAGGCTGATTGGTCTATAGTTTCCTGGGTCTGTTTTTTTCCCCTTTTTTGAAGATGGGAGCCACATCAGCTCTTTTCAAGTCCTCTGGTAGTTCCCTGGTGCATCAGGATTTTTGAAAGATATGATGCAGTGGTTCTGAGATGACCACTGCCAGCTCCTTTAAAACTCTGGGATGTAATCCATCAGGCCCCTGTGATTTATTTTCATCAAGATCAGACAGATGTTCTCTTACTATTTTTTTGCTTATTTTAACTTTTATTTCTGGTCTGTCTTTTACAGTTATGTTTTTGGTGTGAAGACGGATGCAAAGAATGAGTTAAGCAGTTTTGCTTTCTCTCTGTTGCCTGTTACTTCCTTGCCATCTTCTCTCTTTAGTAGACCGACTGTTTCCTTGATTTTTTTCTTGTTATTTATATGTTGGAAGAAACTTTTTTTATTATCTTTGACTTTTGTTGCAAGTCTGTTCGTTCTGAGCCTTTGCTATCCTGACTTCGTCTTTGCAGATTCTGGCTGTCTGGTGATATTCTGCCTTAGTTGTATGTCCTTCTTTCCATTTTTTGTAGTTGTCCTTTTTTTCTTTCAATTTGCCAGAGAGATCTTTGTGCAGCCATGCTGGTTTCTTCTTGGATTTCTTGTTTTTCTTTCTCAGTGGTAGTGCCACATGACAACAGTGTGCCAGTACTGAAACCACCAAGAAATGGAGCTTAAATGAAACAGATAAAGTGCTGCACTAGTCAGGCACATGCATTCACAATGATCTGAATTTTGAATTGGGTATATCTGACGAGCCTCATCTCATAACACAATCAACATTAACTGACCTTGTCAAAGAGTTATGTTTGTAATATTCCAGTTTATAGAAATCAGTTTTTACACAGTATCTGTTGGCTATGCTGCACACATGAAAGAAACATAAAAACATAGAAGTGTTGTTGAAGCACATCCTATACAACAAATACAACTGGAATATCTATGAAAATCTAAAAGTAGTGGCTCTACTGCTTGGAATGCTGCAGGTGCTGCTCTTACATATGTGAATGGGACAGCTGTGTAAGAGAATCACATATTAAAATGAAATTTGCCACTCTGAAAGACTTCAATTCCAGGACAGAAGAATGAACTACTTGTTGACCCGGGAAATATATTTTTGCCCCTGCTTCGCATAAAATTTGAACCGTTGAAAAATTTTGTGAAAATGATAAACAAGGGATGGTTAAGGTCTTTTTTTATATATGAGACAGATGTTTCCAAGAATAACTGATACCAATATTAAGGAAGACATTTGGTAATCCACAGATCAAATATATCATCAGTGACAAGCGGTTTAAAGGCTTGTTACAAGGCCAAGTTTTTAAGGAAGCAAAATTGAAAAATTGTTGTCCAGTTGTCTCTTCTATTTCTCTGGGATTAAGGAATGCACACGTTTAGGAGCAGCATAGTTTGCTTTGGAGTTTGGTGTCATCGGCAAGACCAACAGCTTTATTAGAGAATAATCTTTTATTAGAATAGCTTATTTGCAATTAGAAATTTCATAGAGTTCAGAAATTTAATTTTTTTATTACAGTTCTTAACTTTCAAGTGAAGTGAGTAGTGTCCATTTTATAATCTTTTTTATCAGGGTCATTATAAAATCTATCTTATTGATTTGGGTTGTTGGCAGTCCCTTGGAAAAGTAAAAAATTGTGATTCTGGGACATTATAATCATAAATACATACCGTTTGCCAAGCACCCAAATTTTGATCACAGCATTGCAGGATGCTGCAAAAGCTATAAGAATGAAGCCATCATAACTTGAATGATTATTAAAAGAAATGGTCGTAAGTCAATGACTACCTGTATTAATTTTAAATTTTGTTTTCAACATTCTGGATTTTTTTTAAAAAAAATATCTTTAGTTCCCTTGAGTGCCTATGTACATAAAAAGTCACAAATTGTGATTGGGCTTCTACATGTACAGTATGTTTATTATGATACTAAGATCTCTAATTAAACTGTTATTTAATATTTTTTGCCTCATGATGGTAATGTAGAAGGCAAATTTCTAATGAAGGCTACTTTGAATCATAATTTTATATAAACTTTTTATTTAAAAAAAAAAGTCATCTTGTTTTTGCTACATCAAGATGATATTCTAATTATAATCGTAATTCATTTTACAGAGTACTGTCTTTTTAATCGATGTAATTCAATAAGTATGTAATTTCAGATTGTATTTGCAACATCAACTTTAATTGGGAAAAACAGATGGTACTATGAATGCGGAAAAACCTTGCACTTTCTGAAACCTTGTGGGGAAGAGGAGATATTTCTGTCTCCTTTCCTCAGGAGTAATATCCACACTAATCTACTGCAGCCTACATGTACAATGGAAATTTCCTGATATTGGCTCAAAAAGAAGACCCCAAAAGATAGAAACAAACTTCTAAAGTGTAAAAACCCTATATATTTAAGACTAGTCAGAGTTGTACTTCACATCATTTAACAACCGGTTCACCTAGTGCAGAACTGAAAATCTGAGTTGTGCACGGCTTTGAACATACAGCAATTTCATGCGCTTGGCTTCCAACACACTTTCTTGGGCAGCTGCAGTGAATAGAGCGGGCAAAGCACGGAAATCAGCTGGGCTGCATGGGTGGGATGGGTGAGCCAGGGAGTGAGATATATAGGACGGATAGTACTGGGCAGGTGGGCAGGCCCAGCCAGTTGTCAGAATGGGTGAACTGATCTGAATCAACAGCAGCCAACCTCTGGAAATAGTCCTTCTCACAAGCAAGCAACTGTGGGCATAATAAAACAGATATTTACAGAGATACTGCCAAGCTTCCCATGTACAACAAATATTCTCCAGCTTTCCTATCTTGTCTGGAACCAAGTTCTGGAGATGTTTTCCTTAACAAATGCATGTATATATATCTGTCGAGAATAGAGGATAGATTCTAATATTTTCATTGCATATTGCAAAAATACGAATACAGCTGATATTGTCATTTAATATTGATAAATCAGGCTAGAAAACAGATGCTGTGCAATGTAAGCTATCCTTCAATTTACTACAGTGTAATTGAATATTAATGGAAGTTATATGTAAAATAAGATGCCCTAATTGAACATGGCATATACAGACATACACACAAGAAAAGACTTTGGAAATGTAGCATAGCAAGCATAAACATACGCATATTCAATTGTAAACAATTCAGTATCTTATTCTCAGTGCTGAGTGCTATGCTAGAGATGTAGTTGTTTAAGCTAATATACCTTCTTCTCTATGGAAAGGGAATGGATTGATGAATGATATTCGAACTAAAACTATGTAGTATGACTCATTGAGATTTCTAGATAAGTAAGCTTAGGAATCCTAGTCCTGTTCAGTCAATATAATGATTTAAATTTCTTTTTTGTCTCCTCCTGATGTAGAGGGTGAGTTTGTCCCGTGAACTGTCCTTTTATCCATGGAGGACCCTGATTTTTTTTTAAAAAAGAGCCTCCATGGATAAAGGAGACTGCATTTCAGAGACTGTCACCAGTGGATGATAATAAAAGAAAGATAGGATTAGCATGCTTTCCCCAATTTCCTATGTATTTCCCATGTTTAACAGTTTTGTAATGCACCTCTCCCTATTAACCAGTATTTAAGGACAAAATAAAAATTTTCATTTCCAATAAATATAGTAATTCCCTTTTACTCTTACAATTGCCCACCTTATTCATATATAAAAGAGGTAGAGTTAGCATATTCTGAATAGAATCTGAATTTTTGCCTGGCAGAAATAAAAAAAGAAATGAGTCAGTTAAGGGTTAGTTAATCAAAACATGGAATAAACAATAAGATTTCATATATTATTTTCAAACAAAGTATTTCTATTTGGTTTATATTGTGCCTAAGAAATAAAACTTGAAACTGCAGTTTTTTCTGTCTTGGAACATGTTGTGGGTTATGTAAGGTTTGCTAAATAATGCATAATTAAAATGCAATCGTAATCATATGATAATGTTGCTACATTATGCTTAGAAGTATTTTAAGTGACTGGTTTACAAGACAGAGCAAGTAACAAGGATTGCATAGGTACACCATAGATTTACTCTCTTTTCATACTAATTATCAGTTTTTGTTTTCTATGTCAACAGGTCCTCCTAGCAATGCATGCTAATGTTGAAGACAGAGGTATCAAGGGAGATATAACACCTTTAATGGCTGCTGCTAATGGAGGCCATGTCAAAATTGTTAAGTTGCTGCTAGCTCATGGTGCTGATGTCAATGCACAATCTTCAACAGGTAAATATATTATAAAGATGTAGAGAGCTTGGAACTCTGTTACATTTTTAATATATAGAAGAATTTGTATGCAGATTTATTTAATATCAGTTTTAAAAATAATGAATTTTTGCAGAGATTAACATGTAGGACAGTGAAAACAACTGAAATGTTGATATAGTTAAGCAAGGATATTTTATAATTCATTTAAATAAGTTTTCTTTGTGAACACTATATAAAGATCTTGTCTGATTCTCTAAAATGTTGCCAAGGTTTTCACAATTTCTTTATAAAGGATGTTGGAATTTGCTAACATTTAGAACATTTATGTGATCTGACAAAGTATATTGTTTCTGTGCAGCGCTTTGGATTCAGTTCAAAAATTGAGATGTTGATATGCAGATGGAATTGCTCCTAACTCCTAAGAACAGCTGTGTTTTGGGAGGTGCACAGCTGCACAACTGTCTTTAGGAGTTGCAGGCAGATGCTATGTATATGCTCATGGACACTTTAAAGAACCATTTTGGGATCAGATCCTAATTATTTGATCCTTGAATTTGGAACTACATTATTTTGTGTCTCCTATACCTGTAGAGGTGACACAAAAAGAATTGTGTCACCTACTAGCATAAAGCTTTTTGTGAAAGTGAATTTAAGTCACTTCTCACAGGCCAATTAAATGAAAAGAACATAATTGAAAATAACGTAAGTTCAGTACTTTCCTAGAGAGAAAATAAAAGAAATCTCTCTATCCATCCATGATAAGGTCTGTGATTATTCTCAAATTATCTTGAGAATAATAATTCAGAACCAATAAACCATTAAGCTAGCATTTCCCTCTTCAGTAAATCTATAGTTTAACTAAGCAATTATTCTAGATTTGGGGGAAGCCCATTGCCATTTTCTTCCCCGATCTAAATTACATCATTTTCGTGAAAGAGAAATATTTAATTTCGTACTCTTTGCTGCTGCTGCTGCTTCTCCTCCTCCTCCCTCCTCCCTTCTTCCTCCTCTTCCTTCTTCACAATTCTCAAGGGCAACAGGCAACAAAAAGGGAAAGGACTAGAAGTACACAGGCATTGGCTTTGATTTTCATTGTAGTGTAAATCTTCCTTAGAAAAGCTATGGGTGTATATACTATGGTCTCCTGAAATCATCTTAGTATTTTTCATTATGCTTCTTTTTATATCACCTGTGATCCTATCTTTCTTTGTTAATACTGCTAATTGCCATAAGCTTTTCTCCACTTGTTTCCATAGATTGATCTTTTAAAAGACTATTTAACTAGAATAACAAGCTCAGCTTTAGCCACTGGCTTGTTTATGCACATAATTATTGAATTAAAAGTTGAAAGGAGTTCAGTTTTCAGTACTTGGCACGTTTGATACTCATGACTCAGTATTTTAATCTCTGAGGAAGCAATTACAGGAACTGCAACCATATTATTATTATTGAAACATTTACACCACTGGGAAGATATTCTGGAAGCTCAGAATATCTTCTGATATAGTGAAATCACCAATAGTGAAAGAAGTATCCAATAAAAATGAAACTTCATTACAAGATTAGTGCAACAGGTCTGCTTAAAAATAGTAAGTTTAAAACATGTTCTGAACAGAGTCTTTCTTGGCAGAGTTTTTCTGCAACAGTTAGGTGATTTATCAAGGAAATATGTGTCAGGTGAAATTTGATTCAGGCTTTCTTTGACAATGTTCAAAGCTCTCCACTGAATCAATTTTTAAAAGGCATGATATCATTGATATAGTTATGTAGTTTTCTTGGCAACAGTACAGAAATGATCTACCTCATTCCCTCATTTTTTTTTAACTTTCCAGTCTAATCTATAATATAGGACATTGTGGCGGCCTTACATCCAGAATCTAATTAGGATTAAATTTTAGGATTTAAAATCATTCCAGTTGAGTTAGATTATGCTCTTCAGACCACTCTGTCACGGATATTATATTTTTTAACGTGTATGTCATAGGTTCTTTTTAAACTAAGTTTGACTCAAATGGTCCATCTAAAGCACAGAACTCTAGGTAATTAGATATTTATGCCTCACTATAAGTGTTGGGGATATGTTTTATTTTGAGAGAAATATCCCAGATACAGAAGTGAATCATACAGATATGTATATGTGTGAATTCTTTCTATGTCTATTTTCTTATATTACATACTGTTTGTATTATCATTTGTATACAGTGTTCTCTATACTATATACCTAGCAGCCTGCTCTTTCCCAGTGTACATCCAGTTATGTCCCATATTCATCAGTGAGCTTGACATAGCTTTTCTGGGTGGGGCTTTAAAAAGCTCAGTACAGTCTCCTTATACTCCTTGTGATGGTTACCATTTTATGATACTGTCAGTATAAAATGAGTACCATTTTATAATAATTCCATCAGAACCTGGATTTTTAAGAGTATAGTATAGTACAATAGAGCTAATGTTTTTATTTTAAAATTTTTGATAAACCTTTTATTACTGCAATTTTAATGACAAGGTTGATAGTAATGGTAATTCTAAAAACAACTAACATTTTAAAAATAGTGTAGCCAAATGTTAATGTTAATTAAAACAATTTAAAAAAGGATATGATGAAATGGAAAAGGGTTATTTAGGTACACCCCTTACCTACATAACCCTTCTCCATTTTGTGTGTGTGTGTGCACTTAAATGCCACTCTTCTTGTTGTCAAACAATTTGGGCAACTTCAGAGTTCCTTCAGTTTGTTCTTCTAGTTAATTGAAGACCTAGTGCAGTGGTTGCCAACTTTTTGGACCTCAGGGACCACCAAACTCATAATTTTAAATCCTGTGGACCACTAATATGAATTTTGACTGATGTTGGTGGGAAAGTTGATCCCATATTCCAGAGCTGCAGTAGTCACAAGACTGTCCCATCCTGGAGCTGCTCTGGGATGACCAAAGGCCGGTCCTGTGACTACTGCAGCTCTGGAACATGGGACCGACTTTCCCACCAATGTCAGCAAGCCACCCCGGGGCAGATTTTCCTCCCCCACCGTTGATCTTACCGAGTTTCTTAGAAAGTAAAGCAGGGATTTATTTTCTTTTGACCCCCAAAAAACAGCTAAGCCATCTTTTTGAGGGGTGTCCAACTTTTTCCCCCACATGCCTCACCTGGCCCCCAGGCCGCTTCTTTTGCGGCCAAAAAGAGCGAACAACACACCTTGCCTGGCTCCCTGCTGGCTAAGCACTGAAGCTCCACCATTGCCGCTGGGGGAGGAGGGAGAGAGGGAGGGAGAGAGAGAGAAAGAGAGAGAGATCTGATCTAACCTTGGAGGTGATGATCTAACCTTGATGGTGATGTTTGTCCGTCTTCTCTCTCTCTCTCTCTCTCTCTCTCACACACACACACACACACATACACACACACACACACAGATCCCTCTCACACACACATACCCTCCAAGGCAGCCACATTCCTTCACTAATCTGCTTTTCAGCTCCGTTCTCAGGGGGGGGGGAGAGAGAGAGAGAGACACTCTTACTTTTTGGCTTCATGCAAGGAAAGCAGCAGAAGCAGCAGAAGTCTTTCTTTCTCTCCCCCAAACTTGAGTCTTTGTTAGACTTGTTGCGCTGGCTCAGCCTCTTGGAGCAGAATACCTTTCAGGAACCCAAAGTCTCATTTCTGGCAGTGTTTGGGAGAGAGAGGGAAAGACTTTTGCTGCTTTCCTTGCATCCAGCCAAAAGCAGAAGAAGAAAGAAGCGGAAAGAAGCAATCTAGTGGCCAGGCCACGTGCGTGGGGCAAATGAGGCAAGTTCCTCCACACCACCCTTTCCCCTCACCCCTCACTACCTCGTGTTGTTTATAATGCAAGCCTGGTGTTCCCCGGGCCATGTGGGTGGCGCAGCCTTGTGTTTCTGTGCAGCCTGGATTAATTGCTTTGGGAAAGACATTTCTCCGCGGACCATCAGAATTTTCTTGCGGACCACCAGTGGCTACCACTAACCTAGTACAAATATTTATAATAGTTATTTAAGTCAGCTCACTTGCTAAAATCTCTATGGATGATGTCATTAGCTTATTTTAATGGACTCTATTTGACAATTTCCTGAGGCAGGTACATAAAGTTACTATATTCAGAAAAATTGACATGACTCAGGAGCCATTGAAACAATGGCCCATATTCACTATTATAAGGATATTCATTCAGAATGGTTTCACTTTCAAATAAAATATCAAGATCAATCTGAGTTATATTTGTAAACCAGACCAGTTGGATTGGTATACATGGCATCTGCAGTGTTGGGACTTTTTCCTGCCTTTCCTGTCAAAATTGCTCCTAGGCAGATTTTTGGAGCAGATTTTTGGAGGACTGTTGGCAGAAGCTTTAGGAACATAGACTGTCAAAAATTGCCTGTTTTCTATTTTGTTTCTAGAGCAGTTTTTGAATCAGAAAACTTACACTATTTAAGCAGCTGAAATGATCAAAAGGCTTCTCATACAAACTTTTGTAATCCAAATGGTGAGCCAATGAATGGATATGCTTAATCATGAAGCTGTTGGACTAGTACTGGGAAAATGGATTCAAATGGCTTTGGGTTGATCTAACTCAGCCAATTTCAGAGTTTGTTGTTGTAAGAAGGGGGAGAAAGGATTATGCATAGTTTGGAACTTCTGAAGAAAATACCCAGGATGTACATCTTTCAAATCAATGCACTTAAGAGAAGTAATAATCTTTTTTGAATTGTAGACGCAAGCTAAATATTGTGAGACTCTTAGCCCAAAATATAGAATTATAGAATAACATATTTGGACATGATCTTAGAGGCCTTTTAATTCAGGCAGGATACCTTGTTCCATTCAGGATGAATAGCTGACAATCACTTCTTAAAAACTTCCAGTGCTGGAGCATTCACAACTTCTGGAGGCAAGCCATTCCGCTGATTAATTAACTATCAGGAACAGTTAGTTCTAGTTTGGTTCTCTCTTTAACAAGTTCCCTCTGTTACTTCTTGTCCTGACTTCAGGTGCTTTGGAAAATAGGTTAACCCTCTCTACTCTCTGACAACCCCTCAAATATTGGAACACTGCTATCATGTCACCCCTAGTCCTGTTCATTAGACTGAACATATTCAGTGCCCACTTATTGACTTCGTTATATATAGATAGATCAATTATTGAAGACTTTGGCAGAAACAAAAATTGAATTTAGGATTTATTATATTGTATTAAATAACATATATATATAAAACATGACTGAAGCAAAAACAACAATTACAGGTGGGAGGTGGTTGGAAAGGCCTATTATGCATGCAAGGTCTAAATTGAGTAATGATATATATAAAGACATAGATC
This sequence comes from Bungarus multicinctus, assembly GCA_023653725.1. Taxonomy (NCBI): domain Eukaryota; kingdom Metazoa; phylum Chordata; class Lepidosauria; order Squamata; family Elapidae; genus Bungarus; species Bungarus multicinctus. The sequence continues at coordinate 41,866,353 of CM042840.1, forward strand.
TCTGTAATGCTAGCTTAATACTCTGATGATGTTAACAGAGGCTGACGAAAGCTTACCGGTAGTAAGTATAATAAATATAATTTTTAGTTCCGGAGATCGCAGGATGTCTGTTTCTTCTTTTACAAGTACACCCGGAACTCGTATTTTTAGAATAATATATATATATATATATATATATATATATATATATATATATATATACATACATATACATATATATATATAAATGTTCAAAATATAAATGGATATCTTAATAAATATTTTTTTTTCTAAATAGGCAATACAGCACTCACTTATGCTTGTGCTGGAGGCTATGTAGATGTTGTGAAGGGCCTATTAGAATCAGGTGCTAGTATTGAGGACCATAATGAAAACGGCCATACTCCTCTTATGGAGGCAGGGAGTGCTGGACATGTTGAAGTTGCCAGAGTTCTGTTAGAAAATGGAGCTGGAATCAATACGCATTCCAATGAATTTAAGGAGAGTGCACTTACGCTGGCTTGTTATAAAGGTAAAATATTGTAATTTATCAATAATTAACTATATTCTTTAATTGAAGTTTATAAAGAAATTTCAAATCCTGCTAAAGAATGTTTATTTATTAGGATTGAATTTGATAATTTGCTCTGTTTTTCTTCCAATTAATAAATTGAATAATATTGTAATTTTTAATTTAAATAATATTAAACATGATTAATACTTGGCTTTACGTATATTTATCTTTGTTGGGGTGGTATGCTTATGGAAAGAATACTTAAATTTCAAGCATTCAGTACTAGAATATATAGCTAAATAAAATAGTTTTTTTCCCCCCTTAAACACTCTCTCCCTCCAGCATTCTGTTTTTTAAAGACAAAAAAAAAATGAAATTCAAAGAACCCACTTGAATTCTTGAACAACTTTGATTATTGTCCTGAGAAATTTTTACTTCTATTTTTTCTAATTTTCATATTCTAATTGAAAGTCAGTTTCTTTGTACTTTCTTATCGTGAGGAAATGTTTCTGGATTATCTGTCTTCTAGAGCCTTATAAGAGTTTATATTTGAAAGCATATGTTAAATAGCTATGCCTTTTCAAGAGCTCTGCTTTTCCCATTCATTGGAGACCCAGACTAAAACTTTTTGTTTTATTATATGGTCTTCTGAATAAAAGAGTTTCAGTTGTTGATATTAATGAAATAATTAAAATAGATTTTCCATACAGGTTTTGAGAATTCTTGCTTTTGGTTATTAAGATTGTATCTTTGGTGAACAAACATATGCGATTATGAGCTGAAATTTTGAGTGAATTCTGATCTTCAAAATTCTTTTTTTTTCTCTTTTAGGCCATCTAGAAATGGTGAGATTTTTGCTGGAAGCTGGTGCAGATCAAGAACATAAAACAGATGAAATGCATACTGCATTAATGGAGGCATGCATGGTAAGAGTCGTCAAAAGTAAAGCAAATATATCAATTTTGGTTTAATTTCCTTTGTAGTTTTACAATGTTAAAAAGCAATGCAACAATTTACTTGGTGAAAAGGCGACCAAGTTGCATGTAGTCCTCTGAGCTAAGCTGGGAGCAAAATTCACTCTCTTTTAAACAGTTGGAATGATATTTAAAAGAATAAATGAAGTCTTTAAACCATAAGGCAGACATTTTTCCCAGTTAAATGTTTAAAAACTATTCCTCTTGAAAAACTCAGTTATTTTCATTGGGGTTGGCTTTTTAAAGACATAAAATGAGTATATTTGCAGAGATTTAAAACACTTAATTCATTTCTTTAAAAACAAAATAAATTGGACCAATTTTTCAGTTTTTCTTCAAACAATCTTGATTATCATAAGAAAATTCCCCATCTATTTACTAGAAAAACATAGTCTTCCTTTTTTCCTGTGGCTGCCTCAAACATGCTAAAGGATTTTGTTAGTGTCTAGAATAAATGTGAGATACAAAAAAAAAAAGGTCCCTTCAGACAAATGAAAGTGTATTTCATTTTAGCTCACAAATTACTTTCTGGAGGAGCATTTTTATCTGGTTTTTATATGCTTATTTTACTTGGGATCAGCAGCTAATAGTATTGATGGCAGTGGGCTCTCTTGCTTGGCTACTGTACGAACAGACTGCTGGACTAGATAAATCAGGGTCTGTTCCAACACACTTTGTGTATGTTCATACACACTTTTATTTTTGCTTTCTAGGATGGACATGTAGAAGTTGCTCGTTTACTTCTTGATAGTGGTGCTCAAGTAAACATGCCTGCTGATTCCTTTGAATCTCCATTGACTTTAGCAGCCTGTGGTGGACATGTAGAGCTGGCTGCATTATTAATTGAGAGAGGGGCAAACTTAGAGGAAGTAAACGATGAAGGATATACACCATTAATGGAAGCTTCCCGAGAAGGTCACGAGGAGATGGTAGCGTTGCTTCTTGGTCAAGGTAAAAGTATAACTGCATCAATTGTCTCAGCCTATGGTGAGTTTAGTGATTCTGTGACCTCCCTCTTGCAGTACTTGGAGGCTGTTAGGGGCTGGATGGGGAGCAACGGGTTGAAACTAAACCCTGGCAAGACTGAATGGCTCTGGGTTTGGGGTTCTTTGACCCATGAAGAATTCAAATCATTTAATCTTGGATGGGGTGGCATTGCCCTAAACAGACACCATGAGTAATCTGAGGGTTCTCGAAGAGCAGGTGGTAGTTGTGGCCAGGAGGGTCTTTGCGCAGTTGCAGTTGTGTACCAGTTACGCTCTTTCCTGGACCAACAATCATTTCTCATGGTCATTCATGCTCTAGTCACCTCCCATCTTGACTATTGCAACATGTTCTACATGGGGCTCCCCCTGAAGATCCTCCGGATGCTTCAATTGGTGCAAAATGCAGCAGCCCTCATGATTTTGTGCAGACCTTGGTGTGCACATGTTTCACCTCTCCTGTGGGAACTCAATTGGTTGCCAGTTTGCTTTCAGGTGCAATTCAAGGTGCTGGTCGTCATTTTTAAACCCCTTCATGGCTTGGGTCCAGGTTATCTGAGTCAGGGATCTCCAACCTTAGCAACTTTAAGACTTGTGGACTTCAACTCCCAGAATTTTTCAGTCAGCAAAGCTGGCTGAGGAATTCTGGGAGTTGAAGTTCACAAGTCATAAAGTTGCTAAGGTTGGAAACCCTTGATCTGAGGCAATGTTTCTTGTCGGTCTTATCTACCCAATCCATTAGAGCAGGAAGACAAGGAATAGTGCGGGTCCCTTCTCCTAGGGCAATGGTTCTCAACCTGTGGGTCACGACTCCTTTGGGGGTTGAACGACCCTTTCACAAGGGTCGCCTAAAACCATTGGAAAACACATATTTTCGATAGTCTTAGAAACGGAGCCATAATTGATTGTTAGAAATGCCAATACACATTTCCAGCGCTCTCTCCTCTGTCCTGAAGTAGGATTGAGTAGGGGGAAGGGAGCAGAGGGATGGGTAGGTGGGAAGGAGAAGCCTGGCTGGCTTTCCTTTGGCATGGGGGAGGAGACCAAATGCCCAAACCAAAAGAAAGATGGGCTCCTAATAACCAGCCTGTTTGTGCAGGCGAGAACTTGAGCTTTTCTTCGGCCTCCACACAGGGACGGACACTTCTATGCTTGGAAGCGACGGGAGAAACCTGGAGCTTAGCCTTGGGGAGTCCTCTTGTGTGAAGGGTGAAGGGGGGGTGTTGCCTGATTATTAGGAGCCCTCGGTGCTTCCAGCCCGGCCCTCCTTCCCTCCCCCAACTCCATGCAGCCATACCTGGCAAAGGACAGAGAGGTTTCCTCTGACTTGGGGGAGATATGAAATGACAGAATACCAGATTGGGGGGGACAACTCTGCTTTCCTTCCGTTTGAGGGGGAGCCGGTTCCTCCCCATCCAGACCTTCCCAGCCTCCAGGCACCATGTTGCTTCTTTTGAATCCCAACAGTATTAAGTCCTCCCGCTTTCCCTTCGCTCTGCCCCATAGTTATGATTTAAGCACTTACGAATTTGATATATATATATATATATATATATATATATGTGTGTGTGTGTGTGTGTGTGTGTGTATATAATTTTTAGTATTAAATTTATATTTAATATAAAATATTTTTATATTAAATATTTTTTTTAAAAAAAAATCGTATTAGTGGTGCTCGGGATTTAAAAGTATGAGTTTGGTGATCCTTGAGGTCCAAAAGGTTGGTGACCCCTGCTCTATACAGGTTGGAATGGGACTTTTAGATTCCTACTCTTGGCCGCACCTGCTTCTCCACCAAGGTCCCGCCTCTGCACATTAATCTCTAGCTTTTCTCCTCGCTGGCCGCCCAAGTCTCACCCAGTACCTAGAGATCCCTGCTGCCAGATGGAGGGAGGGAGGGAGGGAGGGAGGGAAGGAAAGAAGGAAGGAAGGAAGGAAGGAAGGAAGGAAGGAAGGAAGGAAGGAAGGAAGGAAGGAAGGAAGGAAGGAAGGAGAAGTAAGAATAGTGGGTGTAGTGTCTGGCAGCAGGGATCTCTGGGTGCTGGGTGGGACCTTCAGCACAGGGGCTGCTTGCAAGGGTTGCAATTGCAGGGGATAATTCCAGCAGTTGTGGTTTTTATGGTAGAAGCTTGGGGCTTCCCCTCCCAGAGAACCACTACCTGGGATTCTGGTAGAGAGGACTGTCATTTATAACGGTCGCAGCATCCTAGGGTCACATGATCTCCCTTTTGCAACCATCTGGGGAGTCAGCTTCGCTTAACCATCATCTGATTGACTTAAACAACGATCCATTTAATAGCGGTGGCAAGAAAGATCATAAAATGGGTCCAAGCTCACTGAACAGCTGTCTCAGCAACGGAGATTCGAGGCTCAATGGTGACATATAGTAAGTTGAGGGGTACTCTTCCCCTTCCCTTATGAGTGTGTCATTCACTGGTAATCCAGCAGGTCTTTGCTCTCAAATTCTCAATCTGGTCCACAGTGATTGACATCCACTGTTGGAGGATGGATTGAGAAAAATGCGTCGAAATTCACTTCAACAACGCTCTTGCTTAGCAACTAAAATTTTGAGCTCAATTGTGGTCGTAAGTTGAGGACTATCTCTGCTTTCCTCTGCATGGTAGCCTTGCCCTAGTAAACTTACCTTTTCTGGGAATTTTTCTCCATGTTAGAAACACAAAAATAACTCAAATGGTATAAGGTCTCCTGCTGGAGGAGGGGGTTGATGACCTCCAAGGTCCTTTCCAGCCCTGGATTGCTGTGCTGTTTCAAAGTGTCCTCTGAAACTGCATCTAGTGCCAGGGATTGTGATCCTTCCTTCCTCTCCTTTTTCCCTCCCTCCATCCGTATCTCATTCTCCTTCCTTCCTTCCTTCCTTCCTTCCTTCCTTCCTTCCTTCCTTCCTTCCTTCCTTCCTTCCTTCCTTCCCTTCCCTTCCTTCCTTCTTCCTTTCTTTTTTTTCTCTCTCTCTCCCTCCCTTTTCTTCCTTATCTCTCTTCTTTCTCCCTCCCTCCCCCCTCTCTTTCCTTTCTCCTTTCCTCTTTCTTTTTAAGGCTACCTGAATCAAAAACTCCTTTGGATGAAGCCACCTTACTTACCGCCCCCACCCCCCATTCCTGTTCTTCCCTTCCAACTGAACCTGGGCGGCAGCAGCAAACATTTCTGGTTTGGTGGCAGGGAGGCACAATCAGGTACAGGGAAGCTTCCACCCTCTCCCCTGCCTTCTCCTAACAAGTTCCTGAGGCCGTTTGGCTGCAGCACCTCCCCCAAAGCCCCCCAGATCCTGTGATCATGGCTTCTGGCTGCCAGCATTGGCAGTTAGCTGAGTGGCTGGTGGCTAACTGTCCCATGCGGCCAAATGCCCGGGACAAAAGCTGTTTAGGCCAGAGGTTGCCAACCAGTGAGAAAATTTTGCAGTGCACCTGTGCCTGCAACAGGGGTCATACCGGCAGTGGATGGACTGAGTAGTATGCGGGAGATTGCTGCATCGGAGGCCTTCCTGGGTGTTCTCTGGCCTGCAAGGGGAGGACACAATCTCCTGGGCCCCTCCCCTCAACAGCCACAAAGTGCTTGCTGCTCCTCTGGCAGCTGCCAAGCCTCTTCCCACCGTGCTTTTCTTCCTCCTCGCCAGAAGCACTCACGCCCAGTGGGAAGGAGGAGGCTTGGCGGATGCCAGAGGAGTGGCGAGTGCTTTGGGCTCCTGGGGGGAGGAGTCGATCCTCCCCCTCGCAACATCTTCACCTGAGGGCATTGCTGGCAGCCACTTCCTGTGGCTCAGGAAGTCTGCATTTTTTGCATTGCTGCTCGGCTTCCTTGATGCATAGATGTAGGAGGCAGCAGTCACAACACAGGTTTATTAGGGAGACTGTAGGATGCCCCATTTCCCTGCCAGCCATCTGGTCTTCAGCACGTGGCTCATCAGCCTCCGGACATTAGATTCCCACCATCTAGCACCAGTTCAGAGTTTCCTTTCCTCCCCAACCCCACCTCCAGGGACATGGGGGGGGGAGGAGAAGAGAGAGAGAGAGACAAGATACAGAGAGAGGGGGAGGGAAAGAGAGAGAGAGATGAGAGATCCTGGTGTTTTGTTTTCTGTGGGAAACGGGTCCAAACGACTCCTTGAGTATTTAAGGTTGCAGAAACGCAACCAAGCTAAGTCCCTGAAGGACCCCATCCCATCAGTGGGAGTCCAGACGCTGCAGTGAGTGGCATGCTGGATTCATATTAGTGGTCTGTAGGATTTAAAATTATGAATTTGGTGGTCCCTGAGGTCCAAAAGGTTGGAGACCCCTGATTTAGGTGAATGGCCCACGCTGAAAGGCATGGGACGGAGAGAGGCCATGGCCCATTGGCCAGAGCAAACAGTTAGGGGAGGGCCAGCCAAGGAGAAAAGCTAGAGGTTAATCCACATAGGCAGGAGCCTGGCGGAGAAGCAGGCATGGCTAAGGGTATGAGCTTAAAAGTCCTAGACCCATACAGGAAGTCCTCATAATTACAGTTGAACCCAACATTTCCATTGCTTTGCCCAGTTTACGACCTTTCTTGCCATAGTTGTCAAGTGAATCAGTGTACTTGTTGAGTTAGTAACATGGCTGTTCAGTGAATCACATGATTTCCTTCTTGACTTCCCTTGTCAGAAAGTCACAAAAGGGGATCATATGACCCTGGGATACGGCAGCCATCATAAATATGAGTTAGTTGCCAAGCATCTGAATTTTAATCAGATGACCATGACGATTGTAAAAATGGTCATAAGTCACCTCATGCCATTATAAGTTTGAATGGTCCTTAGACAAATTGTTGTAAGTTGAGGACTACCTATAGTGATAATAAATTGTATCTGTTGATTTTAATTAATATTAATACTAATGCTACTTGTAAACAATGTTAGCTCTAATTATTGTAACTTTAAAAAAACATAGTATATCCATGCTAGTTTAAAGAATTGTTTTGAAATCTTAATTTATATTTACGTATTTCTGTTTTCAAGGAGCTAACATCAATGCTCAGACAGAAGAGACCCAAGAAACTGCCTTAACTTTAGCATGCTGTGGTGGCTTTTTGGAAGTAGCTGACTTCCTAATCAAAGCAGGAGCTGATATAGAACTTGGCTGTTCAACACCTTTAATGGAAGCTGCTCAAGAGGGTCACTTGGAGCTAGTTAAATATTTATTGGCTGCAGGTATAGCATTAATCTCTGAGCATTTATTGTTTCAGATTAAAACAGAAAACTTTAATAAATCCTTGCTATCTATGAGTAGTTTTGCCTGTTGGGTATACCTTTTCCATATATGCCATTGTACCTGAATATTAATTTGGTTTGCTTGCTTGTTTACTTTTTTGAGAAACATCTATGCAATAACAGAATTCCCCCCCTCCCAATAATAATAGGGCATTGCATCTTTTGAATATTTTTGAATACAATAAGATTTCTATAAACTGTCCTAATAAAGAACATTGAGATTCATTTATTTTTTCTAAGAATAATGTTATTTGTATTACTTCAGGAGCTAATGTGCATGCAACAACAGCAACGGGTGACACAGCACTAACATATGCCTGTGAAAATGGTCATACCGATGTTGCAGATGTGCTGCTTCAAGCAGATGCTGATTTGGTAAGCTGCCTAATGAATTTTTTACTCTCTTACTAAGTTTGATACTGAGTTTATTCTTACTTGACCAAATTAAAAATAAGGTGCTGAATATTAGCAGGATTATTTTTTCCTGGAAGATAAAGCTATACTATGAGTTGAGAACTCACAGAATTCTGGTTTTTAGTCAGGTGCCTTAACCACTACACCAAACTGGCTCTCATTATACAAGCATAGATATGATTTAAACATACTAAGATATATTCTAGTAGTAGCACTACTTTTGTCATACATTTGCAGTTTCATGTGACTTATCAGGAAAAAGTTTCATTTTCAAAAGTGGCCCTTCCTTATATATATTGTAAACTATAAAGCATATTCAATTTAAATTAATCAATGGCAATACTGTTAAGGGGCAGAATAAGAATGCAGTTGTATGTGATGTAAAGTGACTGAATTTTTTTTTTTCATCAGCCAAACTCTATCCCAGATGCAATTAGATATCAACGCCTGTTTCTGGAGTTGGTTTCTGTTGACAGACTAAAACTGCTGTTGGTATACTAAGTGCCATGGGCATCTGGAAACCATTGGAATTCCTGAGGCTTTTAGTCCTGGCTGATATCAGCTTCTATGCCTGAGTCCAGGGTGGCTTGAGCTTGAGACAAGTAACTGTGACTGTAATCCACTTTATAGGGGACATGTTTAACTTTTCTTTATTTCAGAACAATTACAATTTGATTTGAATACGGGAATATTAAAATTAGTCTTTTAACAGAATAACGGTTTGGAAGGGACCTTGGAGATCTAATCTAACCCCCTGCTCAAGCAGGCGACTCTATACCATTTCAGACAAATAGTTGTCCAATCTCTTTAAAATCTCCATGCTGGAGAACCACAACTTTTGAAGGCAAGCTATTCCACTGATTAATTGTTTTCACAGTTAGGAAATTTCTCCTTAGTTCTAAGTTACTTCTCACCTTGATTAAGAATAGAATAGAATAGAAAATTTTATTGGCCAAGTGTGATTGGACACACAAGGAATTTGTCTTGGTGTAAATACTCTCAGTATACATAAAGAAAAGATACATTAGTTAAGAATCAAGAATCATAACGTAAACACTTAATGATAGTCATAGGGTACAATCAGCAATCAAATCATACTAGGAAACAGTCAATATAAATCGTAAGGATACAAGGGACAAAGTTACAGTCCTACAATCACAAGTGGGAGGGGATGGATGATAAGGAGTGATGAGAAGATTAGCAGTAATAGTAGTGCAGACTTTGTAATAGTTGAACAGTGTTGAGGGAATTATTTGTTTAGCAGAGTGATGGCATTCGGGAAAAAACTGTTCTTGTGTCTAGTTGTTCTGGTGTTCAATGCTCTATAATGTCATTTTGAGGATAGGAATTGAAACAGTTTATGTCTGGGATGTGAAGAATCTGTAAATATTTTCACAGCCCTCTTTTTGACTTGTGCAGTATACAGTCCTCAATTGAAAGCAAGTGGGTAGTAACTGTTTTTTCTGCAGTCCTAATTATCCTGTGACGTCAGTGTCTGTCCTGTTGGGTTTGCAGAACCAAACCAGACAGTTATAGAGGTGCAGATGATAGACTCAATAATTCATCTGTAGAACTGTATCAACAACTCCTTGGGCAGTTTGAGCTTTCTGAGTTGGCGCAGAAAGAACATTCTTTGTTGTGCTTTTTTGATGACTTTTTGATGTTAGGTGTCCATTTTAGATCATGTGATAGAGTAGAACCTAGAAATTTGAAGGTCTCTACTATTGATATTGTGTTGTCTAGTATTGTAAGAGGTGGTAGTATGGGAAGATTTCTTCTAAAGTCTACCACCATTTCTACAGTTTTGCGTGTGTTTAGTTCCAGATTGTTCCGGTTACACCACGAGGCAAGTTGTATAACCTCCTGTCTGTATGCGGATTCATCGTTGTCTCGAATGAGACCAATCACTGTTGTGTCATCAGGAAACTTCAGTATTTTAACAGATGGATCGTTTGAGATGCAGTCATTGGTATATAGTGAGAAGAGAAGTGGAGATAGCACACAGCCTTGGGGGGCCCCTGTGCTGATTGTACAGGTATCGGATGTGATTCTGCCTAGCTTCACCTGCTGTTTCCTGTCTGTTAGGAAGCTTATGATCCACTTCCAAGTGTGTTCAGGTACTGCTAGTTGGTTTAATTTACTTAGAAGAGTGTCTGGAATGATGGTATTGAATGCTGAACTGAAGTCTACAAAGAGGACCCTTGCGTAGGTATTTGGAGATTCAAGGTGTTGTAGGATGTAATGCAGAGCCATGTTAACAGCATGTTAAGTTTCCATCTGTTGTTTCTTGTCTTATTTTCTGGTGCTTTGGAAAATACGTTGACTCCCCTTTTCTTTGTGGTAGCCCCTCAAATATTGGAACACTACTATCTTGTCACCCATGGTTGTTCTTTTCACTGGATTAGACATATCCAATTCCTGCAACCATTCTTCATGTGTTTTATCTTCCAGCCCCCTAATTATTTTTGTTGTACCTTTCTGTACTTTTTCCAGAGCGTCTACATCTTGTACACTACAGCAACCAAAACCTGGATGCATATTCCAAGTGGCCTTACTAAGGCTTTATAAAGTGGTACTAATATTTCTATTCTTATTTTAATGCAACCTAGGATTTTACTGCCTTTTTTGGCTGCTGCCACATAATGCTGGCTCATATTTAAGTGATTGTCCACTAGAACTCCAAGATACCTCACATAGTTACTACTGTTGATCCAGGTTTCACCTAATCTGTATCTGTACATAAGTTTTGGTGCCCACGTGTAAAACCTTACGTTTCTCTACATTGAATTTCATTTTGTTAGATAGGGCCAAGTGTTTAAATCTTTTGAGATCTTTTTGGATTTTGAGTCTAGGTTTTAGGGCATTGGCTGCCAGTTTAGTATCGTCTGCAGATTTGATGAGTTCACTCATCTAAATTCCCTCATCTAAAGTTCCCTCATCTAAATAGTTTATGAAGATGTTGAAGAGTGTAGTGGCGGAGCATCACTTCTTTATCAAGCTTTACTTCATGAGACCTGGATTTTTACCAGATTCTTTAGATTAGTCTACCCTAGACACTTGGCAGATTTGAAAAGTTTCCGGACAGTAGAATTTTGTAGCAATTCTGTCTTGTGCCTGGCCAGTCCGTAAAACTTTGTGGTGATGGGGAGTGGGCTAAGTATCAAGCCATAACTTTATTTTTAATGCAGCCATAATATGAAATAACTTTTGGCAATACACAATAACAAATATTACCATGACAAAAAAAAAAGCCAGCATCACAATAAATTTAAGTGATAGTTAAAATCGAAGATAGGTATATATAATTATAAAGTGGAGTTTTAATAGGACAATTTAATATTTACTAAGAATACTTAAGGAAAAAACAGATATTGGACCTTTTTTGTTGCTATCCATTACTTTAGGGCAGGGCTATCAAACTTGCGGCCCACAGGCTAGATGCTTCATGTGCTGGCCACTCCCACTCCCAGTTTACCGAAGGGGGAAAAAGTCATACTACATCATGTCTCATGTGATGACAATGTGACATTGCTAGTTTGACACCTGTGCTTTAGGGAGACATATAGGTTGTGGTTGCTTTCTTAGTTGACTGTTATATAACTTCAGGTACTTTGGCCAAATAGCAACTAAGGATATTCTGATACTGAATTTTCTCTCTCATAACCTAGTTGCAATGAGTTCATTTAATCACCATATTGCTGCAGCACTAGAATTTCACCCTCTTTCTAAATCTCAAATAACATGGTCTTCAAAATAGTGGAAGGAAGTACATTTTCAGGGTTATTATTGTTCCATAGTCAGTGGTTTATCTCTGTGATATAGGTAGTCCTCAACTCACAACTACAGTTGAGCTCAAAATTTCTGTTGCTAAATTAGACAGGTGTTAAATGAATTTTTACCCCATTATCATTTTTGCCACATTTGTTAAGGGAATCACTTCAGTTGTTAAGTTAGCAACACAGTTGTTAAGTAAGTCTGGCTTCCCCATTGACTTGTCATAAGGTCGCCAAAGGTGATCATATGACTGTGAGATACTGCAATCGTCATAAATGAATCAGTTGCCAAGCATCTGAATTTTGGTCAAATGATCATGGAAATGCTGCAATGATCGTAAGTGTAGAAAATGGTCACAAATCACTTTTTTCAGTACTGTTATAATTTTAAACACACAATAAAAGAACTATTGTGAGAACAATTTTCTACAACATGCTGCCTTTGATACAGTTTTTTTTAAATAATATTTTTGAAAGTTTGGAAATATTCCATCATAATTATATAAGGATGAGATGAGTAACAGATTACAGTGCCATGCATGTTTTGCTCATTTTGCAAAAAAAAAATTAAATTAAAAAAAATTGAAACTATCTGAGAATTTTATTTTTTAAGTTGTTTTCCTCAATGTTTTTGTCCTTATAGGAACATGAATCTGAAGGGGGAAGAACTCCATTGATGAAAGCTGCAAGAGCAGGCCATGTCTGTACTGTTCAGTTCTTAATTAGTAAAGGTAGGGTTTACAAACAGTAAGTCATTTCTTTTCATGTTTTAATGACCTTCTCTTTTAGTAATTTTATTAAATATTACACTTACAGTGATAAAAACTAATACCATCTAAAAGTAAAAGCATAAAAAGAAAAACAGAAATTGTAGAAAAGAAAAAAATACACAAGAAAGAAAATAAGAATATAATAAAGGAAAAGAAAATACATACAGACGTGATTTCATCACAAGCATAAACAATTTTAGTAGCTTATCACCTTCTAGTAAAATATATATTCTCTTTCCATATTCCGTTTTTTATGTATAAACAAACCCTTAAAACTTCCTCATTTTAATCCTGATGTCAACAAATGTCCATTAAAGATTATCAGAGATAACCTACCTATTTTAATCTTGATTAAATAAACCAACTTTTGTATTTTTTTTCTCCTTTTACTTCTAATAGTCTTGAATTAGTCTCTTCAAATAATGTCATAAAACTTGATTTCTTTTCAATTTTCTTTGTTCCTTCTAACCAAATTTTTGGAAACTTTTAGCAAGTCTGTTTTGTAAATCCAAGTGAAGAAAATTATCTAGATCACTCCATTGGTTTATTTGTATATCCCTTTTAATGATTAAACTATCAGTCAGTTTCTTTTATATATCCAGCGTAACATTCTTTTTTCCATGTCATTCTTGTAACCTGTTATTTTATCCCCTTTCAAATTACTCTCAATCTTGTGTCAAATAGAATTTAAACATTATCATTTTAATTTTAAAATTCATTTCTGGTTCATTGCTCCAGAATATCCTCCAGTATGCCCAGTGTTAAAATATTTTGCTTCATTCTGTAATTGTAAGTCAAGTTTAAAAGTTCTGCTTTAATTGTAATCTTCAGTTCTCTATAGTATCCAGTTTTTAAAGTCTTACTATGTTTTTAAATTCAAAACACAAGCATTTTTCCATGCAAACTTTCTTTATAATTTATTTTAAAAACTTAATTCAAAATTACCTGGATACCATTTTTGATTTTATGAAATCAAAATTTTAATCACTATTTTGCTGTTAATTCTCCCCCTCATTTTTTTTTAAAAAGTTCTTAAACTTGTAGTTAAAACTCCTTTTGCTAAGAATTGAAGAAAACTCATCTGGGGCTTTAAAACCTGTCTATCCAAAGTTTCCTGGTAGTTGAAAAGCAGTTAACAATTTAGAAAAGAAAGTATGTGAAATCAGAATCCTTTCAAAGTTACTGTCTATGAGTAATATGGCTATTTCATCATCTCCCAGAACTCTAAACCTGCCACAGTCTTGCAGTCTCCTTGTAAGGAGCAGCTATCAGGAGCACTCGTAGATGTTCTCAAATCCTCTCTTTCTCAGAGTGGAATTCCAGTCTATTCACCAGCTCTTTGTTCCACACGTTTGTTAGTTCAGTTTTCTTAGAGCCATTTCAGTCTGCCATTTCTTTCCCAAAAGTACTTTAATGGGCTTTTCTGGTCCATTAGATATTTTTTCATGTTTTGATTTAAAAAAAATTCACCTGCTTGAGGTTTCTCATTACATGACAGATAGCTGTTAATCTTAAGTATCTGAAAAGTGAGCAGTCATCTGCTGTATGATATAATTTCAGCTGGCAAAGTTATTAATGAGCAACTGAAATCCACTTGCACCTTAGTTCAGTAAACCATAATACAAGAAACTAATTTCTAGAAAACTTGTAAGTTCTGAGAATTCCCTCCAGCCTCAAATAGCAGTTGATTAAAAAGATAGAAATTGTCCCCTTTTTCTAAGGAAAACATTTCATTGTCTATATGAAAAGTACTAGAATCACAGAATAAGTCTTGCTCATATTTTTGAGAAAAAAAATAAGTAGAGTTAAGTATCATATTATGACTGGATTACAGGAGTGTAACCTCAAGTAACAAAGGATAAAAGTAGTAATTGTTTTATTGTGTAAGAATAATTGAGAGACATTGAAGAGTTAAAAATATTGGAAAGGAGGAAGTTCTGGAATCAATTTTGAAACATTTCTCTCCTATTTTATATATGAGAAAAAGAAGAGTTACAGGCAGAGAGCTTTGAATGGCTTTTGTTTTCCCAATGCATTAATAACAGGAGCAAATGTGAACAGGACCACTGCTAACAATGATCATACAGTATTATCGCTTGCCTGTGCTGGAGGCCACCTGGCTGTTGTGGAATTGTTATTAGCTCATGGAGCTGATCCTACACACAGACTAAAAGTACGTGTTGGTTTTTTTTCCTTCATTTAATTACCTATTGTTTGAATATTTCATTGAGGACACCATTTGGAAGTTTATCATCAGGAACCAAAACATAATAATGTATCACTTAAGTTGTAACTGGTTTTTCAGTTGTAACTGGTTTTTGATTTTCAATGAGTTCTTACATGAAATGTTTCTTTAAATTTGTATTCATTGTGCTCAATCTCCAGGTGAAAAGCCAAAAAAAAAAAAAAACCCCAAAAACCCTCTTAAAAATAAATTGCCAGTTTAAACTACTGTTCAAATATTGAGATATATTCTGAGTAATATTCATGTGTTTTATATAACATTGGTTAAGTATTTTTGTCAAAAGAGATGCAAAGTGTACTGTTTTTATTCCATTATTTCTTTATAGGATGGCTCAACCATGCTAATAGAAGCTGCTAAGGGTGGCCATACAAGCGTAGTTTGTTATCTATTGGATTACCCTAACAATCTACTTTCTGCTCCTCCACCTGAATCTACACAGTTGACTCCTCCATCTCATGATTTAAATAGGGTATGATTGTTTATGTATATCTTCTGGTTTTTATTATGCTTTATTTTTTCATATGCTAAAACAATGTCCATTAATTTGGAAATAGACATTGCATTCAATAATTTGTAGATGACTTGGTAAATTATGATCAGCGACTACTATTATCAAAAGGAATAATCTTTTCATGAGTTTCTTTTAATGACTTCTGCTTCCAAAGAAAAATTTTTGTAAGAAAATTTTGATTAGGAGTTATTCTTTTCAATTTTTTTAATTAAGTTAATTGTTTTTTAAATCATACTATGCCTACATTATTAAAATGTCTTATAGTTGGATACTTTGTTAAAATACTTCTGTTAGTGCCAAGAATGTAAACTATGAACTGATAGGACATTTTAAACCTGTAAAAATTAATTCTTAATTGTGAAATATTTATGCATGCTTTTCTCTTCTGATATTGTGTTTTGGTCATGCAGAACAAGAAAAATAATCATAGTGTCCTGTTTTTTAGGCTCCTCGTGTACCAGTGCAGGCACTTCCCATGGTAGTTCCACCTCAAGAGCCTGACAAACCTCCTGCTAATGTTACTACCACCCTTCCCATCAGAAACAAAGGTTAGTTAATTATACCTCATATATAATTGCTACAACATATTTTTAGTAACATATGAAATACACTATTGGGATGTTTTTTTAAAAATACTATGCTATGCTCATTTTAAAGAAATAAACCTTCCTTTATATATGACTAGTTGTGTTTCCAACTTCTGTTTTTAAAATAAATCAGATACTTGTACAGTAGAAAAACTGGGGAAACACTATGGTATATTTTTAAAAATATTTTCCCCAAAAACAATTAACATTCAATTTCAACATTCAATTTGAATTTTGAAATCTGTAAATTTTAGTACATTTTTTCTATAAAATATTAAAAATTTCTTGCTGTTTATGAAAAAAATATTTTAAAATATGCTAGAGGATAAAATATTTCCATGATAAATAATAGAACATCGCAATTCACTTTAATAATTTTACTTTTTGTTTATTGTTTGATTTTAAATCTTTGCCCAAACAGCACATAAAAAAGCCTCTAAAATATCTTTAAGTAGATTTCATAATCTTGTTTAATTATTTTAATGAAGCATATTTCGATGCAAGAAGACAAAAATATTTGCTTAACTTAGCCAAGATAATTTATGATTGATAAGTATAAAGCGATATATGTTGTAGATAAGCATTCCTTCTTTTCTCAAAGAGTTCATGGTGGCATACATAGTGTTTCCCCATTCAGCTTTTCTCATAAGAATCATGGCAGGGATAACTTGAATTAAGGGCTAGTAACTGACCCATAGTTACTCAGTGAGCTTGCATGCTTATATTAGGTTTAAACTTGCATTGAAATATGTTTATAGATTTCATATTGATTTTATTAACATTAAACTATTATTTTAGGATAATTAGTTTGATATTTTTCCTCTCTTTACAAACCTTGTGAACATTGTTTATATATTTATATCCATATGCCTTGAACCTTGAATCTGGCCTTTTTTGATCACATAGGTTATTTAATTGCATCTTAAATGCCTGCTTAATCTTTTGAATAAAATTTGCATAATTGGACAGCATTGTTACTGAAGAAAATAAATAGTTTGTAAAAGAATTTGATTCAATGTAGGTTTTTGTTGATAATAAAGAACTCTATTCTCCAACAGCTAAGCAATTTAGAATTATAGTTTATTTTTTTAACAAAACATTCAAAGATATTAGGCATATCTTTTTCCCTTAGCCTTTACATCTCTGGTAGGTGTCATCTTTGTGCTTGATTGATCAGTAGATCTGTAATAAGAATGCTGTTCATGTGGACTTCCATTTGGTTCTGAGGGAGTGTCTCTTTCATACAGCCATTTCCAAACAAAAGTCCAGCAGCCATTTGCAGCCATCCAATCCAGAAGTACAAGGTTACATCGCTAATCAGTCTCCAGAAAGCATTGTTGAGGAGGCTCAGGGCAAGCTGACAGAATTAGAGCAAAGAATAAAGGAAGCCATAGAAAAGAATGCACAGCTTCAGTCTTTGGAATTGGCACATGCTGACCAGCTCACTAAGGAGAAGATTGAGGAGCTGAACAAAACTAGAGAAGAACAAATTCAGAAGAAGCAAAAGATCTTAGAAGAGTTGCAGAAAGTAGAACGAGAACTGCAACTGAAAACACAACAGCAACTGAAAAAACAATATCTGGAAGTTAAAGCGCAGAGAATTCAGTTGCAGCAGCAACAACAATCTTGTCAGCATTTGGGAATATTAACTCCTGTTGAGATAGAAGACCAACTTACTGAAGAAGATTATGCCCGCATACGACAGGTGGACCCATACTTACTCAATGATGAGCCTATGCCAGCTGTAAATCAGATGGGTTTTGCTCCAATACAGCCTCTGGCAGTGCCACAAGCTTTGCCTCTGTCAACAAGTTCTTTACCACCAGGTTCTATGGCAAATCTTTCAGAACTCCAAAGTGTTATAGTTGGACAGCCAGTACTGGGCCAAGCACAACTTACAGGGCTGGGACAAGGAATTCTGGCAGATGCACAGCAAGGGTTAATGGTTGCCAGCCCTGCCCAAACCCTCAATGACACACTGGATGACATCATGGCAGGTTTGTATGAATTGTTAAATGCAGATAAAATATCAGTGCCAAAAACTTTTGAATATATCAACATCTTTATTTTGTTTCAGTGTCACAAAGACTGGATTATTTTAGCTTGTTCTTAATTACTATTCAAGCTGATGTCTCCATTTCCAGTGTTGTCTATCCGGTTTGTTAAAATAGACCAGTATTATTTGGAAAATGACAATTTATAGCATAAATGAAGAGTTTTGAAATAGTGCAGGAACAACAATAGTGTTTCTGGTCATGTTCAATATCTCCAGCAGAAGTGATTGGTAGTCACGTGAAGTGAGTAAAAAAGCATTTCCACTGTCAAGTATATTGTCCCTTGTGTCCCAGGCCCTAAATAATATCTATTTGCCTTGATAATATTCCTGACTCCTTGTTTCCCAGCACCTATGAATAAATTTCACTGTTCTATAAGCCTTGCAGCACTGACACTTTCTCAAAATACACGTGGAAAAACATATTAAGTTTTCATTTGAATTAAACAAAAATTAAAATGGAAAGACAGAGTGCATTGCTTCCTTTTTTAACTCAACTGAAATGGTCTAAAATATAATAACCCAGATACAGTAAATTCCAATACATAGCTACATAGCTTTGTGTTGCTGGTATATTTCTCTCCCCTTTATCTTCATTGCTTAAAAAACTGAATAGGGAAGCTCTTGCAATGCAACTCAGTAGAGTTAAATGGAATTTCTAAACTGCCCAAAGTGAAAGAGTTTTATTTTGTTTGACAAAATAGCAATAGCACTTAGACTTATATACCACTTCACAGTGCTTTATAGCCCTCTCTAAGAGGTTTACAGAGACAGCATATTGCACCAACAATCAAACACCTGGCAGTGGGCAGACTTAACCCACAATACTGCATTCTAATCACTGCGCCATCATAATTCTCATAAAATAACACAAACTACATATAGAATTCATATTATGGAGCGTTTCCTTCCCTAAGTGATGCGAGTCAGGATTTATTTGGCCAACTAGCAGACTATTTACAACTAATACCTTCCCAATATTATTATAACTAGAATTGTGCTATTTTTTTCAGTATTATCATCTATATGATTAAATATTATATTCTGCAACCTATTGAGTTGTGGTCTAGATTCAAAATAAGTCAGACTCTCCATTGCGAATATACCATTACCATAATTCTAAGTCAGCTTGCATATAACATGGTCATCTGAATAAGAAAATTCTGAAATGCAACTAAGAATAGTTCATGAAATAAACAAATTGGAATTAGATTTAAACAAGAAAATGTAGGGCTCTTCAGAAATGTGCGATGTATCTGATTCACCCTTACTTATTTTCTAATATAAAGGAGATTTCCTTCTTGCTACTAACAGTGTCAAGAGTTTGAGTAATTACTTATTATTTCTTCATAGTCATAACCTCTTTATAATTTTAAGGCATAAGGAATTGCAATATGCTTTAGCTTTTTGTTAACATTGCTTAGGTAGTAATTTTAGAATTCAAAAGATTTCCATAATCTCTAGACAAAATTATTTGTTCCACTACTAACTAGTTTAATTTTAAAAAGTAAAAATAACATAGGAGTTCTGAGTCTGAATTTTTGTTTCCTTTAAGTAATGTTCTCAGATTATGATTTTATTCTGTCCAGTTAGCATTTTTGGAAGAAAAACATATCAGAAGTCCTTTAAACGTTTAACTAAACTAAATTACAATCTCCTAGAATGGATAAAATATTCTGCATATTAAGGAATTCCTAAGGTTCTTTTCACTAATATTCTAACACTTTCCAATTTAATTGCAACTATAATTTTGTTGGTAATACATTAGGTATTACAGTAATATGCAGGAAAAAAAGCAACTCTTATTAGATTGTGGAAACGAATAATTAAACTGGTATAAACTGCTTTTAGGAAAATTCTCATTACATTAAATCAAGTTGCTTCCTTCTCAACTGCATTTTCAGAAGGATGAGAAAAGTATTGCAGCCATTTGTTCCTGGCTATAGATAATTCTCAGATAAGACCCATTTTTAACTGTTTGATCTATTGTGATTTCTCAGTGGTTGTTGTCATTTAAAGAAATTCTGGGACATCCAAGAGGTTAGTTAGTTATAAAGTTAATAAACCAAGTTATTCTCTTTAATAGCAGTGAGTGGAAGAGCATCTGCAGTCTCAAATAGCCCTACCCACAGCATTGCAACCTGTGTTTCCCAACCTCAGACACCTGCTCCTAGTCCTATCATTTCTCCTTCAACCCTGCTACCGGTTTATCCTGCCATTGATATTGATGCTCAGGTAAGTCAAAAATAAAATTTATTCTCCTTTGAAATGAAATACAAATTAAAAGAAAGGAAAGGAAAATAGAAATTCTGCTACCGTGTTTCTCCAACAATATGGCCTCCACCAATAGGAAGATCCAGCATGTTTTCTAGGCATGAAATGAAATTAAGCCCCTCCCCCCAAATTTAGGCCTAGTTTAAAACATGCTGGGGGGGAGGCCGGGGGTTAAAACATGCTGGGGAGGGAGGGCGGGGGTTAAAACATGCTGAGGAGGAGGGATGGGGTTAAAACATGCTGGAGGGGAGGGCAGGGGGGAAACTTGCCTTTAACAGTGCCCTGCGCGGTGCTGCTGCTGTTCTCGCACCAGCAGGAAGTGTAGAAGCATTTCTGCTGCTTCTTGGGCGGGGGAGCTGCCTTCATGGCTTCCACAGTTCCTCCCGGCACGAGAACAGCAGCAGCGCCGGCAGGAACGTGGAAGCGTTTCTGCTGCTGCTCGAGTGTGTGCAGAAGCCTCCTGTGTGTCTCCGCACACACCCAAGCAGCAGCAGAAACGCTTCCACGTTCCCGCTGGCACGACAACAGCAGCGCCGGCGGGAATGTGGAAGCGTTTCTGCTGCTGCTCGGGTGTGTGCAGAAGCCTCCTGTGTGTCTCCGCACACACCCGAGCAGCAGCAGAAACACTTCCACGTTCCCACTGGTGCTGCTGCTGTTCTCGTGCCGGCGGGAACATGGAAGCGTTTCTGCTGCTGCTTGGGTGTGTGCGGAGGCTTCCACACACACCTGAGCAGCAGCAGAAACGCTTCCACATTTCCTCCAGCACGACAGCAGCAGCGCCGGCGGGAACATGGAAGCGTTTCTGCTGCTGCTCCGGTGTGTGCGGACACACACCTGAGCAGCAGCAGAAACGCTTCCACGTTCCTGCCGGCGCTGCTGCTGTTCTCGCGCCAGCGCCAGCGGGAACTGTGGAGGTAAGCGAAGGAAAAGCAAGAGCGGCAGAGGAAGCAGCAGTGGCAGGCGCCAAAGGTCTTGCAATTTAAAATGCCCTGCCAAAGCCGACATCCACACCGCTGCCGCCCACCCGCTGATGGGGGGGGAGAGAAATCAATTCACCTCCGAAAAGACGGCCTAGCCCTTTTTTCAGGGCTCAAAAAAAAAAATAAGGCCCTGCCTTATTTTGTGAGAAACACGGTATTTGCGAGACTTGAGGAAGAATTTGTTTCAAAAAGTATTATATGCTTTGAAAGATTGAATATTACTGTAATCATTCTTTGAACAGATATGCATAATATTTAATAAATGTGCATAATATTTAATAAATATGTGAAAGAATTATTATAGAGGAGTAGTAGCTGAATTTTGATTATTTGTTCAGCTTTTTTTCATACTTTATGTGATATGCAAGTATCTTCCCTTTTGTTTTTACAAAACTAAACCCAAGAGAATTTTATATTTTAGTGCTGTTAAAAATGTTCAGACCTAATTAAATATCTAGAGATGAGTAAGTATGTGATATAGCCTTAAATACTCATGATTTCCTTTGAAAACATGGGAACCAGTTTGAATTGGATTATTTTTTATAAAAGATAATCCAGGATTAAGCTGTGGTTTCATATATTGGCTTATTAATTAAATGCTGGAACAAATACAAGCATTTTAATGACTGGTTTTTTTTTAAAGACTGAAAGTAACCATGATACAGCACTGACTCTTGCTTGTGCTGGCGGACATGAAGAACTAGTACAAACTCTTTTAGAGAGGGGAGCTAATATTGAACACAGGGACAAAAAGGGTGAGTATCTGCTGATAAAATAATCAGTTAACTTGTAGATTCCACGTGCATATGTGGTTGTGTATTCCAATAGAAGTAGATTCAGAGAAACCCTTGCATTGCAGTAAAATAACCCAAAGTAAGATGCAAATCTGTATTCTGCAATATTTTTATTCAAAGTTAATTTTGTATCAACTTATTTGTATTATAAGTTTTGGTCTTCTTATTAAAAGTCACCTTTTAATAAGAGTAGAGAAGGATAATATCTATGGGAAAAAGCAATCTCCATTGTAGTTCCAACTCCTGCCTCACTGTCCAGATCTAGAATCACAACATTGCATCTTTTCTTATTTAGGCTACAGTTTAGACCTAGGATAATTTATCTGAAACTTGAGATCATGGAACCAAAATTCTTCTGTTTAGGCAGTTCAGGTCCCATGAGGAATTAATCATTCATTTGATTACTTTCCATTTTTCTCATACCAGTTTCTGGTGATATCAATTCAAATGATTTCATCTGGTGATCATCCCTCCAATTTAGTCACAAGCGTAGACATTTGAGGGGGTTGGAAACTAAGTTTGGGCAAAGCATCTGACTCTGCTGTGGCTGTCAGCATGAAGTTGTCACTAACAGGTAGCATTGTCTAAAATTTATAGAATTTTTCTTGCCACAGAAAAAGCAGATGTCCAGGGTTTTGAAATGTGGCTTCATACCAGGTAGGTTTTGGAGAATGCCAATCCTGTCAAATCTTACCAAATGAGCATGTACCATTGGAGAAGGTTTATAGCAAATGAAGACAAATATTAAAGCTCAGAGAAATCACACTGACTAGGATTAGGACAGTTGTAATACATGACTATGAAAACTGGAGGATCCAGAAAGGTTAAATGAGGAATAATTGATGCCTTTTAAGTGTGAGACTGAAAAAAAAACATTGAAAATGTTTGGATCAAAAGAAAAATCACTCATTATTAAATGAAAAAGGAAAGCAGGCAACTGATAAAAAAATATTAATAATGAAGCTAAATATTTCAGATAAGCAGTGTTGAGGGCAAGACTTATTTGGTAAAAACTGATGCATGGAAAAATCAAGTAACTGCAAAAGAGGCCAACATGAGACAATTTAACTAGATCTTGTGTTTCTAATGTCCAATTTTAAAAATTGAATTGACAGAAGCATAAGTTTACAGAAACTGAAAGCAATTACAAATTCTGGAAAAATAAAGTCTATCAAATCACAAAGATTTGAAAGCAACTGCATAATACAACATGAACAATTACCATAAATCTATTATTATTATTATGTACTCTGGAGCAATGAAGAAAAGGTCTTGATTTTTAATGTTACACAGCCATAAAAAGATTGATAACACTAAATACCCTCATTTTCTCTCTCTCTCTCTCTTCATAGTTTAGTTTCTATTTTTCTGATCATCCTCATTGACTTTCTCTGGACCTATTTCATTTATTTGAAACCATCTTTAAAATGTTGGTTTCTTGGTCTGAATACAATATTAAAATAGGCCTGTCCTAAGCAGAATACCAATAACTTCTAATATGATGGTTTGGAAATTGTACTGTTAATGTATGTAAAATTGCATTTGCTTTTTACAGACTCATCACATAGTCAGCTCTTACCCAGTTTATAATCAACTTCTAGATGTTTTTCACAAATATTGTTGCCAAGTCATGTATCTGTTTTACACTTGGTATTTGATTTTTCTTTCCTAAATAAAGACTTTTGCATTTATCTCTTAAATTTCATTTTGTTACCTTTCAGTCTTCTTGTCTAGCAGACAAGATCATTTTGAATTTTATTCAGTTTTCTAGATTATTAACTATCCATCAAATGACTTCCTTATTCAAACAATTAACAATGATATTGAAAAATACAAGGCTCAGAACCAAACAATGTATCATCTCATTTAATATCTTTATCTAATATAGTGAGACACCCTTGCTAAAGGCTCCGAGTATGATTTTTGAGTCAGCTATGTTTCAATTTAATTATCATTGCCATCTCAGTAACATGTTACTATGAACATCATTCATAGTATCATGTGGTATTTTGTCAATGAAGTTTTTGGTATTCCCATAGTAAAACTACTTAAGCCCGTATAATATCTCCAAAGTCTTTTGTAAATAGAATTGCACTTTCTTTATTTGCAGAAGTTATGAAAGGTCTGTACAAATTGATGGCTGACTGGTTTGTATTGGGGGACCCGAATCAGAGAAAATAATGCTTTCATTAGAGGGCTTTTAGTTTAACTGTCAGATAGTTCAAATGCCAATATTGAAACTGTTTACCCCTCCAGTCACCACTCAGAGATTTGTTTCTGAATTTCCCACCTAAGGAGCTGAATGATTATGTTATGCCCATTCATCTGTTCTGAGTTGATTGGATGCTGCACAAGGCTATGTTGAAAAAAGTGAAATTGATCCAGGTGTTTTTTTATTAGCCCAGAAGATCTGGATTATCAGTTGTCAATAAATTCATCTTTGCCAATGTTTTTGAACATAATTTCTCAATCCATGAATTTGATTCCAGAGTGTTGGCATCTTTATGAAGAAGTTATTTCAACTATTTCAGATTCTTGCATGAACTCTTCTCATTCATAAATGATTTGGAAAGCCTTTTGTTTAGGGTATCAGAGAAAAAAATGTAGCCTGCAAAGTTCTGGTCTTTTATCAATCAGATCTAAATAAATATTCTTGAGCAAACATATTACCTAGGTCTCTGGTCTGTTGCCAATTCTTTTGGTCAATAATTTATCATCATTATCTTTATCATTATCTACCCTCAGTAGAATCAAGATTTATCTTACTTATGTTTGTTTTGTGCAAGATCAGGAAAAAGAGGAGATATAAGTGGAATATTGAATACGTGAGAATTAAAGCTGAAGAAGCCCATAGTTCAGATCATCTCTGTATTTCCTTTTTGCAAGGCTCTCTTTATATCTAAGGGGCCTGAAGGAGTGCCTCACTTAGGCACTCCACTGCATGAGCCTCAGGTGACTTCTTGTTCTAGGGGACTCATGGCTCCTTCCATTAAGAGCATTGCTACTTCTTTGGCATTCACTACTAATGAGCCTTCAGATAATATTTATACTGCACCTGTATAATCTTACTTCTCTGCATTATCACTGATATGTACTCATTAGTCAAAATGTCCTTGGTAAGCAGTCTTATCAGTAGGTGGTGCCATTGTCCTAAGAGGTTTGGAGTATACCTTTTCTCCCTCAAGGCTGCAATAGTGGTGTGTGGCAGCGAGAATCCTTTTTGCCACAATGAAAAAATGACATGCTGGTATTTAACTGTGGAAATGTCCTTTTCCATAGTGGATGGAAGGTATCCAGCTCTCCCTCAAATGAATTGGCTTGCAGACAGGGAATTGGATATCAATGGGAATTAGCTGTTACATATTTTTCCCCTATTTTTGAAGCCTACAAATGAAGGGAGGGGGTAGCTACCCACCATAGATAGGCAATTCAGAAAACAGTACCTGTCATCCATTTTGGAAAATATATGTTGTCATAAGTACTTATGTACCAATTTAAACAGTGATGCAGATTTTAAAAGGAAACATTTTAAATGGTATCTGCTCTCTTTTTTCAGGGTTTACTCCACTTATTTTGGCTGCTACTGCAGGTCATGTTGGTGTTGTAGAGATTTTGTTAGATAATGGTGCAGATATTGAAGCTCAGTCTGAAAGGACCAAGGATACACCATTATCTCTAGCTTGCTCTGGAGGAAGACAAGAGGTAAAATATTAAAAATCATTGTATGTTTTTCTTATAAAGGAAAAGTTCAGATCCTCAATATTCTTCAGAAGCCATTTTAGCAAAAACCAAGAGATAGTTTGTAAATACTGTTATTAGTAATGTTAATGGATGCTTGAGAAATTCCACAGAATAGGAAATTTCCTTTGAAATATTTGGATTATTTACTTACTTACTTACTTACCTACCTACCTACCTTTTTATTTATTAGTTTATTTATAAAATTTATTGACTGCCCATCTTATCACAGGGAAACTCTTGGTAGCTTATGTTTTCTAATAATCATGTTTTTATTGCAGTATTTAATATAATAACTTGCATGTACTTTTATTTCATATATGATGCTAATTCATAATTTGTTCAAACAAGGTTCAAATCCTTTCCGGAATCCTGGTTTATATCATAACTACAGTTCTTTAGTCCAGGCTTGCTAACAGAGTACTTTGATTAGCTTCAATATTCCTAACAGTCACTTTCTGAGTAAGCCAGAGGAATAGTAGAGAAATCTAAACACAAACATGTCAATATTGAATGTAGTTGTATTGTATGCACACCATGTTATTTATATTATAATTGCATTGAACTTATAACATTTAATCAAGACTTTATTTTCCTTTACCTTGGTTAAACACTAACTGAAGATTATAATGAGACACATGCTGAACAACACCAGTACTTACCTATGTGGTATTTTGTCCAATAGCTAACCAGAAAACTTTTAGGCTGGACTATAATGGCACTTACCATATTTTCTGAGTACAAGACACTCTGAAGTATAAGGTGCACCTAGCTTTTGGGGAGGAAAACAAGAAAAAAACTCTGCCTCTGCCTCCCAGCAATTTGCCTCCTTGCAAACAGCCTGATTAGCACAAGCAGCTGATTGTTGGTTGGATCGGCCTCCCAACGATCAGCTGTTTCAAGCTGCAGGGATTGCAATAG
This sequence comes from Bungarus multicinctus, assembly GCA_023653725.1. Classification (NCBI taxonomy): domain Eukaryota; kingdom Metazoa; phylum Chordata; class Lepidosauria; order Squamata; family Elapidae; genus Bungarus; species Bungarus multicinctus. Next base: position 41,893,105 of record CM042840.1, read on the forward strand.
CTTATTGCTGCCTCCGCACACCCCATTTTCAGTCTCCGCATGCCCCGTTTTTGGCCTCCGCACACCCCATTTTAGGCCTCTGTGTGCCCCATTTTTGGCCTGTTCCAGGTGGCGGGGATCAGAACAGGTGGAAAATGGCGTACGGAGGCCAAAAATACAGCGCGTAGAGGCCAAAAATGGGATGCGGAGGCCGAAAATGGGGTGCACTGAGGTGACAATAGGCAATGGCAATCTCTGCAGCCTGAAACAGCTGATTGTTGGGAGGCCAATCCAACCGACAATCAGATATTTGTGCTAATCAGGCCAGAGGTCAGCAACCAGTGGTCCACGAGAACATTTTGGTGGTCTGCAGCGCACTTGTGTTTGCAACAGTAGTGATACCGCCGGCAGATGTACTAATGTGCGCAGGGAGGGAGGGTACTGCTTGGGAGATTGTGGCATTGGAGTCCTTCCTGGGCCTTTGAGAGGAGGGTGCAATCTTCCATGCCCCTCCCCTCAGGGGCCGCAAAGCACTCGCCACCCCTTTGGCAGCCACCAAGCCTCCTCCTACAATGCTTCTCTTCCTCCTTGCCAGAAGCACTTACACACCCAGCGGGAAGCAGTGGCAGCAAGCGCTTTGCGGCTCCTGAGGGGAGGGGTCAAACCTCCCCCTCGCAACATCTTCACTTGAGGGCATCACTGGCAGCCATTTCCTGCGGATCAGGAGGTCCGTGCTCCTCCCACTGTTGCAGAAAGCTAGGGAGACTACAAGATTGCCCCATCTCCCCGCCAGCCATCTAGTCTTCAACATGTGGCTCGTCGGCCTCTGAACATCAGATTTCCACCACCCAGCCCAAATTCAGTGGTTCCTTTCCCCCACCCCCACCCCGGGGACAGAGAGAGGACAGGGAAAAGAGAGAGACAACACACACACACACACATACACACACACACAGAGACAGGTAGGGGACGGAAAGAGGGAGAGAAATAGAAACAGGAAAAGAGAGATGACACAGAGAGAAAGAGGGAGAAAGGGAGGGCGGAAGATAGAGAGATGATAGAAAGAGAGAGAAGGAAAGAAAGAAAGAGAAGACACAGGGAGAGGGAGAAAGAAAGAGAAAAGAGAAACAAGACACAGAGGGAGAGAGGGAGAAAGAGAGAGGGAAAGAGAGAGAGACAAGAGAGAGAGAAAGAGAGATGAGAGATCCAGGTATTTTGTTTTCTGTGGGAAGCGGATCCAAATGACTCCTTGAGTATTTAAGGTAGTAGAAACAAGCAGCAAGCTAAGTGCCTGAAGGATCCCATCCCGTCAGTGAAGGTTCAGGCGCTTCCGCGAGCGGCATTCTGGATTCATATTAGTGGTCTACAGGATTTAAAATTATGAATTTTGTGGTCCCTGATGTCCAAAAGGTTGGAGAACCCTGAATCAGGGTGTGCTGAAACTGAAACAGGCTGTTTGCTGCAAGGAGATAAATTGTTGGGAGGCAGAGGCCAAAGGGTGAGGGCCAGTGGGTGGGCGAGGCTTCGGCAACATTTGCTGTATAAGACACACAGACATTTCCATCCACTTTTGAGGGTGGAAAAAGTGTGTCTTATACTCCAAAAAATATGGTACTTACCTCTATTCCTGAGAAACTTCTTTGAATAATGAAAGTATTATAAAATCATCATAATCAGAAGCCTATTCAAATCTAATCTTATTTTAGTATCTGCTTTCCAAAATCTGATCTAATAAGCTGGACTCTGATAAGTTAGAGTCCAGTTTATTAAGTCTGATCTATTTACTCCAATTTTCAGCAGTAGGTTGAAATAGTTTGGCTACAATCCAGAGGTGTCTTCCTCATATAAGGGATTCGGTAGACGCATGAACTTTCACCCTTCAGATATTTCAGCAGTGATCACACATCTGCAATAAGGTTTATTTATGTGGTTTGTTTATTTTTCAGATTTGTACCCTCAGACTCTTGGCAAAGCCAGATAGCAGTGGTTAATAACATTGAGCAACAATGAAACTACATTAAAATGAATAAACCTGTCAATAAATATCAATAACTAAACATATAATTAAAAAGTAGTAAGGATGATATTTATTCATGTGTGACAGATGATAAATTTGCATGTTTATTTCTGATGGTTGTAGGAATGAAATTCCATTCAGGGAAGAAAATATATCCAAGTTCTACTTCATTATTAAATCTTTTCCTAGATTCTGGTTGTTCTCCCTCCCTCTCAATGAAACTTGACCCAATTTATATCTTGTTTGAAATATCTGTCACATTGCTGCATTATTAAACTATAATGAATAGTTGTGTATATCACATGTGTTATAAGATTGATATGTTAAATTATACAAATACCAATGTTTTGATTGATATTGTATTTGAAAATGGTTCAGTATTGCTAATTAAGAAGAAATTTTGATATAAGTTTCATGTTTAGGATTGAAGCAGTAATCATTTCTTAAAGTAACTTTCTATATAACGCTTCAGGTGGTGGAGCTTCTGTTAGCACGAGGTGCAAACAAAGAGCACAGAAATGTTTCTGATTATACACCTTTAAGTTTAGCTGCTTCCGGTGGGTATGTGAACATCATCAAAATACTATTGAATGCTGGTGCAGAGATCAATTCAAGGTAAGTTCTCTTTTTAATTTTCTACTTCGTAGTTTGATTAATCTCTAGGAAAACCATTTTTTTCATTGTAGGAGCTGGCAGTGTGGTTAAGGAGAGCCACTAAAATGTGTTACTTAAAGTTTTGGACTTTAGCTATGGAGATTCATTTGGGAGTCTCCATCCATTTCTGAAGCTCGCAAACTGACTTTAAGCTTCTCATTCTGTTTGGTCATGACCCCAAAAATATGTATATTCATAAAAATTATTATTAAAAAGTGTGGGGGGGGAAACAACTCCTACTTTAAAACTTAATAACTGAAATAGATAAATGAGTAAGGTAAAATTAAGTATTTCTTCCAATATTAAAGGTTTTCAATCTTCAGGTTAAACTGGATTTTTGCTAATTTCATGGACATGTCTGTATCATATTTTGGCAATTATATGGGACTACTTTGCCATTATCTTCCAGAATGTTCTTTTAACTTCCAGTCTCCTGCAACCCTGGTATTTATTGTGTCACCCAATTTGAATATTAACCAGATCTAAGCCTGGTTAACATTTCAAAATTGGCTAAGGGTGGCCAAGTCTATCTAGTAAGTCTTCCCAATAGTATATCTATATAATATATGAGTACAGATAATCCCTGAGTTACCAACATTCCCTCAGTGAACGTTTGAAATTATGTGATAAGGGCCCCTAATGTTTACGAACAATTCCCGAAATTACGAATGTTGCAGCACCACAGTAGTTTTTGCCATTACGAACGGCAGCAGAGGCTCTGCAGTATTCACCTTGCCTATTCTCCCCCCCCTTCCCCCTGTTGCACCAGGTCTCCATAGGCACTAGGCCTTGCAAAGAACTAGAGAGCTTTCCCTTTACTGGCCTGTTTTGGCGCTTTAGGCCTTCCTGAATGTGCCCTCCAGGGGCTGCATTCTCCTCAGCAAAAGCCTTGAAAAAAGGCCTTTACTGGCAAGAACAGAGCCCTGGAGTTCCTTCTGGAGGCTCTGTTCTCTTCAGGAAAGGCCTCCTCAAGCCTTTGATTTTTTGAAGTGGCACCCCATAGGCACATAAACATTGTTTGGGCACACGCTGAAAGCTTCTGAGGTCTACAATCTCTTGCGACATCAGGCACCCATCTACTTTTACAGAGAATGGGTGCCTGAAGTCTTGTGAGATTAGGGCATCCAGAAGCTTCCAGTCTGCAGGAAAAGTGTTTGCACACCAACAGGAGGATTGAAGCAATGTGATTTCATTGCTCCAAACCTCCCTTTGATGTGCAAATGCTTTTCTGTGCCAACCTGGAAGCCATTGGAGGAGACTCACCAAGGCTGCCCGCTGCTCCAGAAGCGGCAGACAGCCTTAATGAGTCAGAGATGCTGAGTAGGGCGTGCTCCCCTTGCCCTCCTTCAGCTGTCACCAGGAGCAGGCAAAGAGTCTGGAGAGGAGACAAATCTTTACAAGGTAAGTGATCTAGTATGGCAGGATGGGGGGAGAAGCAATTGTGTGAACCCCAAGACAGGGAGAATGAGGTATCTCAGTGGGTTGGGGGAGGCCTTGTGTGGTTTGAAGCAGGTGACCTGTTCCATAATTACCCCCCTCCCCCATGGCCTTCCCCACCCTGAGATACCTATCACCGTTCCAAGTAATAGAGATACTACAGATACCATGCAATTAATGAGCTGCGTATTTGATTAGTAAATGCATGGGTGAAAGGAGGGAGTGATCATGTTCAAGTTAATGCCATTCGCTCCTACGAATCCTCGGGTTACGAATAGAATGGGCAGGCCCTATTACATTTGTAACTCGAGGATTATTTGTAGCTACTTAGCCTCTCAACCCTCACTGAAAGCTTTGCATTGGAGGAGGTCCCATGCATATATGTTCATTATATAAATAGATCAATATTATAAAAAGTCATCATGTTTGCAATACTAAAATGTGGCATATATTAATTTATTTTTAGAACTGGAAGCAAACTGGGCATCTCTCCATTAATGTTGGCAGCCATGAATGGCCATACTGCAGCTGTGAAGTTGCTCTTAGACATGGGTTCTGATATTAATGCACAGATAGAGACCAATAGAAATACTGCCTTGACACTAGCCTGCTTCCAAGGAAGAACGGAAGTAGTTAGTCTTCTCCTTGATAGAAAAGCTAATGTTGAGCATAGAGCTAAGGTAAGGAATAACTCTTAGTTTTTAGTTTAGTTTTGTTAACTTGTACACTTAGGTAGTCCTCGACTTATGACCATTTGAAGTTAAAACAGCAGCAAAAAAAGTGATTTACAAGAGTTCTTGCAGCATTCCCATGGTCACATGATCAAAATTCATGTGCTTGGCAATTAGCATGCATTTACAATGATTGCAGAATTCTGGGATCACATGATTGCTATTTGTGACCTTCCCAGGGGACTTTCACAAGCAAAGACAATAGAGGAAGCCAGATTCATTTAATGACCATGTGATTTGCTTAACAACCACAGTAATTTGGTTAACAGCAGCAAAACAGAGCTGTAAAATTGGGTATAACTCATTTAACAATCACATTGCTTAGTGACAGGACTTCCCATATTGTCATAATTGGAGGACTACGTGTATCTATATAAAAAGCATTTGCTTTTCTACTGATTTAAACTATCCCTAAATATATAACAGGGACAAATTCCTTTTTCATAATTTCTCTATCACATACATAGATTTTATGGCTGTGCAAAAGATTATTCAAAATGCTAAATAACTAAACATTTAGCATTCCACTATGACTATCCCAAAGGACAAACTTTTGTCTATTTTTAACAGTAGTATTTATAGGAGTATTCTTTTTTCCCTTTTCTTTTTATATGTGGGGGAGACATTTTTTCTTCTCTCCTCCCTCCCTCCCTCTTCCTCTCTCTAACACAAGCACTCAATGCACTCAATGCAAAACAACAGAACTAATAATACTAAAAGTGTGCAACGAGTAGAAGGGGATAAGAAGAGGTTATTACCATATGTTATCAATGACAGAATTAAGTGTTCAGTAGAGTGATGGCAAGAGGAAGAAAACTGTCCCTTTCTTTAGTTGTCTTGTCATACAATGCCCCAAAGCGCCATCCTAGGGAAGGAGTTGAAATAGTTTGTGTCCAGGATGTGAGGGATCTGCAGATGCTTTTTCAGCCTTCCTTCTGACCTGTGCAATGTATAAGTCTTCTATGCAAGGAAGGCTACTTATTTGTTCTGTACTCTTAACTATCCATTGGAGTCTCACTTGTCTTGTTTGATTGCTATACCAAACCAGACAGTTATAGAAATACAAATGACAGACTTAGAGTGTATCATTAACTCCTAGGGCAGTTGAACTTCCTGAGTTGATGCAAGAAGAACATTCTTTGTTGTACTTTTTAACAGTGGTACCGATGTAAAGCATCCATTTCACGTTCTAGATTTCAATTACTTTCTTTAAAGATGATTCTGAAGGATCCCTTTTGAAATGTATGTAATACAGCAGTAAATTTTCCCTTTCTGGTAGACAGACTGACATTTATTTAATGTAGTGGTTTTTATAACATCATGAAAGCAATGTTCTGTTCTGTTTTGTTTTTTGGTGGCTGTTTCATTGGTGCCAGTGTTCAGTACTACAGATTTTTTTATAAAAGGTAGAACTTAGCCATTTTGGGTGTTTTACTGAATAACAACAACAATAACAAAAGTTTTCATAGGAATGTGCAAAGTGGTCTTTGCATACAACAACTGGATTCATATAGTCTGCTTTCAAATTGAAACACATGTTTCAGATCATTCATATTATCCATGGACTGAAATGTGGATGTTTTGTTTCAGATTTATATTAAAATCTAGTTTTTCCCAGATAAAAATGATTGGGGGGGGGGGCGGCTTAGAAGAGAGAGAAACATTCTGCACAGTAGATTATTTATTATCACAATAAGGAGCAGCTGCATAGACTGGTGGTGGCAGCACCTGAAGAGAGGGCAGGAAGAGAAGATGCAGAAATTAAGAGAATTGTTGGCCCAGTACAGGTAGTTCTGAACTTACAACTATTCATTTAGTGGTTGTTTGAAGTTACAAGGGCACTGACAAAAGTGACACAACTGTTTTTTGACCTTTTTCACACTTATGACCATTGCAGCATCCCTGTGGTCACATGATCAAAATTCAGTTGCTTGGCAACTGACTCATATTTATGATGGTTGCAGTGTTCTGGGGTCATCTTTTTTGACCTTCTGATAAGCAATATAATTGAGAGAACCAGATTCACTAACAATCATGTTCCTAACTTAACAACGGCAGTGATTTACTTAACTATGGGCAGAAAAGCTGTAAAATGGGGAAAACTTCACAACAATTGTCTCACTTAGCAACAGATATTTTGGGCTCAATTGTGATTGTAAATGAAAAATTGCCTGTAGAATATACTATTGTGTGACATTGTAGTGACTGAGAAAGGGAAAGGAAAGGGAAAGAGGGAAAAGAAGAGGCTAGGAAGGTCACAGATGCTGACCAGATAGAGATTCTGAGGGTTGACATGCATCAACCTTTCCCTAATTGCCCCATGATATTACTCTGGGATCCTCTGAATCTTAAACCCTGAATAGCAAACAATATCCCAGGCTTACATTTTGTTAAACCAAGGACAAATTGACACAACTTCCAGAATCTGATGGTTTGCTCTGGATTCAAAACAATACATGTTTTTCATTTCATGCATACTTATATTTACCTGCTGCTTCATAAAATAAAACATTCTTAATCATGGAGGCTATTTCATTAGTGTTTGAGCTTGTGCCCTTGGATTTGTGTGAGGCCTTATGTGTTCCTTCCATAATTGATGTTTCTTTCTGCATACCATTTATCACAAATAAGCAAAGCAGAGATCTCTGTGGGAATGAGTGGCAAAGAGGAAGCAAATGAGAAAAGCAACATTTTGCTGAAATCCTTCAGTTCCGCTGATAGCCCGGAAAAGCTACATCTTGGTCTCAACATTTCCTGTTAGTTCCGCATAACTGATTGAATGCCAGACCATATGCCACTGTTGAGTGCACTATATTTAACAAGTAAAAGAAAAAAGAGTTCTGCGGATTTTATTCCTCTAGTTATTGCTGACTATAGGGGGCAGTGCTCATCTCTGTTACAAGGTCATTGAGCCAGTGCTGTCTGAAGACATTTTTGCGGTCATGTGGCCAGCATGACATCACGGAGTGCTGTTATCGTCTCACCGAAGTGGTACCTATTTATCTACTTGCATTTGTATGCTTTTGAACTGCTAGGTTGGCAGGAGCAGGGTGAGAACAAGCTCATCCTGTCACATGGAGCTCGGGTTTCGATATTTTACAAATAAAGGAGTGGATTTGTGAGAGGAAAAATACCTCTCTCTTCACCTAGAAGAGAGGTGTAGTTTACTCTATAGTTTACAGTTTTGTCTAAATTTTATCAAGAAACAAAAAAAAACAACCCATATCCTTTCAAATGGGTTGAATGCTCTCGGAGGAGAAAATTAGAGTATGTCTTCCCAATGTTGTCTTTTTTTTTTCTGTCACCAATTATCCACAGCTATGCAGTCTCTTCAGTTTGAAGTGTCCTCCTGCACTCCCTGTAATAAATACCTGGGATTACATCATCCTTCACCTTGGTTCCCTCACCTGCTCCTTCTTGTCCTTTTCCTAGCTTACTTTAGCCATTATCTGTGGAGGATATTGAAGCTCTTCAAAGCCAAACTTTATCTCTGTTCCTGAGCCGATATGGTGCAAGATCTTCTCATACCCTATATAGAGTGGCAATTGGAGCATCTAGAGCCCTCCTGCCTTCTGAGTCTGAACCTGCCAGTAGAGCCAACATGGCTGGAAGGTAAAAGCTGCACTTCATTGGGGTTTTAATGCCTCACTTATGCTGCTCAGAGCCTCTTCTGTGGCCTTCATTAAGGTGTTCAGCAAACTGCTTGAAATAAATTGGACAAGGATACTAGAAATTTGTTGAAGAAAATTTTTCCATGGCTGAACTGACATCGGATTCTTTACAACCAATTAATGGATTGCTGATTGACACTGGATTCCTTAACAATCAAATTAATGGATTGCATATGATCGTCAAAAGAAGCCTCAGGCTGTGAAAGAAGGATATAGATATAATTCGGTACAGCAGTCTTTGAAACAGTTTTTTTTTCTTTTTCTTTCTTTCCTTTTCGTTGTTGGTTTTTTTTTTTTTTTGGACAATGCAATAGAAGCAATGAAGGAAACAAAAATTCTCTCCAACTCTCCAGAAAGAGAAGAAAAGAAATCTTCCAAACAGTCCAAGGCTTTTTATTCTTCTTACTATTTCAAGCAGTCTTTAAAGATTCAGTCTTAGATAATCAACAACTTAAAATTCCAAACTGATTTAGCACTCTAGTAAGAAACTTAGTTCTATGTGGTTATCTTCAGAAATTTACAGGTATCATATAATGTGAATGGCTTTATACTGCAGCACCAAAATGTTTAGTGAGTTTTAGAAACAATCAAACAAGAATTATACAATAGAAATCAAGCTGATAATATTTTTTCCAGCTCTTACTCCCAAGGCTACATCCCTATCAGAAGATACTGTCATCATACAGACAGATGGTCAGGCTGATTACTTGGTGGTCATTGTAGCATCAAAAAAGGGAGAGATCAGGACAACAGTGGACCAAAGATGCCAGTTTGTTTATACACTATTTGTAATTTCCAGATAAAAAGATTATCAGTCCTGACATGTCTCAACAAGGAATGTTATTGAATATAATAACTTCAATAAACTTCACCACTATCTTTCTCCCGAAATGAAAATGTCATAGTTTTTTTCCTGTTTCTGTTATGTGAAGGATTGACGTATACACTGCCTTGAGCTTTTGAAGAAAGGTGGTATAAATTTTTAATGGATAGATATAGTTTAGACCCTTCAGGTTTATATCCTCTTTTATCTGATGATCAGACTATTATCATATAGCTTTGTGTGCAACCAGAGCTTTTCTGCAGTTCTTGCCTAGACATTTGTCTCTTGTATAGATATTCTCCAGTGGGCAAGTTTTCATTTCAGTCATTTTTGTTTAGCGTCAGGTTACCAAGCACTATTAATGATTTAAAAACAAATCCTCTTGAATTAGATGCCTGCCATAAAGTCTTATGTGTCAATAATTTCTGATTATTTTTTTCAACAGATTAAAAGCCATGAATATATAAATCTTTTGGCTCTCTGGGAAATCATGCTACTTTCAACCTACTTTTAAATAAAAATTCAATCAATCCATATTTTCATTAGAAGAGATAGTATGGTAGCAAGATGTATATCAACTGAAAAAAGATTTACAGATCTAAACTTTTTCAAGAAATTTTTTTCTTGTTCTCTTGGGTAATAGTGTAGCTGCTGTTCAGTCAAAGTAGAACATCTAAAAGATACCTGCATTTAAAAGATTAATCCAAATCAATGAAGGCTTAGCAGAATGTTATCTAACTATTTTGAAAACTCAGGATTTACACTTGGAACTTCCATTCTGGTCATCTTCTTTTCTCCAGAGAATATAAATTTTTCAAAAAGCTTTCTGGAAAAAAGATTTTAGAAAGAGAATGAAGCTAGCATAAACTATAATAGTTTTGTCTTTTCTTTTACTTGCCAATAGTACAGAAAGGTAGACAGCTGCAGAAAATAATAATAATCATCCCTTATTTAGGATTTAGTGCAAAAGCTTATTTCTTCACCAATATATGAATCTTTATAGCAAGTTTACACTGTAAGATGCTGGAGTTCACTGTTTGGAGATATTTGAACTATATGGTCAATTTTCAAAGGAGAGAAGACATGCCTAATATCCAGGTACTCTATGAACATCAATACACTCCTGAAAAGATCCTTTATGTGGTATAGCGGTATAAAGATACCATTTGTGTCTATCATGGTGGAACTTTGTAAGATGGTCTCTCTCTTGATTTTGAGCTCCACCACATATTTGTCTCACCAATGATATTGTATGTGATTTTGCTTCCATATGTCTAGAGTGTGTTTTCAAACACCTAGAGGTTTATAAACTTTCTTGGGGTTCAATCTAGAAGTAATTGATTGCATTCTGTTTGGATGGTCTTTTTGAATCTTTAAAATTATTTTCTTTGAAGACATTCATCTTCAAGATAGTTTTACTTACTATATTGACTTAAGTACTTTAGGATTATATTCCTCAAAAATTTTTATCCTTCAGACATTATTATTAATTCAAGGTTATACCAGTTAGAGTATTGAAAAGCAGAACCTTTTCAGCCAAGCAAGTTGATTGCATTGATTGGTATAGTAAAGTTATCTTATAGGACTCTCTTTGATTAGCAATGTACTTTCAGTCATCTAAAAAAAGAATTGTGATTTAGCGATCATGAATATGCAGATAACATCCAGACATATGTTTCCTTTTCTTTGTGCTCTAATGAAGAACAAGTTCTAAGATTATTAATAGAATGAATGAGAGTTAATAATTAGGATGAGCAATCTAGTCTGACTTGGGTTATGCTCCCTCTGAAGAATAAGTCTTAGAAATTTGCTTTGTTGATTCTCACATGACTTTTAAAAAAATTCTTATTTCATATGCTAGTTGTAATTCTTTCTTTGTATAGAACAAGGTATTTTGATCAAAATATTTTGTACCTTTTAATGAGGATGCCTCTGAAAACTTGAGAAAAAGTAGATCTGGTCAAATTATAGCAAGTGGCTCAATCAATGCACTGACCATTTTTAAAGACATTGTCTGGGGTCAAATTTTCCTATATATTTGTCTTTTTTTCTCCCTCTTGAGATTATTAAAATCTTCATGAAGGTATATTTGCTGTCTAAAAAGAAAGTCTAATAAGATTTCTTTTCCAATAAAAGTAAATTTCTTGTGTTCCTTTATAACCCCAGATAATTCAAGTTTTTGGACTTTTTCTATGCATGTTCCTTCTTGGAAGTTAGACTACCTTCTATTTGAAAAAGCTACACAAGCAATCTTAAGTATGCCTTTTGTTGAAAAACTCATTGAACTCAGTAGGACATTTATGAATATAAAATCTGAATGTCTCATAACACATACTGGACATTCTAATGGTGTAAAGTACCTGGATCTGAAGACGCAAAGATGCTTTAAATGTGGCATAAGCAAACATATTTTTCCTAACAGCAGCTCCATAAAGGAGATACATTTATTCCTGCCGTACAAGCTCGGGTACAGGCATGAGTATTTTAAAGAGTTGCCAACTGAGCAGCAAGCATGGCCATTACTAGATCCAGAACCTTTGCCCATTTCAGATTCAAATTTCTTTCTCTTGGACATGTTATTCTATAAAATGTTCTATTTGTAATCTTTTTTGCAAAGAAAAATCTAATAAGAGTTTAAACATTTTGCCCTCATTATACTTTTCACAAAATAGAAAAAATAAGATTTTAAAACTATTTAACAATCCATACAAAATCTATTTATTTTCTTGATATTTTCTTGTTGATGTTATTCAGTTTTAGTGTCATTCTGTAGTAGATATCCTGCCATTTATTTATGATGCAAAGCCTCCCCTGCCCCCAATCATTCCTGTGAATTATTTCAAACATTAATAATCAAACCAATCAGGAGTCAGTCTTCTTCCTTTTTGACTTCTGTTACAGAGAACCACCATAAAAGTTAATAATGCTTATCTATACAGTAAACTATATTGGTTGTTTTTTTAACTGTTGTTTTAATTTTTTATATATTTCATCTGAGAAAACTTACTTAATGTTGTTATTGTCCATCTAGACTGGACTGACACCATTAATGGAAGCTGCTTCTGGTGGCTATGCTGAAGTAGGCAGAGTTCTTCTCGACAAAGGTGCTGATGTAAATGCCCCTCCAGTCCCTTCTTCAAGAGATACAGCTTTAACCATTGCAGCTGACAAAGGACACTACAAATTCTGTGAACTGCTTATTAGCAGGTATTATAATTTATCTTCTACTGAACATTCTGGGGTTTTTAATTGATCACTGAGCCATGACCTCTTGGTTCTGTGACCAGTTAAAAGGTCTAATATGGGCGACTAATAATTCCATAAAACAGTGAATATATAGTGAATTGTGAAGTAGTACATGGAAGACAGATTCCACTTCCAAATCCAAACATAAGCAGCTATAGCATTCATACAGGAGTCTTAAATAACTGTCCAGAGCCACCCTAATGGGTAGTATATTAATTTGTGGATGTATAAAAAGTATCTTGTGTGGGGCATTCAAAATATTATAAACATACCTGGGGATTGTACAAGGAATAAGAGTAATGGCAGTGTAATATACACTGGCTACATCTTTTCAGGGTTTACCTGAAGCTGTGCTGTCTCAAATAGACTCTATAGGGATCTTGTCTTCTCTGCCTTGGTTGGATTGGTACAACTTAATCTTCGAGAAGAATCTCAAATCGGTGTTTCCATCCCAAAAATACTTACTGTGGGCTTGATAAATCCTTGGCTGAATGTAAGCTAAGGATTTGGGATCAAAGCACACTACAGAGTGCGCATACAGAGTGAATGTTTGTAAAAACCAGAACATTGTTAATCTTAAGAAAATAGTGTACATTTGTCAGAATTGTGAAAATTAACACTCACCATTAGATTATTACCCTGAATACTTGACTATTATGTTCATTCAGAATAATAAGAATGCATTTTGAATATGGGATTGAATACAGTGTCTCAGTGTTCAATCTTCAACCCTTAATTACTATTATTAACACAAATTTATCCCCCTTTTTGCAGAAATTTCAAAACAGGCCTGTTTCATTGTTATTTACATTATTTTATTTGTAACATTTCCCAGTTGCAAACTAGATTTTGAATTTTAAAATATAAAATAAAAAGTAGTGCTTTCTGGAGAAGGAAGATTTGTTAATATAACTCGTAACTTACTTATCCCTCTTAAAGTAATAGCAATTCCTGGTTATATCACAAGAGGCCTGGAAGCAAATGATACTTTAATTGGGTGGCTGAATGGTTTATAATTTGGTGCTCTCATTTATCTTTTTGTAATAACAATTTTTATACATTTTGAATTCTTCTAAAATTGTTTTTTACAATTTGTATTTCTCATAGAATCATACTACATGAAATGGGTGGCCATATAAATATGATCAATAAATTGATAAATCAGTAAATAATAGCAGCCTTTGGAACAGGTTTTTTGACTAGGGGATTATGTCTGGTTGATTAATCAAACTTTTTTACTGTTTGGTAGGGGTGCTCACATTGATGTTCGTAACAAGAAAGGAAATACTCCATTATGGCTTGCTGCAAATGGTGGTCATTTAGATGTTGTCCAATTATTAGTACAAGCAGGAGCAGATGTAGATGCCGCTGATAATAGGAAAATAACGCCTCTAATGGCAGCCTTTCGAAAGGTAAACATTTTTTATCTTTAATTGAAAATACAGGAAGTCCTTGACTTATAACAGTTCGTTAGTGATCATTTGACATACAACTGTGGCAAGAAAGGTTGTAAAATAGAACAAAACTGACTTAATAAATGTTTTGCTTAGCAACAGAAATGTTGGGCTCAATTGTAGTCATAAGTTGAAAACTATCTATACCAGAGTTGTCAAACTCAATTTTATTGAGGTCTGGATCAGCATTGTGGTTGTCCTCTAGGGCTGGGTGGGAGGGACAAGGCTGGGATGGTCGCAGCCGACTGGGCATAGCCCAGGGGTGCGGCCAGCTTGATATTACTTGTGTGGGTGGTACCTGTGGGGGCTGAGCAGGGTTGGGAGGGAAGCCAGGGATCTCCAGTGGGTGGAGCAGTTGGCAGGAGGCTCGTTCTGCAGGATGAGGGAGGGGAGGCAGGGGGTGAAACACACCATGCACTTGCTGCCCTTTGTGTGTGGGATGGTGGTGATTTCTGGCTATAGCCACAGCCTGCCAGCCCCTCAGCTACCCCACACTTTGGCTCCAGAGCCTGCTGCTATCAAGCAGCAGGTGAAGGCAGTAGGAGGAATGAGATGTGGAGTGCTGGACATACTTACTCTGTCCCACTGTCTGTTTTGGCTTGTGTTTGGAGAGCAGGTCGCCACTGGTCATCTTCTCCTTGGCCCCCTCGTGGGTCTTGTCCTGGTCTTCCACATGGAGCATGTTACCCTTGTGCACCCAATGTATCTTGGCCTTGCTGCGGGCTGTTGCAAGTGGCCCACAGCAGTGCTGAGGTGTGTCTGGTGCCAAAAAGTGTTTTCTGGGAATGCCAGCTGAGCAGGGAATTTGCCTGCAACCTTCAACTTGGAATGGAGATACAGCGGGGGGGAGGGGCTGCAAGATTGAAGGCTGCGTTCAGTGAGGCTGCTTCAGTCTATGGAAGGGGCTGCACTCTCAGGGGCTTCGTCTGAAGGAGCAACTCTGGTAAGGGGCGCATCATCGGGGGTCTCTACTCCTGATAGCTTCTGGATGGCAACTCCACTGTGGCTTGGCAGACCCGCCAGCGAAAAGAGGCGAAGCGGACAGCTAGAAAGGCCCAGTAGAGGTGGTAGAGTACATCCAGGCCCAGAAGGCCAAAGGCGGCCACCACAAGTGGGGAAAGTCAGATCCCCATTGGTGCCATGGTCACCCAGGCCCAGCAGTGTTCTGACCCAAACCTTGTTCCAAGGAAACAAACACCAAACAGAGGTAAAGGCAAAACCTTTTAATGCTTCTCTGTGAATTCTATTCATTCACGGTTAAAAAGCTATTAAAACTAATTGTCTCTGATAAGAACGAGCCTTGCCAAGGTTGTGCAAGGCTGCCAAGAACACTAGATTAAGTTGCCAAGAAATATTCAAAACAAAA
This sequence comes from Bungarus multicinctus, assembly GCA_023653725.1. Lineage (NCBI taxonomy): Eukaryota > Metazoa > Chordata > Lepidosauria > Squamata > Elapidae > Bungarus > Bungarus multicinctus. The sequence goes on from CM042840.1 coordinate 41,908,483, forward strand.
AGTCTCTAAACACAAACCAGGATAGTTTGAGCGTACACAAGTCTTGAAATGCAAGAACTTCTTTGCTTCCTGCAAAGAATCCCGGTTTCTCAGTTGGCTTTTATCTCTTAAGGGAGGGGCCATTACCTTGCAGCTTGACTCCTGAGTCACCTGTGCTGCTGCAGCTGCTCTTTCCTTCGAGCAGCCCTGCGCACATGTGCACTGGGTACAGGCTCCTTGGAGTCCTCTTCATCACTGCTGCCAGCCTCCACAATCTCCAAAGACAGCATTCTACTCTCTGATAGTCCTGGCCCCATCCCTGCATCATACGCAGGCCCCTCATCCGAGTCCTTGCTCTCCGAGACCTCAGCTGTGTGCATCTGCTGCAAAAAAGCAGAGATGTGGAGGAGACACACAAACCCAGCTAGGCCTCAGCGGCCATGGCGCCAATGAGGATCCAGCTTTCCCTGCTTAGGGTGGCCACCTTTTGCCTGCTGGGCCTGGGCATGCTCTACCACCCCTCCTTGCCTTTTCAACCACAAGCAAAAATAGACCAGAGAAAATAGGTGGGTTGCTGGCGTTCAGCAGCAGTTGCCCTACCTGTCTGCCTTATCTTGTTTTGGCCTGCAGTAGTGGCAGTAGCTGGAGGCAGAGGTACAGAGGAGAGGCATGCAATCCAGCCTGCTCAATATCTCAGGCAGCCTGTCCAGTGGTCTGACTGCCTGCTGCCGGTGCCCTGCCTGTTTCTTGGAGGGCCAGCTGTAAGCCCCTGCTGCCAGACAGCTCATACACACACACCCGCATACGCACATATATCAAAAGGACCGGAGATGCTGGTGTGGGTGCAGCATTTATCTGCAACCCTGGGGAATCCACATCGAGCTGGGCTGGGCTGAGGCAACGCTGGCCCAACACCTGTGTGCATGGGCCCGGCGCACAGCATCTGGGCAGGTATGTACACAGGAGGCGGATGTATGCATGCACAGGCCCAGCCCCCACCATTTTGGCAGGCATGTGTTCACTTGCTGCCTCCTGTGCACACATGCTCCTGCTGGGATGGCATGGGTTGGGCCTAGGCGTGTGTTAAACCCGCTGCCTCCTGTGCACAGGCATGCCCGTCTGGATGCTGTGGGCCTTACAATTTCCAGAACGGCATGTGGAGTGGATTTGGCCCGATGGCCTTGAGTTTGACACCTCTGACCTATACAATGATTTCAGTATGGCAATATCATCTATTACTATCTATTGGCAAGCTTGTATAAATCCCATATATAATTGCCATGGGATTAGCCCCATCCCTTTTGGTATTCCAAAAGACCCACAAGACCTGTCATGTAATAAGATTTGAGAGTTCTCAGGATACAGGAGACCTGCTGAGATGTCTCAGTTGTAGACATAACCATTTTTATTCCTCTCATTTATTTTTATTTATTTTATTTTCAAGATTTATATACCACCCCCTCTCCTTGGGGGACTCAGGACAGTGTACAGATATTAGAAATATGTTGAAGATACAATTGTTGGAATAATTAAAGAATAAAACTTGGTTGTTAAATAAACGGGATGAGGTAAGGATTTAAAAGTGAGGACTAAGAGCAATTTTGACCGAATTTAAAGTAAATGAAAAACCCTAGGCCAGACCGGTTTGATGGAATAGGTGAGTTTTCAACGTACGCCAGAAGGTCAAAAGGTCAGAGATAATCCTCATCTCCGGGGGCAATTTGTTCCAGAGGGAGGGCGCCCCCAAAGAGAAGGCCCGCACCCTCGGAGTCGCCAGCCGTCCAGCCAGCAGAATCCCAAGGAGGTCCACTCTATGGGAGTGTACTGGGCGACGGGAGATTGATGATGGCAGTAGGCGATCCCGCAGATACCCAGGTCCCAAGCCATGGAGTGCTTTAAAGATGGTAACTAATACCTTGAAACGCACCCGAAAGATCACCGGGAGCCAATGCAGCTCACGCAAGAGTGGTGTAATATGAGAGCCCCGAGAAGCCCCCAGAACCACCCACGTAGCCTCATTTTGTACCAGCTGGAGCCTCCGGGTGCTCTTCAAGGGCAGTCCAATGTAGAGAGCATTGGCATAGTCTAGGCAGGAGATAACGAGAGCGGATGTGACTGTGCGAAGTGCATCCTGATCCAGAAAGGGCCGCAACTGGTAGATCCTACAGACCTGGTAGAAAGCCTCCCTGGTGACGGCCGCGATATGTTCTTCTAACGACAGCCGTATATCCAGAGGACACCCAGATTGGACACCCAGATTGCGTGCCCTGTCAGTGGGGGTTCGGGGTGTCGGAAAGCATAGCCATTCGGTTTTGGCCGGGTTGAGTTGAAGCCTGTGTCGTCCCATCCAACCTTGCACAGCCTCCAGGCACCGGGTCATCACTTTGACGGCTTCGTTGGGGTGGCCTGGGGTAGAAATGTACAGCTGAGTATCATCAGCGTACTGATGAAACTCTACCCCAAAGCCACGGATGATCTCACCCAGCGGCTTCATATAAATGTTGAACAGTAGAGGTGAGAGCACCGACCCCTGAGGGACCCCACTGATCAGGGGCCTTGAGGTCGATCTCTGCCCCCTTGTCAACACAAATTGCGAACGGTTGGAAAGGAAGGAGAAGAACCACTGCAGAAAAGTGCCCCCCACTCCTAGTCCCTCCAGACGACGCAATAAGATATTGTGGTCGATAGTATCGAAAGCCGCTGAGAGATCTAACAGGACCAGGACAGAGGAATGATCTCTGTCACAGGCCCGCCAGAGATCATCTACCAATGCGACCAATGTCGTCTCTGTGCTGTATCCGGGCCTGAAACCTGATTGGCGTGGATCTAGATAGATATCTTCATCCAGGTGCTGGGGAAGCTGTCGTGTTACCACAGTCTCAACAACCTTTGCTTCAAAGCGAAGATTGGAGACTGGACGATAGATAACAAATTTGGGTCCAGAGACGGTTTCCTGAGGAGGGGTCTTACCACCGCCTCTTTCAAGGTGGTAGGCAGAAATCCCTCACTCAAGGAAGCGTTGATGATAGCCTGGAACCAACCTTGTGTCACCTCTCGAGTGGCTAATATTAGCCAGGAAGGAACACGGATCCAGTAAACAAGTGGTAGCATTGAGCTTGCCCAGTATCCTGTCCACGTCCTCGGGGGTCACAGGGTCAAACTCTTCCCAGATGACCTTCCCCAATTCTGCTCCCGATCCCCCGTCCAGAGTTGCCCAGTCAGAGTCCAATCCACTCCGTATCTGAGTGATTTTATCCAGCAGAAAATTTGAAAAATCCTCAGCCCGTCCCCGTAGAGGATCCTCCTGTGCTCTCGGTTCTAAAAGTGAGCGGGTCACTCTAAAAAGGGTGGCTGGGTGATTTCCTGCGAATGCGATAAGGGCAGAAAAATAAGAGCGTTTTGCTGCCTCTATCGCCACTAAATACATCTTAATATAGGACTGTAATAGTATTTGGTCAGATTCAGAGCGGGTGGTCCTCCAACTACTCTCTAGCCATCTTTTCCGGCGTTTCATCTCCCCCAGCTCCTCAGTAAACCATGGAGCTGAGTGAGGCTGACACCGGGTCAGAGGCCGCAAGGGCACGATTCGGTCAAGGGCCCTAGCCACCACCCTATCCCAGGTAGCCACCAAGTCCTCAGCCGAATCATGTGTTTGAATTCCGGGAAACGGCCCAAGCCCCATCAGGAACCTATTCGGGTCCATCAGGCGCCTGGGGCGAAACCATCGTGTTTGCTCCGCCTCCCTGTGACGAGGGGGTGCAGCCTGGAAGTCCAGTCTAAGGAGCGAATGATCTGACCATGACAAGGGTTCGATAATAACGTCCCCTATACCCAGATCATTCTGCCACTGTTCTGAGACAAAAACTAGATCCAAGATGTGACCTCCAGTGTGAGTAGGGTTCCTAATTAATTGGTTCAGGCCCAAGGTTGTCATGGAAGCCAAGAACTCCTGAGCAATCTCCGAGGTCCCGCCAGCTGAAGGTAGGTTGAAATCCCCCATGACCATTAGCCTAGGGGTTTCAACCGCTAGGCTGGCTACAACCTCGAGGAGCTCAGGCAGGGTCGATGTCACACAGCAGGGAGCCAGGTATGTGATCAATATACCCATCTGAATCCCGGAACCACATTTCACAAACAGGGATTCACATCCGGTCGTCTGAGGAACAGTGGATTCCCTAGGATCTAGGTCCTTCTGAATAATTATTGCAACCCCACCTCCACCCCTCCCCTGGACCCTTGGCTGATGAAAAACCCGAAACCCGGCCGGGCATATCTCCACCAGGGGAACACCCCCCTCTTGTCCCAGCCAGGTCTCGGTGATGCCCGCCAGGTCCGCTCCCCCATCCTCAATTCATAGATGAGGGGAGCTTTATTAATAACGGACCTGGCGTTGCATAACACCAGTCGAAGGCCCGGGGTTGGATCATTCGAACAGCCCAGGGAGTGGGACATAACCTGGGGGTCGGAGCACGTCACCACCCGTAAATAGTGGGGGCGAGCTCCCACAGTATGATATGGCCCCCTGTTAATGCCATATCTGCCTTTCCCGTCAATTGTGTCGATAGCCATCCCTTTCTCCCCCTGGAAAGAAGTCCCCATCTTCGATCTGACCATCCCCGATTCCAGGACCTCCCGGTCGTGTGTGTTCCTCCCGGTCGTGTGGAGGTCTGGCCATTATCTTAGGTGAGTTTTCCCCCAATTCCCACCTGGTTGCCCTCCCTAACCCTGATAAAAATTTGGAAATAAATTGGTATAAAAGGGCGCCACGCCCAGAGCATTTCCTATGGCTATGCTACCTCTCGGGATCCCAGGATCCGTCCTTAAGGTAAGCTTTTGGAAATCCAGAGGGCCAAGTTAAGTAAGGGGGGACATTCCTCAAGGCCCGTAGGTCAGTAGATGAGTATTTCAATGATTTGGTTGACCGCGGTTCTAGTGTTCGGAATTGGCGATGTAAAGGTGTGGCATGTTAGTTTTGGTCTATATAATTGTTGTGTTTCATCGGCCATGACCCTCGCCAATCCTGTGACCAAGACTGTCAATGTCGGGGCTGAAACCTAGGATAGACCCAGGGACATCTAGTTGTCATCTCCATCTTATCTTGCCAATGTTGCCATCGTCGGTAACAAGGCCACCCTGTCACTGTCGACGTTGAGGTCTTTGAGGTTGGGATTGTTGTCATTGAAGTTGTTATCGCCGCTGAACAGGGTGATGTCATCCTGGTAATTATAGCTGTTCTTGTAGAGGCATCTGGGGTAGATGGAATAGGGCTATCCCCATTTGTGGTAGCTGTGGTGTCACCCGTGGCAACCAAAGTGGACGAAGTGAGGCCGTCATAGTCGAGGCAGGATCGTTGCCACTTGTGGTAGCCTGACGGATAGCCTGGGCAGCCGTCCAAACAGTCTCCCAGACATCTCCATCTCCAAAATGTCGGATTCTCCCCCATTCTCTCATTCACCCCCACCATCGGAAATGACCGTGGGGGGGTGGGGCTCAGCGGAAGGTTTTGGACTATCGACAATGGATGATGTAAGGTTGCCCCAGTTAAGGCAGGGCCGCTGTTGTTCGTGACAGTTCAAGGGATGGTCTGGGCAGCCCGGGCGGTCGCCGAAATGGTTTCCCCAGCGTCTCCAACGTCTTCTCAGCATCATCAGACCCCTCCATGGTCCCCTGGCCAGCCCTGCCATAGGCGGTGGCCGTAGGGGGTGGGAATGAGGCTTAGCTGGAGGCCCCAGATCCGCGACAGCCGTAGCGGGCAAGATAAGGCCGTCACAATTAGAGTAGGATTGCCGCCGCTCGCGGTAATGGAAACCCGGGGAATAGCAAGACTGCTGCGGCTTGGAAACCATCCCAACTGCCATCCCAACGGCGATTTCTTCATTGGTTCTATAGGCCGCAGCCTTTCCGGGACCTACTTGGGACCCTTGTGGTGGCCAAAGCCTAGCCGCGGCAGGGCTGCTGCCGCCGCCCGGAAACCGCCTGAACAGCAACCCAGGTGGTCCGGATAGCCATCCAGTGGCAGCCTCATCATCGCCTCCGCAGCCTGCAGCCCCTCCATAGCCTGCTCGTAACAGGGCCTCCGCCATCTGAGAACCACCCGAGCAACAGCCCGGGCGGCTCGGACGGCCGTCCAAACAGCCCCCACAACGTCCAGATTGTCTTCCCGGGATCTCCAGATTCCCCCTCAGATCACCAACCATTCTTGCCATTGGCGAGGATCGAGGGGGACGGGGCCCAGCAGGAGGCCCCAGATCCGCGATGGAGCTCCGTACAAATCTAACCGCTCCGGTCGCCATCTTGGAAAGCTCCTTGTTTTATCACCTATCATAGGTTTTTATGATACTTACTAATATGGATTTTTACATTTTATATCTGTGATTTTACATTGTTATTGTATCTCATTATGTGCTAATGAGATGGGCATTGATATAAATTTGATAAATACGGAACAGGAGCAAATTTGTTTAGGTAGAAATTTAAAAATAGGAGGCATTGCCAACACAATCCTAATGTCTCACATCTGTTTAAGTTACATTGTACTTATTTTATAAATGGCTTATATGTTTCCAAATAAAAGCATCTAAAGCCTGATTTATTATTTTAAAACAATAATACTTGAAACTTTAGTTGGATGGATACAATTCAGAGTTGCCATAGCTTTACAATTTTAAGAAATAATGTATTTAGCAGATGAATGCCTCAATCCATATTCCAGTGATGAAAGATTTCCATAGTTTTCTCCATCAGTATTCCTATACTGGCAATCTCTAGTTATGCCAGGGTTTCATTCCAGGAAGTTTATTTTGTTTACAACTTTAAAAACACCAGTAATTTTAGATGTTAAATCTATTTCATTTTTCCCTGTTCCATGTATCTGGAAAGGTAAGTACTGTTGTGTTTTCTTTGAAGCTAAATTCCAAACCTTTATTTTTGCTCAAGCTTTAATTTAATAAAAATGATCCAGGAAAAGAGATTCTTTCTTGGTTTTATGAATGTGCATGCATATGTATATTCTTCCCTACCCTGGGTAAATGAGCTTGCAGCAGGAAGATGTTTTAATGAACTGTCATATAATTTTTTTGTTTCTTTAAATATTCATTTTTCATGTCTTTAAATAATCATCAGTGATGCTGAAATTTTTTTTCTTAGGGTCATGTGAAAGTTGTACGCTATCTAGTAAAAGAAGTCAACCAATTTCCATCAGATTCTGAATGTATGCGATACATAGCAACAGTTACTGACAAAGTAAGAGTTCTTTTTTTCTTTCATATATTTTTTCTTTTTTTTTCTTCAGAATACTAGACAAAAATATATTTCACTATGGTATCTGAAAACTGCTCAACTCATTCCTAGCATTTGTTTAGATTTTCTATGGTCTTAGAGTTCTAATGCATGCACAGTTGTAAGAAGAATGTAAACAATAAGTAAAATAAGTAAAAAATAAATAACAGTAAATAATCATTCACTTTTGAATACAGAAAATACAAGGATGTGGTACCTTGCCAAGTTCTTTTTCATATTTGCCAACATAGCATGGCTAATGAAGTATCTAAATATCTGGTCTAATGATATTATCTAGTTAGGGTAATGAAATGTCTATAAAAAATAAGCAAACTCAGAAAGCACCAAGTGAAGTGTCTGCATATATTCTTTATCTTATAAAGATTACCTGAAAATGATATCATCAGTTATGGTACCAAATTAACTTCTTACATTGGTTATTGGAATATTTTAACTTTCCTAAGTTTTTGGAAAGCTTGTGCCATGAACTTATTCCACTTTATGTGATCCTATGCTATAGTGATCCAATCATTGGTGCACGTTCCTCCTGTTTCTCCTTCTCCTTTGCTATTTTAGGAAATGTTGAAAAAGTGCCATCTATGTATAGAATCAATTGTTCAAGCCAAAGACAGACAGGCTGCAGAAGCAAACAAAAATGCAAGCATTCTTTTGGAAGAATTGGATCTGGAAAAGGTAAGTAAACCCTTTTCTGAATAGTTTGTATTTAGATTTGGAACAACAAACAGTGATAGACTTACCCATGTGGGTCCCAAAATAAGCACTAGGGCTTATTTTAAGAGGTTGTCTTGATTTTTCCCCCATGTACAGGAGGCCCACTTCTTCTGCTTGCTCGCCAGTGGAGCAGATTGCATGGCATACCAGCACCGCCACTGCGAGACAAAGAGAGGATGGAGCTGCCCAGGTGCCCCACACTGGCTTATCTCAGGGCCCTATACCCCGATACCTGCCTCCCCTTGCAGCCATGGCACCAGCAGTCCCATCCAGCAGGATCCCATGTGGCTGCCGGCTCACTTCTTCTGCTTGCTGTGGCCACACGGCGAGGCGGATGGAGTTGCCCCATGTTTCTCACAGCAGCTTACCTCAGGGCCCTTGCAGCCAGGCCATTTACCCTCAGTAGAGGCATGCTGCTTTGGGTCCATCAAGTTGTACATGTGTAAATGTCCATTAATTTCACTACTACAGATGTTAAGCTCAATAACCTATAATTTCCAGTTTCTTCCCTAAATCCCTTCTTGTGGATGGGTACAATATTAGTTGTTCATCAGTCCTAGGAACTACACCTGTTAGAAGAAACTTGTTAAACAGATCAGTTAATGGTCCAGTGAGCACACCTAGAAGATCACTCAGAACTCTAGGATAAGTACCATCTGGACCCATTGCTTTATTAAGATTTAAGCGGGCTGGCTTATCTGCCATCTCCAACTCTAAAAAAACCCTGGAAAAGAATCTGCATTGCTAGGACTAGTATGATTTCCCCAACCTCTTTATTACTTCCCCAATCTGTTTTTGTTACTTCCCCAACCTATTTTTGTTACTCCGCTTCTGAGAAAACTCTCTGCAGAAGTATTAGATGGTTTTCTATAGCTAGGTCTCCCTTAACATAATAATGGTTTGCATTTATTTTAGTGATTGTAGAGGGTTTTTTCCTTTTCTCACTAATATACCTTTTTTTAAAAAAAGATTTATCTCCCTTTTTAATAGCTTTAGCTAATTCCTCCTCTTCCTGCGCTTTAGCAGCACTAATAACCTGTTTGGCTTCCCTCTGTAGGTTCTTATACACCTCTCTATCAGCTATATTTTCAATCTTTTTGTATTTGCTACATGATGATCTTAAACAATACTTACACCATGAACCAGAGTAGCTTTCTCTCTCTCTCTCTTTTTTTTTTTGCGCTTATTAATGCCTCATATAGAACTAGTTGCGTTCAAGATGGCAGCATCCCCTTCAAGTTTGTTTTCGATAATCTCCCTTTCTGTAAAATTTGTCTGTTTGAAATCTAATACTTTAGTTTTATATTTTGTATGTTTTAGTTTTAATGTTAAACTAAAAGCATTATTGATCACTGAAACTTAGGTTTTTGCCTCATCTCAGTTTTTCATATCTTATCCCCATTTGTCAAAACTAAGTCTAGAATATAGTCCTCTCTTATTGATCATTTTACTAAATATTTTAAAGAGGCACCTTTTAATGGTTCTAACATATCCCTTGCTCCTGCAATTGAGAGAGTCCAGTTAATGTTAGGCGCATTGAAGTTATGATTACATCCTCTTCCTTCATAGGCATCTCAGTTATCTTCTCAACCAGAATGCTATCATCCTCTGAATATCCTGTATATGACACCATTTTTGATAACTGATCCTTTTTTAAACCCAGAGGGCTTCAAGTAGATCACATGTTTTTTGAATTAGTGTTGCTTTTGTGCCTTCTTTGACATAAATGGCAACTCCACAACCAAACCTTTTCTGTATAGTATGTAACCTGTTACACTTATATCTTAACAATTGGAATCCCTGAACCATGTTTCTGTAATTGTAATAAGATCCAGGTTATCCCTGTACATAACAGCTGTTAGTTCACAAAGTTTGTTGCCTAAATTCTGAACATTAGTACATATGTATGGCACACATTATCAAAAGCTTGATTTTTCTTAACAGCAGCCGTAATATTATTAACCACACAAACGTCCATGTCAAATACACTAACAACACTATTGGTTTTAGATTGCTGGGGACAGAAATGTGTTGTATCAATTAACTACCCCCATTATTCAGTTTAAATGCTTCTCCAGAAAACCCCCAAATTTAATGCTAAGTAGCACAGTCTTTTTCTGCAAACCATCTTTTTATACTGCTTTGCATCAGAACAACTGCAAACTTCATGATTAACATAACCAATACTTTCAACTTTGCACTACTCCTTTAGCCAGACATTGAACTCCAGTATATGTTGACTTTTTCCTTTTTGCTCCTTATATACGGGTAAAACCTCTAAAAAAGTAAAATTATGACCTATTTTACTACGTTCCTGCTCCAAATTCCTGAAATCCTTCTACACAAAAAACACATCTTTTTTGGATAGATCATTAATGGCAAAATGCACACTAATATCAATATCACAATCCTTATTAATATTCTTGACAATCTTAACAATGCCCCTTCTTTTTTTTGCTGGCAGTAGCACCAGGCAGACACCTCACTTACTTCAGTATTTATTTATTTATTTATTTGATTTATATACCGCCCCCTCTCCCCGAAGGGACTCGGGGCGGTGAACAGCCAATAAAAACACATATACAAGGTACAAAATATGAGACAACATAAAATATTAAAATTTACCCCTACATCTTTTTCTAAATAGACACTTCTTATAGTTGAGTCACCAACCAGAAGATGACTTCTCTTTTTAGATATCCTACTTACCAGACATGGCTGATTTACAAAACCTGATGCAGATTTTCCACTATCCAGATCATCTTCTTCCTCACAAAAGCACAATCCCCTCCCCAGTTGAGTCATCAACATCACAAACAGCTGAACTTGCCATCTTAGTATCCCTATTAAATACAGCAGGGACAGTATAATTATTTTGCAGAGACATATCAAAAGCATTCTGTTTGTGATATTCATCTCTCACTCTGCCAGATCTCACAGATGCCCATACTGCCTTACTTCTACATGGTCTTTGTAGAAGCAGGTAGCTCAATAGAATCAGCTTGCAATGCATAGTTTAGCAGAATGGCAACCATGATATATGATCCATACTGGTTGAGTTGGCCATCTAATTTCAGCCTGAAGAGGACAAACTAAAGACTCTAGATAAGCAATCTGTCCATGAAACTAGCAATCTGCATACAAATAAGATAACATCCAAACTTAAGTACCACAAAAAAAAAAAACTGCAAAATTGAGTATTACAATAAATTAAACCAGACATCCTAAAAATAAAATTGAAATCTCACAAGCACTTATCAAGGATGAACTATTTCTTCTTCAAACTACTGATGTTTTTAAAACCATACTTTTACTCAGATGCATACTTCTGGTCAGTTCTCAAAATTAGTAAGTTCACAAAGTAAACTCAGAGTTCCTTATATACCCTCATATACCATACTAGGTAGGATTTCACACAGCTATTTCCTATGCTAATTGAGACATACTCAACCCTGGAACTCAATTACTCAATTATCTTGGAAGTACTACTGGCAACCCAACCATTAAGCAATATAAGTTAAAGAAATCAGGAATATTTTCTAATTTACCTTGTCCTGCTATTGATGATTTTACACTTGCTCAGATGTGCACTTCTGGTCAAATACTCTCACAGTAAGTACTGTAACAGCATGTAGGCCAGTAGCTTATTTTGTTGGATGAAGTCCCAGTTCTCAGCAGCTCATGATGAGCAACTCCTTGCTCTCCCAGCAATCCTCAGTGCTCTGCAAATACAACCAGTGATTTAATTTTAACTGGCAGGCACTTTTAAAAATGTTACTGAAAAGCATGAATTCCTATCGGCAAACAGCAGGGCACTGCCACCCAGTCTAACTGTACCCTCTGACATTAATTACTTCCATTTCAGTTCTTTTCTCTGAAAACTTTTTTGCATATTAGTATGAATTTTTATAAATTATATGAATATTCTTAGAGAATAATACTGTCAAGTATAATAGCACCTTCTCTAAGTAAGCCTTCCATTTATATAGTCAGTCTAAAAATTGCCAGTTTTATTTAACCTTTGTGATGACTGTATTTGTGCCAGAATGCAGTTTTAAATTCTAAAGCTTTTAAATGTCTCTCTCTTGGCATTATTTGAAAAAAAGAGCCCACTGATGACCAAAAGGAAATCCTAGCTCACACAAAATCATTGGATTAGAATTTGAAATTCTTGCATCCTATCTTGGGGTTGTTAAAATTGATTTTACGTAACAAATAAATTTTATATACAAATAAACACTTTGTTCACAGCTTTCTGACTATGAACAGTGGTATTAAAAGTTTGTGGAGCCCTTTGAATTTTCAATATTTCTGCACAAATATGATCAAAACTGTGATCTATTCTCCACACAAATCCTAAAACTAGAGGACCCAATTAAATAAATGGTTCAATCTGTATCATAAATTAATCAGCTTTAGAGAAACTCCTATTTTTTCAGGTTATTTATGGGCATACACATACTTAATTTGAATATAAGGGACTACATAATTAATCTATATTGATAATAATTGAAAGCTATTGAAATGGGTATACATGTGTATGTTTCTTACTATATCTATTTCCAGCTTTGAATCAGTATTATCTGTTCAAGATAGCAGGGGGTTTTTTTGACAGTTTTTCTGATCACCTTTTAAATCTAATTTGTAGTTAAGGGAAGAAAGTAGACGGCTGGCACTAGCTGCTAAAAGAGAGAAAAGAAAAGAAAAAAGAAGAAAGAAAAAAGAGGAGCAGAGGAGAAAGCTAGAAGAAATTGAGGCAAAAAACAAAGAAAATTTTGAACTACAAGCTGCTCAAGAAAAAGAAAAAAACCTAAAAGCTGAAGGTATATATTACAGCTACTCATGACTATTATTGGAGTTGCTCGGTATAGATGCCACATAAAGTTAGCTTGAAACAGCCAGGAAATAATCGGATTCCACAGGGTTGGTTTTTTTTTTTTTACTTTTCCTTCCCAAAATCTTGCAATTGAATAATATCATGAGATTTGTTAATATGTCATCATCTTTGCTATAGCCCAGTGGATGCCATCTGCAGGAGTCTACGGTGCTTATAGGCACTTCGAGGCTTAAAAGCTTTAGGACAGGGGCCTTCAAGCTTGACAACTTTAAGACTTGTGGACTTCAACTCCCAGAATTCCTCCTCCAGTCATGTTAGCTCAGGAATTCTGGGAGTTGAAGTCCACAAGTCTTAAACTTGCCAAGTTTGAAGACCCTTGCTTTAGAGAATGAAGAACAGAATTTAGTGATCTGTATAAAGGAAGAAGGTGGTAACTATAGCATTAGAGTTACCATGCCTTTTGACTCAAAGCCCTTTATTCCTTTCAAAATATTTGACATCTTCTCTTAAGCATCAGTTCAGTAACAAATTGCTTATTTTAAATCATAATTAAATCCTATGATCTCCATTAAATTAAATCAATATTATTAAATAATAAAGCTATTCAATTAAAGCAAACTCCATACCATAAATTTATAGAGATTTGATGGAAATATATATTCTTAACCCTGTGACTTTTAAGTTTGTGTTTATAAAACATAAATCTGTTATATGCATTTCCATTTCAATCACTGAAAATATTAAAGTGATTTTTGCAAAGAACTGATGTTCAAAATGAAGAAAATGGCTTTTTGGAATTGTTCTTGAGATTAACTTAATAAAAAACCTGATTGAATAATTAAGAGCATTTTTAAAATTCTCATGCAATTTTTAAAGAGATTTTGTTTGTTAAATAGGACTTTCTGTAGAATTCTATAAAAGAAATTTATCCATCAGTTCCCTAAATTCAGTTGTTTTCTCTATAAACTGTAAATTAGGTTTGCATTTAAATCCTCAGCTTTTAGAAATACAATTGTTACATTTATATGTTCACACATCAACCTACTTGTTAATAAATAGGTATTAGGTAATAAGGTACCTTAATCTAAGACCTCCATAAATCATTTGCATAGAAATATGCGGATCAGTACAATGATAAACACTTCAGGAATGCTTGGGCTTCAATCATGTTCTTTTGTTTCTCAATTAGAAGAGCCAGGAGTCCCAACAGAACCCCCGAGTGCTACCACAACCACTACTATAGGTATATCTGCAACATGGACAACTTTGGCAGGTTCCCATGGAAAAAGAAATAATGTTACTACAAGCAATTCTAAGAGAAAAAGCAGGAAAAATAAAATCAACCAAGATACAGTTCAGATAATGTTTGATGATCAACTTCCAATCTCCTACTCTCAACCAGAAAAAATAAATGGTGAATCGAAAAGCAGCAGTACAAGTGAAAGTGGTGACAGTGACAACATGAGGATTTCCAGCTGTAGTGATGAAAGCAGCAATAGTAATAACAGCCACAAAAGTGATAGCAATTCATCCACAGCAGTCAGTAATGATCAGAACAGCAAGAAGCAGCCAGCAGTGCTTGTTACATTCCCAAAAGAAGAGCGAAAACCAATGTCTAACAAATCTCCACTCAAGTAAGGTTCTGTGGGTTTTATTGCCAAAATGATTGATAAATCTTAATCATGCTCTAACATCTCTGAATTTTTGTTGGCTTGTATTTTCTTTCCCTTTTGTTCCTTTATTGATTGATAATATGCAGTGTTTATTAAAATGTTTCTGTTGCCTTTCTACCAAATAAATTATTTAAAGATAGTATAAGTGCATTTCAGAATCCTAGAAAGAAATTGGTTTTCAACTTGGCAAACAAGGGCCAGATGACATTTCAACCTTCATTGAAGTATCAGACAAACCGTAGGAAATCTGCAAGAAAGGTTCAAAAAGCTCACAAAGACCTAATCTTAGTGTGTTCACTAACAGAGGAATAGTTATAATTAAAACTGATTAGCGAGACTATGTATTATCCATCTTCCTTAAATGGATAATCAGTTAATGTGGAATAAACATAATTAAAGATATAAAAAACATTACAAAGTGTTCATTGTTCTAGTCTAGAACAGCCCTATGGGCTTCCTTTGTCCACATAGAAACAAAAATTATCCTGATAATCAGAGGCCATGTTACAAGTAGATTAAAGCAGTGATTGGATTCTAGCTTTTATTTCATGTATTTCTCCATTTCAGGATTTCTGAGTGGAACCTTCTGTCTTGAAGGAGCAATAGAATTAGAATAGAATAGAATAGAATAGAATACTTTATTGACCAAGTGTGATTGGACACACAAGGAATTTGTCTCAGTATACATAAAGAAAATACTCTCAGTATACATAAAGAAAAGGAACATTCGTTAAGAATCAAGAATCATAACATACAACACTTAATGATAGTCTTAGGGTACAATCAACATCAAATCATACTAGGAAACAGTCAATATAAATCGTGAGGATACAAGCAACAAAGTTACAGTCACAAGTGGGAGGAGATGGGTGATAATGAGTGATGAGAAGATTAACAGTAATAGTAGTATAAACTTTGTAAATAGTTGAACAGTGTTTAGGGAATTATTTGTTTAGCAGAGTGATGGCTTTCGGGAAAAAACTGTTCTTGTGTCTAGTTCTGCTGTGCAGTGCTCTATAGCGTCGTTTTGCATATTTTCTAACAATATCTTAATTCTAAAGGTAGAGTAGACAAGGTGACCAGTTGGTCTATCTTTGAGAGAAAAGTAGTATAATCTGATGTGATGTGATCAGAATGAATATTATTTAAGAGAATATGACCTAACTAGAAAAATATTTATAGTGGCCATTGAACTTTGATAATAAGTATGATATTTGCTTATCAAAATAGATATAACCATAGGTGGGCAAATATGAAGTGGGAGGATTAGTGACTTCCGACTTCCTGCTGCCTTTCCCATTGATTTTGCTTGTGGGATGAGAGGTTTATTGGTATATAAATTGTGCATCTCATTAAATGGAAATTATTTGATTTGCTTGAATGCAGGGCATATTTCAATTTATAAGAAGCATTAAACAATTAAAAGTTTTCTGCTTTACCATAGCCGTAATATTCATTTGTTGTATTTTTCTATATATCTTGAGATATAGAAACATTTGATTAAGTATCAAATATTTTAATTGTTGTTAAATAAATATGTGCTTTATAACTGAAAATCAGTCATTTTAATATGTCATAGATTTAAAGGGTTTGGAGCCAACATAATTAAAGCAGACCTCTGGATATCAGTAGAATATTTTATTCTCTTTTATTATTGTCTTTAATATTTTTGTGATAGAGATTAACACAGAAATATTTTTTTCTTTTTGTCTTTCTCCCATTTTACTTGAAAGGTTATCAGAGATTATTGGTGAAGCACCTGCTAATTCCTTATCTACTTGCACAAAGTCTTGCCCATCACCTCTCTCTTCTCCTAATGGAAAAATCAGCTTAGCTAGTCCTAAACGTGGTCAGAAGAGAGAAGAAGGATGGAAAGAAGTTATAAGAAGGCAAGATAAATTTTATATTACAGCAAATTTCTATTTTTCTTCCTGTCCACTTTGGAAAATGTATTTTAACCTTGCTTAATTCTACCAGCCAAATTAAGGAATATATAGTAGATGCATTCCTTATACTTAATTTTAAGAGTTTCTCATAAGGATTGCTGTAAAATACACTGCTCAAAAAAATAAAGGGAACACAAAAAGAAGACATCCTAGATCTGAATGAATGAAATATTCTTATTAAATACTTTGTTCATTACATAGTTGAATGTGCTGACAACAAAATCACACAAAAATTATCAATGGAAATCAAATTTAGCAACCCATGGAAGTCTGGATTTGGAGTTACACTCAAAATTAAAGTGGAAAAAAACACTACAGGCTGATCCAACTTTGATGTAATGTCCTTAAAACAAGTCAAAATGAGGCTCAGTAGTGTGTGTGACCTCCATATGCCTGTATGACCTCCCTACAACGCCTGGGCATGCTCCTGATGAGGTGGCGAATGGTCTTCTGAGAGATCTCCTCCCACACCTGGACTAAATCATCTCCCAACTCCTGGACAGTCTGTGGTGCATCATGGCGTTGGTGGATGGAGCAAGACATGATGTCCCAGATGTGCTCAATTGGATTCAGGTCTGGGGAACAGGCGGGCCAGTACATAGCATCAATGCCTTTGTCTTGCAGGAACTGTTAAGACACTCCAATCACATGAGGTCTAGCTTTGTCTTGCATTAGGAGGAACTCAGGGCCAACCGCACCAGCATATGGTCTCACAAAGGGTCTGAGGATCTCATCTCAGTACCTAATAGCATTCAGGCTACCTCTGGAGAGCACATGGAGGCTGTGCGGCCCCCTAAAGAAATGCCACTCCACACCATTACTGACCCACTGCCAAACCAGTCATGCTGGAGGATATTGCAGGCAGCAGAACGTTCTCTACGGCGTCTCCACACCCTGTCACGTCTGTCACATGTGCTCAGTGTGAACCTGCTTTCATCTGTGAAGAGCACAGGGTGCCAGTGGCGAATTTGCCAATCTTGGTGTTCCCTGGCAAATGCCAAACGTCCTGCACGGTGTTGAGCTGTAAGCACAACCCCCAGGCCTCATACTACCCTCATGGAATTTGTTTCTGACCGTTTGAGCAGCCACATGCACATTTGTGGCCCGCTGGAGGTCATTTTGCAGGGCTCTGGCAGTGCTCCTCCTGTCCCTCTTTGCACAAAGGTGGAGGTAGCGGTCCTGATGCTGGGTTGTTGCCCTCCTACAGCCTCCTCCACATCTCCTGATGTACTGGCCTGTCTCCTGGTAGCGCCTCCATGCTTTGGACACTATGCTGACAGACACAGCAATCCTTCTTGCCACAGCTCGCATTGATGTGCCATCCTGGATGAGCTGCACTACCTGAGCTACTTGTGTGGGTTGTAGACTCCATCTCATGCTACCACTAGAGTGAAAGCACCGCCAGCATTCAAGTGACCAAACCATCAGCCAGAAAGCATAGGAACTGAGAAGTGGTCTGTGGTCACCACCTGCAGAACCACTTCTTTATTGGGGAAGTCTTGCTAACTGCCTATGCTTTCCGCCTGTTGTCTATTCCATTTGCACAACAGCATGTGCAATTGATTGTCAATCAGTGTTGCTACCTAAGTGGACAGTTTGATTTCACAGAAGTGTGATTGACTTGGAGTTACATTGTGTTGTTTAAGTGTTCCCTTTATTTTTTTGAGCAGTGTATATTCACAATCTGAGAAACAAAATTTATTTTCTGTAATTACACTTTTTCTGTCAAACTAGATCACTTTCATACCTAAAAAATCTAATAAAATAATTTATTACTTCATTTAATTTGAAGTGTGCTAACACTTATGTATTATTTTAATGATGAAAAATGCCATACAGATTTCATTAATATGTAATAAAGACTTCCTGAATATGTGTCATATCCTGCATATACTTCCTAGTTGGTGAGATGCAGGTAACAGTATATTGGCTTGCAGGGTTGTTTCTTAATGAAAGAGCCTAACTTGCATTGAATAATCTGACAGTGCCTAGAATAAAATCAGTCTTTGGTTACACTTGCGACATTTGGTAAAATGTCCCAAACTGAGAAGAATGTGCTGTATATGAATATGATTAAATCTAGTAACCTTAACCTTAGCTTAAGACCTAAATGATTTGCAATGAATGCTAAGTTACGTGATACAATGAAGACCATAGAATTGAAAATTAATATATCAAAGACCGAAGTAACTGTTTGACTTGGAAACTGGACTAAACATTTCCACACTATTCATAAATGGTAAAAGCTAGAGCAAATAGATGAACCTGTGTACAGTACCTTGATAGACTATTTAAGAAAACTGGGGAAATGGCTAGACAATTTGTAACATTCTAATGTTGGTAGATGACGTAATGGTGAGTTATGTGTAAACTATTGCAAAAAATGATTGTTGAAACCAGCAAAATAATTTCATATAAGAGCATGATTTTGCTCATTGTTTTATGAAAGCAATGGGATTTAGGAGAAACATAAAATGACTTGAGTGCAAAGAGGGTTAAATAAATTACTTTTTGCTCTGTTTCAATATTCTTTTCTTACATTGTGCCTTTAATTTTTCGGCTGTTCCTTTTCTGCATTCAGCACAATGTTTATGGAAGTTCTCAGTCATCCAGAGCATAGTTATCCCAAAGGTGCTTTTTCAAGAAGCAACTGGACTTTCTTATTTTTCTCTGAAGACATTTTGATTCTCATCCAAGTAGCTTCTTCAGCCCTGACTGAATGGTGGGGAATGGAAGGATTTATATTCCTTGCAGACACTTGTAGCTACTCAGGTGACCCCAATGACACAGATAAACCTTCAGGTGGCCTCAATGACTATTTAAAATAATGCAAATCTCTCAGCAAGGAATATAAATCCTTCCCATTCAGTCAGAGTTGAAGAAGCTTCTCAAATGAGAAGCAAAACGCCTTCAAAGAAAAACCAGAAAGTTTAGTTTCCTCTTGAAAAAGCAACTTTGGAACCATTCAGCGCAATGTTGCTGACTCAGCAAAGAAATAGTGAATGGCTATTAAAGTAATTTCTCTTGAGACACATTCTCATTATTAAGGGAATAGCATGGTATATCTTTGCACTTAGGAGCTGACCAGAAATTCATTATCGTAAAAATGGCTTTCCAACTTTCTAAATAATCATCTTTGAATTAAAATATCAGTAATTTTATATCAGGCTGTATAGTTTTTGGAAAATCAAAATAATCCTGCTTTATTGTATCCCAAGTTTGCTGTTGTAATTAACTTTCTTGTTTATTTGTTTTTAGATCAAAGAAGGTTTCTGTTCCATCAACTGTTATTTCCAGAGTAATTGGAAGAGGTGGTTGTAACATCAATGCTATTAGAGAATTTACAGGAGCACACATAGATATTGATAAACAGAAAGATAAAACAGGAGACAGAATCATAACAATAAGGTAATCCAAGGCACTACTTATTTCATTTCTAATAATTTAGTTGATCTTACTTCTGTACTTAATTGCTAAATGCCTTAGGTGGGCCCTTGTTAAGGGACAGGTTTTAGTCAAAAAATCTTACCTTACCTTATTTTCTTATTGGAAACCACTTGTCAAGAATTCTAATTTGAGAGATAGCTGTGCTTTCCTGTAAGATATGAGAGATTCAGGGAGCACATTTCATTTTTTTCTTAAATTTAACTTTTCATTTTTCCCTGTGTTTTTCTGAGATTAAGCACCTTTTTCTGTATTGTACTTCACTGTACCTAGAATTTATCTAAGCATAATTTTATGTCTAATTGATTTTTTTGGTTCAAGCCTGGTTGGCATTCAAACATTTAAGTTCACTATTAGAGGGAATCATAGCATAAATGTTGCCATAAAGTAATTAAATTTATTTTTCTTAAATATCTGATTTAAAAAAAATTCCTGTCCTCATGCATCTGTTATAGGGGAGGCACAGAATCAACACGACAAGCAACACAACTTATAAATGCTCTGATTAAAGATCCAGATAAAGAAATTGATGAGCTCATTCCAAAGAATCGTTTGAAAAATTCTGCAGCCTATCCCAAAACAGGAACCACTACAACAGTTCACGGTTCTGTAGCTGGGAACAAAGTCACCACTATAGCAGTATCATCATCATCACCACCATCATCATCATCTCAGATTGCTACAACAGTATCTGTGCCTGCAATTTCATCAGCATGTACCCATAAAACACTGAAGAATCCCATGAACAATGTTAGACCTGGATTTCCAGTTTCTCTACCATTAGCCTATCCTCCTCCCCAATTTGCACATGCACTGCTTGCTGCTCAGACTTTCCAACAGATTCGTCCGCCAAGGTTGCCCATGACTCATTTCGGAGGAACTTTCCCACCAGCTCAATCCACTTGGGGTCCTTTCCCTGTTAGACCTTTGAGCCCTGCAAGAGCAGCTAACTCACCTAAGTCTCACACCGTGCCTCGCCATAACAATCAAAACAGCAGTGGTTGTCAAGTGAATTCTGTGGGTTCCTTGACTTCTAGTTCAACAGCTACCACAAGTTCGGTGGTGTCTACTGTGCCTATTTCTTCTGCAAATGGCAGTCCCAGTTCTCCCTCAGTGAGAAAGCAACTATTCGTCACTGCGGTGAAAACATCCAGCACTACAACAATTTCAACCACAGCAAGCAACAACAGCACAACAACAAATGCCATATATCCTTTTCCTACAGCCAAAGAGCAATACCCAGTTTCATCCACTTCCTCCCCTTCACCACCAGCCCAGTCAGCAAAGATTTCTAGAAATAGTCCTTCAGAATGTATAAGAAATTCTCCAAGCAAAAGGGTGTTATCTTCCGACCAGGAAATGGGTAGTTCATTAGTTGTGGAAATGGTAAATTTGGCCAATAACAGGCAGTCAAATAGTTCTGTTGGCATTCCTTCAGAACATCTGGGACAACCACAGTCTCTTGGGCCTCTTTCTCAAGAAGCAAGACCACCATTACAGCCTCAGGTTCCAAAACAAGATCCTCGTATGGTTGTACCTCCAAATTTAACAACAGTGAGTTCTTCTGCCCCAATAGTTACTCATGCTAATGCTTCAGTGAATTCTCCAGCAAACTACCTTTTGCCTCAGGCATCAGTAGGATCTATTCAGTCTTCTGCTCCAGCTAAAATAGAAAATGCCTCTATCAGGCTATCTTCCCATGGAACCAATCCTGTGCACAAGAATTCAACTCCTCTTCAGAATTCTACAGTTCCAGTCCTTAATATCACACAGATAAAAAGACCCCACAGTGTTCCTTCTTCAGTGCAAGTTCCTTCCACTTTAACTACTCAGAGTGTTTCTCAAAATTCAGTCCATCCCACAAATAAATCCATGGCCACCAATTTCAGTGCTGCTTTACCATTTAGACCATTTAGCACACTATTTGAGAATAACCCTCCCTCAGCTCATGCATTCTGGGGTGGTTCTGTCTTGCCATCTCAGACAACGCCGGAATCCATTTTATCTGGAAAGTCTTCATTTCTGTCAAATTCAGATCCATTACATCAGTTAGATACTTCCAAAGCCCCAGGGTTTAGACCTCCACTGCAGAGACCAGCTCCAAATCCCTCAGGTAAATATAAGATCCACCTTTTTCCTTGTTTCATATGCCCAGTGTTTCTTGAGTGTTTTATTATTGGATGTCAAAGACTGCAATCTGATTGGTGTAAAATCTTATCTATCTGTTGAATAATGGGATCAAATTCTAGCTGTGCGTGCAAATAAGCAAGTTCGTTTTCTAAAACGTTTAGCTATAAAATGGAGCATAGCATGAATATAACTGAAAATTTTATCTGTTCACTCAGATTGATTATAATCTGCTAATCTTAAAAAAGTGTATTATTGATCACTAAATTATATTTTTTGAATATGTTTACTTCCCTTGAAAGATTTCACATAATAGTCATGCTGTTTTTAACAGCCAAAATACATTAAAAATATTGTAAATCTCTTTAGCTAAAGGCTTATTTATTTAATACATTTCAATTTATAAATAAACATTGTGCTGTTACTTCAAAATAGATATAGGGAAAATCAGTAAAAAGTAAGACATAGTAATTGTAATCAGATGTATGAAAAATGCAGTTTGAAACATTGTGAGACCTCACAGCTGTACAGGGAAATTGAAAAAAACATTTAGTGATATTGGCAAAGCATTATGGATAATATAGATTGATCTCAATCAATAGATCAATCCATCCCAGGGAACTAATGGTCCTGATAGATTCAGAGAGAACTTAAGGTTTTTCCTGGGGATTTGTTGGGTCATTTGACTGAGACCTTAGCTCTACCAGTTAGGGTCTTATATGTGATTGATTTCCTATTTATTGATCTTGGGTCACTCTGGTTTTCCAAGGAGTTCCGGGAAATAAACTAACAGACATTTGAAAAAAGATGAAGAGCATTTTTGACTACTTCCATTTGACAGCTAACATTAAAGATTACATTATGGTGATGATAAGTTGGGTAGAAAAACTACTCTTATTGCACTCTTTCTAGTCTTATGCATTTCCGGATAACTGGCTAGTAGCTTGGTTTAAAGTGACCATTGCTGGGGAGGAAAGGCCCCTGTGAACATCTACAAGTCTACTTTAGGAATGTACTAGACAGCTGATAAAAATTCACTTGGATACATACTGAATTAGATTGGACTGTACATGTGCAGTTAAGTTGACTGAGCAGAGTCTTGTCCAATCCTACTAACTGGAAAAGGTTCGATCCTCTTGACTATTAAGAAAGTTAGCAGGATCAATGGGATTGTTAACCTAGCTACAAGTTTGTTAGATCTGTATCCATCTTGGTTGGCAGTGAAATCATCTTTGAGGAGATAGTTCCATTTGCCTTAAAGGGGGCAATAACGTACCTCACTTCAAGAAGCCATTACCAATCCCAACTATTTTGGACAATTTACACCTAAGTCTCTGACTTCCTTTTTTTAAAAAAAGTGATTGAGAAGGTGGTATAGCTGCAGTTTTAGATGATCTGGAGCCATTTAAACTAGTTTTCAGGCCAGGGTGTTGTACAAAGATGACATTGATTGCACTGTGGCAGAGCCAGTATGAGAGCAATGAAGACATTCTCATTCTCCTTGATTTCTCAGCAGCCTTTGATACCATCATTTTTAACTTTTTTAACCAGAAAGTTAACCAGAAAACCATTTTCAAACCACAGGGGTTGAAAATAATAAACACGTGGGAGGTCACACCCTGGATTTAGTTTTTGTCTCTGATCAGTGGCAGAGTGGTCTGGGTGTAGGGGACATAGTTATAGAACCCCTGTCATGGACAGACCATTCGCTCCTGAAGCTCGACTTCCGTTCCGCACCCCCCGACCGCAGGGAGGCGGGGCCGCTTAAATGGTACCGCCCCAGGCGCCTGATGGACCCGGATAGGTTCCTGATGGAGCTTGGGCCATTTCCCGAAGCTCACACACACGACTCGGTTGAGGGCCTAGTTGCCACCTGGGATAGGGTGGCTGCTGGGGCCCTTGACCGGGTCGTGCCCTTGCGGCCTCTGACCCGGTGCCGATCCCAAATGGCTCCTTGGTTTTCTGAGGAGCTAAGGGAGATGAAGCGCCGGAAAAGACGCCTAGAGAGTAGTTGGAGAGCTAGCCGTTCTGAGTCTGACCGAACACTTCTACGATCTTATATTAAGACGTACTTAGTGGCGATAAGGGTGGCGAGGAGGACTTACCTCTCCACCCTTATTGCGTCCGCGGAAAACCGCCCAGCCGCCCTGTTTAGGGTGACCAGCTCCCTTTTAGAGATGGAAGCGCGGGAGGATCCCTTACAGGGACGGGCTGAGGAGTTTTCTAGGTTTCTGCAGGACAAAATCGCTCAGATTCGGGACGAGCTGGACTCCGACTGGGCATCTCCGGGCGGGGGGGCGGGGGTAGATATCGGTGAGGCCATTTGGGTTGAGTTCGACCCTGTTACTGTAGAAGATGTGGACAGGGTGCTGGGGGGACTGAATGCCACCACCTGTTTGTTGGACCCGTGCCCCTCCTGGCTGGTCTTGGCCACTCGGGAGGTGACACGAGGCTGGTTCCAGGGTATTATAAACGCTTCCTTGAGAGAGGGGCTTTTACCCGCCGCCTTGAAGGAGGCGGTGGTGCGGCCCCTCCTCAAGAAACCGTCCCTGGACCCAGCATTGTTATCAAATTACCATCCTGTCTCCAATCTTCGCTTTGTTGCGAAGGTTGTAGAGAGTGTGGTGGCCCGTCAGCTCCCCCGGTTCCTGGATGAAGCGAGTTATCTTGACCCCCTCCAATCGGGCTTCAGGCCCGGGCACAGCACGGAGACGGCGTTGGTCGCGTTGGTTGATGATCTCTGGAGGGCTCGGGACAGAGGTTGTTCCTCTGTCCTGGTCCTGTTAGATCTCTCGGCGGCTTTTGATACTGTCGACCACAGTATCTTATTGCAGCGGTTGGAGGGGTTGGGGGTTGGAGGCACCGTGTTGCGGTGGTTCTCCTCCCTCTCTGACCGCTCGCAATTTGTGTTGACGGGGGGGCAGAGATCGTCCCCAAGGCCCCTGCTTTGTGGGGTGCCTCAGGGGTCGGTGCTCTCGCCCCTGCTGTTCAACATTTATGTAAAGCCGCTGGGTGAGATCATCCGTGGCTTTGGGGTGGAGTTCCATCAGTACGCTGATGATACTCAGCTGTACATCTCCACCCCGGGCCACCCCAACGAAGCCGTCGAAGTGATGACCCGGTGCCTGGAGGCCGTGCGGGGTTGGATGGGTCGTAACAGGCTTCGTCTCAACCCGGCCAAAACCGAGTGGCTGTGGTTTCCTGCGCCCAGATACAGCCAGTTTATTCCTTCGCTGGCCGTGGGGGGAGAGGTTTTGACCCCCGTGGAAAGGGCACGCAACTTGGGTGTCCTCCTGGATGTGCGGCTGTCTTTGGAAGAACATATTGCAGCCGTCACCAGGGGGGCTTTTTATCAGATTCGTCTGATTTACCAGTTGCGGCCCTTTCTGGATCTGGGCGCACTTCGCACAGTCACTTCTGCCCTCGTTATCTCCCGCTTGGATTATTGCAATGCTCTCTACATGGGGCTCCCCTTGAAGAGTCTCCGGAGGCTGCAGTTAGTTCAGAATGCAGCCGCGCGGGTGATCGTGGGCGCCCCTCGGGGCGCTCACGTAACACCACTTCTCCGCAGGCTGCACTGGCTTCCTGTGGCCTTCCGGATTCGATTCAAGGTGGTACTGACGGTATTTAAAGTGCTCTATGGCTCGGGACCTGGGTACTTACGGGACCACCTGCTGCCATCAACAACCTCCCGCCGCCCAGTACGCTCCCACAGGGTCGCCCTACTTGGGGTACCGCCACCTGATCGTTGTCGGCTGGCGGCCCCGAGGGTGCGTGCTTTCTCTGTGGGAGCGCCCTCCCTGTGGAATGATCTCCCCCCGGAGATACGAGCCATGACAGATATCCTCTCCTTCCGGCGCGCAGTTAAGACCCTATTTTTTAAACAGGCTGGCCTGGCCCAGTAAGGGTTTAAGGGGTTTTAAGTTAATAGGGTTTTTAAAATTTTAACTTCATTTTTAAACTTTCGGGATGCAGCTATATTTATGTTTAATTCGGTTTTAAACTCTATTTAATTTTGTATTCTTGTATTTTATGTATTTATTAGGCTGTACACCGCCCCGAGTCCCTTTTCGGAGAGGGAGCGGTATAGAAATACGATCAATAAATAAATAAATAAATAAATAAATAAACACAGTGCTGCAGTAGTTCTCCTTTCCCCGTGTCAGTGGAGGTCAAGCTCTGAAGTGCCTGGTTGATGGATTGCCATTCGTTCTGTTTAATATCTATATGAGGCTGCTGAGTAAGATCATCTTCTACTACAGGAATAGACATCATTATATGAATGATACTGAGTTTTATAACTCAACCTCTGGTTAACAAAACTGAAAGCTAAAGGTTTTTGATTCATCTACTATTGGGTATTATCTTTAAAGGTATTTTTTTTTAAATTAGGTGCTTCTAATCTTGTTGTGTAGTCTTGGATTTGTGATGTATTGATATAATTTTAGGAGCAAATCAGACACCTGAGTTTGTGGTAGGATCTAGTTCCCATGTTGCACCATTGTCCTGTTCTTTCTTGTTGATTATGAAAATCTGCTTCGGTTTCATTTCAGTTTAAGTGATTGTCTATATTTGAGATGGATATGCAACGGTGCCTGCAATGGCATATGGGAATGACTTAGAAAACCAGAGGAAGAGCTCCATAGACTAAACAATGTTAAGAAAAGTGGCAACTGAACTATCAAAACAAATGGGGGGGGGCTCTTTAATTTCTTGGACTATAAAGGCAACAAGAGAAAAATGTACTTTCAGATTTGCAAGACTCTGTTAATATAATCTTACATTATTGCAAAGCTAGAGCTAGTACTTTTGAGTATGCTTCTTGTCTGGACTACCTCGCAAAGCTGACAGTGCCTGAGAAGGTGCAGTGCTGTTGCATACTATAATTATATTTTATTAAGCAACACATTTAAATTGAGCTCTAGCTGTGAGCTCTAACTGTTATTCTGTCTTGATAGTCTGCTAGATAATTTACTCTCAGAATTGATCTGGCTGTATTATTTAGTCTGTTGATCTTAAGAGGAGGGTAATTCTGTTTCCTGATGTCTGATTTAATTCTATTAGGTGAGTATCTCTATATAATGGATCAGAAGATATATGATGGATGTAATGGTCTGTTCTCTATGGAACTTGGAAGCATGTAGTTTGTCTATTGTGTAATTTTACTGTGTGTGTGTGTCTGTGTGTGTGGCAAATTTATATAGTCACCCATCTGCTAAAGAACTCTTATCAAAAAAAGGAACTTTGTTCAGTAGTTAGAGCAAAGTGAGGTTGATGGGATGGAAATTTTTAGATCATGATGGAACTTAATTATTAATTTCATAAATTGAAATTGACACAAATATATTGCATCCACAATTCCTTATTCCATTGTTATGGTATGTAGGAATGAGCTTGGAAGACTGGAGGAAGAGTCACATCCCAACAATGATCTTGTGCAGCCCAGTTCACAAACGGGGGAAAGCATAGAAAGTATTTCAGAAAGGATCCTTCCTAGAGAGGAAAGGAGTAACTGATAACAGATAATCAGAGTTGGAAGGGACCTTATAGGTTATCTAGTCCAACCCCACGCCCAAGCGGGAGATCCTACACCATTTCTGACAAATGGCAGTCCAATTTCTTCTTGAAAGTTTCAAGTGATGATGCTCCCACAATTTCCGAGGGTAAGCTGTTCCATTGGTTAATTGTTCTCACTGTTAGAAAGTTTATCCTTATTTCCAAGTTAAATCTCTCCTTATTCAGTTTCTATCCATTATGTCTGGCCTTCGGATGCTTTAGAAAATAGCTTGAAACTTTCCTGTCTGTGGCATCCCCATAGATATTGGAAGACTGCTATCATGTCTCCCTGGTCCTTCTCTTCACCAGACTAGCCAAGCCCAGTTCCTGCAACCGTTTCTCGTATGAGTAATACTTTCAGTCAGCCTTGCAAGTTTCTTTGTAATGTAACCTTATAATAAAGATAGTGCTGATGTTCCTTGTTGTGCTTCTTGTCTGGACTAATTTGTAGAGTTAATATCCATAGAGCAGAAACCTTGTTTTTGATGTACAATTTAACATACTCTTGTATACAATAAAACAAATGGCATGGATGTAAAAAAATGCAACTAAATTTGTTTGGCAGCAGTAGCGGCAACCCCCCCCCCCCCAAACAATACTAAATATTCCACAATATGATCAGGTGTCATCCAGAACATAAACATAATAAAATTCATTCCAATAATGTTTTGAGAAATTTGAAAAAATTCAGGTTTTTGCTAATGCTAAATTCTATCTAAACTAGCAAATATTCACTGGCAAAATATTTTTTCCATTCCTAGCCCCAATTTAACAACTAAAATTAACACTGTTTTGTTCTATGATTCATCAGTTTGCAAGGCAAAGATATATTTGCTTAGAAGTTTTAGAAAGTGAAATCTGGTTGATCGTTGATAACTGACAGTTTGATAATGCAAGTAGAAAGATCATGTGATCATCCGCTTGATAATTACAAGTGGTTAAATGGATTTATTAGTATATATAAAATTCAAAGTAAAAAATTCATACAGGAATATATTAGTACTACTAACATTATTGAATAAGCAGATTATGTTTTATGCCAATACCAGCATTTATGCACCATTGTTCCTCTTGGAAAGTGATGTTTTGCACATAATTTTACAGGTATTGTTGGTCTGGATTCACCTTATGGTTCTATTACACCTTCTTCTGCACATTTGGGTAACTTTGCCTCAAATCTTTCAAGTGGCCAAGTATATGCTTCAGGAACTACATTGGGTGGAGCACCAACAGCTGCTAATTTTAATAGACAGCATTTTTCCCCACTCAACTTACTGCCTTCATGTTCCTCTGCATCAAACGGTGAGGGTTTTGTTTCATTCTTTAATAGCATAATCAAATGTTAAGGTTCCTAGCAGATTTCTTATCTTCGAGAGGAGTAGAATAAAATTAATTGATAATAGCTGCAGTTACGTTTTAATAACCCAAGAAATATTTTTACAGTTTTATTCAAGTAAGCTGAATTCTAGAATCATGATTGTACTGTTTGCAAAACAGTACTGTGACAGAAGTCTCTCCAGTGATTACTTCTATGTATATTTGCCCTAGAGAGCATGTTATAAAAATTACAAGCTGTTACTTCAGAGTTATATCAAGCATCTGGTATCATAATTCATCTGTTTGCAACTGTTTTGCTTAATGTTTAATTCATGTTACTCATTTTATTGAATCTGGGATAAAATCAAGTATTGGGAAGATAGGTTGTTTCTTGAAATATTCACAGCAAATTCATTCTTCATATCTATTGGTTTTAGAGCCATCTCCTCAACCAATGACTGCAGGAGTGAGAGCACCATCTCCAACCCCTTCAGCTATTTCCATCGGGTCAGAAAAGTCCAGCAATATATCTCAAGACAGGAAGGTTCCTGTTCCAATTGGAACTGAGCGT
The DNA here is from genome assembly GCA_023653725.1 of Bungarus multicinctus. NCBI lineage: Eukaryota > Metazoa > Chordata > Lepidosauria > Squamata > Elapidae > Bungarus > Bungarus multicinctus. Next base: position 41,937,943 of record CM042840.1, read on the forward strand.
TCTGCACGTATTAGGCAAACAGGAACATCTACACCTGCTGTTATAGGGAGTAACTTAGCTGCTCCAGTTGGTCATAGTGGTATATGGTCTTTTGAAGGACTAGGAGGAAATCAAGGTGGTATGTATTGTCTTCTGCTCATCTTACAATAATGTATTATCAAAACAAAATGTAGAAAATGAATAATTTAAATGTTAAAAATGGATGCTTCTCTCAGAAATGCTAGTATTGATTTTGGTATTTCCATATTAAATAGCTAATTAATGCCATTACAGATTTACTAGAATTCTTTATTGCCTAAGTGTGCGATTGGACAAACAAGGAATTGGTCTCTGGTGCATAAGCTCTCAATGTATATATAAATAATCAAATAACACAATAAGTCATCTATGTATATAAAAGTGAAATACCACTCTCGCATCATCACAAAATCTCCAGAACCATAAAGCCTACCAATTTGAAATTTGGCATGTATTGGCTTCTAGGTGCTCACTAAGAAAGGATTTTTTGAAATGACAATCAGTATTTTGTATATTATTATTAACACGATCTGATGCTAAAGATTTCTACTCCCCCTCCCCACCTGAAAAGAAACCTGTTCCAAATACAAAACACAAGCAGAGAAGTTTCAGTTTCACAGTAACAACCAGCTTTAGTACAGAACAGTTGAGCTAAGCCATGCCCAGGTTCCTTGCTGTCTCCTTTTTGCTCCCACAGCAAATACTGTTTCAGTTTCCAAACAGACCTCAACTCTCACACACACTGATAGGATGCTAGCCAGGTGAATATTGATGGATGCTGATAGGCAGAGACAGAATTTTTTCCCCTTATTTTCCTCTTCAAAAACTAAGCCCGATCACAGTTTCATAACAAAGCACAGCTAGTAGATCATAAATCATAAGATACAACAAGTGATAAATCATCAGATACCAAGAGAAGGTAGTAGGAAAGATGAGAAGGATGGAAAGATGAGATGACAAGGATAACAACAATATAGCCTATTACTTATATCTACTAATATCTTTAGGCGTAAGAGTGGGAGTTAGGTGTTTAGCAGAATGATGGTATGGGGGGGGAGCTATCTTCATGTATTTTGGAGTGCAATACCTTATAGTGGCGTCCAGAGGGGACAAGTTGAAACAGTTTACGTCCAGGATGTGAATGGTGTGTCGGATGTTTTCTTGCCCTCTTTCTAGTTCACACAATATATAGGTTCTCAGTAGAAGACAGGCAGATTGCATTTGTTTTTTCTGCAGTCCTAACTATCCATTGAAGTCTCTACCTGTCCTGCTTGGTGGCTGTGCCAAACTAGACAGTTAGAGGTACAAATTAGTTGTGCCTATAGTCTCTATAGTTTTAAGACTGTTCAGCTTCAGATTGTTCCAGCTGCACCACAGGGCCAATTGTTCTACCTCCCATCTGCATGCAGACTCATTATTGTCTCCAATGAGACCAATGGCAAACTTCAGTAATTTAACAGAGGGATCCTTTGAGATTCAGCTATTAGTATATAGATACAGGAGTAATGGTGAGAACATGCAGAGGGGCGGTATGGTGGCTCCAGTGCTAATTGAATGGAGATTTTGATAAAGATGGGTCCAGTTGATCACACAGACTTTCAAGCAAGGAGTTACCTTGTCTGGGCCTGGTGCTTTTCCAGACTTTTGTCTGTGAAATAGACCCTGTACCTCTTTTTCTAGGATCACCACAGGTGAGGGGCCCAGAGGGATAGAGTCAGGTGTAGAAAACTTGGTTGTTGTTGATATACGAGATGGAGAAGGTAACAATAATTGACAGTGGTCTCCTCTCACAGTGGTTTAATCATGTCCTACTTTAAAAAGTTATTTTTTAAACTTTATTGTGACATTATTTGAGGTTAAATGAGCAGAGTGCCTTTTTCTTTAGTTTTTAGATCACGGTATAGATTATATTAGAAATTCAGTGATAACATAAATAAGAATATATTAATAATTATACTTTTTTTCTTCCTAGATAAAATAGATTGGTGTCACAGTGGAATGGGAAACCATATGATTCACCGGCCAATGTCTGATCCAGGAGTATTCTCACATCAATCAATGGAGAGAGACAGCACAGGAATTGTAACTCCTTCTGGTACATTCCATCAGCACGTTCCTGCAGGATACATGGACTTCCCTAAAGTTGGGGTAACTTAATATTTAGATAATTGGCCAGGTTTTTGTTGTTTAAATGGTTTTTCTTGTTTAAATGTTAACAAATGTTAAGTTTCAATTGGTTTTGCTATGACAATTGGTATGTCTTTGAGTTTCCTATTGTTTCTAGAAAAAACCTAAATAACTAAGAAATGAGTATATACCAATTACTTTGTTAATATTTAAATATTTCTTACATGTATCAAGAAGTAATTTTATAAAACTCTCACATATGGATATATGTACTTTTAATTTTTATATACTGCCCCAATTGCAAAATCAGGAGACATTAACTTAGGAATTCTCATGTTTTTAGCACATGTAATAAATTAAGATTATTAGATTGCAGACAATTTATAATACAAAATTCTCCTGAAATATGCATATATCTAAAACCAGGAATAGGTTTTTTTTGCTATGTGAAGACATGAATAAAATAATTCACAATTCTGTTCTTGACAGGGCATGCCCTTTTCAGTGTATGGGAATGCAATGATTCCTCCTGTTGCACCCATAGCAGATGGTACTGGTGGGCCCATATTCAATGGGCCTCATGCTGGTGACCCAACTTGGAATTCGTTGATAAAGATGGTTTCAAATTCTGCAGAGACTAATGGCCCCCAGACAGTAAGTATCAAGGATATTTCAGATTATTTATGGACAAATGTCCCCTTTCAGTACTGGAAAAAAGAGAAGCTTTATTACTCTTTGTCTGTAATGTGTCTCAGCATTACTTCTAATTTTCCTAATTCCTAGAGTTAATAGTATTCTAGTGACAGATTACGGAAGACATTTGTATGTGGCATGTATATTGCCCAAACAATATTTTTATGATTGTATGAACAATCTAAAAATTGAGGCAATTTAGTCTGAGCTAATAATGCAGAGTTTCATCAGGCCATTTTGTGCAAGTGGGTAAAAAGATCATAGAAGAATGGATATTTAGGTGAGAAGGGAACAGGATACTCTGAGGGCATAAAAACCCTGTAATTTTATTCTTAATATTCAATATTTCTTAATTTTGGAGACCTTTAAAAGTAGCAGCTTTAGCCCAAATGTTAATTTCTTATTGATAATGAATAATGGATTGAACAGATAAAAATGGTTGTAATGTTTCACACGATATACAAGTAGCATGTACATCATTTTCAAAATGGATCAAAAGAGCTAAGAACATCCCATGTATTTATATTTTATTTTAAAGAGTAACAAATTGAGATAATAATTTACATATGTTAAGTGGGAATTAATTACAATTCTATTTATTTGATAATGAAAGCTCTGCAATTTAAAATGTCTTTCTCCTCCCCAGGTTTGGACAGGAACATGGGCACCACATATGAGCAGTGTGCATATGAACCAGCTTGGTTAAATGCAGATCAACTTCAATAGCTTGAAGACTTTTTTTTTTGGCTTTGAGGAGACTACAGATGGCAAAGAGGTCTCAGCTTTCAAATTATTTTTCGGTTGTATTGGACTGAAGTGTGTAGGCTTTTCAGAAGATCATACTGACACTTCTCTGTGAACATTATGACTGCCCATTGCCTTCCACGATGTGGTTCATCTTAGCGTCTTAGTTTCATTTTCCTTCACTCTTGATTATTATTAATTTTGGACATAACTTTATGTTGAGGCTTTGGTTGGTTGATTTTTAGTACTGTAAACTGCTTTGGGCATACACAGAAGTTTAGCAAAATTATGTAAACTTGATCCTGATGTGTTAGAATGGCAGATAAATGTACAATTGTTTACATAACAGAAATGGATAGCAGAGAGTAAATCTTTCCAGTATGTCAGTATAGAGCCTCAACTTTAATGTGACAGATGTATCTTCATATACAGCAGTCTGGATGTTTTCTTCATACATTAAAATATTAATAAAGACTACTTTTCTGGTTGTATAATTTTAAATATTCATAAGATGGGCATTATTTTTGAGTTTCTTTCATAATCTTATGTTTATACAATGAGATTTGATATTTATTCATTATAAATTTAATTTTATAAATTGAATAGGTCATTTATGCAAAATTCTTCTCCAACTACTCTATAAATGTTGAATATAAAAATACACAGATCCTTAATCATTATATTAAAGCACTTCCAAAGCTCCCCCCTTCAATATTAAATGCATTTCTGCATTAAGATATAATCTAATCAGATTGTTACAAAGATGGGTTAATAAAATTAGTGTCTACAATTAGTTTGAAAATACTCCTTAGCTTATATTGTCTATTAGTTACTGGCAAGGGATTTTTTAAAAAAATCAGTTGAAATGAATTGGCCATTGTTTTCTGCTAAGATCTTTATTGATAGAAATGGCTTAAATTTAGAAGATACTGAATTATCATGCCAAGGGAATAATCTATTCTGAAATTAAGAGGCCACACCTTAAATGTATAATGTGATTCTGGATTACTTCCACTGCCTAAAAGGAAACAATACTAATTGACAAATAATCTATTCCAATCTAGAAGATTTTAGAAGTACCTGTGACAAATGGTGACAATTAATTATAATTGTTACCACCTGTCCCATGTACTTCTAAAATCTAAATAACTGATATGTTTCTGAATATGTGATATGTATATTTAAATTTTATAAACTGTCCTACTCATAGCATGTGAGAATACAAAGAGGCCTATCTCTATTCTTTGCTAGTTGATAGAAATGAACTGTGTTACAGTAGCAGTTCTTTCTTATATGAAGTTTCTACATATCATTTCAGAAGTTAAGTGCCATTCAATTTAGTGGGACTTACTCCTACAGAAATAATAGTGTTAGTGGTTCAACACAAGAGTTAGACAAGTGAAATTAAGATTACTTAGACCAGCTCAGTTTTTAATAAATTCTAAAATGCTGTTTCAGGTGTAAAGCCAGCAAGAAAAATGACGTTCCCAAAGAATCCTGCAGCCTTGTTAATGCACATTTTAAAATGTTGAAAGACTCATGAATAAATAAGTTTGTCTGTGTAATGCCCTCTATTGGTGCTCTTAAAATAACCTTTCCATTAATTTTACTATATGTAATGAAATATTTGAAATTGGTTGTAGCAAAAAGAATGTCTAACCAAATAGCTGTTGATGGAAAGGAGAAAAACATACCAACCTAATTTTCAGCACTTTAATGGGTGGGGGAATAATGCTATTTAACTATTTTATATAATATTTGCAATTATCTTTAGTTTATGCTTACTACAGCTAATTAGGATTATTTTTTGCTTCTTTAAATAATCCTTCAGCAGAATAGTTGCTGCTTAGTATTTATTACAATAAAATATATTGTCAGGTTCAGCTAAGTTTCCTAGGATGTGGTTTCTTATTAAAGTGATCTGTATTTTGTTGACTTGAAAGCAAAAATATTAATAGAACAGACTGAAACACTCCATGTCTTGTTTATGAATAAGCCTTGTCAAAATCCTGAGCAAGTGGATGCTAGAAGTCTGTATTAGGAACATTTTTGGAACACTTTTTATATTTCAAATGTAATGCATACTTGACCAATAAAGACAAGGAACATGTTCTTTTTTTGAGACCTTCTAGGTCTTTATTTTGAAACATACCCTCAAATTATTTGCAGTATATGGTATATAAGTTATTTAAGTAATAAAATAATTCACGGAACCCTGGATAGCTCAATGCATAATTCACGAGATTTTAAATTTGGAAAAACAGTCTTACTCCATTCTTACATAACTCTGAATGCTAGTTTTAGCTAAGTACAGTTCTGGTTATCAAAAATACTTTTAAGTAATGGATAAAACCTCAAGGCATGAGTGTAACTGATCATAGTTGCATACAAAAGCAAAATATTTAATTTTTTAAAGAATTAAAGAACCTCTCATAATCACAACTTTAATAGACGTAGCCTAAACACCTTGTTTTTTCAACTTTTGGACAGGCCCCCCTTTTAGGGCTTTCTTTTCTTATATTACTAATAATCTTCCATACTATATAGAAGCAGTTACAATTAATACACAGTTTTTAAACAATATTTTTCTCAACAATTTTTGTTGGTAATTTCTTTTCCTCAGCTCTTGAACTTGTGTAATTTAAACATTTGAAGGCTGATCTTCTCCATAATTCCATACACATAGAGCAATGCCACCAAGACTGAATTGAGTTTACAAAAAAAGTGTAATTTTCCTTCTCTACTGAAACCTAAAAAGAAAATAATAAATCTTTGAATATATAGTAATACACTGCCATAGCCAAAATACTGCGGGCTGTCTAATTCCAAATTAAACTCCTGATCTGCTCTCTGCCTGAGGCCTCATGTACAAAATGTACTTTTCCTATGTCCTTTCAATACATATTGATGTTGTGATATGGATGTTGATGACACACCTCGTGGGGATGCTATACTGAAACTACTATACTGCACAAAATTGAACTAAATCAACTTTTTACAATTTGAGATTCTACGCATATTTCCACATATTGACATTGCTGGAAGAGGTTATTCTATCCATTCCGATAGTCAGTTTAGCTATAAACTAATCCATGCTGAGTCCCACCTGAATCTCGCATCAAATTGTCCAATATATTAGAAAATATATTTCTTATATATATGCTTACGAAATATTAACACAGACCACACAGATACGTATTAGAAGGAACACAACTAGAGATGCACGAGATCAAGGCATGCTTCAGTTTAGATTCTTGAACAAGCAGGGATTGGATTTAATCATCTAAATGCTTCCTTCTTATTCTGTACTTCTAAGAGAATGAAAAATGTTTAAGTTGTATAGATAAAGCTTAATGACTTTAAGGATTCTACATTATTACTATTACTCATTTTTAGGCAGTATTATAAAATTTAAAATAACCCACTGTCAATTGGATAGGCAGGAAAGCATAGATGTCTCCAAAGTTTTATCCTAAATCCAGAAGAGCCTTCTTTACCACAGCGCCTGCTCTTTGGAACATCTGCCCTCGATGGTAAGATCTGCCCTCAATCTCCTTCCATAAAAGCCTAAAGACCTGACTCTGAAATTTGGCCTGGAGATCTAATGGGAGAGTTGAACTCTCGAGGTAGCTGCTAGATTGAAGCAGATTCCATCTCCCCACATGCCCATTTTTACTAGTCATATTAATGCATTTTCTTTATATATTTTTATTTTATTGATTTATTATCTTTACTTTTGCTTTGTTTAAACTTTATTTTTATTGTAATTTTAATTATAAAAACAGAAAAGTGGCACGGGAACATAAAGTATTACATGGCCAGTAAATTATAAAAAACAGGTAAAGATAACAAGACCTGGCAATGGCCAAGTGCAGGAAAATTAGAGACAGAGAAGCTAATTCTGGCTGCACAAGACCAAGCCTTAACAAATGCATACAAAGCCAGAATTGACAAGGCAGCAAGTGACAAGTAACAGCTGATGCAAGAAGATTGCAAAGATTGACTACAAACAATGGTATGACAAAGGGAACAACAATTATTGGAAGATCAAGAAATACCATTTGCCTGCAAACAAGAACTGAGAAAGTCATAGAAAATGAAGCTAAATTGCTCTGGGACTTTAGAATTCAAATAGGCAATTGCTGTATAACATTCCAGCCTTAACAATTGTTAATAAGAAAAACAAAAAAAATCTGGATAGTGCACGTGGCAAAACCTGGAGATAGCAGAAATAGAAGAAAAGGAACTGGAGAAAACAAAATGCAGACTTGCAAACAGAAACAAAATGATTGTGGCAAAAAAAATAAGATAGTACTAATAATATCTACCCAAAAAAGGAGCACCACAAACACCATCAGCATTGACAAATTCACCATCAGTCAATTGCAAAAGGCTTGAAATACTTGAAATAGTTTATATCCTGCCACAGTATCTGTAATACCAACAAACATTTATTTTATTTATTTATTTATTTATTTTATTTAATATATTTATATACAGCCAACCACAAAACTTTTTACAATTATAAAAGTTAAAAAAGAATTAAATATCTTAAGGCTGCCTAAAATTATACCCTCCCCCAATAAATTAATAAAACCCCAAATTTTAAAATCCCAATTTAAAACTCGAATACTAAATTAAAAATCCCATTTCAGCCTAGGCCGGCCTGCTCAAAGAGCCAGGTTTTTAATGCACGTCTGGAAGCTCTCAGGTCGGTGTTATTGCGTAACTCCGGAGGCAGACCATTCCAGAGGACGGGAGCCCCCACAGAGAAGGCCCTACCTCTAGGAGTCGCCAGACGGCACATGGAAGCCGTTGGCACCCAAAGAAGGCCCTCTCTGTGGGAACGCACAGGTCGGTGGGAGATTACCGGCAGAATGCGGTCATGCAGATAACCTGGTCCAATGCCATGGGTCGCTTTAAAGGTCAAAACCAGAACCTTAAAGTGAACCCGGACAACCACCGGCAACCAATGCAGCTCGCGCAGGAGAGGCATCACATGGGCGTTTCGTGACACCCCCATAACCACCCGCGCCGCTGCATTTTGTACCAGTTGAAGAGAGTGTTACAGTAGTCCAGGCGAGAGGTGACAAGGACATGAGTGACCGTGCGTAAGGCGTCCCGATCCAGCAAGGGCCGCAACTGGTGAATCAGGCGAACCTGATAAAAAGCCCCCCTGGAGATGGCCATAATATGTTCTTCTAAAGACAGCCGTGCATCCAGGAGGACGCCCAAATTGCGAGCCTTCTCTGTGGGGGGTAAGATCTCTCCCCCAATAGCCAGCGACAGAGTCAGCTGACTATATCGGGGCGCCGGAAACCACAGCCACTCAGTTTTGGAAGGATTGAGCTGGAGCCTGTTCCCGCCATCCAAATCCGCACGGCCTCCAGGCACCGGGACATAGCCTCCACAGCATCGTTGGGGTGGTTTGGGATGGAGATGTAAAGCTGAGTATCATCAGCATACAATGACACTGCACCCCAAAACCACGGATGATCTCCCCCAGCGGCTTCACATAAATGTTGAACGAAAGAGGGGAGAGGACTGACCCCTGACGCACTCCACAAATGAGGAGCCTAGAGGTGAACTTCTCCCTCCCCGTCAACACAAATTGCGAGTGGTTGGAGAGGAAGGAGGAGAACCATCGTAGGACAGTTCCCCCAATCCCCAACCCCTCCTACCGCCGCAATAAGATACTATGGTCGATAGTATCAAAAGCCGCCGAGAGATCTAACAGGACCAGGACAGAGGAATACCCTGTCACGGGCCCTCCAGAGATCATCAACCAACGCGATCAATGCTGTTTCGGTACTATGCCCGGGCCTGAAGCCCGATTGGAAAGGATCAAGGTAAGTCGCTTCCTCCAGGTACTGAGGGAGTTGACGCGCCACCACACTCTCAACAACCTTCGCTAAAAAGGGAAGGTTGGAGACTGGACAAGTTATTTAAAACAGCCGGGTCCAGGGCAGGCTTCTTGAGGAGGGGTCGCACCACTGCCATTTTCAAGGCAGTAGGGAACGACCCCTCTCTCAACGAAGCGTTGACAATCCCCTGGAGCCAGCCTCGTGTCACCTCCCTGGTGGTCGAAACCAACCAGAACGGACACGGGTCCAACAAACATGTGGTATTCAACCCCCCCAGCAGCCTGTCCACACCCTCAGCGGTCACAGGGTCAAACTCCTCCCAGATAATAGTCTCAAGACTTGCCCTGGACACCTCCCCCGGGATCACCCAATTGGAGTCCAGCCCGCCCTGGATCCGAGTGATTTTATCGTACAGAAATCGGGAAAACTCCTCTGCCCTGCCCTGCAAGAGGTCCTCCCGCGCTCTTGGCTCAAGCAGGGAGCGGGTCACTCTAAACAGAGCGGCAGGCTGATTTTCTGCCGACGCAATAAGGGCGGCGAAATGCGAACATTTCACCGCCTCTATCGCCACAAGGTAGGTCCTAATATAGGACCTCACCTGTGTCCGGTCGGACTCGGCGCGGCTAGCCCTCCAAACACTCTCCAGACGTCTTTTCCGGCACTTCATCTCCCTCACCTCCTCCGTAAACCACAGAGTTGGATGGGATCTGTGCCGGGTCAGAGATCGCAAAGGCACAACTCGGTCCAGAGCCTCGGCAGCCAACCTATCCCAGGTGGCCACCAAGTCTCCAGATGAGTTATGAGCCAGAGTCTCAGGAAATGGCCCAAGCTCCCTCTGAAATCGCTCAGGGTCCATCAGGCGCCTGGGGCGGAACCATCTACATGGCTCCGCCTCCCTGCGGTGGGGGGTAGTGGTACAGAAGTTAAGTCTAAGAAGAGAATGATCTGACCATGACAAGGGTTTGATAACTAAGTCCCCAAAGCTTCAGTCATTCAACCACTGACCAGAGACAAAAATCAGATCCAGCGTGTGTCCCCCCATATGAGTGGGGCCAGAAACTAATTGGGTCAGGTCCATGGCCTCATGGAAGCCATGAACTCCCGAACCACCCCAGAGGTTTCCCCGAGCGAAGGCAGGTTGAAATCCCCCATGACTAAAAGCCTAAGGGTCTCAATCGCCAACCCAGCTATCACCTTGAGGAGTCCGGGCAGGGCCAATGATACGTGGCTTATGTAGATACTTGGGAAAGGATTTAATAGCCAAACATGCCAAATTCAGTCTGAACTCCTGGCTGATTGTGTGATGGACCATAATAATCACCCAAATAAACCAACTATACCCTCCAAAGATGAACCATGGACCAGCTTTAATCATTAGTCATGTTGCTAGAAATGCAATGTGTTTAACATCTGGTAATCAGTGTGTCATTTGCTAATCTAAGAAACAATAGCAGTTAACATTAGAATGTTTTTTTTTTAATGGAGGGATTTTATTTTGCAAATATCCTGGCATGCAGCTCTCGTTTATTTATATTTTTTGTTTTAAATATGGTTTTACATTGTGTAAGCTGCCTTGAGTCGCCATGGGCAAATAGGCAGCAATATAAATAAAATAAATATGATTATGAATCACCATTATTACTTACCTTGTGGGTGTTAATAACTGATTAAATTAGTCAAGGAAATGTTCATCTTGACAATCATGAACTTTTCTCCATCTGGAAATTATATCTTCCTCTAACTTCCTGCTTTAGCTATTAAAAGCTAAAGGGGCGGGTTTTTCTTATTTGGCCAATGTTTAATTTAATTCCTTTTAACTTTTGTATTACTGTTGGAGTCTAGATTGGCTGTACACCGCCCTGAGTCCCTAGGGAGAAGGGCAGTATAAAAATTTTATAAATAAATAAAAAACCTTACTTCTCTGAACAGGGCTGCTTCTGTATATATAATCTAACTTCATAGCCTTTAATGAAGAAACAAAATCTACTTACCCCCAATTCCATCCACTCAATTTAAAGTATTTGTTTTCTTTATGGTTAAATTTATTTTCTACTTTCCATGGGGCTACTCTGGGCAGTTTACAACAAAAAATGGGGGGGGGGGGGGGGGGATGATTTAAAAAAGTTTAAAAAACAATAGCAAAATTTAACTTCAGTGGTCACCCTCTGACAGTAGGGAAACAATTCTTATTCTCAAGATATATTGTCATTGATTTTAAAATGTCATCCTTAAAAATCAAATTAAACTCTCCTTCAACGACAGCTAATGGAGATTTGATGTGATCTTGTAATTTTTATGGCAGTAATGGAGAATACAATAATATAGGAACATCTTCCTGGATTTTGTTTTGACTTAGTATAAATTGGAGTCACAATATTTTCTGAAGTGCTCACTTCCAAATACTAATTGGTAGATGCTGCTTAGCTCTTGGAACTCTACTACTAAGTAAAAGAGCAATTTCATCATGAAATGCCTGATCTAAGATGCAACAGCAACTTATATATAAGATCCTGTTGCATATATATTATATAAAAGATCCTGTTGTATTTTATATTTAATCTATGAAATATAAACATTTACCACTTTACATACGTTAATTCCATCCCTGAAATAATGCCCTTATAAATAAACTTTTGTCTCCCATCTCTATTCCTTTTTCTCTCAATAATTAATATCTTGGCACACCCTAAAATATTATTCCTCAAGACAAAACTCCAGTATCTGATAAAGCAGAGTGAAATTCAGATAATATTATATGTTATAATGCAGTGGTTCTCAATCTTTTCTTCACCATGGACCCCCTTTCAATACCTTTTGTGGCCATGGACCCTGGCACTGACTCCCAAGACTTAAAACATAACATTTCTTCACACTTTTGTGGACCTCCTGTGACAAAATCAGGCCCCCCGCCCATGAGTCCACAGACTATAGGTTGAGAATCATTCTTATATTAAATTATATAATACATTGAATAAATGCTAACATCTTCATGATTATTTAATGTTATACTCTAAAAGACTATGTTCATATTATCCCTTGAAATAAAGGGCACAGTACCTACAAAAAACTTGAAGGATATACAAAAATATTCTGCAACTGTTATGCGTATTTCATTTTCTTTTTGCAGGTTTCAATCAATTATTATATTATATACTATATTTTCAATATCTAATAAAGCACTTACAAAGATCCTTAGATAAAATGGTTTTTCCATTACCTGTTGTGCTGGAATGATCATCATCATCATCAATTTATGATGCTACAATTTGTCTTCCTTTTTGGGTTATTCATCAATATAATTTTCTTCTGTTGCTGCATCAATTCATATTATTTCAATGCAGACAAGATTTGCAAAAAAATGTAACTCTTTATTTATGACAAATTTCAGTAATAAATCCTTCATATTTTAAAAAGATTTTTCCATTTGTTCTTTTTTTTTCCACAGCCAGATTCATGGGTTTTTTTATAGCATGAATTTTTAAACTAAGCATAAAAATATTTTAATATTATTAGATATTTCATACTTTCATTTTAAATGATTTAGAAAATTTTAGATAGAATAAAAATTTAAAATAATCAATTACTAAAAATAACTTATTTTTTAATACTCAAGAGAAATTTAATAGATATAATGGATCAGAGTTGATTATCAAAGCAATTTCACAATATTGCAATAAATAAAAATGTTTACATATGCTCAGCTCTACAGATGACCACATCACTGTCTGTTTGGCATGATATTGAAATTGCTAATTTAATTCAGTACTGAATTTGTGTAAATAACAGAATTGAATTTGATTTTAGATTTGAATTTGATATTCCACTGTAAAAAAAAAGTCAAGTTATTTAGTTTTCAAGATTCCAATGCAAAAATTAAACACATGCCATGAACTGTACAGAGTGAAATAATCTTCCTCATTACAATCACGTTTGCAAAAAAATGTGAATACTTGAACTGAAATCTTTACTAATCTCCTGGACAAGAAAAAACATTCCTGCACCTTACTTGAAAAGCAGATATCCAGGGAATACTTTTCTGGCCTCAAGCATCCAGATTGTCACTGCAACAAAGATTTATAAAGAAAAATGTGCCTAGGCCTATAAAGATTTTAAAACGGCCCTGACTAACATTGCTATCCTTCTGGAAATTATTATGGTTGAACTGATATGATAAGAGGCGTATTTTTTTCTTTTTTGCTTATTTTTGTAATCAAAAGTGCACATCGGCATAGAAAATAAGGGAAGTTCCATATTAGAAATAGTAATCATCAAATGTGACTTTATGAAGAGGCTCATCTCTCCCTTCTCGCTCATTTCATGCGATTTTCTTTGAGGATAACTCTGTAGTTTGGGACTAATGTAAAGATAGGGAATATAGATAATATACCGCAGAGAGAAAACAGCTCATTCTTCGTCCAAAGCGATTCCATGTGACAAACAAAAAAAGAGGAAAAGGAAGAGATGCGCACCTCTGAAAACTAACCGTCCACTGTATGGTCCTCCACTTCCGCTCAAGCAAAGCGCCAAAGAAGCCTTCAAAAACCGGAACCGGAACTTTAAAAACCTAACGCCTGTTGTTCCTTAATCTTTAGCAACTTTTAAGATGCGCGGGCTTCAATTCCTAGAATTACCCAGCCAAATATTAGCCTAGGCCTTGACGATAAAGCGACTTTTCGTCTGAGGGCATGCGCATTCTGGCCAGCAAGATGGCGTCCTTTGCTGGAGCTAGAATGGCTGTTAGGATCGCCTACGGGCTGCGCTCCCGCTCCTGCCTCGACGTCCTTTGCCGTTGTGGGGGAGCTCGATTCCTTTGTGTGCCTGCGCCCGCCGGGGGTGTCGAAGAAAGCCACAGAGACCCTTCCTGGGTTGGAACCTGGTATGAGATGCTGTCTTCGTCGGTACCTGTCGCGACGGTAGAATCGGGCTTGATAGCTCTGCAAGCCGTATCCGGGCTGCCCTGGTGGTCCACAGTGTTGGCAGCTACCGCCATCCTGCGCACTGGCCTTACCCTTCCTCTCAGCGTTCTTCAGAGGCGCGTCGTCACCCGCGTGAGTTCTAAAAGGAGGGGTTGCCACTGAGCACTTGCAGAGAGGGTTCGCCTCCTTAACAGAATGTACTCTTAAATACGAAACGTGGATATTAAAAGAACAGGTGACGCTCCCGAAGAAAGTGCACGTTTTTTGCACTGAGTGATGTTGAATTGTGACAGCATATAAACAGTAAAATTTAGATGAGCAGTCCAAATTCTGCTAAGACCTTTATGTACTTGTGAAAAAGATGTAGTACAAAGAGGGTGGAACCTGCATTATCATTAATCGGATTTTTTTGGATTTGCATCCATGTGGGCACATCTTGAGCTTCTAGCGAGTAATATTCACTTTGCCTCATCTAGAAATAGTACTAAATACATGAAGTGATACGCAGATACAGATGCATTGAGATTTATGGAATATATTTAGTTTAATTCTATAAGCAATGTCTCATTAGTCTGGATAAATATCTGTTTCTTTTCCTTTTTTTCTCTTTTTTATTGTGCATAATATTTTTTCTTAGTGTATTCATCCTATTTGTCACCTTCCAGAAGCCCCCTAAAATTTCTCATTTTTCCTGTTCATTGTATTTTATGATATACGCTAAAACCTCCATTAAAAGGAAAGATATTCTTAACACAAATCGTGTGAAAAATGTCACATGGTGTATAGTGTAGTGTTAAGGTGGTGACCTAGAAACTAGGAGACTGAGTGAAGCATATATCTTTAGAAGATATCTGAGAAAATATATACTTTATATAACTAAAATTTCTGTGTCTTTTCAGCTAGTTAGAAAAATTGCACCCTGAAATTGAATGTTTAGCCAAACAGCTCCGTTATGAAGTTTCAGTTTCTGCAAAGCAATATGGTTGGTCTGAAAAGGAGGCTAGGTAAGATCCCTTAAACTGTGTGTCTAATAATCACAATGAAATACCAATATATGTTTTTTAGTATTTCATATTTGGATTGGTTATCTGAGATATATATAAGATGCTTGTACCATATCCTATGATTTGTACAGTAATCTTACTGTACAAATAGTAAATGCTCTGGGATTTGGCCTTTTCTATTTTTTCTTTCAGCTACCATATTTGTCTATTTTCTGATTAGCATTTCATAGAGATCTAAGTAAACTCTTTCTTCTGATCTTTTCTCATTTATTTATTCATTCATTTATTTATTAGATTTGTATTGCCGCCTATTCATCATGGCGACTCAAGGTGGCTTACAACATACAGTATAAAACCACAATTTAAAACAATAAAACTCATAAAATCAAATAAATTAATATAGTAAAATCACCCCCCACCTTTCTCCCCCAGCGATAGCAGATTACACAAACCTTTAAATGGGCTTCATCCCACTCTGGGTTCCCAAGGCCCGCTGGCAGAACCAGGTCTTCCGCAAGAGAATCAGATTGGGGACCAGTCTAATTTCTGGGGGAATGATGTTCCAGAGGGAGGGAGCCAACACGGAGAAGGCCCTTCTTCTGGATCCCACCTGGTATATCTCCCTCAGGGATGGGACCCGCAACATTCCCTGCCTCCCCGTTTTTGTTTTCGTTTTAAGAAATTGTTTTATTTTTTATTCTTTACAGTATGATTCCAAGTTACAACATACATACATAGTCATAGTTATATTTTCTTATCTAGTTTCATAGTAAATCATTATCTATTCCACTAATCTTTAAGTAAACTTTCACTTCATATTTTCTATTCATTAATCCAGTAACAAAAACCTTTGCATCCTTAAACCTATTTTCCACTCTTTATCCCCTATTTATTTTCATTTCCAGCTTACCATCTATTTTATTTTATATATTTTCTTCTTTTTCTCAAAGCCAATGTATAACAAACAAAAACAAAAATAAAATAAAACTAATACATTCAGGATCCACATGGTATTTTCCCCCAATCTACAATAAATCTTACATTTATTCCAGAGATATTCATCTAACCATTTCATATTTCCTCTTTGTTTCTGTTTAGCCAAATTTTGCCTATGGAATTTTATTTAATTTTTATTCATCACCTTTTTAATCATAATATAATAATCTCATTGCAAATACTTCACTTTGCAATATAATCATTTCTAATTTACCATCTTCTTTGTTTTTCTAATATCCTTTGTATAATCAATTGCATTTTCTATTTCATGTCATACACACACATACTCACACATACCATATTTCCTCTTTGTTTCCTTTTAACCAAATTTTACCTATGAAATTATATTTAATTTCCATTCATCACTTTTTAATCATAGTATAAGAATCTCATTTCAAATGCTTTATAATACATCGTTTGTATAATCAATTACATTTTCTATTTCATATTTAATATACGTAAAAATAAAAGGATTTAATAACAATAAAGCCATCTTAATTTCTCTTACTCTATCATTTTTCTTATATATATATACAATAATTATTCTACTTTAATTCCAATTAAATTTACTTCTTTATTTTTAAAAGTAATTCCCAATAAATTTTAAACTTCAAAACTACCCATTCTATATTTCTAAAAAAGGCCAAAATATATTTCCATGTGAAATTCCCCCTTTATTTTATCTTTAACCATCATCTCTTAAATTTCTCGCCCCTATAATTTCTTCTAATTTTAGCCAGTTTTCCCTTTTCTAAGTTTTGTTGGTTTCCTCTTTCTTTAGCTCCTCCTCCTTGAACTTTCTTTGATCCTCTGTGAACTGCATCACCATTTCTAGTTATTCTGCCAATATATCCCATAGTTCCATACTTTCTTTTATTATTCCCCTCACATTTTGCAATTCCAATCTGAATTCTTCACATATTTCATTCATTTTACTTATTCAGTTGAGTTACTCTGTATTTTATTAAAAGCCAGCGTCTTCTATTTTAATCTTTACCAGAAATATCAATTTTTCTCAATTTCTCTTATTAATCCTTCTGTTTCTTTGTCACAGTCCCAATCCACCAAACAGTCCCAAGATAATACCTTCGCTTGTCCCTTTGCTATGATCTTTTTTATGCTTCCGGGATTATTGTTATGTTATAGTCTTTTATTTCATTTCCCATTCATGCATTTACTGGACCAGTATTTTCCATAAAATCATAAGGAAATTCCTTTAGCCATTAGGTGGCGCTCTTACATCAGTTTTCATTTTCCACTTTTTAAAGTTTTTTTTCTTTTTGCTTGTATTAATTCCGCTAATTTTCAATCATTAGCTATTATATCTTTTAAATGTAGTCAATTTGAACAAGTCCAGCATTTTAGTCAATGCCTAATTAATGCCATTTTCTGTATAATATCACTTCCATTTCAGTCTTTTGTAGTCCAATTTTATTTACCTTATAATTTTCCTCTTACTTTCCAATCACCACTTCCACATTCTTAAACGAGGGCTCTTTCCTTCTATTTCTCAGGGTTGCCTTGAAAACATCCAAAGTATTTTACCTGGTCACACATCGTTCACCACTTCACTGCTCTAGCACAAATTTAATTCCCGGATAGCTTTCCGTCTTTAGGGCAGCCATTAAAGACTGCCGCTACAGCCTATCTTCAAGGGGAATATACCTAGCCAGGAAAGGGAGATGCGGCTCCCTTTGACCCAGCTGGTAGTCTCCTTTCACCACCCCTCCAGGGTGGATCCGATCCCGTTTGGAACCCTCCAACAGGTAAAACACAGATCTAAGCTGCACACAATCGCGGTCTCCTATCCGTGTTCGACAGAAATGCCACTAGAAGTCCTCCTGCCTCCCCATTCTGATGGGTTGGGTAGATGTAACGGGCAAGAAATGGTCCCTCAGAATATTCAAAGTATTTTCTTTACACTGCCATTAACTGTTCCCAGTTATGACATATAATGAATAAAAATTATTTGAAGCATTTATTTGCCCAATTTTTCTGCCAAAAGATTTTCAGAGTCACTCTCATCCAATTACAATTAAAGAATGCAATCCCTGTTTTCAGATGTACAATATAAAAAGCATCTCTTTTTTTAAAAAAGAGGTTGAGAAATGAAGAATAAATAAGTTTAGTCTTCAAATTTTGCAGTATCTATTCTTACTATGATGATCAGGAATAAAAATAGAATGTCATTAAACATTACTTCTCTATCAATAATTTAAATCTTGGAGGCTTTTTGCTGCCATCTTTAAAAGTTTAAAAAGCAGGTGACCATGATGTTATTGAATGATCTCCTACAACTTATAAAAATGCTGCATAGCTGCTTCTGAAACTCAAATGTTTTCCACAGGTAGTTACATTTTCAAAAACAGAACTAGTCCAAAATTAACGATTATAGTTCCAGAAGGAATAGCTTTAATATAATGTGCTGCTCTTTTTTACCTCAGAAATACTGCTATATTATAATTCTAAACAATCTTCTTATTGCAGCATTTAAAATCAAGGTAGACTTGATTTGCTATGTTCTAAAATTCTACTAAATTCAGTAAAAAAGACCACTTTAGTTCATGGATTGTTCTGTTAATCTATAAAATGATCTTTTATTTGTCTTTCCATCCAGAGCATGCTACAGGAGAAATATAAAAAGAATAGTTTCAGAGTTATATATTCGAGATAATTGTCACCCTTTCAAGACAACCCTGCTCATATGGGTACAGATTCCAGTATGGGTCTTTATTTCCATAGCTTTGCGTAATTTAAGTATTGGCAGAGGAGATTCTGAAGGTAATAGTTTTGTAGTATTGCTTTAAATTATTGTGTTTTCTAAGATTCTTTTCTCAGTGATTTACTTTCTTAAAAGAAACCTTTCTTTTTCAGATTTAAGATTTTTTTTAGCTTTGCCAGTAAATAATTTTTATTCTGGAGTTGATTATTGCAAATGAGTATAATTAATCTTGTACACTGTCTGATTACCAATGACTGGTTAGTTCACAATAGCCAGAGAAAGACATAATAAAATGGCAAGTATGACAGATGGAATAAAGCAAAGAACCTCACTCTTCTTCACTCTCACCAAAGGTTGGTGAAGAGCCAGATTTTCACTAGCCTTCTGAACAGCAGAAAGGGGCCATCTAAATCTTTCCAGAGTACAGGCACTAACATCTGTTCTTTATGCAGGAGCTGGGAGTTCAGGCAGACTTGTAGGTCATACAGTGCATGAGGAAAGAAGTATAAATGATATCCAACATAATTATTCAACTTAATGCATTATAGTAGAGCAATAAGAATTAATTAGCAGAAGCTATTCATTTAATATTATTGACAGTTTTTTTTTAATCTGGTGCAGCAGAGAGCTTTGTATAATGAGCCAGTTTGGTGTAGTTGTTAAAGCTTAAGACTAAAATCTGGGGGACTGAGTTCTAATCTCATTATGGTTGCAAAGCTAGCATGGTGACCTTGAAGCAGTCACTTTCCCTCTGTCCTGGGAAGCAGGCAATGGCAAACCACTTCTGAAATCTTTTAAGAAAACTGAAGGAACTTGTCGGGCAGATATCAAATCAACACTGATTCAAAAACACTGCCTATATAGACATGAAAACTGATTGAATGACTCTCAGCTCAAACCACCTTAAAGTTGTAAGGAAATAGGCAGGAGTATTACACTGTGTATGAGAGGGAATGACGCAGGCAGACAGATCCAGTAATAAAGGTCTGTGTCAGATGACGTATTTACCTGTGAAGCTGCTGAATAATATTTAAGATGCATAATGTGTAAGTATAATTATAAGTGGAATTATGTAATTTAAAAATCTAAGTTTAAGAGAAAAATTGCAATTTCTCAACTATTACTTCAGTCTAACCCAAAGGTAAATCAAGCTCTAGTTTTATAGATCTAATTCAGTAGAAGAAAGCCAACATCCAGAAATTGTTGTTGCTAGTCCTTTTTACAAAATCTGCTAGCAATGATTCCTAGTTTAAATTCATTATCTATTAAATACTAATGAAGTACTAAGTATTTGCCACATTTACAATAAAAAATAATATGCCAATTATTTGTGTGTTTTCAGCAGGGCTTTTAATTCAACAGCAGTTTTCCACCGGAGGTATACTCTGGTTTAAGGATCTCACTTTACCTGACTCAACGTGGATTTTGCCAATCACTCTTGGACTTCTCAATCTACTGATAGTAGAGGTATTAGGTGTATTATAAAATCATTGAGTGGATTAGAACTGTTGTATGCCAAATAGCATAACAGCTTGTAATTTATTTATTCTGTTTATATAATTCTAATTAATAAGACTCCCCAGAGTTTTCAAAACACTAAACAACAAATATTGAGAAGCAAGCATAGTGTCCACAGTTAGTAGATATAGAATTGGAAACACCCAATTATTAAACAAGTTACAAAGCAGAGAGGATAACACTAAATAAAGTTAGGGTTGATATTTGCACTGCTATCTTTCAGATCTTGGTGAAATGTCAAGATGCTATCCCAGGAACACTTTTATATTTAATTTTCGTTTAAAAATTGTATGTCTTTGCTTGATTTCAATAATTCCTGACAATACGAATGTTATAACAAGTGCAGTGATTGCTACTGCTGTTGACTATATTGTAGATTTAAGATTCAGATAGCACCTTAGGCATAGATATAATTTATTAAATTTGTATGCTGCATGACTCAACAATACTACCGGTAAAAGGAGTGATTTTTTTTAAATAAAGAGACCGATACCTAACTATACTAGATTTTTCTTTTATGTTTTTCTTTTAGAAAAGGACAATAGTAGAGTGTCTGATAATGCAGTTAATGAAACTTCTTCCTTTCCTTTGAAAAGAAAGCCAATTTCTGTCTTTATAGAAGATGAAGTTACATCAAAAACTTTAGGCAACACCTATACTTACTGACATGATCTCAACCATGTCAACCTATTTTTTTAATCAGGGTTCAAACTTCTAGAAAGTTTATCACAAGAAAATAAATAACCCAAAAACTACTTTTACAAATAAATAAAATAATAATAAAATGCAAGGCACTTTGGTTTATTTTTGCGGCTGCATAAGTAGATATGCTGGATTAAGGTGTAGATGCATATATATGGTAAATATTGCTATCATAACTGATAAATATTGCTATCATAACTCCTCCTTTTTCCTGATTAATATTTTTGAAGAGTATTAGAAAGAATTACAAGATAGATGACACTGTAATAGTTCTTCCTTCTATGTCATTTAACTGCTTCATTATAGATAATATAATAGTAGTTTCCATCCCTTAGACTGTAGTTCAATGCTATATTAATACATTTAATCGGGGAATCAAACTTTTTTGAGCATAGAGTCCCATTTGGTCTTGCAGACTGGCAATCACTTTCCAAAAAGAATCAGTCTTAGAACAAACTAATATTTAGTTTAAAGTAATCAGTAATTGAATATGATTATTCCCCTGTAGGTAATATTTTTCTCCTTCATTCACTTAAAAATTATAATTTAATAGTTTTAGAAAGCTGTGAGGGGGCAATCCAAGGTATCCAGATATTCTTCCAGATAATTTAGAAACAGGCAAAAGAATTGTTCCTTTTCATTCAGGAAATGAAAGGAAGTTCTTTAAACACTATGCTTGCATTTCTTGCTTGGTCATTTAATTCTAAAAAATAAGGCATATAATTTCCTTTTTTCTGTACCTCATGAAAGCATATCTATAATTCCTGTCAAACATACCTAAGTTGTGCCTATGGGAGCAATCTTTAATGAAATTAAAATTTTATTTTCTATTAATTTTATTATTATTATTATTACAATACTGAGATAATAATTTACCTACTATTTTCCTGCAGGAAGCTGGACTCATATTTACTTATCCTTCTCGCTTATCTCGGTAGTGAAAGGTTTAGTATAAACAAGTTGTCTAGTTCCAGTTCTCAGATATAGAATTTATCTAATTTCCAGAGCAGATTGTATGTAGATAGTTGATAAAATAACCAGATTGTTGCCTACATAGGTTTAATTTGTAGACCTGCAGTCCATTTCTCGTGTGGCTACATTAGGAACAAACTGATTTAGTATGTGTGGATATCATTGCCCATGGTTATATATTTCTCCATAAGATAGAGACTAACCCTGAGTCATTAGTCTGAAAATAGCTCAGACATTCCAGATCATAATAATAATTGGCAAAAACAAGACAGTCTATTGCGAGACTTCAGAACAAGTGATTAAAAATTTATTCACAGAATACAGAGTAATTTTAGCCAAAGAAAGAAAATTGTTTAAGTTGGCGGCAGGTATAATTTTACATATGAGTAGTTTGATATAAAGAACATTACTTAGCCTATTGGGAATTCTAAAATGTTAATTTTGTAAAAGAACTTTAAAAGATAATTGTTAAAGATATGTTATGCTGTTAAGGTTTGGTTTAATGAAAAAACACGGACATAAAAATACATACAAAATCTTAATAGAATGGGTTCTGTTAATTGTACTTTAACATCTTACTTGACATCAGTACCTCCTGCCCTAATCTTTCTGATTATGCAACTTTACATGTGGTTATTTCTGGATTTCTATTATGTCTGGTTATCAAAATTTCTAATTCTTGACTTGTAATTCCCTGTCACGAGGCCCTCCTTCATACTGTGGAATACTATTGCTGTAAAAACTCAAAGATGATACATGTAAATATGGAAATAATCAGCTAATTTGTCCATAACATCATTCAGTAAATATAATCCTAGCTGATATTTCTTCTTGCTGTTGCTAATTTGTCTTTCCAGATTTTTAGTATAAGAAGAAGCGAAACGTCACGGTTTTGGAAGTATGCTACCAACTTTTTTCGAGCAGTCTCTTTGCTAATGATCCCCATTGCTTCAAATGTTCCATCAGTAAGTACAGTTTGGTAGTACAGTATATTATATATTATATTAGCTGCAAAAGATCTTTGCTTCCAAAACTGAACTGGATGTTCAATGTTGGGAACATTTGGGAATTGTATTATTAAGAATATTGTTTTTCCTTTGCAAAACCAGCAGTTTGATTTCCACTGGCTCATGCCTTCCATCCTTCCGAGTTCGGTAAAATGAGGACCCAGATTCTTGGGATCAATATACTGATTCTGTAAACTGTTTAGAGGGCTGTAAAGCACTATGAAGTGGTATATAAGTCTAAGTGCTATTGCTATTTTAGATTGGTGTTGCTAGCTTATACATACTTACAGTGCTGTTTTCTACATTGTGTGATGGTAGGGAGTAGGGATTTGAATTCAAATCAAATCCTCTCATCAAATCAAATTTTCTATCTACTAAACCCATTGTGTCCAAATAGTTTTATATGTGTCACAAACAGAATTTGTAAATCACCTACAGATCACATTATTGATATTCTTTCGCCATATAAATGACCTACTTGGAAGAATGTCTTTTTGAGTCAGTCAAGATAGAGCTAAAGTTTATATATTGATGATAAACTGTCGTGAATTATGCTACATGGCAACTGAAAAAAACAATCTGATGTATTAAAATCAGTAATTTCAAAGGCATAAACAATGGTTTATGAAGCTCAGTTTTTAAGATGGCTTCCTATGGAAATTGTTAGATATTTCAGCCAGACATTTAGAATAGGGTCTCATGGAATCATGGTTATTCACTATTCTTCATCTTAATATATGATACATTATAAAAATAAAATTAGAGGATTATGCCTTCTTTATCATTCAGAATTCCTAGGAAGAAAATGGGATAACACGTTAGTCAAGCTTTTTTTTCATTTATGGATATTCTTAATGAGAGATACTATGACTAGTTGGCAATAGCACTACTTTTATTCACTTTGTTAAAATAAGCATGTTCTTTTTCCTTTTATTTCAGATACTAGCTTTGTACTGGGTATCTTCTAGCTTCATAGGCCTTTCACATAATCTTCTGCTGCGCTCTCCTGCTTTCTGTAAATTATGCCATATCCCTCGGACCAAGTTTGATTCAGATACTCCATACAAAGACATTGTTGCTGCTTTGTACACAAAATATTTCCTTAAGTGAAATAATCTCTGTAATTTAACCAAATGATTTTTTTACTATATTAAATTGTGCTAGGAAGCTACCTTTGTTAGAGAAATTGTATGTATCCTTCAGACAATTTGTCAGCAAGTAGGAGACAACAGTCTTAAAAAATAATAGCTTTCAATTCAGTGAATGTTTTTAATTTATATGGAATTTCTGAAATATTACAGCTTTTTCTGAAAAATCATTTCTTGTCCTAGGTGTTGTAATTGTTTTAATATTGTTTCTTAATTATTTTGGCAGCTTTTTCTTAATTATTTTGACAAGCATTTTTCAATATGCATATAATATTCATAAAATCATAAACTGATTTTCAGATATTTAAGAAATGACTTAGGAGAGAGAAAAACTCGCATCCTATCTTTTGTGTCACATCCTAACCACGACAAATGCTGATGTGTACATTCACACTTAGGGAGATATTCAATTGCCAAACAGAAAAGAACTTTAGGAGTGGAAGTTAACAGTAAAAGTATTTCCCGTTCAGAGGATTTAATTGTAATTGACCACATTCTGTGCAAACATCTAGAAAACAAGTTTTTTGCATCCATATTAGTCTAGATGAAGCGGTTAAATATATATATTAATTATACTTTTATAATGTCTATGATGATTTACATTATTGTATTTAAGAAACATTTACTGAAATATTTTAGCAGTGGGGAAGACATTACATAAGGAATGGTATCTAAAGAAGACAAATCTTTTTTTCTTAAGCAGCCTTGTTTTCTAGCAATGCCTGTAATTGACTTGCGACAATTGCTCAGTGTCTCCACTTACAAAAAGTACTGGCTCTGCAGTTTTAGAAGCATCTCTTTTAAGTAAAGTTATATTGCTTTAATTGTTCATATATCAATTACAATTTATCTAGAAGAATCTAATGGAACTTTCACAATAGTAACAATGACAACATATTTCTAATCATGTGGGATATATTTTTAAATTTTAAGGAAAAGAAATGTTTAACAACTGGTAACCATTCTCTTCAATCTGCATTGAAGAGAAAAACTAAAGTCATCATTTGGCTTCATAGCTCTGTATAAAAAAAGGGAAAATAAATTAGCCCAATAATTTATAAACTCAATTGCTGAATTGGAATTTTGAAAATGGCATTAGATACATTTAATTCACAAAAAGTAGTACTCCAAATACCTGTTGTGGTAAACAGGTTTTTCCATCCTTTTTTGGCATGTGTGGAATTTAATGCGTTTTGGATGCGTTTCTAATTTTCCTGTTAAACCTACACATATATTTAAATAGACAAATATAACTTCTATATAGTGCTAAGCACTTTGCAGTGACTTGATCAGATTCATGATCAGTTGAGCACAGTGAATTAACAAATTACAGCACAGTGAGGCTAGCAGCGAAGTTTCTATCCATGGAGTATAATAAAGAAGTAGGATCTTACATGACAAGATACTTCACAATAAATAGGTTTCCCCAAATGAACGAGCTAAAAACTATTCAGCATCACAGTTACAGCATCAACCAAGCTTTCACTGTACCATAAGTAATCTAATTTCTGGAGATGGATGAAAATACTGATGTGGCTAAGTTTGAGAAAGCTGATTTATATGGTGGTGTTTAAAAGTTTGTGAATCCTTTTGAATGTTCAATATTTCTGCATAAATATGATCTGAAACATGACTTGTTCTACACACAAGTCCTAAAAACTAAGTATTTTTGTTCACTACTTTTTAATTGCAGCTTTTGCCTTGATTACTATTTTATGTATATAATTTACCTTCATAGTATAAAATGCAAAAATGTCATTCACATTCAGTGGCAGTGTCTTCTAATTTTAATACAAAAAACTAAAAGTTTGCAAATGTTTTTGTTAAACATATCTTATTAGCCAGGTTACAAAACTTTCCATAGTAAAAGTTTTGCTATGTCTTCAGTAATAGTCTCCTGCCTATTATCCATTGCAATGGGTATTAATTTCTGTCTTTGCTTATACAGTCTCCATCTATTTGGAACCTTATTTTATTTATATATTTATAATCCCACCTTATATTGTTTTTATAAGTAACAGTGGTATTAATAAAATTGTTTGGTACCCATTTCACCATGAAGTGAACATAATACTCCTTCCTCCTATTTTTCTCACAACCGTGAGATGGGTTAGGCTGAGAGTAATTCGCTCAATGTCACCAGCCAGTTTTCATGCCTAAGGAGAGACAGTTTCTCCTAGTTCCTAATTTAATACTTTAACCATTAAGCTATCTGGCTCTCTAATGTGTACTTGTTTCCAACCACTCCAGCAGACAACCTTTTCCCAAGATCTCTCAAACTCTCTGTGTGAGGCCTGAAAGATGTCTTTTAAGTAAGTGTGCTGTCTTTGGTGAATAAGATTTACCACTATTCACTACTGAATTGTTACTACTATCACAAACAATTGCCTACTAAAATCAACAAACTTGAATTAGCTGTCCTTGTATATCACTGACCTGCAGCCAGTGAATTTTGTTATGGATTGGTCTTGATTTTTGCAAGAATGAGAGCAACAGAGCTAGTTATTTGAAAATTTAAATGTTAACATATTAATATTACATTGCTTTGGTGGTATGCTTGTAAATTTTACTTGATTGCTAGAGATTGATACAGTTGTGAAATTCTCACTTTGATAAAATGCAGCACAAAAACTAATAGTTTCTTCACAAAACTCCCTTTTTTATCTTTCATCAAAGTTACTGATTGTATCTTCAGCATTTCAACATCGTAAGAGCAACTTCAACAATTTTTATATTGGGAGCTGGGATGTGGAGCACGGTGCATTTAAGGGTAAACAAGTGCTCATCACGTTCTTTGAAATTAATATTACCAATTTTAATTTTATACAGAGTTTTAAGTGTATCTTATTAACTTGCTATTCTCTTTAAAAACAATTATTCAAATACAATGCCCTGCTACAATAATGGAGGACTATGAAATTTGTTCCTCAGCAGTTAGTACAACAGGAAGCAGCTTTGATTTCTTGGAATATCAATGCTAGAGCTATTCTTTCCACAATATTCAGTGATTAGTTGAAGTGAATGTTGTGTATGGCCTTGGATCCAGAAAGCTTATTAAAAAGCTTTGAATTTGAGTGTCTTTCTCCCCCGCTTGACCCTTAACCTTGTAGTTACTGAGAGAGCTTACTGACAACATTACTTAATCAGCCCATAGCTCAAATATGTAACTCGGTGTTCTGGCGATGCCTAACTCAGGAAGTGACTGATGACATCACTCAATGGCTTTATATACGTTAAACAGAACAGGCAAGAGTCCAGAGCAGGGGTGTCAAACTCAAGGACCGTGGGTTGAATCCAGCCGATCTGGCCCACAGCGAAGGACTGGTCTGCAGTGCCTCCATCAGTGAAAACAGCTCAGGAGGACTACTCATTTTTGCTGCCCCAGATGCCCCCAAATGAGTGATGTCAAGCTGGCCATGCCCACCCCGATTCCCAAAGGTCAAACACAACCCTGATGAGTGCCTCAATGAAATCGAGTTTGACACTCCTGGTCTAGAGCAGTGGTGGCTAACCTTTTTGGGCTCCTGTGCCAAAAATTGTGCGTGCGCTTGCATGTGCGCACTTGTCTGCCAGCAATGTATGCCCCTCACACCCCCTATACATGCGCGCACAATCCCAACCCACCTATCTTCCCCCACCGCCCCCTTACCTGCACTACGCCTCAGTTGATTTTCGGCTGGTTTGAGGCCTTTTTTGGCCTCTCAGCTTGAGGAAGGCTTTTGCAGGCTGAAAACTAGCCCCGTTTCATCACTTCCAGTATTTTGGGAAAAACAGGAAGTAACGAAATGGGGTTTTCGGCCTGCAGAAGCTTTGCTCAAGTCTTTGGGAGGCCGAAAAAGGCCTCAAACCAGCCAAAAATCAGCTGTGAGGCACACGCATGCCCAGTGAGGCAAGTTTACTTTCAGCTCGCGTGTCGGCACAAATAGTTCTGCGTGCCATAGGTTTGCCATCATGGGTCTAGAGCTTGGTAGCACTCCATATCAGGAGTGCCAAATTCAATTTCTCATCTCTCCAACTTCAATTGGAATTGACAATGGAAAAAGAAAGAAATGCCTAAGTACAGAATCTCCCAAATCTAATCCCTACAGGCGGGCAGTAGGACACCATGGCTGATACTTAACTAAAACCACTAAGACAGAGCAAACAAAATCCTGGCTCCTCCATGGTTCAACCAAAAGCATGACCAATGCTATCTTAGTCCTATGTCTTGGCCTGGCATCTGTTTGAAAGGGGTTATCAGAATCCAGAACCTTTGAATCTGTAACCGAACCACTTTCTCAAAAAGAGGAGACAGATAAAAAGTTGTCAAGTGAGTGTAGTGATGGCTTCTTGAGGAGGGGCAAATCATCCCCTCCCTTAAAGTGACATTACAAATAATTATCCACCATCTCCTGGAAATGGCATGAATCCCATTAACAAGCCACAAGGGACATGAATCCAATAAGCAAGGGATCAGATTACCAATCCTGAAGATTTTGCCCACTTACTTGGGAATAGTAGGCACAAAATGTTTTTATTAATTTTTATCTGTTAAAATAAAAACAGTGAAATGAAAAAAAACTGTAGACTTAAAATACTATATATTAAAAATGCAGGAAAATGACCTTTTTGCATTGGGTGCATTAAAAGAATGAAGAACTGAGGATGATCTACCACTTCCATATCTGATTTTCTAACAATATCAAGCTAGAGTAGGACATTTTTTTAGAAAATCAACCAGAAAGATATTCAAATATATAATCATATGGCTGGCACTGCAGTACTTTATTTAAACGCTACAACAGATGATATAGTCATATTTTTGATCAGGCAATGCATGAAGAAATAAAGTATGACTCAATTATGTGATTTATTCTTGCTACATTTATAGTTCATTCAAGAAGATTCTAATTTAACCGTGTTTAGTTACAGCATTTACATCACCATGCAAGGATTAACAATTCTCAGCTCTTAATAAGAATTGAACCCCAAATCATGTCCATAAATAATTGTTAAAATAGACTGGAATCTTTTGCTACTAGGAATAAATAATGGAGTACTGAATTTACACATTAAAATTTTGACTAATAAATGCATTACTCATATTGGCTTAACAAACTTTGTGGCAAGACTTTTTCCAAGCTGTTTCGGAAACATTGGAAAATGTGGTTTCCCCACAGTGTTGATATAATAAATTCAAGTCACTCTTGACTGGTGTCCGTGACACTATCTAGAATAGTCCGGACACACAATCTTTTTTCATACATTAATTCTCATGGCAACGTGAACAATTAAGGACATGCAAAATATACTAAGTCATTTCTAAGCAGAAATTAAAATTTAATTTAGATTGCAAAAATCAACTGCTGAAATATTAGTTGCATTGCAAAGAATAAAAAAAATCTAATTAAAATAATGATTAAAATTATTTTAAAGGCATAAAACATAGAACAAAAGGATTTCTAGCTGGATACAGCCTTTTCACATAAATACATCTTGGTTTTTTTGGATTGAACCTTATCACATATTTACTTATTTCCCTCATAATGCACTGCAGTCAAAATATTCCAATACTTTACAAAGTAACTTTTTTGTAAATTATTTATATAAAAAAATAAAAAGTTTAAAACATTCAAAATGATGGTCATGTTTAAAAAAATTACATTAAAATAGATTTTAAGATGACATTCTCTGGACCTTTTTACTCCATTCACTGAGATCCAGATTGAATGCTTTAAGGCAAGTTGTCAGGCTGGCATCAGGATGATATATTTTCAGAAGAATAAGATAGCAGAGTAGAGCAGAGTAATTGTGATAAATCAGTGAACTGGCTTCTCATGTACACTAACAGAACCATCTTCCATGCCAAAATAAACCCGCTCTGCCATATTGATGAACAGACCTGTTTCCACCACTCCTAAAACAGAAAATTATTTTTAATTATTACTAAAATACTACACATTAACTAATATATCTTAAAAATGATATAAATTCAACTGAGATGAAATATACTGAAAGCTTCAAAATGAAAATCCTATATTAAAACACTACATATATCAGGGCAGCATTTCTCAACCTCAACAATTAAGTTGTGTAGACTTCAACTTCCAGAATTCCAGGTCTTTGCACCTTGAAGTTGCTGAGTTTGAGAATAGTGCACCAGGGGAACTTCTTTTCTAGTGCCTTGGTTGTTCAACAGTGAGAAGGGGGAAGAGGAGTCAAGACAATACATTTTCTGTTTCTATAGGGGGCATCATGAGATCATTTACAAGCAAAAGCAAAGTTGACATTTGCCCACCATCCCTTTTTTCTCTGTATCTCACTAGTTTTTTCACAAGAAAAAAGCAAAAGAAATAAGAACTGTAGCCTCAAACTATGAGCAAGAGAAGCCAGACAACTGCAACGATTTCAGTGATGTCTGAAAATCACTTTATGTTAGTCAGGTACGTTAATCATATAGGATAAGCAGAGTGAGGTTTTATGCCATGCAACATCCAAACAGTAATTATTACTTTAGTAATAAGCAAGTTCCCTTATTGCCCAAGTACTTATGAGCTTATTTAGTAATAAGCCAAGTTCCCATAAAGGATTATTTTGTAGATAATTATCTAACCCATAGTGTAAAAACTATTCAGCAGCTTTGCCCAATACCAATTAAGACTTCAGACATAAGCAAACTGAGAAAATGAGGAAAAAATGCTCAAAGTTGTGTTACTGATATGACTTATTTTGGTGAAACAATACTGCCACCCAAGGATGCTGTAATGTTCCCAAATCCTTTGTTAACATGCCTCCCATTTTTGGTTATAGTTTGAAAAAAATAACTTTTTTACCTATCAGCTTGCTACAGGTTTTACAGAAGTAAAACAAAAGAATAAATTTAATCTTTGAAAGTTTCAATTTTATTCTAATCTTAGACATTGTTCACATAAAGGTAAATATATGTATGTATGAAGGTTACCTGGTATCATCTTGATTGCTATATTCACTTCATTCCAGTTATGAAGTTTATCAAATTTCCAGTCCAATAAAAAATTTCCATTGTCTGTCACCACAGGACCCTAACAAGCAAAAAGGGAAAATATTATGCACAAGACCTTTTATTTTGAGCTATAAATTGTATCAGACACATCTAAAGTGACCTGCATGTGAGTATTTATCTAAAGAGAGCTAACCTGCAAAAGTCATACACCAATTTGTTAATGTACTGTAATTCCTAGGCAAAAAACAACAGATTGAAAAGCAAACACACAAAACAAGACTACCTATCTTATATATACATTCATTCTCTTTTTTTCTAATATAATAATGGCCTAATTAGAAATTTGAATTCAGGTAGAAATAAGAATACACATCTTTATATGAAGCAATAATTAGATGGAAAGATTGGAGGTTGAAAGATGGTATTAGGAAGACTGATATTTGACCCGTATATTGTGACTTTGAACAACCAAATAATAAAGGACTATGTCTTAATATAAACATGTGTATTAATACTAGGATTAGCAATGGTGACCTGATTAGAAATTAGAATAGAGGTAGAAGTAAGAAATAGGGGGAATATTAGCAGATATCATTTTTATATAACAGAATATAGTAATAATTTGATGGAAAGGATCAGAGATTGAAAGATGGAATTATCATGTATGCTTATATCATTGGCATTAAAATGGAATACTGAAATATTGAATAATTACTTCAAAAAAGCCATGTATATTAATACTAGAATTATATGTTTGATTAATATAACAACTATTATGATTATTACTATTGATGTTTGTATCAAAATAAATTATGCCCAGAGGGCCATACTGTTCATGTATTGATACTGATGTATATTTAAAAATAAAAATATAATAAAATTTGAACCAAAAAAAAAGAAAACCTATCCTCTTTGCTTATCAGCATAATAGAGTAGGAAGGGGCTCTGGAGGTCTTCAAGTCCAACCCCCTGATGAAGCAGGAGACCCTATATTATTCTGGACAATTGTCTATCCAATTTCTTTTTAAAAACTGGCAGTGATAGACCATCCACAATTTCCGGAGGCAACCCATTCCATTTGGTTAATTGTTCTCACTGATAGAAAATTTGTCCTTAGTTCTAGGTTGCTTTTCTCCTTGATTAGTTTCTATCTATTGTCTATCCATTGTTTCTTGTCCTATCTTCAGATGCTTTGGAAAAAAACCTTTTTTTGTAGTAGCCCGTCGAATATTGGAACACTTCTGGACTTACGGTTGACGTCGCGACGAACCCAGTAGCAGAGAACAGAGAACTCAGTTCCTGCACTGGTCTTCAGCTGTTTGTGGACTCCGAAAGGAACCGAAAACTGCCTTGGAGGGGCGGTGAAGCTGTGGAGGGTTGCTTGTGAGGTCCCAGAGGAGAACGCAACTCCTCTGTGGAACCCCAGAGCTTTTCCCTCTGCCACGACAGTGAGAAGAGGCTGGTCAAAATGGCCACCACAGAGTTGCAACAGCCGTGAACACCGAAGCATTGTGCAGGAGAGGAGAAAGTGGACGATATATGGAGCTGGATGAGAAGGACTATTTCAAATTTACCCCAAAAAGTTTTTGCCAGAAAAAAAAGAATCTCATTGTTATATTAAAAGCAGCAGTATACGCACCAAGAGAAAAATTCTAAAAATGGAAAGGGAAAAAGGGAGAGGAGAAGGCAATTTTTGGAACATAGAAAATATAGAAAATTGGAATTTCAAAGAGGACAAATATTGTTTTGCGGAACATATTAAAATATTGGAACCAGATATTTTAAAAATCAGATTTTTTACTATTTTGGATTGATAGTTTAAAATTGGAAACTGACTAAAACAACAGGATTTAATTGTGCTACCAATGAACAAGATATTCCCAGGAAGCAGAAAGTAATACTGATGTGACTTTGAAAGTTTTAACAAAAGGATTGAAAATAAGATATAACAACTTTGTAAGAAGTGATTTTGGCGTGGATATTTGACTTGTCTTGGGATATTTGGATTATTGGACTTAAAAAAACAAAACAAAATATTAAAAGAAATTAAACGAGATTACCAGCAAAAACAAAATGGGAATTGGGTAGAAATGGCGTCAATATTTAAGGATATTAAGGACAGCTGGGAAAGAGTTCTTAATAAATGCAGAGCATAGAGGAAAAGCTGGAAAGGAGTGAGTGAGACGCACAAGAAGAGGAATTAATTAGGGGATCAGAAGAGAACACAGAAAAAAATCAACAAATAGACTATGATGATGAGAAAGAAGAGACAATAAATATAATAATAACAGATGTAATAAGCAGAAAGGAGAGTATGGAATGGAAAGAGGAAATAAAATTAAAAAATGATTCCCCTGAGAGAGAGATAAAAACAAGAGCAGACATTTTGAAAGTTAGACAATAGAACAAGGTGGAGAAGGGAGAAAAGTTTAAAATGACAGGTTACGTTATGGAGGCAAACAGGGATAAAGACTTGAGAGAGGAATATGGGATGTGAGCTATGAAGAGAATGTTTAACACATTAAAACAAATAAGAGACAATGGTTAAAGAAAAACTTTATTGTTTTTAAATTTATTTTTCCTTTTTTCTTTTCTCTCCAATATAATAAAGATATAATTAAATTTAGAATAAGGTTGGAAATTAGAGAAAGGGGGAATAATGGAATATATGAAATGGAATTTGAATGATAAAGTAGTGATTAGCATAAAAACAATGTACTGAAATACTGATTAATTAAATAATGGAAGTTTGGAATTTAATATAAACAGGATTATTATTAACAGAGTTATAAAAATTTGTTAAATGTATTAAATATGATAATAAAATTGTAAAATGACTCCTCTGAGAGAGAAATAAAAGAGCAGACATTTTGAAAATTAGATAATGGAACAGCGTGGAGAAGGGAGAAAAGTTTAAAATGACAGGTTATGACAAGGAAGTATAGACAGGGATAACGATTTGAGAGAGGAATATAGGACGCAAGCTAAATATGTTTATTACCTTAAAACAAAAACAAAAAAGAGATAATGGTTAAAGAAAAAAATTATTTTAAAATTTACTTTTATCTTTTCTTCTTCCTCCAATATAACAAAGATATAATTAAATCCAGAATAGGGTTGGAAATAAGAGAGGGAGGAATAATGGAATATACATAATGGAATTTGAATGAATGTAAAAGTGGTGATTAGTATAAAAATAATGAAATATTGATTAGTTAAATACAGGTTTTAGAATTTAATATGAATAGGAGTATTATTAGTAGAGCTACAAGGACATGTCAAATGTATTAAATATGATTACTGATGTTTTATTTGTGGCAAAAGGAAGGATATATTTGATGAATAAAATGTTATATTTAAAAAAAAACTATTAGGGAATTTTCTTGGGAACTGTAATGGCATAACCGAAAGTTAGAATTAGAATGGAGTTGGACAGGGGGAAAATAATGGTATACATTTCCTTAATAATAAGATGATGTAAGAAAAAGAAACTATAATTCAAATGAGGGTGATATTAAATATATTTGAATAACATGAGACTTAGCACAAAAGAACCAATGTAATGAAATATTGAATATATAAATGAATAGAAGACTATAATGGAATATAAGGATGAATAGAATGAAATAAGATTATGGAAAAAAAATAGTTAACATGATTATTAATGTTATTGGATGTAAAATGTAAAACACCCAAGTGTCATATTGTTCACACATTGATATGCATGTAAAATAAAAATAAAAAACTTTAATAAAAAAATTGGAACACTGCAATTATGACACCCCTAATCTTTCCTTTCACTGGATTAGACGTACTGAATTCCGCAACTGTTCTTCGTATATCCTTTGAAGACCAGAAAAATTGTTTATCTATTTGTCCAAGCCTTTCAACAGTTTTAGTTCTTACATTTTCGAATGACAGTCATATTTTATTACTACCTGTTTACATTAAGAGTTGATTTTCTATTTTTATTTTTTAATTATGCATATTTTTATTTAGATTGTATTTTACTGTGTCATATTGTTAGTTTCTTAAATAATTTGGCCATTGCAAAAATTAAACATTTCAAAAATAAAATATCTGAAAGGCACTGAGCTGGCATAGGCTGTTTAAAGTTATTCCTAAACTAAAATTCTTAAATTTAGCGAAGTTGCAAATAGGCTTTTGATCCCTCAAGAGAATCAATTTTACTTTTTACAGTAGTGATGTTCCGCTTGCTAGGAATACTATTGTTGCCCAATTCTCTGTCTTCATTTTCAAAATAATCAAGATACTATAATATCCCTTCCTGCAAATGGAAAGGAGGTGGGAAAGATTATCTTGGTCTGAGCTCTTTGAAATTTGCTAGTAGAAGCCAACTTCTTACAACAACTTACAATATTTTAAAAGTCAATCTCAAGGTTTACAATAAGTAAAAAAACTGGAAAAACAAATATACTAGTCCAGCTGATATGTGGCAAAACTCAATAAGCGACGATTTAAGTATAGCTTCAAGTAGAACTTTTCCCTGTTTGGCACATCCTGAACCTCTGCAAAGCTAGTAATTTATTAATAGCAAAAGTTTACTTGTCCACCTACTCTGAAAAGGAAAAAAAATCAATAATTGTTTCAACTCCATACAGATTATCAATTTCTTAATGTATACATACAGCTTTATTGACAGCCATCCTCAACTCTGTAACACCTCCAAATATATTGGTCAGACGCTTAGTGATTGGTACATAGGCCATTGGGATTACTTCAATAGGA
This sequence comes from Bungarus multicinctus, assembly GCA_023653725.1. Taxonomy (NCBI): domain Eukaryota; kingdom Metazoa; phylum Chordata; class Lepidosauria; order Squamata; family Elapidae; genus Bungarus; species Bungarus multicinctus. The sequence continues at coordinate 41,974,084 of CM042840.1, forward strand.
ATCCCCTTCTTCCACTGTTCTCCAAAGTTTTTAGACTTTTTTCTACAAGAATATGGGTTAAAGGAAGACTTATATTAATATTATGATAGTAATAACAGCAAGAATCTGTAAACAAGCTTCAACTTGCTGAGATATCCTGGCTCTACTTCTCAAAGCTAAAACACTTTGCCTTTAAACAGTATCAATAAACAGAAAGACAAATGTTCAGCAGATGATATACCATTTCAGAATTGTGTGTTTGACTATCTAGGATACTGCTGATTATAACCAACATCTGAGTTGTTTTGAGAGGATGAGCAATTCATTGTACAGAAGAGTATTGAAGAAACATGGAGGAATAAACAAAACATTATGTCAGCATGAGAACATTTTACATACATAATTAATATGCATGCTTTTTTATTGACTATGTTAATATAGTCCTTGATTTAGACCAGTGATCGCCAACCAGTGGGCTGGGGACCACTGGTGGTCCATGTGAAAATTTTGGTGGTCCGCAGAGAAATGTCACCCCAAAGCAACCCTCAAAGCAATTAATCCAGGCTGCATGGGAACACAAGGCTGCGCCTTCCACAGGGCCCACGGTAACATAAGGCTTATGTCGCTTGCATTGTGAACAACACATGGTAGTGAGGGGAGGGGGGGAAGGGCGGAGAGGAGGAACTTGCCCCATCCTTTATCCACACACCTTGCCTGGCCACCAGGCTGCTTTTTTCCACTTCTTTCTTTGCTTTTGGCTGCACACAAGGAAAGCAGCAAAAGTCTTTCTTTCTCTCCCCCAAAATCCACCATAAATGAGTCTTTAGGACCCTGCAAGGCATCCTGCTCCAAGAGGCTGCGCCAGCCAAAACTCCTTTCTGGTGGAGTTTAGGGGAGACAAAGAAAGACTTCTGCTGCTTTCCTTGCATGAAGACAAAAGTCTTTCTCTCCCCCTGAGAATGGAGCTGGAGATGGTATCCTACTATCCCAAATAAAGAATGATCGATCAGTGGGAAAGCGGAGTGGGAAATTTTTCTATAGACTTTTTTGGGGGATTTTCCCAGGGTCTCTGGTCCGTGGGATTTAAAATTATGAGTTTGGTGGTCCCTGAGGTCCAAAATGTTGGCGACGCCTGATTTAGACCACTCATTTAGTGACCACCTGAACTTCTGATGGCACTCCCAATATATAACCAATTCTCTTACAACCTTTGCAGGATCACAATCTGGGCAACTATCTCTCACAACAGCTGCAGCATCCTGCAATCATCTGATTGCTATCTGTGATCTTCCCAGATGGCTTTCAACAAGCAAACTCAATGGGAAAGCCAAAAGAGAAAGTTGTAAGACACAATGAACTGATGTCTCTCTTAATGATCATGACAAAAAAGCTTGTAAAATTGAGTCCAGTTACATGATGCCTCAGTTAACAACTGTACTGCTTAGCAATTTTCCAATGTGATTGCAAGTCAAGTAACTACCTGTAAATGAGATATAATATATACATATATTTGTGGAATTACATGTAAGCTCAGGTATTTTTAGAGACCACCAGAAAAGAGGGTGTGACTGGCTTCATCCTAAATAGGGATCAATTCAGATGTATCCAGACAAGTCTGACATTTTTATTTTATTTTATTATTTTTTTATTTTTATTTGCATTTATGTGCCGCCCTTCTCTGGAGACTCAGGGCGGCTTACAGTCTATGGAGCATATACAATGGAATGAAGGCTATTGCCGAGCACCATGCTAAGTGCTCGGCAATAGCCTTCATTCCATTGTATATGCCTGCTTATTACTAGGGCTTTTGGCCCCCCTCAAGCGGCATTTTTACAAAGTCAGCTTATTGCCCTCAACAATCTTGGGTCCTCATTAGACATGGCCTAATTGAGAAGAAAATCAATGGAGTATGGTGGTTATAGAAAATAAAAATACCACATAGGATATACCCTATGTAAAAATAGAAAATTTTACATCTCAATCCTGTTAAAACTTAATACATGGGGACATGACATAATGCAACATTTCAACCCACAACAGCTTAAGTAAAACTAGACTGAATATATCATTCTAGTATAAATTATATGAAAACCTGTTATGAATAAATACAGCCCTTTCTGCAGCTTCTTAAAAAGAAACCACAACAGGGAGCGCTAAATCATTTTACCTGTAATCAGCAATAACTATGAAGCTTTTTGCACAACCAGCCACTATCTTCTCCTGCGTCAGGCAACCCCTGAAGAATAAAAGAAGAGCTTGCAAGCTCACACAAACTAATCAGTAGGCTAATACTAAATTTAAATCCAACCATATTTTATTTTATCCAAAAATCATATTAATTCATCGTAGCATTCACAAAAAATGAGATCATTGCTGTAACCAAATAAGAATAGATTGCATATATAACAGGATTAGTACACACACGCTTCATCCAAATAGGTGACCTCAGTAAAAGATAGTGCTTACAAACATAGAAACATTTTTCCACTTAAATAGGAGTTAGTGACCTGTGCACATGACACATATTTCTATAATATGTGACCCTTTTCCTATATTTACTCTAATTCTTAATTTTTAAAGATGATCACTGAAAATTTTGTGAGATACAGTTATCTTTGTAAAATAAATCCATGCAAATATTCTGTAAATCTTCTCTCATTTTAAGGAAAAATAATATTCAATGCTACTTTCCATCCCACAGCAGCTGAAAGAAATGCTTCAAATTGCTGCTATTTTATAGATGTCATTTTAGAACTTTTGTTTGTAAACATCAGAACAAAAATGGAGATATTTGCAGAAGTTTTATTGGGAGGTGACAAAACTAGATTGCATTTTCCAGCTATTTGTCTTGTTTCTAATCTACAGGAAAAAGTTGTAATCACACAATGTCAACACACCCTGGAATCCGTTGGATTTGATGTCTGCCTCATTTCAGAAAAGATTTGGTCACACAGAGCCCTGGGGTAAGACAATTACCTTGCATCGTTTTGCTCGTTTTTTCAGTAATCCAATAAGAGCCACAGCTTAACAGAACACTCAGCCCTTGCAACAGCCCTTACATTAATATTTCCCAACTTGTTTATTTTAATATACACTATATATATTCCTATATATATATACTGTATATATATATCACTATATATCACTATATATATATACTGAATACACTCAAAACCGTAGAAATGGTGGTAGACTTTAGAAGAAACCCTCCCATACTACCACCTCTTACAATACTAGACAACACAGTATCAACATAGAGACCTTCAAATTTCTAGGTTCTACTATATCACATGACCTAAAATGGACACTTAACATCAAAAACGTCATCAAAAAAGCACAACAAAGAATGTTCTTTCTGCGCCAACTCAGAAAGCTCAAAGTGCCCAAGGAGCTGCTGATCCAGTTCTACAGAGGAATTATTGAGTCTATCATCTGCACCTCTATAACTGTCTGGTTTGGTTCTGCAACCCAACAGGACAGACACAGACTTCAGAGGATAATTAGGACTGCAGTAAAAACAATTATCACCCACCTGCCTTCAATCGAGGGCCTGTATACTGCACGAGTCAAAAAGAGGGCTGTGAAAATATTTACAGGCCCCTCACATCCTGGACATAAACTGTTTCAACTCCTTCCCTCAAAACGACACTATAGAGCACTGCACACCAGAACAACTAGACACAAGAACAGTTTTTTCCCGAAAGCCATCACTCTGCTAAACAAATAATTCCCTCAACTCTGCTCAACTATTTACAAAGTGTACACTACTATTACTGTTAATCTTCTCATCACTCCTTATCACCCATCCCCTCCCACTTGTGACTATAACTTTGTTGCTTGTATCCTCTGTTTCCTAGTATGATTTGATGTTGATTGTACCCTATGACTATCATTAAGTGTTGTACATTATGATTCTTGATTCTTAACGAATGTTCCTTCTTTATGTATACTGAGAGTATTTACACCAAGACAAATTCCTTGTGTGTCCAATCACACTTGGCCAATAAAGTATTCTATTCTATTCTATTCCTCAAGCAAGTATTATAGTTTACCTTCAGCAATTTAATAATGAGACATTTAACTTATAAAGCTACAAACTTTATGCCAGATCAAAACCAATATATACTCCTGGAGATCTATTCAGATTTTATCTGGTTGATATTATCTACTTATCTATCTTGTATTTTTATCAATGAATACAGAAATAGAAATTATTCTTACCCTCCTCCTTTGATAAGACTGAGGTCCGAGTCAACTTCATCAGCTCCATCAATGGCAATATTCAACTATATAAAAAAGAACAATTTGTAATACATTCACAAAATACTTCTACTATGAGATCTTTGCAGATCTTTCAATAAGACAGCCCTTTAGATCTGCTTGTCAAAGATTTAAAAAAAATCAAATGGCTGCTTTAAAAGTCTTCTGGCTGCAGATGTCATTCAATCAATCAGTCAATCAATAAGTTTATTCATCTATTTAGCTGTCCATCTCACTTCCAAATGACTCTAGGTGGCTTGAATTTTTAAAAAAACCTAAAAAACACAACACACACACATACACACACACAAAACACATAGCAGCCAGGCACAATCTTGTTGAATGATTTGCCAGGCCTAAAAGAAAGTAATTCTAAGTAATTAGCTACACTAATTGAGAACCAGGCTCAAGAACATCTAAGAGGAATGGAAAAGCAGAGTTATTATGACAAGCAACAATATGAGAAAGAAGCTAGACTAAAATACTTTATATTTAAAGGGCAGGCAGTTAGGAAGACCTCTTTATATGGTTTTAAAATGAAAACAACAGGTTTCAGGGACTTTCCCTGGGAAGTTTAGTTTTTTAAAACAAAGGTACTTTGTAAAATTTTTCATTGGTACATATCTAATACATTCATTGGCTCATATCTGGTTGGAAAGAGTTGACATCCATGAAAAGCTTCCAATGGTGACCTTATCCGTCCTATCATATGTCTAGGACTGCTAGAATATCCATCTGACAGAACAAAAGGGCAATTTTGGGAATTATATGTCTGGAAGGTATCCCAATTAAGATGACCACTCCAATACATGAAGACTGTCCTCCGGATACTTTAAATCATTAACATAGAAACAAATATACCCATCCCACTATTCTCTTTTGAAGTAACATTAGCAAAGCATAAAAAAGAATTAGTAATAATACACAAGAGTTAGTAGTAAATCAGAGGTTTTTAAAACATTCGTTTAGTTTACACTAACAACATTCACTATAACTTTCTATCCTAGAAAACCATCCATGCTTCTATTACTTTCTTATATCAAATAAACTATTAGAAATGATGTTTCTGAAGATATTATGAAGATTTAGAATTTATTTACTGTTCTATCTTTGGTCAGCTTTAAGATGTGCAAAACAGAAGATGGGTTGATCACTTTCAGGAAACTCTTAATCAGCCAAACCCACTCTCTATATACAATTTTAATGAAGAGTGTGCCCTATAAGAACTTCAAGTAAATAGTGGTGAAATTACAATTGAAGAAATAAAAATGGTGATTAGAAACCTTAAAAACGAGGGAGCTGGCTTAGATGAGATAACCTCAAAGATCTTAAAACATAGTGGCCAGGCTGTGGTGAAAGAACCAGCAACATTGTTTAATAAATATTGGCAATGTGGTGAAATTGCATTAAGCAGATCAAAGGAGACATTAGGACTCCTTACAATATCTCTAAATCTGTGGCATAGAATTGATGTGGTACAAATAATATATCAAGGCTGATATATATAGAGAAAGTGTGCACTTACACACAATGCCAATTATCACTTCTGTTTATTAGTAATTCCTTATTAGTTGGCTATGACTATTATGATGAACCAGATTCTTTGGAAAAAATTAGTAATCAAATACCGTTAAATTATATTGTGAATGTTGGAATTATCCATTTATGAAAATCTTTGAATAAACTGTGGCTAGGTTGAAGCCATTAGGGTGATAATGTACTCCCAAAAGATATTTATGTACAAAGTTGTAAATGTTGGTTGAGCTATGGGTTGGGAGAAAACAAATCTTCTTTCAATTAGTTTTGTTTTGATATAAAGTTAAGGTTTTAAATATTTTGCTATTTTATTTCCTTCATGTTGATGATTAAATCCACACTAAAATCACCAAAAACATTAACTGAGAATTGGACAATGGGACAAAGAATCTATGAATAAGCCAACCAACTTACCTCAGGATGTCTGTCTAAGTCACTTAAGGTTAAGCCATTTTGTAGAATCAACTGACGTGCCTGCAAGAAGAAAGGCAATATTATTTCTCCATATTGATACATGTTTTGAACGTCTTATTTTTATTCCTATTTTAAAACTGTTTTATTGTATGTATCTTGTCATAGTCTTACAGCCAATAAAGAGATTCACTCATAAAATCAAAGACAATAAAACTGCATATAGAAGCATGGGAATAAACATATGCATTAGTTTCCATAGAGAAATAGATTGCTGGGGCAATTACAGTCAATAATCTCTGACTTCTAAATTTCAAGTCCTTCAAAGACCCATCCATATAGATCAGGAGTGTCAAAAGGTTGACCTGTGGGCCGGATGCATCATGCATAGGCCACGCCTATCCTGGCTCTGCAAAGGCAAAAAAACATTGCAATACGTCACATGACATGATCGAATTTGACACCCATGATATAGATTGATTGATTTGTGTCATCTATCTTGAGATTTGAGTTTGGGAGACAGATATGATAAATGCTGATCCAAGAATCCAGCAGCCTCTCTTCATACTTTCAATTAAGTTTAACTAGGGCTTCCAACTGTGGGATTTCCCTTTCTCTTCAGTGTTCTAGACCCACTGCAGATGCAATAAGTTTAAGGAGAATGGGAATGTACTATATGAGTGTGTAAGTGACACAGAGAGAGCAAAGAAAAAGAAGGTGAATGGGATGGCTAGACAAGACCTAGATAAGTCTGCTCAAAAGTCAGTCTCCACGAATTCAATGCAACTTACAAATCTGAACTGGAATTTCCAAGATGAGAACTGCAAGTGGTCTAATAACTGTCAATAAATTTTTAAAAGGAAGAATTTACCTGAAAAGAGGTAGGTATACAAACTATGTTGAGATTCTCTTTTTTGACTCTCTCGGCTGTAAGACAAAAATTATTAGATTTACTAAAAATTTAAACCATTAACAGATCTCTATTCAAAAAAAATCTCCATTTAAAAATGTTCAGTACCAGACTTCATTATTTATTTATATTCTGCTATATTGGCTACATCAGACAAGACGTATAGCCTTGGTCAACAGCTGGAATAATGAAGAGCATACACAAAGCACTTTCAAAGAAATACTGAGGCAATACCAGGTTCTGAGAGATACAAAGAGACCTGCTGAATTTAAAATAGCAGCAAGGTTACTGATTATAATGTACATTTTCTCATTCTTTCTTCCTCCCTCCCTCCCTCTCTGACACACACACACACACACATACACACACATGTACTTCTCAGCTGAACTGACAGGCATAGATAGAATCCACCATGCCTGGTAACTATAGATGAAATTGGGGATTTTTGTGGGCTCTGGTCCAACCTCCTTTGCTTGCTTCAGGTGATTCTTCTCTGATTCCTTAAGGAACCATTTCCTTGTTACCTACCTCCCCAAAGAGAATTTTTAGACAAGATTCCTGGTCTTAACCCTTGACTTAACAATAGTTCATTTAGTGACCAAAGTTACAACGGCCTTGAAAAATGTGACATGACGATTTTTCAGTTGTACCTATGCGGAATCCCCACGGTCATGTGATCAGTCAGATGCTTGGCAACTGCTTCAATATTTATGACCGTTGCTGTTTCCCAAGGTCATGTGCTTACCTTTTACAACCTTCTGACAAGCAAAGCCAATGGAGAAGCCAGATTGCTAGCTTATCAACTGCAGCGATTCACTTAACAACTGTGGCAAGGAAGATCATAAAATGGAGCAAAACTCACTTAACAAATTTCTCACTTAATAACAGAAATTTTGGGTTCAATTGTGGTCATAAGTTGAGGACCATCTGCAAATACTTATGGCAAAAAAAGAGTAACAGTAATACATACCCAATTTATGTACAGCATGAACAATTGTAGATCCACTTCCAATTCCAAGGACATGATTAGTCTACAAAGGAGCATAAATATTTGCTTTTGTAAATCAATATAGAAACAACATAATGAGATATTATTTTCTTTTAAACAGTTTTAGTCTGGCTTCTAAAAGAGACAAAAACATATTTCATACAGGCATGTAAAACAAGAGTGGTTCAGAATAGAAACCAATAGATACAAACTGAAGGTAAACGGCACCAAACTTGATTGCAGGAAATACGACTTCAGCAATAGAGTGGTCAATGTCTGGAATAAACTACCTGACTGTGTGGTTTCTTCCCCAAACCCCAAAAACTTTTAACCTCAGACTGTCTACTGTTGACCTCACCCCATTCCTAAGAGGTCTTTAAGGGGCGTGCATAAGCACACCAATATGCCTACCATCCCTGTCCTAATGTTCCTTTTATTAGTATCCATTTCATGTATTCATAATCATATTTATACTTATATCGGTTATCTAATACATGCTTGATAAATAAATAAACAAACAAATAAATAAATAAATAAAAATAAAATAAAATACTAATTCTTCTGTGAACATTCAGGAGGACAAAAAAAAAACGAATACCAAACCCCAATTTCTCTAAAGTAAAATAATATCTGTACAGTTAACTGTGTATGCCATAACATTTTCAAATAATTGTTTTTCATATTTGTGCTTTGTGCACTAAAAATGTGTTGCCTGAAAAAAACATGCGAAGTTATGAAACTTATTATTGAAACTTGTTATTGAAACTTATTATTCAATAAGTATCCACAGAATGAAATAATACAGCAAAGTATTTAATTTGCAAGGATAGTAACCCAAATTACAACTCCAGACAGATCAAATGGAACCATCTAACTAATAATATGGATCAAAGTCTATAAGATGAGTACGAACTACAAAATCCAATTCCAAGGGTGAAAGTACAGCTGAGAATCGCAGCACACGAGGGAGACCTTTGCCGTTGATCTGTTCATAAGTCTTCAACCAACTTCAGAACAAACGGCAGTTTCGATATGCATAAAATCTGTAACGCATGTCTCGTGGGAGAAAACCAATTGCATTCGTTTATAAATGTCAGAATACAAGTTTTATAATACCTAAAAATATTTGGTAAAGGCAAAAGTTCCAAAAACAATAGTGGAGACATGTACTTCCTCGCAAAATCAGCTCCCTACCTGCACGTGATTGTTTATCGCAGCCCAGGCGGCCAGCTTTTTGGCTTCTTCGGTCATATTCTTGCCCCCGTGGCTGCTACTCAACAGCCTGGGGTTTAGCACGCGCTCTTTCTGCAGAACTCTCCACTCAACCCTTCCTTCCGCTCTCAGCGCCCTATAAAGAAAAGTGAGAGGCTCCGTACTGTGCCGCATGGTGCTAACCCCGCCCGGCCGCCGCCTCTGTCTCCCCCTTGGGCTTCACCTTGGCTCTTGGGATTGCCCCGAACCACCACTTCGGGACAGTTCGCGATTAAGGCTGCCTGACAAACGTTTACTTCTTTTAGGCGCAACGTGAGATTTAGACTACCACTTTCAGAATTGAGCGCACATAATGCGAACTGCATGAGAAACACACACACACACACACCGCCCGCCTAGAAAGACTATATCCCGGCATTCAGCTGTTTTGAACGCAAAAACGGGAGTATTTTAGTCACGATGAGTATCAGCTGCTACGCGGTTAATGATTTATCCCCACAAAAATGCAATCATGCACTTTTTAAATACCTTTTTGCCAGATGTTAATATCAAGCGTCGCTTGTCTGACATCTCTACGATTAAATATCCTCAATAATTTGGGTTCGAGTAGATCTCTGCATCTCGTGCAAATCTGACCTCTTAAAATCCTTATTTCTTTAGTTGCGATTTCAGTGATCGGAAATTATTTCTATAAGGAGAAAAACTGCTGTATATATCTGGTCCATATAAACAGAACTCACTTTCAAGTTGGAGGGGAGACTGAATTTCCAGTAATGAAATGGAATAAAACGTCCTCTAAATACACAAGAATATAAATTAATGCGGTCTTTAGGAGCGGACAGCATTTTGATAGCACATAATTTGTATTCCCTTTTCACATTAATTCTGGAGTAATCTATCGCGTTTCCACTCTTTTAACATATAAGAGGTTTGTTTGGGTTTTTTGGCGCAGAAATGTATATTCCATATGACCAAATCACGGGATGATGTTATTTCTTGAGGAAGGCACAATTCTATTATGTTTACTCATCGAAGATACTGCGTGTAAAAAAAGTTTTAAACCATAGGAACGAAATGCACCATTAGATACAAAGGCCATCATTGTTGCTTCAAATCGTAGGCAGCAAGGTTGCTTTTTAACCTCTTTATTTGCCCCTCACAGATGTAAATTCAATCCACAGTCACCTCTATAAAAACGATAGACTCTGCATCTGGAAGAGCGTCATACTGGGTGGAACCAATGCAGGCAGCAATTGAGAGGGGGTCTGGGTTCCCCACACGAAGACCCCCTTGCAAATAAGCCCCCAAAGTAAATAAAATTAGTGCATCTGCAAAAAACAATGTAGTTCTCTCCACTTCTTTAGTGAACAAAGTTGACGCAGCATTTAAATATACCCCCTGGGAATTTCCCAACTCGTTCTGTTGTGTGTCCAGATCAAGTCTGATTGACCTCGGATCCCCTTTCCTCTGTAGAATTAGAATTTCTATAAACAAAAATATATGAACAATCTTTATTTCGTTCCGGCCAGAAATGAACGTTTAATGTTATCTGGAAGACATTTTTACCTTCTATAACCCCATATGCGGTTTAACAGCCGCGGCTTCTTTAAGGTTCCCCCCCTCCTATCAGCCCTCCGCTCTGGAGAATACCGTCAACACTCAAAATCGGCCACGTAGAAAGCATCGGCCTTGCCCAATCAAGAGGGGAAGGAAAAGAACAACAACCAATCCCTTCATTCCACCAGCTATCTCCACGTTCTCCAATCAAGAGCGGAAGTCAATTTAATCCAATCATGGAAACCTTGGAGACATGAACCTTTTTATTGGCGGGCAAAAGCTAGAAAGTGTCATTTTCATTGGTTCCGTTGACATGCAGACAACTATCAAGTATTCAACCCTTTTCTTTCGTAGAGAAAGCAACTCTTCCAAAATCTGGATAGATAAAACAGCAAAAACCTGCTACTAAAGTCAAGCATACAGATTGTGTACAAGCCGCTGTTACGTGGCTAACGGCGTGGGTTGGGATTGGTAAAGTATAAACAAGTTAGGTTGCAGTTCGCGCGTGCGTACTTGAAATCTCTCGCTGTGCTTGAGGGAAGGAGTTTGCGTCTTCCTCAGTGGCCTTTGGAAGAAGAAGCTGCGCGGAGCCAGATCGGAGTTTATGTCTGAACTACGTCTTTGAGGCGAGTGGAGGGAGGGCCCCTCCATGCCAGGGCCGCGAGGCCCAAGCGTTCGGCCTGTTCCTTCCGCTGCCACCCCTTCTAACGTCGCCGCCCTGCTGCTCTTCTGGGTTTTTTTGCCGCTCTTCGTCCCCCTGAGGGAGGCGGCGGCGTTTTCGGAGGGTGATGGCCGGTCCGGATTAGGACTCGGTGGCGCTGCAGCGGCGGCGCTTCCGGTAGTAGGTGACGTGATCGTGGAGGACGATGAGGCCAGTGGCGTGGCCCAGGCCGCATCCTCCAGTGAACAGGAGGAAGAAGCAATGGAAACTCCCACCCAAAGCGGTAGTTTCAGGTGAGGTGGGAGAGAATTTGGGGGAGGGGAGGCTGTCTTTTATAGGTTGCTGTATGTATCTTGTTGTGCGGCTCCCTCTAATCCGCCTTTCCCAACCAATTGCTTTCTAATGCGGAATCTATTAATTTTCAAACCGGGAAGCTGTCATATTGGCTCAGAGGTGTGGGAGGTGTTGTCAATAATATTTTCGGAGAACCAGTTTTTTTCTCTGGATACTTTGCATGATGCCCAAACCTAATATCCCAGTACAGGATGCTTTGCATGATGCCCAAACCTAGTATCCCAGTACAGGATTTGCAGTAAGTAAATTGCCCTATGAGCTGGTCCTTAAACCATTTAATACTCACATAGGGTTACTAACATATCTATTTCCTCCGCAGTAAATTGTCTATATGTAGAGAAAATTGGAATGGAATGCATTTTTATTTGCTGTTTTACTCTTCATTCACTTTTTACTCACAATAACTGCTTTCCTTATATGTCAAACTAAAGTGTTTTTCTTACTATTGGACAGCTTTTTGGATATGCAGACTAGTGGCTAGAAATGTGCTATGGGTAATAATTACAAGGATATGATTTGCAGTGAATGAAATTTCCAGTTTCCTGAAATTTTATAATTCCCCCTCCTTCCCTCCCTCCCCAAAGTACCAATTTAGGTGAAAGAATCTGCATCTGTTATCCTGTGAAAATTTATTTTGGTGCAAGAACTATTAAAAGGATAGTTTAATAACATTAAAAATGGGTTTTAAGCTTATTTGTGCTGCTGTTTGCAAGAATTGTTACATCTTATTGAAACAGTATTGTTTCGTTGAGCTCGGAATAGTCAACTGGTAGTAATTCATTATCAAATCTCTCTGAAGCTATCAGAATTTTTTTAAATTCAAAGCTCTGTCTGCAAAATGTCATTTGCCATCCTGACTGGGACTGTGAAGCTGGAATGTAGAAGTTTCTAAGTTGCCAAAAGCTTACTTAAGAGAACATTTAAAAATATAATTCCATGGAACAAGAGTTTTGTTAAATGGTTTTCCTAAATAAAATTTGTAACAAAATTCAGAGGCTGAGAAATATTTTGATATAATTATACTAAATGTATCACCTAATTTCTGATTAGAGATAATCTATTAATTGATTTACATGTTTTTCAAAACTACCGTCTTTGGGGAAAAACAATATTTAAAATAACTTTAATGTGAACTAATGTAAGAATACAGTACTTGATATTCTTTCTGGAGGTAAAGTATATTTAAACTGATACTGCTATGTTGATTGCAGTTCTTAGCAGAGATTGGTAATTTTTCAGTTTCGTTACATTTTGCTGTTTATGATTTTTATGTATTTAGAGTTTGCATGTAGGGCAGTACAGAATTCTCTCTGTTAACAGTATTAGAAAAATTCACTTTGATAGAGTTGCAGAAAACTGTAAATGGTTGTCTCTTATAAACTATACAGTATATAATTTATACAGACAATATTGTATATTCAAAAAATGTCATGAACGTATGTGCATTCATCAATCTTTAAAAAATGTTCATACTGATAGTCCTTGTTTAACAATGGAGTCCCTTAATAACTATTCAAAGTAACAACAAATCCAAGATACATAAAATGAAGTTCCAAAGTTTTAACAGCTATGCACACACATATTTGCATCACACAGTCACATTTAGGATGCCTACAGCCATTTGTAGCATCCCATGGTCATGTACTGCAATTTGCCCATTGGATTCAATGGATTTGCTTAACAATTGCTACAGTCAGTAATGATGTTCACATAACAATGCGACAAAAAATGTAATTCCAGGCTCAGTTATGGTTGTAAATCAAGAACTACCTGTATAAATACTTACATTGCTTCCTCTCTTACCCTAACTTTCCATTTACAGTAAACTTTCAGAACCTTTCCTGCTTTGTTTTTGTTTAATCCAGTTCCCTAGTTTTGTTTTTTCAATACTTCACTTTTTGACATATTCTGTGATCCATAATAATTTATTAAACTTGAATGCTGTCCAACGATAAGGCAGCTCACAATAATACATAATATCTCAGAACAGAATGAACTGGAAAAGATAACAAAATATGAAGACTTTCAAATAGAAATAAAATTGTGGCAAAAGAAAGCAGTAGTAATAGGTGCTTTGTATGCAATCCCAACACAACTAGAGCACAACTTGTACATCATTGGCATTGATGAAATCACCATCTGTCAGTTATAAAAGCTTTACTTGGAACAGTGTACATCCTGCGATAATACCTTTAAAATTATCAAATACTAGCTGGATACCCATGCTTCACTATGAAACTTTTTGGGGAGGAAAATAAGGGGGGGAAAATTCTGCCTCTGCCTATCAGCATCCATCGATATTCATCTGGCTAGCGTCCTGTCAGTGTGTGAGAGAGTTGAGGGGTGTTTGGAAACTGAAACAGTATTTGCTGTATCAGCAAGAAGGAGACAGCAAGGAGCCTGGGCTTGGCTTAGCGCAACTGTTCTGTACTGGTTGCTGCTCTGAAACTGAAACTCCTGTCCTCTTGTATTTTGCATTTGGAACAGATTTCTTTTCAGGTGGGGAGGGGGAATAGCATCAGAACGTGCAGGGGTGGGATTCAAAAATCCCAGCAACTGGTTCACTGCCAGTTGCTGGATGGGCATGGCCATGGTGGGCGTGGCCTACCAGAACTTCCGTGAGGGCCGTTTTTCGCCCTCCCAAGGGTCCAGAGGCCTCCCCATGGCCTCTGGGAGGGCAAAAACGGCCTCCCCTGGGCTCCGGAGGCCCTCCAGAAACTGGAAACAGATCCGTTTTCCCCCCTCCCAGAGCCTCCATGTGGACCCTGCACTTACCTACATTGTGTGAGACTCCTGGGAAGATCGGGGTGGGGTGGGTGGGGCCAGCAGGTCAGTTGAAATACTGGTTCTGCGAACCAGATGAAAACTTAACATCCAGTTCACTCAAACCGGTACAATCCCACCCCTGAGAGCGTGTTAATAAGAATATAGGAAATACTAATGCTCTGATGGTCATTTCAAAAAATCCTTTCTTAGTGAGTACCTAGAAACCAAGAGGAACATATCTGCCAAATTTCAAGTTTGTAGGCTGTACAGTTCTGGAGATTTTGTGATGATGCTTGAATGGTATTTTGCTTTTATATATATAGATTCATATCTGCCTATCCCCGATACTTGGGAAGTACAGGTAATCCTTCATGTTCAATAATTTAGTAATCATTCAAAGTTAAAACAGCACTGAAAAAGGTGACATGACCATTTTTCACACTTACAACTGTTGCAGCATGGCCATGTGATCAAAATCCAAACACTAGGCAACTAACTCATATTTATGATTAACTTACCTTTTGTGACATTCTGACAAATATAGTCATCGAGGAAGCCAGATTTACTTAACAGCCTTATTACTAATGTAACAATTGCAGCAATTCACTTAACATGTCAAGAAAGGTTGTAAAATAAGGCAAAATTCACTTAACAAATGTTTCACTTAGCAACAAAAATTTTAGGCTCAATTGTGAATCATGCCATTAATGCAATACAGGTAATACTTTACAATACTTCATTTAGTGACTGTTTAAAGTTACAACAGTACTGAAAAAAGTGACCCATGATCAATTTTTATACCTGTGACCATTGGAGCATCCCCATGGTCATTGATCAAAATTCAGCTGCTTGGCAACTGACTCACATTAATAGGACGGTTGCAGTGCCTGGGTCATAAGATCACCTTTTGTGATCTTCTGATAAGCAAAATCAATGAGAAATTCACTTAACAACTCTTTTGCTAACTTAACAATTGCAGTGATTTACCCAACAACTGTTATAAAAAGACCTTAAAGTCAAGTATTACTCAATCACTTTGCTTAGCAATGGAAATTCTGATCCCTATTGAGGTTGCATCAGTGAAGCAGTAGTAAGTGAAGCATCATGACTTAGCAATGGTAATCCCAGTTATAGTTATTAAACAGGGCCAAGTCCGTCTTTAGGTGAGGACCTCCTGTGACTCTGATTTGTGACTTCTTGCCATCTTGACTTTGCTTATGGGAAGCTGGCTAGGAAGGTTGCAAACACTTGATACCTTCCATCCCAATTCAAGCCATTTCCAGATCAGCCTTTCCAAGCCCTGAGTCTCACTTTTTCCCAGACGGGACATTTTCAGGGGATCACTGAGACAAAAGAGATTGACTTTCTTCTCTTCCCCTTGCCTCTACTTCAACTTCCCACATCCTCCTATCTCCCCCTATTTCTGCTCTTTTGGCTACCCTGCACAGCACAGGTGACATGAAGATGCCACTATATTCTACTGTAATATATCTGCTACCACCACTGTTCCCAATATAGCTTCCTCCTTGACTTCCTATGTGCAGCTGTCATTGTCTTCTTCCTTGTCCTCAGTATCTATCATGTCTAATCTACACTGAACTTGCTACTGCCTCCTCTCCTTGGTGTCTGCTATCCAGGGAGGTGATGATCCTATGATGATGGTCCATGATCCTAGAAAGAGCAGGCTGAGATTGATAATATGGATCAGTCTTATCAGGAGCCTAGCTGTAGGGAAGTGGATGAAAGTCAGAGGTGAGTCCATCACTAATGGTGGCCCAGGGGAAGCAGATGCAAAGGAAGAGAAAGACGTGCTAAGGAGTAAAAAGAGGCTGGCAGCTGGGTGGCGGCAGAGGAATACAGCAGTTGCTTCATCTTGGCCAAACCGTACAGGTGACAAAAAAGGCAGATGGGGAGAGTAAATAGGTTGGGGTGGGAGTTGAAGAGAAGACAGTTCACTCAGGGAAGGAGAATATGACTGAGATACTGCAACTATCATAACTGCAGGTAGGTTATCAAATGCCCAAATTTTGATCATATGACTGGAAATGCTGAAGTGGTCATAAGTGTGAGGACCTATCATAAGTCTTTTCTTTTGTTTGCACTGTTGTAACTTTGATCACTAAACAAATAGTTCATAAGGAAGCCTAAGGAATGATTGACTTATCACAGTTGGGACTGGATTTGGGGTCATAAGTCAATGCACCCACATGAACAAACCTAATTTTACTTCTTTTGCAGTGGTCTTTAAATGAATCCCATGGTCATTAAATGAACATGGTTGTAAGTGCCAACCCATTCCTCTAAATGGACTTTTTTGCCAGAAAAATGTCAAAAACTGACAAAAATTGCAAATTATAGTTACATGACCAATACAATAGGTTTTCATCTGAAATGAAGTTACAAGTTTGCAAGGGGGTAGCATGAAATTTTACAATGGCCAGAGGTGCTTTATGGATCTGTTCTGATCTATTGTAATTTCAGACAAAAGTTAACTTGTTAACTGACCAGTGGTGAGTCAAGAATTATCTGTACCTGTGTAATGATCCCAAACAAACTCATTAAATTTATTCTCATTCCCGCTCATTCTAAAACATTTTTCCCTATTGAATCTGAAGTATCAAATGGTTCTGTGGCCAATTATTAGTCCTGGTTTAAATTCAACAATGTATAAAATGTTTACTTCATTTGATTTACCCCACATACCCCACCTATTGAAGTTCAGTCATAAAGACCAGCACATTTATTTGAAATTAAATTATGAATGCTCCACTGTACCATATAATGTGGTGAATTTTATTAATAACTACCTGATAACGCGGCATTTGCACGGGTATTTATTTATCTCAATCCTGTATTAGACAGGAAAAGGAATGAATTATATCTATAGTGTCAAATCATATTTACAGGGTTTTAAAAATATAAGTAGAGTATACAAATTATAAAGAAAGCAGTAGATGTAACAGCTCTTTCTCTCCTATAGTGTAGTCAGGCTTCATGATGTACTGTCTCTAAATGTCTAGATATAGCAGCTCGCTCTCTCTCTCTCTCTTATCCTGTAGTCGGGACTTATGCTGTTGTACTGTCTCTGAAATTCTAGATATAGTAGCTGTTTTGCTGTCTCTTTCTTTCCTCTGGAGTTTCTTGTCTACACTGATGTTTCATTTTTGTAGCCTTTGATTACACTTGGTCAATTGCCTGACGTTTCCTTGGGGGCATCTTGGGCCTGGCCCTGTTACCTCAACCACTGTGATGAGAATTAGAGACCTAATTGCTCTAGCCAACAGTCTTGGAAAAATTCTACAGGGAACAGCCTTTGAGGTGATTATCTGCATTAGCAGGCACCTCCCCCGACAACTTGCCCTCTTTGCTTGAAGCTGAGGCCCCTTACCAGATGGAGCCCCCTTGTGGAGTACTGTGAAGCCGTTACCATGGCAACTATACTGTGCTGTACAGTAGAAGCCATTTTAAGGCATCACCCCACACACACCAAGGGGTGTTAGGGATGTCTTACCCCCACAGTAGTTTTTTTCCAGAGGGTAAGTCATTTGTATACCACATTTGGTTGAAATTACTTAAGGTGTTCCAAAATTATGCTGGAACATACGCAAACACACATCCAATATTATTTTCTTACAGTATGATTAATGAAATGCTAATTAAATAACTAGCATTAATTCTAAACTATTGGAAGTTGCTTTCTAGGAAATAAACCTTGAGTAGTGTAAACTCATATAAAACACAGAATAATGTTAGCAATTAATTGCATTTGGCATTTGAAGTTACAAAAAGATCTCAATTTATATAATTGTCAACATTTTTCAGGCACCAACTCTGATTTTACTAGGCTATTCTTTTTAATTTATTTTTAAGGGGGAAAAAAGTTGTTAAGAAAAAAATGGCAATAAAGTTGTGAAAAAATAATTATAGTTAATAAAATTGAAAAATTGGTTAGAGATTGTTGTTAGGTATATGTTGGATTTTTTGTTCTTATGAACATATTTTTTATTTGCAGATCATTAATAATAATAAGTACTTTGGATGGACGGATTTCTGCTTTAGATCCAGAAAACAGTGGTAGAAAACGGTGGGATCTGGACGTGGCATCAGGTTCTCTTGTTTCATCTAGTCTTAGTAAACCAGAGGTAAGATTAGTGTGTTTAATCACTGGTTTTTAGAATTTGTAGGGAGGGGTTAATTAAGCTAAGATGTTTCTTCGCTTGTGCTAGTTAGAAGTACCAGGAATACTGGGAACATAGAACTCATTCCTAATGATTTTAATTGGAAATCTGATAAAGTGTGCAAGCTTGCATGAGGTGCAAGGGGAGCAAACAATTTCTGTAACCAACCCCTTTTTTATCAATATCAGGCATAGGAGAGATTACTTACAAAAATTGCATGCTTTCCCACTCACAGAGCAGAGAGATTGGAGTGGAAAAGATGTCAAGAGGGTACTGTAAGCTATTTCTGCAATGTGCCTGCAGCTCCTAGCCTTAGTCTCCCAACACAATCCCATTGTTTTCAGTGTGCGACAGAGCAATAATTTATTCCGACAATCCCTTCTTCTCCAATCTTTCTACTTCAAGTGAAGGATGGGGGAAAAAATCAGGTCAGGTGCATGACAATATGTATTGATTGTAATGGTGATTGCATCACTGAGGAATGCTGTGAACGTTGTAAATCGACTGTAAAGTTATTTTTTTCAGTTATTTTTGTTCATAACTTTGAATGATCACTGAAAAGTAGTTGTTAATCAAGGAATACCTGTAATTTTCTGGCAAACTCAAAGACACTCACTTTGCATAGTTTGATACTAATATTAATTATGATGTATTTTCTTTTTATTGAAGTTGAACAAGTTAATATATGTAAGAAATTTAACATAACTTAAATTCCATGGATTAGGATAACTGCAAATGATTCATTCTCGCAATAGGAGATGAGGTAATGTTTAAGGACAAATGGAAAGAGGATAATGTCATTTCCATAACTAGTCATATGTCCTTGCTGATTTCTTAGTGTAGTTGAATCTCCTTATTCTTTCAATGAGAATATTTCCATATTTTTAATCGTTTTGGATTTACAATGATTTCATCACCTTATGTATACTTCTTGCCACCATGAATAAGGAGAAAAATTACAAATGATCATGCAAATGAATTCTTGTTGTTAAATAATAAAGTTTAGAAACACTTTTTTTCTTTTAAAACTATACATTAGCTCTATAACAACACTAATGTATATTAACCAGGAATAACAGTATAATCCATTCAATTCTTAATCTAGGATTTCAAGAATTCATAGTTTACTTTCAGAGTATAACCAATTGTAACTTTTTTTACAGCAAACATTCTCCAAAACCATTTATATTAGCAATTTGGAGTTCTTTCAAAACAGTTTGTTGGAGTGATTGTAGAAACGTCTTTGTGTGAGTGTTGGACCTCAAGGTGAATGCCATGATATCTAGTCTGCTTGTTTTTGTTAAGAAATATGTGAAAGAATTAAAAAAATACTTACAAGCAGGATATGCTTAAAGATCTTAATCATTAATGATGGTCTTAACCTTAATGATAATTTGTACTGTTTTAGAAATAAGTTCTAACATTTAGGCAGTATGTTATTTTGTCTTGAACTAAAACTTTGCAGATTTCTCTCTTGATCTCTGCTATTTTGCTTCCTCGGTGGTTCTTACCTTACTTATTTTTAAATATTGGCAGGGTGATCTGGCTTGTTTGTGTTTAGTTAATTGGTAATAGAATTTTGTTGCTAAGGTGCAGAATGGTAAAATATGATGTCATGTGACTGCGTCACGTAACAATGCAATCTTGGTTGCCATCATAATTCCAAGGTCACTTAGGTTATTAAGCAGGGTTAGAATCCCAGGCAAGTTGGTGAAAAAGTGGCAGTTGCTTATCCATTTTTAACTTCACATCAGCTTTCCCATTGACTATGCTTGTGGAAAGCCAGGAAGGAATATCACAACATCTGCAATCACATGACTGAAGCTGAGAATAGGGTACTGGATTAAATCCCCTTCATACAGTGCTATAACCTTGATGAGTGGTTGTAATTTAAGGTTTACCTGTAGAGATACTTTTGGTAGCATATTCATTTCTTAAGACATCAGTAGTTTCAGTGAAGAGATATATTCACATACATTGTGGATATATCTTGGATAATTACTTTGTTCGTCTTGCTTTTTACCCACTTCTGACCTTTTTTTGCTTTATCTAACAAGTTAAATTAATTATTTAACTTAAAACATTCCTTTCCCAAGTTTGAATTATGTAGATGTTTCATGTTTCATTCAAATTATTGCTTCTGTGCCATTTTAGAAATTTTTCATTAAGTAAATGAGATGGTCCCGTGCATAAATGTTAATTACAAATTATTATATAATTATCTATCCTTGGAATTCTGTTGCTTTATTCCTGCTCTTGTCTACGATGAAATTTAATATCTATAATTTGTTGCATGTTAATAATATATCTTCCAGTTCTCCTCTTTTGATTTGTGCTCATACTTCTGCCAGATTTTGTTCCATATATTATTGAAAGTACATGTGGCTTTTTATCTTTTAGAGTAAGACCTTTCTTTGTTTTTGATCCAAAATACAGTGGATCCCTTATCCAAGAGCAGCAAATTATTTCTTTTTCTTTTTTTCTGGAAAAGACAATGGCTGAGATCTAAGAACTCTAACAAACTATTCTATATCCTGAAGGGGCTTATAAATTTTATTTTTGAATAACAGGCCCACAAATTATATACTGTATTTAGCTTTGAAAGTAATTTGTACAAAGACATGGAGTTTGCTATTTTGAAAATGCAACAAGAAAATCTCAAGTATACGGACATTTCAGTTTTGTATAAGAAACACTTCCTTTGGGGAGGAGGGGTTAGTTTGTTCAAAGAAGATTAAAATATTAAACACCAAAATATTTAAAAAGGACAAAAGAATTTTAAAAAACACAACAAAAAGACATTAGAAGGAAAACATGTAAAAATATAATACAGCAATGTTAGTTTCCCACCACTTGTGTAACAAGCCAAAAGAATTTTAAACTATTAAACTACTAAATCTATTTATAAATTATTAGCCTAAAATCTATAAATCATATTATAACAAAATAGTTAACACAGAAAATAACAATAATGAAATATTATATGAAATTAGTAAAAATTGTGAACAATAATAAGAGAAAGACAAGATTGAAATTCCAAAGCCATCTGTTAACAACTTGTTACTGTAATCAACCTGTAGAAAATTTAGCATGATTTCAACCTTTAATTCTTCTTCTTTCCACAAGAAGAAAGTCTTTCTGTTCCGTTCTCTTTCTCATAGCCTACATCAGGTATATCATTAGAGTTCACTATACCTTCCATTCTCAGGAAATTACTGTTTATGATTTTCCATCAGATCAAAAATCACTTAAATCTCTTTTAAAGAAGTGATGAGGCACATTTATAATCTATCGCTATAACCTTAACATGCCTTAAAACATTGATTTATATCAAAATTGAATTTTCAATCCTTGGATGGTTTATTGAGAAAAGAGCAGGTAAAAATAATGAAGTAATCTGGCTGAGATAGACACAGATAAATTAGTTTAGAAGTCAGTTTATCTAGCTGACTTAGAAATCAGTTTATAACTGAAGTAAATGATAATTTGTGTCATAGAATGTAGTTAGTCTGAAAAACAACATGAGCCAATGCACAATTGTGGACATGCATTGGTTAATTACTTTTATGAGTCATTATTGTGGCATTTTTCTATTGATCTGGATCATATTTGATTTTAAATGTTTCTATATTCTGCTCATCATTGTATTCTTTTTTTCATTATTAAAATGTATACTTCTATTTGAATATTTTATAGGTGTTTGGAAATAAAATGATAATTCCTTCCTTGGATGGAGATCTTTTCCAGTGGGATCGTGACAGAGAGAGCATTGAAGCTGTTCCATTCACTGTTGAGTCACTTCTTGAATCATCCTACAGATTTGGGGATGATGTAGTTCTGGTTGGAGGAAAGTCCCGGACAACATATGGGCTGAGTTCATATTCAGGAAAGGTAAAATAAGGGTTAGGGTTTAGCAACAGAGTTTGACATTTAATGTTTATGTGTTTTTGAAATTGTTTATAGACAACCTATCTGGTAACATTTTATAAAGCTTTGTAAAAGCTAGCTTGCCTTTCATCAATTTCAGTCATATCACAAATTGCATGTTTAATTTATTTCACTTCTTATGTAATTCAGTAATTACCAACATGATTTGTAATTAAAAAACACAAAATATTTTCTCTCAAAAGCACTAGGGTGTGAGTGAGTCCCTTAATTTTTGGATTTGCTCTAAATGAAGCACCTTTTATGTATGACTTGGGGTATACATTTTTACTTTTTGTATTGAATTATAAAAATGGAATAGAACATGAAATGTCAGAACTAAGGAAGATCCTGTTGAATTAAATATTTCCTTCTGGCCCCAGGTCAAATATATATGTTCAGCAATGGGCTGTCGTCGCTGGGATGATGATGAGATAGAGCAGGAAGATATTCTTCTCCTACATAGAACTCAGAAAACTGTTCGTGCTGTTGGGCCCCGCAGCGGCAATGAAAAGTATGTATAATATACTAGTATTATGTCTTAATGACTTAATAATTCTTCCCCATGGTTTCTGCATGATATACCTGCATCCCAAGGTTTAGTACAGGTAGTCCTTGAACTTATGACCACAATTGAGGCCAAAATTTCTGTTGTTAAGCAAGACAATTGTTAAATGACTTTTGTGCTATTTTACGACCTTTCTTGCTGAAGTTGTTAAATTAGTAACATGGCTGTTAAGCGAACCTGACTTCCACATTGACTTTGCTTGTTAGAAAGTTGCAAAAGGTGATTACATGACTCTGGAACACCGCAACCATCATAAATGGATGCCAGTTGCCAAGTGTCTGAATTTTTATCTCATCACCGTGGACATGCTGGAATGGTTGTAAGTGTGAAATATAGTCATAAGTTTCTTTTTTCAGTATCATTGTAACTTAAATGATCACTAAATGAACAGTTACAAGTCACGGATTATCTCTATTGGAATCTTCTATGGCTAGAGAAGATTCAGCAGAAAGCATAATTACCTATCCTCTCAATTTTCTTTTGATTGCTACCACCACAACAACATTTAATAATGAAAAGACTTCAGAATATATCTAGATATGTTAAAGGACAAAAGGTTGGAAATTACTGTAAAGATAAAATGTAAGAAGTGAATATTTACTTATGTATCAACATACAGTATAACTTTCTTGTTTTATAATTAACAAATGACATAATTTAATAAATACTTCCTCCTGGGGAAAAAAACATGCAAATATAAGACAGATGTTGAAGCACTTTTTTCTTTTATCAAGCTTATAGATTTTCTCACTTAATCCAGTTTTTAGTTAATAGTAGTACATTAGAGATTAGTTATACCAACCTAGTTTTACTATGTTTCTGAATGTTAGCATGCATTATTTCAGAAACAGTATGATAGAACTGATATGGAATCACAGTCTTGCCGTTTTTTTAAAGGTGGAATTTTAGCGTTGGTCATTTTGAACTACGTTATCTCCCGGAGACTGAAACAAGGGTAGGATTTCTTGAAGGGAATATGAAATCAAATATTAACAAAGAAGATTCTAAAATTATTTCGGAAGTAGAAGAACAGGAAGCTACAATGAAGGATACAGTGATAAAGGTTTCAGTAGCTGACTGGAAGGTTATGGCATTTAATAAGAAGGAAGGACATCTGGAATGGGAATACCAGGTACTGAAGATGGGAAATATGTTAATGCTGTTTAGAAACTTCATGTTACCAAAACATTTTTCATTTTCTTTTAGTATTGTGGAATTTAAACTTTTTAAAAGAATTATCTTATGTATAAAGTGTTCCTTGTATTTGTAAAAACTTGTGTATTAAAAACTAATGATTATCACATTTATTGAATGTATTCTTTAAATAATGATTTATTTTATTTTCAGTTTTGCACTCCAGTTGCTTCTGCTTGGTTGGTGAAAGATGGCAAAGTAATTCCAATCAGTCTCTTTGATGACACAAGCTATACCTCTAATAACAACATCTTAGAGGATGAAGAAGATCTTGTAGAAGCTGCTCGAGGAGCTACTGAATCCAGTGTCTATTTAGGTATGCTGTCTATTTAAATATATGGCATCATTTTTAACCCAATCTCTATAGATAACTTCTGTATTTTGTTTATATTTTTATGTTGTTTCTTTGTTTATATAGATTGATTTTTTTCAAGAGAAAAATAATTTGAATCTGAGCTATGCTTTTAATGTATTTTGCATTAGCAGTTGCTGCTTCATATATACAATATGACTAGTACTTTCTTTGTTGAGAAAAGATTTATATATTTTGAAATATATTTTGTGCATATTTATTGCCTACAATAAGGTTGCATTTCTTTTAAATGAGTGAAGGAGCAGACTATAATTTTTAAATTATAAATATAGATTGTAGTTGTTGGCCAAAGTATAATATACATAGTTTAACACAGTGGTTGCCAACTAGTGGGCCGTGAGAAAATTTGGGTGCGCCGCAGAGAAATATCATCCCCAGATCATCCCCCCCAAAGCAATTAATCCAGGCTGCACAGAAACACAAGGCTGTGCAGCACAAATGGCCCGCGGGAACCCTCCCCACCCACTTACTCCTTACCTGGCAAACTTGCCTGCTAAACTGCTATTTTTCCTTTTTCTGACCATCATCTGTTCTGCTGTGCCGGAAGATTTAGATTAGCTAGGAAGCAGGAAATGGTTGGATTTCTTGCTTTCTAGCTAGTCTTTAGATCTTCAGCTGTGCTTTTAAGCACAGCCGAATCTCCCTTAGGACTGAAGGTTCTATTATTCAGTGCAGACTCACGGTAAGCAAATTTGAGAGATTGAGCTAGCCAATGGCAGATAGATAGATTACTGAATGATTCTGTGAGCAACTCAATCTGCCTGCCTCCTTTGCCTGATTTTGGGTAAAAGTTGCTCTTTTTTAATTAAAAAAAAATCAATATTTACATATATGGTGAGTTGTAAGTTAATTTTGTGAGTTTGCTTGCTAGCAAATTTTATGAGTTTGCTTGCAAGCAAATTTTATGTGACGGACTGAGCTAGCCAATGGCAGACAGATAGATCTCTTAATGAATCTGTGATTCTGTAAGCAACTCAATCTGCCTGCCTGCTTTGCCTGATTTTGGGTAAAAGTTGCTCTTTTTTAATAAAAAATTGAAAATTTATATAAATATTTATAATATTTACATATAAACCATGCCCAGCCAGTCATATGACCACCAAGCCACACCCCCAAATTAGGCACACCCACAGAATCGGTTACTGGTCCCTGGGATTTAAAATAATGAATTTGGTGGTCCCTGAGGTCCAAAAGGTTGGCGATCCATGATTTAACAGCCTTCATTTTATGACCTACTCCTTAAACTTTTAAAGCAACTGTGAATTCAGGCATGCTCTCTGAAAGCAATCATATGAGCCTTCCAGAAGAAACAAAACTGTTAAAAGGTTAAAGTTTAATGTTGCTTTAAATATTCTGACATATTTTCTAAAGCACTGTCCTATTAACTATGCCAGGTTTAATAATATAAAAACTTGGGTTGTAAACACTGGTAATTATTGATTGTAGATTCTTCATTCTCAAACCTGATTGAGTTCTCACTGTGTACTCTGCTTGGGTAAAATTATTATTTTTTCCTTAAGTGAGTCATTTGACTACTTGGGAAAGACAGTTATTTCTATGTTTAAATTGTTATAATATGCTTTCTGCTCTTTATTTCCATACTTTATTATTTCAATACTTTATTATTGACTGTACAGTAAAATATATCTAGGTTCAGATATCACACTAATTCATAATGAGATTTGTTTGGATTTAGCTTAATTGCTATATGGCTTGGTATATAGTGTGAAACCAGTCAGTTATGATTTAATCAACAAGTTATGCTGTTTTTTTCTTTCTATTTTTATTTTATTTGAAAAAAGTTAAAATATAAACCTCAAAAGATTTAGAAAAAAAGAAAAAAGCAAACAAAACATTGAAAAAATGCATTTAAAAATCCTCTAATATCTATACACATATAGATCCCTTTTAGTTGAATACTGATTAATATATTACTACAATATTATTCCCACCCCTACTAAAGAGACCCCAATTTTTTAAAATTATTAAATCTATTTGTAAATTATTTTCCAGTCATTTTAGAGTATATCAGTGACAAAATAGTTAAAATAAAGAACAATAATAGTTAAAAAACACAAGGTTAAAATTTTAAAACCCTCTATTAATAAACTATTATTGTAATCAATTTGTAGTAAATTTATCATAGCATCTTATCTATCCCAAATAATTCTGAGAGTTAAGAGTAATTCATCCTGGATGAAACATCTATGTTTGTTCCTTAATGCCATCTCTTATCGATTATTTTCTGGTAAAATTTTATAATTTCAGTCTCCCGCAGTCGATTGGTCTTCACAAAAAGTCCAGATGAAAAAGGTTTCCGATTAGATGTGATAAATCCATTCCCCACATCTTAAATCTTCCTAAGGAAAACTAATTTATCACTTCTCCATTTAATCAGGTTTCTGCTATTGTAAAAGAATGATTTCAAAGAGGTATATGCAGTTAACTCAGTTACGTCTAGGTCTTCATAGTCCATTGTTCTTTCCAACAGGTCTGCAATTTTCAAATCACATTTCTTTTGAGAGTCTTAATTTATCCAGAGCTACATGCACCTGAATATTTCACACAGCACATCAAACTTTCAACTAAAAATTGCATGTTACCAATTGGTTTTTTTTTAATATCAGGCCCTCCCACCCTTACTTGTCTGTAGTCTGGTCCATTGTTGATCTGTGTAAGTTAGCCAGAAAACAAAGAACACTGAAACAAAATGAAAAAATAAATAAAAAAACAGGGTAGATATTTTCTGGATATTTTGATACAAGATTAAAAGAAAAAAAAAATTACAAATTAATAAAATGCAAAACCCTGTAGTAATGAGTCCAATAAAGTAAATGAAATCACTTTCACTATCCAAAAACATGCTTTATTTCCTTATAAGTGAAAGTTATTCAAAAGGGAGAGGGAGACATATACAGTCTAGCAGGTGGTTAAAATAAATCAGTATTCAACTGACCGGTCAACTTTTAAAGATAAAAATAAAGATAAAGTAAACCAGAAGGTTAAAAAAGTGACGTTAACACCCAGGCATGCTTAAGAAAACAAACTGCTGAGAAGATGGGTTATCAGTGACTTCTGCCATATGGAACCGGAATCTTCAAGACTTCACTTCCCACTTGGGTCCACAGTCCTCCAAAAACTGCCTTGGATCATTCCTAAGTGCTCTCATTCAAATCTAGAGAGCAGTACTGGCAGATTTTGATAGCAAAATCTGCAGATTTTTTGCAAGGAAAATAATACTTTTACCATTCGGCAGTCGTTTTGGGAAGGAATCCAACAAGCTATGCTTTTTGCTTTTTTTTTTTTTTTGAATGCTTGAGAAAATCATGGCTTGGTACAGCATTTAATTTATTAAATTCATTTGCCACCCATCTTAGTTGTAAACGCAGTCTAAGTTTAATCACCAAGAAGCCACTCCTCAGAAGTGATTTCCTCAGTCAGTCACTCAGAATTATGGATAACATCTAAGTGCAAAGTTTAGACCTGGCCATTTCATACTCTTTATTTCTAAATAATTTGCCTGGTATATGACATACTAGTTATTCAGATTTTAGTCCTAAAATATGTAAGATCTAAAGCTGAAGTGACATCTCTAGTTATATAGCCTGTGAAGTTTCTCTAATTATATAAAGTTTCTGAAGTTTCTATAGGCAAGTTCCTGGATAGCAGATTGAATTGGATTTATTGTTGGTAATATGAAACTGGATGATGTGATCTATATGCTATTATGGTAAATATGTTTGTATATATTTGTTTGCATAATTAAATGCTGAGTAGAGGTTATCTTTTTGTAGGAAGCTTAAGCAGAAGATGTTAACTTATTTGCTGGTGGAATTTTATATTGTACATTTTTATAATTTTCTGGTAAACAGATCTTTGATATATAGATGTGGTCAAAAGTATTGGTATCCTGTCACATATTTCCCAGAGTTCTGTTTTTCCATGAAGTATCATAGGTTGAAACTGACATAAGTAAATGGTATCTACCATGCTTTATTCTGCAGTACATAGAACAACAGGCACTTTATTTTTGATGTATGAGTTAAAATATTCTTATAAATAACAAAACAAATGAAAATGACATAAATATAATTATTGACACCCCTTAGAAGTTAAAAGACATTGAGTTTTAGTGATCTCAGGCAGACTATTTAATTAATACAGATGTATCAGTCATTCATCCTATTTGAATGAAGAAAAATACTCAAGCATTTTGTGTCATTTTATGCACCAGAGTAAATATGGACAAGAAAATTTAAAGCAAATGAGTTTTCTATGAGGAAGAAACAAAGAAGTAATAGCTAAGCATAATAAAGATTTTAAAAAATCTGTAAAGAGCTTCATGTTTCTGTGACCACCACTGTTAATCTTTTCAAGAAGTTTAAGATTAACGAGTTTAGAGCCAATCTTCTTGAGCATGGCTGCAAGAAAAATATTGCTCCAAGATTGCACAGAAGAATAATTTGAATGTTGGAAAATTGAAAATTTCAAAACAGATTCGGCTAATCTCCAAGATTGCAGTACAACAATATTGCACTGTGTATTATTGCCTGATTGAAAGCGACCTCCACACTCCCTCAGATAGACACAAAAGAAGCCAAAGCAGAGTTGGCTAGAATGCATGTTGACAAGCCACAATATACCTGGGAGAAAGAATATCCTTTGGACAAATGAAACAAAATTAGAGCTTTGGGTAAGTCACAGCAGTTCTACTTTCACAGAAAAACAGTGCTGCTTTTAAAGTAAAGAACAAATCTATTGTAAAAACTAGAGGAGGTTTCATAACATTGCTTAAATGCCTTTGGCAATGGGTATCTTAAATCTGTACAGGGTCCAAGGAAATCAGAAGATTATGAACACCTCTTGGAATGAAATATAATGGCCAAACTATCTCAGTCTCAAGTCATGGATGGATAATCATCTAAAACAGGGGTGTAAAATTTAATTTCATTGAGGGCTGCATCAGGGCTGTGGGTGACCTCGGGGGGTGGAGTAGGTGGGCATGGCCAACTGCATCGACGTGGCTGGTTTGACACTACTCCCCAAATTGCTGGCACGTTTCTTCTTTACATTGGATAGACTAGGCCAAAGCCAGGTTGACCCAATCTTTCCTTTTTGCATTGGATAGACCAGGATAGCCCTGCAGACCGGCCGAAACCACATCACAGACCGGATGAGGCCTTCAGGCCTTGACATCCCTGATCTAAAACAAGCAATACATCTAAAAATACCCAAGAATGATTGAAAAGCCAACTTCAGACAGTTCTGACTCAGCCTGCTAAGACTCCTGATCTGAACATTACATAGAACATGGAGAAAGCTGAAATTTATAGTTAGGAAAAAGAACACATGAAAACTAACAACAAGTGGAACAGTTTGTTCAAGGAGAGTTTTGCCTATTGAGAAGTATAAAAGGCTTATTCATAACTACAGAAAGTGCCTGATTGCAATTGTTGCCTGAAAAGGATAAGCTATGAAATACCAGATTAGAAATATCAATAATTACATCCATTTTCATTTTAGATTAAGTCATACATTGAAAGCAAAGTGTCTGCTGCATAGCCTATGGAATTAATCATAATGAATATGATCTAACTGTTAATTTTACAACAAATTGGGATTTTTTGGGGGGAAATGGAGGGAGAGCATCTACATATCTTTGGTAGCATCTGTACTTATATTAATTTTTAATGAGGTGGTCTCAGCTATTGAGAATACACAATTATTAGTTCACTACTTTTTTAAAAAAAAATCTGTCTTGGGAATACCCAAAACTTTTAAATACTGTTTTGAAATTTAAAGAATGAAGCTTATCAGTCCTGTAAAATTACTACTACTGATTTTATATGCAGGAATGTATAGAGGTCAACTGTATCTTCAATCATCAGTTAGAATTTCTGATAAATTCCCTACTAACCCTAAAGCTTTGGAATCCAGAAATGATAATGCCGTTATGCATTTGCCTATGATCAAGTGGAAGCCTTTGATTCGTAAGTAATTTATCAGATTTATTACTTTTTAAAAAATGGATGGAATAAAATTTTTGATAAAAAAAATTATGATTGACTTTTATCTATTGAAAACTTTCCTGTATCTTTTCTAAGATATCACATTATATACTGAAATATGTATTTCATAATTTACTAACTTTATAAAAGTAACATCTGGACATTACTTGGCTATTATATATGATAGTATTACCAGGGGGGAAAGCAATGCTGTTTACTATTGATAAAAACTATAATAAGGAATTTTTATATTCTTTCAGTAATAAGAATTAAGTATATAGTTTTATTTTTTTCTGAAAATATTATATCGATGAACGTATTGGAATTTGCATTTAAGGCAATAATTGTCTTGAATCAAACAATGCATATGTGATTTAGCCCTATGTATATAGTGGCATTTTTAAACTATCTAACTTACTATATGTTTTAGACTAGGTTTTTAATTATTATTTTAATTATTTTAATTTTTAAATACTCTGTAGTGTGATTGTGATGTGGTGTTTGGGGCACTGTGCTGGAGTAGCTTTCAAATTTCATTGTATTTGTAGAATGCAATGACAATAAAGGGTATTCTATTCTGTTCTATTCTATTTGGAAGCCTGTACATAGATATAGTATTGCCATCAAAAATGTAAGAATTCCATATCAACAGTCCATTAATTATCCAATAAATTCATTTAATATTAATATTAACATGGAATTATGAGTTTTATAATACATGAAAAACAGATACTGTGGCATAGCTATGTACATTCTCAATATTTTTAGATAATTAAAATAATCATTAATTGAACTCGTGTGGTTTCCTTTTGCCAACTCTTTGTGGTCTTTTATAACAGACAAAAATTTTTTCTAAAAGATAACTTCCATTGCTATAATGCTCTTGAAGAGGTCTAAAAAAGTCAGAACATAAAAAATTATGTAATTTTAATCTTGATCATTATTGAATTAATATTGATAAAACTTAAAAATGTGCTAAGAGCAGTTATAAAAAGTGCTTTCTTTTTAGATTCTCCATCAAGAACTCCTGTGCTGGTAGGATCTGACGAATTTGATAAATGTCTCAGCAATGACAAGTTTTCTCATGAAGAATATAGTAATGGTGCTCTGTCAGTTCTGCAATATCCATATGGTATGTGTGAATTGTACTTTATTTTCAACAATTGGTTCAAAAGATTATTACATTTACATTAGGATCTATGGCTTTCACTAATTTAAACAAAAATCACAATGCTGGTATTTCTGTAGAACTGTTATTGGCCTTTTTGATAAATTATGGTTCTAGATAAATTAATGATACTGTTTTATATTCACTAAATAACTTAGAACAGGGAGACTAGATCCAAAAGGACGCTGGCTTTGGCATAATGTTCAAAAGAAAGACAATATGATTTTAGCAAAGAAAAAAGAAGAGTGGACCAAAATAAAATACAGTGAAAAATATTTTACAATATAGAACTTTCCTATCTTGTCTACATAAAATTGCCAATACCAGCTGAAACTATTCCTAGAGATTTTTTAGAATTTGCCCCCATTCACTACATGAGTGTTCACATGATTAAAATCAATTCCTGTCCGTATATACAATATATGTATGATTATACATGCTTCTCAAAATTATACTAAAAAAGGCAAAGCAA
This sequence comes from Bungarus multicinctus, assembly GCA_023653725.1. Classification (NCBI taxonomy): domain Eukaryota; kingdom Metazoa; phylum Chordata; class Lepidosauria; order Squamata; family Elapidae; genus Bungarus; species Bungarus multicinctus. Next base: position 42,006,603 of record CM042840.1, read on the forward strand.
AAAAAAAATATCAACAAAATTAACTGTATAAAATAAGGCACCCGTTTATAGAATTAATTGACTTATCTATATATAGCAGTCATATCTCTCACATAAACCATAATTATACAGAAGTGGGCAGGTATATACATGTAAATTCATACATGCTTCCCAGCTATATTCCAACAGGAATAGTAAAAATGGGAAAATAAGATTGTGATAGAGAAAGAGAAATTGATAGTTTTACTGAGAAATAAAGAGAAAAGAATTTTAAAAAATCCTAGAGGGATGTGAAGCAAAAGGAAGAAATCATTGGGCCCCCCAGAAATAGTAAAGATTTACAAAAAGAGTTTAATTCTCCAAGAAAAAACCCTTCCTGAGGTGCTCATCAAAAGATCCAGCTTTATATTAATAATATTTGCTACGTTTGCACCTCCTGCTTATTGTTTATAACAGCATTTTTTTTTATCAAAGAGAACCCCTCTGAGAGCCACACAACTTGGATTTTGTAGTATTTTGCTTGATAAATAGTGTGGATTCAGATTTGGCTATCATCTCAGCTGGGTTCTCAAACTGCTTTTTCATTACATAAAGGGCAGACAAGTAAAATCAGTAGTCTTAAAACCTTACTCAATATTCCTAAACCAGGATAATTTTGAAAAAAACTAATTTATTTTTAACAGGAAGATTTGTAAATGTAAGAAAACTATTTTTCTTTATGTACGATCAAATATTAGCAGTGCAGTTTAAACTCACTAAGATCAAATAGTTAAATGAAAAGAACAGAGAAAAGGTCAGGTTATATATTTCATGTAAAATACTGTCTCATTTTAACTGCCACAAAAGTATTTCCATGTAGCCCATGCGAAGCTGAGGTAAAATTATCCATTCTCCTAGGTGGGCTATATTATCCTTTCAAATATTCTTATAAAAGTTGCAGTAGAGAAGACAAAATACAAGTATGCTGAAATAGAGGATTGTTGTGTGGATGGGAGGAGGATGGACTTGAAAAGTCCTTTCCTCAATTTAGAGACATACAGGTATACAAATATCTTGCAGGTTCACTGGAACTTATTTCTAGGATACTTCTAGAGGTCTGGGAGAATGAACTAACTACATGTTGATTTTTGATACCATTACTATTACATTGGTGTCAGAAGCACCCACCAAGGCACCTGAGTTGAAAGGATTAGCCAGTGACATCACTATTGCCTAAGGGACAGATGCCCAAAGGGGCCCCTTTCATGTCTCTGGTATTTTCCTACTGAAGTGGTACCTATTTTATCTATCTGCATTTATAGAATGCTTTAGAACTTAATGTTGGCAGGAACTAGAACAAATTTATAGGAGCTCATTCCATCATAAGGCTTGTAGTCTTGAATTTAGAACTGCCAAACTGTTGACCTCTCAATGATCACTCTCATGTGGTTAGTAGGATACTGAGTCAGAAGACCCTTCCCCCCGATATTTGATGTTGTTTCATCTTTGTAGCACCATTTTTTCAGCCTGGATATAGTCCACAGTTAAAAAGGAATTGACCAGCATCCCAAATAACTCATTATGCAGGATTAGCTATAGCAACCCTGGAGAAAAAAAAACCTTACCTTTCCTATATCTCCAATAATCTCTACGCCTTGTGTTCAGTTTGGACATCCCACATTCAAGCCTGAGTACTACATTGGGGTACCCCAGAATGTGGCTATGTTGGGATACCCCAGAGTATGGCAAATAACATGATTTAAGTGAGTTTTAGAAAATATTTAATAACATTCACTATTTTAATTATAGATAATGGCTATTTTTTACCATACTACACACGAGAGAGGAATAGACGAAGCACACAGATAACTGTAAGATTTTCTGAAAATATGAATTCAAAGATCATCCGGAAAAAAGATCCAGTTCTACTTCTGCACTGGTGGAAAGAAATTGCTTGTACCATCTTATTTTGTATTATGGCCACAACTTTCATTGTGCGCAGGCTTTTCCATCCTGAGGCTCGTAACCGGGTAAGTATAGGATTCTAGAAATGAAAGTACACATTTTTATGGAGAACTTTGCATCTAATCATCAGTATTAAAATAATTAAAAGATATTTCAGATCAGCTTTGATTGTATGTTTCATCTTTAGTGCACTAAAAGTGACATTTAGAATTATAAACAAGATTTCTAAATTATATCTTTCAATCATATTCTTTAAATTTTTATACCATGTTTTCACACAACCACACCATATGGTCAGAAGGATATTATGTGATACCACTCAATCCAATCCAACATCCAATGCCAGAGATTGAAAAAATTATCTTAAATAGTTCTGCAACTGTCACTTTTTAAGCTTGCATCAGAGTAGCTGAGAATATTTATTTATGAAATGTATGCTGTTCAGTTTGAAGGACTCTAATAAATATACAAAAATAATAAAGTCAAAGCAAATATTTAAATATATGCAGAACACTAATACCTGAAAAGATTATATTAACATTTATGCCTTTGGTACCGGAAACTCCGTCCCAGCCGATCCCAAAATACTTCTAAAACAGCTAGGTTTTTACATTTACAATATATTATAACAAATTTTCTAATGAAGGAAACTCTCAGAGAAAATGCCCATTTTGAGACTCCACCTTTTCTTTCTTTCTTTTCTCCCTATTCAGATTGAGTGAGTGGTAAAATCCGAGATAATGGTTTTTATGATATCTTATTTACCTGCATTCTTTAGAAATCCAGAATACACATCTGAAATTAGATAATTTTCCTATTAACATTTTGGTTTCATTGACTTTTTTTTTTGTTTTATTTATCAGCAGCAGAAGGAGTCTGAAACTCAGTGTCAGACAGATAATAAAAATGAACAAACCAAAGACAACATCAGAGATGACCTTAAGAATTCTGGATATATATCAAGGTAAAAGTAGTCATTCTTGACAAAATGCATTCATTGCAATAGCCTTTGAAAAATAAGCATTGATAGTTAATTTGTTTTAGTTTGTGTTAAAAATAGTGGGTACATTTTATTTTGGAGGAGTATTATACTAGCATTATTTCCAAATTCATTTTTCTTGAAAGCACAGTATCTCCACTTCCTTTCAATAAGTTGTCTCTTGCTGCTTTTTACGAAGAGTAATAAGAGAAGTTGTTGTTGCAAGGAGAAGAAATGAAGTTTTGGTATGCTTGTTAATGTCAGATAAATTGCTGGGTGTGGGATTATAAAAGCTTTAGGGGTAACTGCTATTTCAATAATGCATTATTGTATGTTTTTCTGTGATGCATTTTCTTACCCTTTGAAGAAAAAAACTTTAAATGGCCCCATCCCTCTGGAATTGTCTCCCCTCGGAGACACGAGCCATGTCGGATATCCTCACCTTCCGGCGCGCAGTCAAGACCTTGTTGTTCAAGCAGGCCGGTCTAGCCAATTGAATCATTCGGGTTAAATTAAATTTTAGATAATCTTTCTGTTGGGTGTTGTTCTTAACCATTTTAGATTTTTATTTATTTCATCTCCGTTACCTGTACTGTTTTCGTTGTTGAATGTGCACCGCCCCGAGTCCCTTTTTGGGAGAGGGAGCGGTATAGAAGCATGAACAAATAAATAAATAAATAAATAAGTATTAAGATAATATTGGAAATATTGTATTTCAAGGTTTTACATGCAAATGATTAATTTCATGTTTCCTTACATTTATTAATGACATTTCAAATAAAATATGAAACTGTTTTAAAAATAAACAGATAAAGATTGCTAAGTAACAACAATAAAAAACCCACTAGCAGCTTTATAAAAGACTTGTGCTTTCATGCTCATCATTACTGGTAGCCAGAGCCTCTATACCTGTGATGGCGAACCTATGGCATGCGTGCCAGACAAGCAGAGCCATTTGTGTCAGCATGCGAGCTTCAGGCAAGCTTACCTCACTACGCATGTGCATGCCTCACAGCTGATTTTCAGGCAGTTTGAGGCCTTTTTCAGCCTCCCAAAGGCTTGAGGAAGGCTTCTGCAGGCTTTGCAGGCTGAAAACTAGCCCCGTTTCATCGCTTCCTATTTTTCTGAAAATATCAGAAGTGACGAAACGGGGCTAGTTTTTGGCTTGCAGAAGCCTTCCTAAAGCCTCTGGGAGGCCAAAAAAGACCTCAAACCGACCAAAAATCAGCTATGAGGTGCAGTACAGGTAAGAGGGTGATGGGGGTGGATGGGTGGGGATTGTGCGCGCATACATGGGGCATGCACTGCCCTCTGGGTGCTGGAGCGCGATCGTGCAAGCATGTGCACAATTTTTTTGCGTAGGAGCCCAAAAAAGTTAGCCACCACTGCTCTATACTGACTTACCAGTCAATCCACAATACAAACTTCATGACCGGCATACATTAAGAGATCACTGGTCTCTTAGTAGACCAGTTAAAAATATATTCTGTTGAACTGAAAGTGTAAGAAACAATAAAATTCAGGCTTCTTTAACCTCAGTGTTGATCATAGAGTGACTTTTTTTCTTCAGTAGCAAATGTAGAAATCAAGCAACTATTGGCAGGTCATTATATTGAATGTCTGTTCACATACATTGACCAGACAACTAACAGTTCAAATATGTGAATCATCAAATAAAAATCTATGTTAAATTAGTAGTGTACAAGTACAGGAAAAGTCAATTTACTTCTGTGTTTTCTTGCAGGTATCTGACAGATTTTGAACCAGTTCAATGTCTCGGTCGTGGAGGTTTTGGAGTAGTATTTGAAGCCAGAAACAAAGTTGATGATTGTAACTATGCTATTAAAAGAATTCGTCTTCCAAATAGGTAATTACATATGTTTCTGGTTGTTTTCATATTCTGTTCTAGATGGCACCAAGGATCACGTATTGGTTGGTGTTGTTTTAGGACCATTTTATTCAATGGCTGGGAAAGTTTTCAAAATTTAAAAAGTAATATTAGATAGTGTAAGAAATCAGTGTTAGTAGTTTCAATAATAATTATAGTATTAATAATTTCAGTAAATTTTTCAACATTTTCTTGGAACCTTCTATAAATGTTCCTAAACTGTATTTTTAAAAAAATTACAAAGTGATTATAGTTAAGAACATTTTTGTTGTGGTTTGAAACATTTTATGTTGGAATACTTGCATTATTTCTACATCCATCTAATGTGAGGACTACTAGAAAAAGAAGTTTAAGTTCTCCAGCTTTTCACTTAGAAGGGTTCAGTTCTGAAATTATAATGATATGCATAAAAGGAGTTCAAATAAAATTTTGGGTTGAATAAGTTTTTTTTCCAAAAAATAGATTATTTCAATTAATTACTGAGTAGGATGTATAATTTATATGCAAGGAAATGAAAGAAAATCTATTTTGCCACCTGAAAAGACTATGCAAGTAATATTTGATCAATTTACTCTGCATCAATCTTTTCTCTTTTTTGTTGCATTACCTCAAATTTTAGAGAGTTGGCACGTGAAAAGGTCATGCGTGAAGTTAAAGCATTAGCAAAACTTGAACACCCTTCTATTGTTCGATATTTCAATGCTTGGCTAGAAGCACCACCTGAGAGCTGGCAAGAAAGAATGGATGAGCTGTGGTTGAAAGATGAGAGGTATTTACTTTAGTTTTTAGAAAATGTATACGTTCATTAAAGGGCTCTGGAAATATGATTGTGTTCACAAATCTTGTTAAATCAAAATTTTGCAGAGTAGTATCTATAGAGGAACCAAGACATAGTCAGAAGAATATAATGTAGCCACTTCGATAAAAACTGAGAAATGTGGCTCTGATGTAATGCCTGGATTGGAGATTTGACAGAATTCACTTTATTATTCCATTATTGCTTCATGAGTTCAGTAGGGGATAAAAGTCAGGATATATATGTATTGAATAACTCAAAAACTAAAAAGAGAACTCAGACAGTGTAAATTCTTCCCTCAATAGGGGAATATTGTCTATTTGTGCCTTTATAGGTCTAATATAGTTTGGTAGTTGAGATTTAATATGCAAACCTCTCACTCATTTTATTTACTCATAGTATTTCTATGTTTTAAAAAGTGTTAAAAATTGACATGCATTTTCAGAAATGCTTTTTCCATTGCATAAAATTTCTGGCACAGGTTTTAGAGCAGCAAACTATCCCAAAGTTCATAGAATGCAGATTTGGGGAAGAATGTACCTTTTGTTCAAAGATACAAGCATGGTAAATTTATCTTCTCATCAATTCCTTATCATTAAGTATTGCTTTTCTCTTTAATATTATTTTTTTCAATGTAGTTAAAGTCAGGGTTTGGTACTTGACTTAATACTTGACTTAGTTTGTTCCACGCACCACAGTTATATGATTACAAACTGGGCTATTGCCAACCATTTGCACATACAACAGGTAGCTAATCCCTTTGCAATCATGTGATCATGATTTGCAGTCTACCCTCCCGGCTTCCTCAGAAAAGCAGCAGAAAAAGCAAGCCATTTCCTTTCTCCAACACAGCACAGTTTCCCTACCCTCCTGGTGTGGAAGGGAGCTGGTACACTGAGCTAGAGAAAGGAAACTCAGATCATCAGGATCCAAGCTTCCTTTTTTTTTGCCCAGCACACCAGTTCTGTACACAGAGGGAAGCTGTCCACCCTCTTTTATCAGGAAGCTCTTTTACTCTGTTCATTTAGTGACCCATGCAGTTGCTTAGCAATCTCAGGAAGGCTAAGATGGTGATTGAGCAAGACAGTCTGTCAGCACCTCACAGGCAAGCTCCATTATGGTCATAAGTTGCAGGCTACCTGTATTGCATATTTTAAAAATGATTCAAAGTATTTATTTATAAAAAAATAGAAAACTGTCAAACAAACATCTAGTAGGCCATCAAGTCTGCCCACTAGATGAATTATTCGTTTTTCTTTTCCTCTTGATTTATTTATTTATTTATTTATTATTTTACTTATTTTTTATTTATTTTTAACTTTTTATCAGATGATAGGCATGTTTATCCCAAACATGTTTAAACTCAGTTACTGATGACTGACCCACTACCTCCAACCTTCCCCTATTTTTTCTGAAGTAACAGTTTTACTTTTGAAGTTCTCTCCTGAAAAATGTGAAGTTATGTCCTGTGTTCTTGATTTTTGCTTAATAATCTAGGCCTTTTTAGGGTTGTATAGGTTGTATTTTTGGATGTCTCTCCAAAAGTAAAAAGATATAACTTTGTTTGTACAAATTTATTTAAACTCTAACGTTTGCATTATCAACCCTTTACACTTTCATAATGATAGAGGCTGAAAGAGTCTTGCTGGAAGTGGATTGATCCATACAATATTCTTTCTTTCATTTAGTAGTTACAAGATATGTCAAATTAGTTTGAGAAATCATGTTAAATTATGAGATTGTTAAGAGTTTTAAATAGCACTTCCTACTGTAATAAATTAATAAATTCCCATTAATAAAAAAGATGCTAGAAACCATAAAAGGAGGAAGGAGTCCACATCATCTGCTCCCTTCTACTGAGGTAAGTAGGACTGTGGGAAAATTGGAGAATAAATTACTATCTTAGAAGAAATCTTGAAATGTTCCTGTTAAATATTCAGATATTCAGTATTCTTTTATACTCTGAACTTGATGATGAATCTAATGATTTAAGTGATTTAATAGGGTATGCCCAATTTGAAAGTACTTTGGAAAAAATTACAAACCTTATGCAAATGTGACACATCCTATACTGCTAATTAAACCATACTCTTGTTTAAACTTATGTATAAGCCTAAAAAGATCCTGGTATTTTATAGAGTTACCTTGTTAAATAACTTTTAAAGAATTGGCATATTTTTTCAAGTTCTAAAGGAAGGATGCAAAACTTCATGACTACTTGAATTGAATAGCAAAGATGTTCTGGGCTCATGCAGAGTCCAAAGCATTCCAAATCATTTTTGAAGCATGCATACCTTAATTCATAGATGTAGAAAAAGTTTTGTATTTTTGCTCTGTGGGCAACATATAGTAAGATTAATTTGTAATGTTATCTTTTGCTTTTTTAAATATATTTAAAGTATTGATTGGCCACTCAGTTCTCCCAGTCCAATGGAGGTGCCATCGTTTAAAATTAAAACAGAGCCATTCTCTACTGAGGAAAACATTGAAGTCATTGCTACATCTATAGAAAAGAAGACTCTGCTCTCTGTAGGAATACCTTGTGACCAGTCAGATTCATCAGAGAATGAGTTTTCTCCTTTGGAGTTTTCTGCCATCGAGAACAGAGATTTGATCCAATTGGCAAGTGCACAAGATAATTTCATTGATAGCTGTGATATGGAAAGCAGTCATGATGATAATGATCCAATACATTCCTTTGAAGTTTATCTTCCTGCTAAATCGGTAGTAAGATTGAGGGAGCGAACATCTTCTTCTATTGTCTTTGAAGACTCTGGTTGTGACAATTCTTCCAATAAAAGGGGTAATGTTACAAGTTTGCTTCATGATAGTCATTTTGAAGATAAAGCAACAAGCACAAGAGAATCCAATAATAGAAACTCATCATTAACAAGCTCTTTATCTATTTCTCCACCAAGACCAACAACTTTAAGTTTGGACTGCTCTAATAACTCTGTTCAAAAACGTTTACCTACCACTCCAAAAGTGTATCTTTATATCCAGATGCAACTTTGTAGGAAAGAAAACCTTAAAGATTGGATGAATAGAAGATGTACAATACAGGAGAGAGAAAGGACTGAGTGTCTTGTGATACTTCTGCAAATAGCTGAAGCTGTCCAGTTCCTGCATAGTAAAGGATTAATGCATCGGGATCTCAAGGTTCGTACCGAAAATACAATATAATTATTTATCTCCCTAGAGCAAGTTATTTAATTATATGTATGTCTTTGAAAAGTATTTTCATGTCCCACAGAATTATTTCTTCATTGTTGTATGTTAAGAAGGATATCAGGGAAAAACTATACTATTTATTATTATACTATTTATTATTTATTAGTAATCTTTATCAGTTGCAGCGTGAACATAAAGTAAATTATATAATACTAATTTATTAAGCGTGTATCTTGCCCAATTCTCAGTGACTATAATCCAGAAAAATCAGTCAAAGCAATTTTAATAAACCATTAAAAATAAAAGACTATATGCAATATGAAAATATACTGTGGAAAAATTACTCATGAGTAAATACTGTCACAAAATATAAATATAAATTATTCAGATGAAATATAATCCCCCAATAAATAAGTTTATTGTTGCAGCCATAGGTTGTAACATTAGTGTGCCATAAAATATAATAAATAACAACGAAGTAGAAAAACTGTAAAATAAGTAAAATAATGAAAAAAGTACAAGTAACCCTCAATGTAACAAAAGTTCATTTAGGTGTGGTACTGGTTATATGTCACATTTTTCAGTACCGTTGTAACTATGAATGGTTACAACGGTACTGAAAAATGTGACTTATAACCAGTCCCACACCTATAACTGACACAGTATTCCCACAATCATATGATCAAAATATGATTACTTGGCAGTGCATATACAGGTAATCCTTGAGTTATGGTCACAATTGAGTCCAAAATTTATGTTGCTAAGCAAAACATTTGTTAAGTGAGTTTACCCCATTTTATGATCTTGCCACAGTTGTTAAATGAATCAGTGTATTTGTTAATTTGTTTATTATATGGTTAATTATATGGTGGTTAAATGAATTTGGATTCCCCATTTACTTTGCTTGTCAGAAGGTCGTAAAAGCTGATCACATGACCCCAATGTCATAAATGTGAGTTAGTTGCCAAACATCTGAATTTTTTCAGTGCTGTTCTAACACTGTTCTTCTTTGAACAGTCACTAAATAAACTGTTATAAGTGTTAAGACCACTTTAATTACAATGGTTGCAGCATCCTAGGATCATGTAATTGCGATTTATGACCATTCCTAGTCAGATTCTAGCAAGCAAAGTAAATAGAGAAAAACAAATTCTTACAAATGGCATGATTACTTACCTGCAGTGGTTGTAATCATAGCAAAAAGGTAATAAAAATGGATGTGACAAGGGAAATTCTGGTCTCAATTGTGGTTGTAAGTCAAGGACTACCTGTATTAGATATAAAGAAAACTTACAGCAAAATAAACCTAAGCTACAGCTAAGAACTTAAGTTTAAATGACAGCAGAGAAAATTTAGTAACTTGTCACCAACAATTGAAAATATATTTGCAAGATAATTCAGTTTTTCAAGATTGGAGCCCTTGAATTAGCATACCATCAGTAATTTGGCCCTAATCTCATTGAATATGAGACAGCAGAGGATGTAATGTATAATGTCCTTTGCTTGGCCAACATCACAAGTACAGAGATGTTGTTTGAGAGAGAGTTTACAAAAAGAAATATTTCCCTTTGGATATTTGAAAGACATGGTTTGCAAGTAAAAGTTAAAGCCCTACCAATAAAGCATCGGTTATGTTAACTAGATTCCTGGAGAAGTGTATGTTTTTTTATGATCATGCTAAGATGAACATTTGGGTGATTGTACCTCAGTGGCATCCATCTTAAAAAGCCTTACTTTGTTATTTTATCTGTTCTGAGACCTAAAAGTTTCCGAAGTAAATGGGTAACAGAAATTTGGTCCATTGGATCCCAACTGTGTAACAGAGACAACAGAGTTTGGCAAGATGGGATTCTTGAAGCTTTCTAGCTTCTTATAATGCCTAACAATGCAAAATGTATTCTAATGATGATGGGAGGTAGCTTATCTCCATCCTAAAATAGGTAGCGAGGGTGTCCTGAGTATGCGTCCCAAGATCTTCCTAATGATGTTGTTTGTATTACTTCTAATTGGGCAATAACCTTCTCATCTCTCCCCCAGATCTCAGCCCCATATAATAATTGGGCAATCATCTTCCCTTAAAATATTTTAACTTCAGGGGCTACCATAACATGCACAGAGTACAAAGTACATTTAGTAATACCATTAGTAAATAATAATAATTATTATTGTTATTGCTATTATTATTTATATATCGCTTCTCTCCCAAAGGACTCGGAGCGGTGCATAGCCATACAATTAAAAACATTAAATATACAAAAGTTAAAACTAAATTAAATTAAAGATCCTGGCTGTAAAACAATTAAAACCCCTCCCTTAAACCCTAAAATTTAATATAAAAATTAAAATACCCAAATCTAAAATCAGCCCAAGCCGGCCTAGTCAAAGAGCCAGGTTTTCAAGGCACGCCTAAAGGTCCCCAGGTCCGTGGCTGTACGTAACTCCGGAGGCAATCCATTCCAGAGGGCAGACGCCCCCATTATGATATTATGATACTAGTTACATTAAACAATGCTATTTGAGATTTTGCTGAAGAGTTAAGAGTTGAGATCATATTTTGAGACATATTTAAAATCAATTTAATTTCTTTCAGGATGGATAAAAAATGATTTTTTTTCCAGATTTTTTAAAATTTAAATTGGATTTTTTAAATCAAATTTATTTTAATAAAATGCTTTCGGAGTAAAAATCTATCTAAAGATAGTTTTCTATTTAAGATACATTAATAATTTAGTTTATTCAGCAAGAAATGGAGCATGGGGCTTTATATTCTGCAATACTGGGACCTTCGGTGAGTCAACAGCGGATCAAGAGAGACAGTTGGGAAACAGAGATGACAGTTGTTCTTTAAAAATTATTATTTAAATTGAGTTGATTTAAATGAAATCTTTTTAGTAGTGATTTAAATCGTGATCAAATCCACCCTGATCTATTTAGTGTCAAGTTTCCTTTAGTGTTTTTTCATCTCCTTCTTCCTAAGTTGTAATGTTCAGATGACAAAACTTTTACCAGAAGATGATATTTTAGGCAGTTTCAAAGCAATCAGGAGTGGCTTGCATTCCTGGAAATTAGGTCACAGATTTTCTCTTTTCCCTGTTATCCCATTTGTTATAGCAGGTAAGAACTGCCTTGGAAATCCAGATTGGAAAGTGATACATTTTTCAAAATGTGGAAATAGATTATAAAAGACCTGATTCTGCTTTCATAAGCTTCAGAGGAGATACAATTTGGCTGATGAATCTAGGGAAAAGAACAAAAATTAAAATTTTAATATTGGGCTTTTATTTTAACTACTAAATTTTTGGTAAATGGGAACTTTTACGAATATTGCCCTTAATTACCTTCTGGGCCCATTTAGCAAGAAATAAATCTTAGGATCCTTGTTTCCAGTTTTGAAACCTGGATCACAAACTGAAAGCTGCTATATGTATCTTGTTGTTAATAATAGGTACATAATATGTACCTAATATGTATCTTGTTAATAATAGGTAAGTGATTCATTTGATTCAGAATCACATGAGAAATTTACATTGTGGAATAAAGCAAATTTGTAGATAGTAGAGTAGATGTTCTTTGGCAGAAATGTCAAACTCAAGGACCACGAGCTGGATGCGGCCCATGAGGTACTTGTTTCCAGTTTTGAAACCTGGATCACAAACTGAAAGCTGCTATATGTATCTTGTTGTTAATAATAGGTACATAATAATAGGTACATAATATGTATCTTGTTGTTAATAATAGGTAAGTGATTCATTTGATTCAGAATCACATGAGAAATTTACATTGTGGAATAACGCAAATTTGTAGATAGTAGAGTAGATGTTCTTTGGCAGAAATGTCAAACTCAAGGACCACGAGCTGGATGCGGCCCATGAGGTACTTAGATCTGGCCAGCGGGGCCACTCTGGAAACAGTGAAGTACCAACCTGTGGTGCTTCTGCCATCGAAAATGAGTTCCCGAGCTCCGTTTTTGGCTGCCACTGCCTCCTGCAACCTTCTGCCGGTGAAAACACAGCTCCGTTTGGCAGAGGGTTGCAAGAGGCCGTGGCAGTTGAAAATGGAGCTGGGAGCCTGTTTTTGCTGGCTGAGCACTTGGCCCATCACAGGCACCCCTGACAGGAGTGATGTCGAGCTGGCCATGCCTTCCCTGGCCACAACCACCCTGTCCCCCTGAGGTCAGACACAACCCTGATGCAGCCCTCAATTAAATTGAGTTTGATAGCCCTGTTCTATGGGAAGATGTGGACCAAAAAAGAATATATGAGTTGATTTTTAAAAGACTTTGTATTTCAAGTGTGATTCTACTTCATAAGATACACAGTTGAAACCTGTACCACAAATAATTATGGTCCAGAAGCTTTTCAGCTTTTCAGATATCAGGAATATTAGAATGTTTAAAAGATACAATGTTTGAAGTGAAACAATTCAGTTTTATATAAAATTCAAAACTGAAAATTAATGTTATGTTCATGCCTGAAATGTGGAACAAAATAATTGTAATACCTAGTCTTAAAAATCTGGTGATCCAAATCTTAAGTAGTAGGGGAAAAAAATCTTTCTTGTAACTCCAGAACAGAGTTAGTCTAAAAATGTTATTTTATTGGACTCCTTCAGAGTATGTTTAAAAAACTTGGCCATCATTTTTTTCCTCTGTTTGTAAGAAATTGCAGAGCTGTTTAATTCATATATTTGGTCAATAGTTTCTTTGGTTTGAAGTCATATGTTAATGGAAATAATTATGAATATGTAAATATGTTAAATTATTTTATTGAAATACGGAATTTGTAAGACTGTGTCAAGCCTGGAGTTCAACAAAGAGGATAAATATAAGTGGAAAGATACTATAATATACAGTATGTGTATTTTTTAAATTACATGATTACTTTAATTTTTTTTGTTGGTGATTTATTTGTATACTGTACATCACAATTATTATGAGTTCTAATATGATATTGTGAATTGTAAATTGAAAACAGTCAAATTTAATGCAACCTAAAATACAGTTATTGTGAGTTTAACCCATGCACATTTGAGGTTAGCGCAGGCACACTTGCAATTTTGAGGTTTAGGCATAGCTAATCATTCAGTGTGCTATTGAAATGTCTGAATCTATGGTAGATTTTTTTGTTATTTTTACTTTACATAGCATCATTTCATTAACCATAAATTTAAATTATAAATATATTCTCTTCATTATTTCTTAATATTTGATTAATGTGCATATAAAATTTATGTTTAAAGAGTTTCATTGTCTTTTCTATTGAACATATTTCCATAGAAGTATTACTTTGAATAGTGCAAACTCATATAATTTATCCACTTCATGGGATTCATTAATCACACTAATTGAAACCTACCTGTATTTCATTGATGAAATAAACTTTTTAAAATTTCAGACAAAGACCATATAGGAAGATTAGGGATAGAAGGTTGGAAGATGTAATGATATGATTTTATATGATACAGAGTATATTGTTAATGCCTTTATTGTAATTTTCTTCGTGTTCATTTGTTTGTATACAGCCTTCCAACATTTTTTTTACAATGGATAACATAGTAAAAGTTGGAGATTTTGGCCTAGTAACTGCAATGGATCATGATGAGGAGGAAGAATCTGTTTTAACACCAATGCCAGCTTACGACAGACACACAGGGCAAGTTGGGACCAAACTGTATATGAGTCCAGAACAGGTATGCTTTTTATCTGATTTACAGGGTTCTGGTAATGCTGTTTCATAAATCAAAGAATAAATATTGGCACAATTATTGAGTACATATCAAGTATGAGTCAGAAAGTTCCCTGTTTTGAATTTTGCCACATCAATAAATAATATTTTTGACTGAATAATATTTTCTGACTTATTAGAAAGTAGTAATAAGGAATACCTTATTCAGAGAAATTATATGATATGTTTTAATTACTTTGTGTTTGCATTATGTTATTTCCCCATTTAGGATTTAAATGGCATTTATTATAGTTTTGGTGATTTTATTTTTACTCCAGTACATTGTAGAAATAACATCAATATTTTGAGATTTAGACTGACGATGGCATTTTAGATGGCATTGAATGTATAACATGCAACATACAAAAATAAACGCTCCAGGATGGGAGTTCTTGTTCAGTGTGCCAGGCAGCTAGATCTTTCCAGATACTCAATTTCATTTTCACCTCCCAAATTCCTACCCTGTTTTGTAACCAGTTAAACATGCAGCTCTTTTAATTTTTGTCCTTGGTGTGTTTTTTTTTCCTTCCCCTGATAAGATTTTTTTTTTCAAAACTAGCAAACCTGAGATATCCTCCAGATATGTTAATGGCTCGCTATTTTTTTTGTGCAGCTTAATGTTGTTTACACTTCTGTTAGCTAACATTTTTGAAATTCTAAAAAAAAAAAATTGTTTTTATTAATAAGGGTTTTAAAAAACATAAATGAGTGAAATGAATATCCCCCAACTCTCTGGAACATTTGAATGAAACATACATGTTTGCTATTATGAGTTAAATGTATCGTTTTACAAATGCACATAGTGTCTAGTCATGATTACTTGAGATATTGTTCATGAGATGTCATTTAATTTTGATATCAATGTTTGAAATATCTTATTATTTAACTGTTAAATTCATTTATTAAAATGAATTGATTTGATGTTATTTGATACAAAATACACTCTTGTCTTACTTTGGTTAAATATTAAGATTTTGGGCGGAAATATTAGTGGGAAATAAAAATATAGCCTGATGGTTCAGTTTTTGATGGTTACTTCTTATTTTACAGATATATGGAAATGCTTATTCACACAAAGTCGATATATTTTCCTTAGGATTGATTTTGTTTGAGCTTCTTTACCCTTTCAGCACTCAGATGGAGAGAGTCAGGGTAGGTATGCCCTTCTGAAAATATTCTTGGAAGAAATTGAATTATACTTTAGCAATAAACTGAAAATTGTAAATTTACCATTAGGCACAAAATTTGCACAAAGAAAGAATAGTTATTATTATTTTAGCTATGATTCTATAATTCCTATGGAGAAGCTATAATTGAAGTTAATTTGTTTTAAAAGTTTAGGAGTATAAAATAATGCCTTGCCTTGTATATGATCAGAAATTGGAGGTGGTTTTTATATTGTTTTTTTAAATATGGTTTTTGTTTTTTTTATGTCAAGATAACTTATATAAATACAATTACTGAGTGAATAGAAATAATGTATTGATACTACAGAATAGTATCAGGATAGGCACTTGTACAAGAATAAAAACTTGTAGTAAAGTATTTCTGTAATCTAAAAAAGCAGATATGTTAGTCTAAATTACAAAGGAAGGGATCATTAACATAATTGTATGATGTTACAACTGAAATTAAAACACTTATGAAATTGCAGTATATTTGCTTTCATAAAGAGAAAATATTATTATCCTTAGGACTTGGAGCTGAAACAATTAATTCATATTTCAACACAAGTAACATTTTCTTTTAAAATGTTTTTACAGATTTTAAGTGAAGTAAGAAACTTGACTTTCCCACCATTGTTCATTAAGGAATATGCACTGGAGGTATATTGAAATTTAAATTTCTAGCTTAGACATGTGCTTTGGGGTTTTATCAGGACAAACTGCATTTATTTTATTAAAAATTATAAGCCTGCTTGGTAAATTGTACTATTAATCTGTTATGCTTAATCTTTCCTTCATGGCTTAAATCATTAACTGAGGAAATTAAATTTGAGTAATTGGATCCAAGAGATAATGAATGCATCCTCGATGTCATTGGGAGACTTCATTTGAAATCCCCACCTCCAAATACTTTTCTAGGCACAGTTGTCACTTTTATCATTCTGGAGAAGGGAAAATTAGTCTATTCCCTCCCCCAAAAAAAGTTATAATTTGAACTTGTTTTTAAACTTAGTTTTAAACAACACAAATAATCTTTATGTACACTTTCCTATCTAAAGTTGATTAACCAGCTATATTCATTCTAGAATAAAGCCATGCTGCCTTCCTCTTCGTGCTTATGTCTTTGTACTGATCATTTATTAAGATACAAATACTTGAAATATTGCATTTGGAGGTCCTCCTATGGCTTTCTTGCCATCTAAACTGATACAGATAATGTTTTGCAGATATCTAACGCTATCTAATGTTAGCATATTATAATTCTAATATATATATTAATGCCAGAGAGTATTTAAGGTATGAGATAAAACTCAGGTCAGAGTGAGACAAAATTTACTCATAGCTGTTATGCAGAATTTTTTTTGTCAATGCCTGAAAAGGGTATTTGCATTTATTTTGTAATAAGGGGACAGCAGTTAGATAATGCTATCAACTTAAGATGTTTCACCCTCTGAAATAATATTGTTTTTTATGTTTTAGCATAAGATGGTAAAGCACATGCTCTCCCCAAGTCCCACAGAAAGACCAGAGGCTGCAGACATTATCGAAAATCCTCTCTTTGAAGATTTGGAATTCCTAGCAAAACCAGTGCTTAGGCAACGATCCCGGACAATGAGTTCATCTGGAGTAAAGCATTCAAGATAGCTGAGTAAATAATTTGGCACCATTACAGGAACCTTGCGAAAGAATTTAAATGACCATATAATGCATTCTTGCAATACTCATATTCTAAGTTTCATTTTTTGTTACCTGATTCATGCACAGCACTATTACCAAATGAAATTAAGAACTGAATGCTTTCAGTCTTTTTCAAGTGAATGATTTTCACCTCAAAACCTGGCCTGATCTAATAACAGTACATTATTTTGCAGTTGAATCTTGTACAAATGATACTTATTATGTAAATAAAACTAAATTCTGTATTTTTATAGAAATAATGCCTTCTAATACCAATAAATAAGCCTTGATTTTTTATAATAAAAAAATGAAGATGATCTGAAAGGATGCTAGAAGAGTAAATTTCAGTTTTGTCCCTGGTAACATACAAAGTGAAAATTGTTTTACTGTCAGTTGCCAGATTTAGAGCAATAGTGCGATAGGCTTTTCAGAGAAATAAATTGAAGAAAATGTTTACATTGAATGAAATATATGTTGATTAAAAAAAAAAATACTACATTGGATACAGTTTTGAATTGTGCCAGAACCAAATGAGGCAATTATTTTTCTTTTGTAATTCCAGGAATATATGCCTAATATGTTGATATAAAAATGTTGTAGTAATCAAGTCTTACATTTCTCAGTTAAAATATTATTGTTTAATAATGCGAATAATGTTTTTTTCAATGTAAATATGTTGATTTTTATTTATACAATTGGAAGAACAATCCATTTGGGTTGGTAGTGTACAGCATGCACTTAAGATAATTATTAAGTGCATTAAACTACTGTGACTTTTTTCAAGTCTGTTTTAATAAAATCATTTTCATTTGGTTGTAACTGTGTTGTCTTTCAAGTTTGAATGAAAATAGCTTAATTTTACCATTTCATCCCTATTTGTATATGGTAGCTTTCCAGCATCCTGCTAAATTTCCTACGTCTCCCCTGCTGCATACTTGCTTCTTGTATCCTGTCTTCCCAGACATGTAGGAATCTCAGCTTCCCACTGCATTCATCACCTTCACCTACCTCCCTTCTTTAAGCCATTCATAGCAGATGAGAAAACCCAAGCCAAAAAAGTACTTGTTAAAATAAATTTTAAAAACACACAATAAATAAATAAATAATACATGTACAAATATATTTGCAACTATCTTTTCCAGGCGTCATACCCAGGAAATAAGTAATTGTATTTTTGCCATTATAAATTATAAATATTTTCCAGCTAGTTAATTTTTAACAAGTCATGTAAGAAATGGATGGATACTTGTTTCTCCTTTAAACTCAGTCATGTTTTGCATATCTTTGAATTTGAAGGAAATATTTCTGCCAAATTGAAAAAAAAGTTATCAAATATTTATTTCCCTATGAATTAGCTTAAAATGCAAACCAGTAGTTTACATAAAAACAAGTTAGTGTTTTTCAGTGCCTGACTCCTCAAAATCAGATGATTCCCATCAAATCATAAATGTGATTTGAAAAAGAAAGTAGATCAAGGGAAAATCAAAAAGCTTTATATGTATATATTGGTATATATTGTTTGCCTTTGTATGTTTGTTACCCACTTGCATATTTTTGTATTAAAAAGGAAGTTGTATTTACATTCTCTTTTTTCAAGATTAACCTCTGCAAATTAATATGGGAACACTCAAAGGCTTGGGATATAACTCTAAGTTCTTCCTATTTTTTCCCCTTTACCCCAAAATGCCAATACCTACTAAGTTCAAACTTAAGAAAGTAACATTCTGAACAAGGGTGTAAAAGAGCTAGGATGTCTGAAATAGACATACTTTATCTGGGCTGCAAAAATTCAGAGAATGACAAAATGGTAGCAAAGAATTTTCTGTAGGTTTTTGCTGCTGATTTTTTTTTTTTTTGTCAGAAGCACAATATGCCTTGTCTGTAGAACAGTATACACAATATGCCTTATCTGTAGACTATTTGAGGGGAATTTTCCCATAGAGATGCAATAAGAAATGGAGGGAAATCAGGCACATTGTAAATAAAACACAAGATGACTGGAATAGAAGAAATTGTAAATGTCAAAACCATTTCTTAATGGTTATTAATTTAAACCAGGAAGTATTTCTGATGGGCAATTTAAGATAAAGGGGTCAAGCCAGAGATTCCTTTTAAATATTTATCTAAGTGAGCATGGAAAATTATACCTGCCCATAAATAACTTAGTCTTCACTTTATAAGTTCCTATATTCTCAAAGTTAATAGTAGTGCAAAATTAAGTTATTAAAATAAAGCTCAGTTGTGCATGTATTGAAAGTCATAACTTGGGAAAAAATGATATCTAGAGAGAACCAACTGAGGTTGTTCCATTAATAATGAATTCCAGTTAAACCTATCTCAATATAAGAAGGAAGAGTTGTTAACTGTTTATGTGGGATGTTGTGTGGAAGTTAGGCCCCTGCCATAAAAAAAGCAAACAAGAATACATATCCAACCTCAGCATCCTGAGATAGCTATTGCAGCCTTTATACTGATATTTCAACCTTAGCCATTTTAGGGCACGTGGACTAGCTTCCAGAATTGCCAAGGTTGAGAAACAATGCTTTATACCATTAGTAGTTCTTAAAAACCAAGCTTATTTTTGATCCCTGCGTTGAGGGATGCTTCCCTGTGCTTTGAAAAATCAAAATGACAAGATTGTGGTCTCTGTCACTGACTGAAAGTTTGTGGGGTCTACTGCCGATTAATTCAGAAAGATATGGGAGCATTAAGAGTGCAAGACAGTGTGATTTGGTGCTTATCATAGAGATTCATGACAAATGATGGCCTGCCAGTATGCTAAGATACACTAGTACCTGTCATCATCATTCATCTGTACACATACATTGTTTTTAGATATTCGATATTTGAAAGAATATTATCCCTGAGTTAGATAAAATACAGCCATTATGTCTTCAAGCCATTGATGACATTAACCTTCTGAAATTCATTCAAATGGTAGGGTAAAACTAGCAGCTACTGTATATTTTTATAAGTGTAGCTTTATGTTGGGTTGAGAAGTTTTTCTTTTATTCTCTTAAACCAGTTTTTCTGTTTTATTGGATGACCTGTGGTCTGAATATTAAGACAAATCTTTCCCCCCATTTATATAATTTTTGCATGCCTTCCCCACCCCCCACCCCCAAGCAAGAAGTTCCAAATTTTTGACATTTGCCATCTTCCCAACTTAAAATATTCTTTTTTTTTTGAGGTATAAATATCAGAATTATATATCATCAATTTTGTA
Source organism: Bungarus multicinctus (assembly GCA_023653725.1). Taxonomy (NCBI): domain Eukaryota; kingdom Metazoa; phylum Chordata; class Lepidosauria; order Squamata; family Elapidae; genus Bungarus; species Bungarus multicinctus. The sequence continues at coordinate 42,027,152 of CM042840.1, forward strand.
AATGTATTTGAAAGAAAGATTTGAATAAAAAATACAATTTTGTTATTTATTTCATAAGATGGTTATGTTTTTCAGAGTAATTCTTGAATGGCTTGTTTTCTTGGAGCCTTTTACCCAATCAGTTCCGGTTAGTCTCTGTTAGCCAAGACTTCACTTATATACACGTGATTTTTTTTCCCCGTCCCAAGATGCATCATTTTATCTTCTGTTTACACTGTACCATATCCTTCCAGACTGCAGGAATTGTTTTGGAGGCTCTTCCTTGGGATAACTTCCTTAATTTAATTCTGTCCTGTTATATAACACCACTTGTTTGCAGTATTCCACAAGGGCTTCGTGCCCAATACTCTATCCACTGTTGTTTAATATCTACATGAAGCTGCTGGGTGAGCTCTTTTGTCCCCATGGGTTGCGATATCAATATGCGGATGAAAAGGTGGCGCGGTGGTCAGAATGCGACATTGCAGGCTAATTCTGCTGATCGCCTATTGCCACAGTTTAGCAGTTTGATTCTCATCAGCTCAAGGTTGATTCAGCCTTTCGTTTTTCCAAGATGAAAGCCCAGATTGTTGAGGGCAATACACTGACTATAAACCACTTAGAGAAGGCTATAAAGCATGTGAAGCAATATATAAGCTATTGCTATAATTAGCTCTACATCTCCATGCATGGCAACCTGAGTGATGGTGTCTCTGCCCTTCCATGATGCTTGGAAGCTGTAGGATCTGGATGAGAGACAACAGACTTCAACTATACCCTGGCAAAATTGAGGGGCTTTGGGTGCATGGAGCCTCAGGAACCGAGTGTTTGTCCTCCTTAGTTCTGGGCCAGGTTGCACTACCTTGTTCAGATCCAGTTCGCTACCTATAAGTTCTTTTGGTCTAATAGAATAACAGAGTTGGAAGGTACTTTGGAGTTCCTTCCAACCCCCTACTCAACAGGAAACTACTATTTCAGACAAATGGTTGCCTAATCTCTTCTTAAAAACCTCCCGTGTTGGAGTACCCACAACTTCTGGAAGCAAGTCAGGAAATTTCTCCTTAGTTCTAGGTTGCTTCTCTTCTTGATTAGTTTCCATCCATTGCTGCTTGTCCTGCCTTCATGTGCTTTGGAGAATAGGTTGAACCCCTCTTCTTTGTGGCAGCTCCTTAGATATTGGGAAACTCTTATCATATCAGCCCTAGTCATCCTTTTCATTAAACTAGACATACCCAATTCCTTCAACCATTCTTTGTATGTTTATCCTCCAGTCCCCTAATCGTCTTCTCTGCACTTTTTCTTTAGTCTCAACATCTTTTTTTATATCATGGCGACCAATACAGGATGCAATGTTCCAAGTATGTTCATACCAAGGCTTTTTAAAATGGTATTAACATCTTGTGTAATCTTGTTTCTATCCCTGTATTAATGCAGCCTAGGACAGCATTGGCTTTTTTGGCTGCTGCCACACACTGCTAGCTCTTATTTAAGTGATTGTCCACTAGGACTTCAAGATCCTCTCTTAGTTACTACTATTGAGCCAGATATCAGGTGGCAGGCATGACCACAAATCCAGTTTGTGACCTTTCCTGGATCATGATTCTCTGCATGTAATTACTCAATCCCTGCTCATTTCTCATCTGGATTACTGCAATGTGCTCTATATGGGGCTACTCTTGAAATCAATTTGAAAACTTAAGTTGGTGCAAAGTGTGGCAGAAAAAGCAGTCTTTGGGACCCCTAAGGTGGCACCTGTCTATGGACATGGTTGTCTCAAAGGTGCTTTTTCAGGAGGCAACTGGGCTTTTTTTGAAGACATTTCCCTTCTTGGATGAGAAGTGAAACATCTTCAAAGAAAAACAAAGTCCAGTTGCCTCTTGAAAAAATACTTTTGGGATAAGATGGCACCTATTTCACCTCTCCTCTGCAAACTTCACTGGCTACTGGTTTGCTTCCAAGTGCCGTTCAAGGTTTTGGTTATGACCTTTTTAAGGCCTTAACACCTGATGAAGTATCTCTTCCTGTCCCATCTTATTTGTGCCAGAAGAGAGGGGCTACTTCAGATCCTCTCAGTGAAAGAACTGAGTGACTCTTAGGATCCAGAAGAAGAGCTTTTTCTATTCTTTCTATTGCAGCACCTGCCCTTCGAGCCTCCTCTGCTTCTGTGGGAGCCTATAGATGTGCCTCTATCGATTAATTTGGAGGCCACTTTGGGGACTGCCAGATTAATGGGAAACTCCACCTCTGCCCACCTGTTCCCCGCTCTCCATCCATCCATCTTTTGCCTATCATATTAGTGTATTATTCTCATTATATCTCTTTGACATCATTACTTTATTCTATTATTTCTAATTATACTTTTTTCATTTTTCTTTTTGTTATTGTAAGCTGCCTATAGTAGCTCCATGCTGACCACACTGAGATACGTTGGAAATAAATTTAACAAATAATAATACAGAGAGTAAAATGCATAGCTACCTGCATATTTTTATTTCTGGAACTAATAACAGAAAATGTGATGGTGTTTTTTTTAACAACAACATGCGCATGAGGATCTCAGCCCAAATATTGTTTAAGGAAAATATTTTAAAAATTAGATTGTATTTATGTTTTTACCTGTAAATTATTGCAATATGCTTTCCATTAATATGTCATAGAAATTGCTTGAGAGTGCCAGTTGAAGTTCCACAGCATCTATGACCACTAGATGCTGCTGGAGATCCAAAAATTCCAGCACATAAACATATCTTTTATACAGTTACCCCAACTGCTGGTTTTTTGTTTTGATATTGAATTAATGTGAAATTGAACAATCATAGTGTAGATTGCACTATCAACTCTATTATATGGCATGCTACAAGGTAAGAAAGTATTTTTCAACTTTTGGCTATCTCAAAATGAGATTGTGTTTCTGATAGTACAATATTAATCGCCATCTATCCCAGAAAAAATCTGCCTAATCATCTTCAACATTATGCAACAACATATTTCCAGGACAGTTGGAAGCCAACATGGTGTAATTCTACCATTTTTACAAATCCAAACAAAGTATTATTTTACTCAGTTCTGCGAAAGCATTTTCAGTTTTCATGGTCAAAGGGTACAAATAAAATACTTATAGTATGACCTGTATTTAGTTCACCCCAAATGACTTTATCATTCCATTGCTATTGGTCTCCCTACCTTCTGAAATTAAAAAGGGGAAAGGTTCTATGAAATACTGTGTGCTCCTGATCTAATTCTTGTATTCTTGTAGACCTCAGGAATGTTTGAAAACTTTTTGATAAGCACTGAACATTTCTATTTTTCCCAACATAACCCATAAGGACTCAGAGGTATTTACATTTTCAATTCAACAGGCTTTGTTGATTTTAGCAACATACTAAGAAAAAAATAGCATTTGTCTGTGTGTGTGTATGTGTGTGTGTGTGTGTGTGTAGATACGGATATATGGATATTGATAAATTAGCATTGATAATAACAACATGCTAAGAAAAAAATATTACATATTTTACATAAATAGACTAGATCGATAGACACAGATGTATTTTAATCCCAATTAAAGGTAACCCTTTTCCAAATGAAATGGGTAAGATAAGATTAACAATGAAAATTAAGGCACATGCATTGTGTTACCTGCAAGATTGCTTTGCTTAGTAATGTAGTTTCTCTCTACTAGTATTATAACTAGCGTTATAGTAGCGTTATACTTTTACACATAGATCTAGGTCTCCAATGCCTTGCTGCAGCTGCTTTATTATCAAAGTCCTTTTTTTCTGAATTTTTTAAAAATTAAGAGTATCCTTTGTTATTCTAGCATAGGATTTCTGACACCACCTAGTCAAAAGTTATTTGAGTCTGGTAACTATGGATAAAAGAGAAAACTGAGCTGTTTGACTGTTTAATCCAGAGAAAAGTGTATTCTTCACTATTCAGATTCTGAAATTAATCTCTCTTTTGAAGGATAGGAAATGGCAGCTTAGATTCCTGAACCAACTATCTGTGAAGATTCTCACTCAACCAGGTCATGGTTGTTCCAAAGGTGGTTTTCAAAAGACAACTGGATTTTCTTCAAAGATGTTTTGCTTCTCATCTAATAAGCTTCATCAGTTCTGACTGAATGGTGGGAGTGGAAGAATAAACACACACACACACACCATTCAGTCAGAACTGAAGAAGCTTGGATGAGAAGCAAAACATCTTCAAGGAAAAAAAGAAAGTCCAATTGCCTTTTGAAAAACACCTTTGGGACAACCTAAACAAACTGGAACTCTCATCCTACAACTTAGGTGTAATGTTAGGTAAGTACAGATCCCCAAAGATGTAGCTGCTTATACTTATGACAAACACCTTGATTACAACAATTTAAAACAAAGCTAGCCACTAGAGATCAGCTCTCTTATAAATAAACACATTATGACTTATTTATGGTTTGTCTACTGTTTATTTAAAAGGCATAACCTGAAAAATTATCTGTGGCTTACTGATCCTAAGAGAAGTTTACAGCACAGCACTGTCAATTTCCATATACAGTTCGAATCAGCGCCCTTGGGTTTTTTTTTTAAATAAATATATTATCAAAAACAAGTTATAACAACATAAATGTATAAATAATTGAAATATAAACAGTTGCCTTTGGTTTACAAACATTCTTCAAGTTGTCCTGAACCATGCCAAACTTTCAGTAGCAGGTGTCTCTACATTGCTTGTGGAGCTGCAATCAAAAATATACAAGATATTTTAGCATGCTCAGATTCTGAAATAATTATTTAAAAAGAATAAAAGTTCTGTTCCATATAGGAAATAAAAGTTTTTAACGCATTTTATAATTTACTTATGGACCTCATAGTTGAGGGTGTAACAGTTGGCTGAAAAACTGGTCCTTTCACTATGACTTACAACTATTTTGAACAAGGAATTAATGAAATATTTTACATGATATGTTTAAACTTAATTCGTACCATAATGACTGCAGCTGTCAAATAGAAGTCTGTGCACCTTTTTAAAGTGCTGTATTCACTGCTATTGGAGTCTGTGTGGATATTTCAGGAGAAAGAGAGGGTATAGGCCTGACTGTAGAGCAGAAAGTTGACACCGGATTTTGAGTTTTCCGGTTTAATTTCTTTAAGAAGATGTTGTAGTTATCCATATATTCTGATATCCACGGGTTCCTGAAAGGAAGACAAATTGAATGTTGACAAATTGAATCATTAAAAAACATTTTATTTTTCTAGCTATATAGGCACATCAAAGAACTGTTAATACTTCTTTTCAGCTGGTGGTTTTGGGTGAAATTCCCTTCTCTAAAGACCTGCCAAAGATGCAATTTACTGCTACAACTGATGTACATAATTTGTGCTGCCTTTTGGTGGGCAGGAGCAGTTTTAATAATGGTTCAGGACTGTATCATTTATTTACTTATTAAATATAAATATGTAATGTCACTTTTAAAACTTTATTGGTAATTTAAGGTATGAACATACATAATACTTCTTTGTCTATTATTTCATCTATTTTAAGATTTTATTCTTCTATCTCTCAGATACTATTACAAAATAGAAATCCAATAAATAAAAAGAAACAGAGGCTTTTTAGTATACATTCAGAAGGAACATAGGGTGTGGTGGTGGGATTCAATTTTTTTTACTACCTGTTCTGTGGGCATGGTTTGATTGGCATGGCAGGGGAAGGATACTATAAAATCTCCAGTCATAGGTGGCATTTGCCAGTTCTCTGAACTACTCAAAATTTCTACTACTGGTTCTCCAGAACTGGTCAGAACCTGCTGAATACCACCTCTGGTACCTCTATATATAGTGATAATTTTGATTACTTTTTTAACCGGTTTACCTCAAAAATGTGGGCTGAGAATTCTTTGAATTAGACAGATGCTGTGGCCAGGAATGTAACTAATCCAAAGCACTGCCCTTTCATCTTTAGCCTTTTTTTACTATCAAAATCCAGACAAAAATGCTTACTCATTATAGTAGCCATCATTGAAAAAAAAGTTGGAGAAATTCCGATTTGCTTGATAAAAGCCACTACGGACACTGGACCAATGTTTATAATCTCTTTGGTAAGTACTAGCATCAGTACTGATGGCAAAATCTGTTAAGACAGATATGAAACAAACATTTTCAGTCATTGTGTTTTTTAGCTTTTTTGGGAAAGATGGATATTTTCATAATTATTGGAATATTTTCATAATTATTGATATCTTAGCAACTACATGTATTTGACCAAATTTAACTAACCTGCCTGAAAAACAGAAGATCCCAAATGTGATTTCTTAATTTCCTTAAGTTGTGTTTGATTAGCTCGACGCATTTCTAACATAAATTGTTGATAGTTGTTCCAGTTCTGCCCCAATTCTTGCTTGATACAAGGAGTACCTATGCTTCCAGGGAAAAAGAAAACCCCACATTGTAACTTTTTTTTTCATCCAAAAGATCACTGTAGAACCAAATACATTTGGAGAATGGCTTACTAATTATTTTTCATAATAATATTTGAACAGTGTGTATAATAGCTTATTAAATTGTTAATCATGTTTAGGATGATTTCTTTTTTCCATTGATTTCCATCTTAACATGATACAATGTGTGCAGTCCACAAAAGCAGTGTAGATGGCCTTTTCAATCCTTTCCCCCATAATTTTAAAGAGTACCCTCCTTTGCTTTCTTGTTAATATCTTGTATTTAATTCATCACTTTTTCTGTGCTTTTTGGAGTAGGATTTTGGAACAACCTACATTCTGCCGTTTGAGAATAAGGAACAAACAAAAAAAAAACAGGCCAACTTAGCCAGTCCTGGAGTCCATGAACATCTTTAGTTCCCAGCTGCCTTCAGCAGAGTAGTACTTAATTCTTGGAAATACCTTTGATTCATGCCATTTTTTGTACTGAATGACATTCATATGTGGAGAGAAAATTCAGGTATCAGAATTAACTAAGAAAATAACAAATTCAATAAAATTTTAATGAAAATAGAAGCAGTACTTGTATTTCATTTGTACATTGTATTTCAACAGTACAAAAAAATTGTAACAGTTAAAAATATGAATATAACTTGAAGAAATACATTATTGCAGCTTTATATATTTGTGAAGACTTCCATTTTTTATTTCTTTCCATGAAAATCCTTAGTGATAATTGTTTTGGTTTTATTTGCACAGTGTTTTGCTCTTTCTATAATACAGTGTTGATTTGTATTTTAACATATTTCATAGAAGATGAAATATTAAAATTTGAAGATTTTCTGGAGCTAGAACACTAGTAGTTAAGTTAAACCAGTAACTTGCACAATAAGCTTAGAAAAAACATTGCTCAGGTTTAATGGAATTCAAGAGATTGCATAGCAGGGCTACCTTTTTTTAAATTCTCTGGCTGAAAACTAATAAGAAATATTAATATCCTGAAGCTAATCAATCTGGCCAATATATTAGACTCTGGCAGCATTCCCAAAGATACTTCATTTAATGAATAAAGCAGTCAGAGAAACGTTCTGAAGAAAAATAAAATTTGAGAAAAATAGAGAATGTCCCAAAAAACCTTTCCTTGAAGGCAGAAAACAGAAAAGTTACCCAGCCTTTAAAAAGTGCAAGTCAAGAGGCCCAAAGATACCCATATTTAAAGGCAACAGTAACATTTAACAAAATCCTAGTTTCCACATTGTAGGGAATAGAGGTTGCCTCAGCCACCAGAAATAATGATGGTCTCACAAAATGCTTTTCAGTTCACTGAAAAATAGTGCTCCACATGAACATTTATATGGAAGGTTATCGTTCTAACTGTTTATACAAAAATTCTGTATGAATGTTTAACATATTCACATGCACACAGGTAGTCATCTTACAGCCAGCATTACTATTATTAAGCAAGACAGTTATTTAGTGAGTTTTGCCCCTTTTCATGATTTTTCTTACCATTGTTTTTAAATAACAAGGTTGCTAAGTGAATCTAGCCTCTCTTCACCTGGTTTGCTTGCCAGGTCACAACAGGTGATCACATGGCTCCAGCATACCGCAACTGTCATATATACATGCCAGTTGCCAAGCGTCTGAATTTTGATCTCATGCCTGTAGGGCTATTGTAATGGTCATACGTGTGAAAAACAGTCATGTCACTTTTTCAGTGCCATAATAACTTTGAAGGATCACTAAGTGAATGGTTTGTAAGTCAAAGATTATTAATAATGCCTGCAAGCTAAACTGGAGCAATCATGAAGTACTTAACTTCTCAATTTTACTTGAATGTAAGTGGATCAAAACCACATCATCTAATTTGGTATTTATAATACCACATAATATTGAATCTAACCATATATGAATCCCTTTGGTTTTTTTTAAACAAAATTCAGTAGGGAACTCTTGTGGTGAAGGATGGGCCCTTTTTACCTGGCATGGCAAATGTGTCTCTTTGAGGAGTTATGCTCTCTGCCTCCCTTTTTTGGAATGCAGCTGGCTCTGAAGGAAGATGGTACTTTTCTTGGTCTCTCTCTGTTTGATGGAAAGTTAGAGGAACTTCTTGGTTGCTTGACAAACTCTCATTTATTTTTACAGAATAAGGTGGTTCCACCTCTTGACAGATGGGTTCCTCAGCGTATTTCATAGGTTCCTTCTCAACAAGCCTTTCAAACTCCTTCATTTTTAGCTGAGTTTCCAGTTGCAGTTTCTGCAAAATCAAATTACAAAGGCAATATACCAGATGACGATTTTTGTTTTTAACCTGTGGAATAAGGAATGTTAAAAATGTAAGTGTGGCTCTTGTAACAATATGATAGGGCAGCCTTCCCTAATTTGCCATCTTGCAAGTTATATTATCAGATGTTATACTGTTGAACTCTTTTTATAGACATGCTAGGGTCCATTTCCCCCCTCCCCTTTATCTGCTCAATTTTTGTAGGTAATCCTGAAACCTTTTACATACAAATTATTTTCCCAGATCTCTTTATGCTGCGTCACCTGTAAAGTCATGGAATCAATTATTAACCAATCTATCATCCTCCACTTAGAAACAAACAACCTACTCTCTAATAAACAATTTGGTTTTAGGAAAAAACTATCATGTAATCTGCAACTCTTACATTGCAAAAACATATGCACTACACAACTCAATCAGGGCAAAGCAATAGACGCAATCTACATAGACTTCTGTAAAGCCTTTGATTCAGTGGTACACGATAAACTACTCCTAAAACTTAAATCTTATGGTATCTCTAGACCATCGGCATAACTGGTTAGAAGCATTCCTATCAAACAGACAACAAATGGTCAGAATTGGGAGCGTCCTATCAAATTCTGTACCTGTCAACAGTGGTGTCCCCCAAGGCAGTGTTCTAGAACCAACTCTTTTCATACTCTACATAAATGACCTCTCTGATCATATCAAGAGCAACTGTGTTTTCTTCATTGATGATGTAAAGTTATTCAACACTACAGACAATACTGCTACCCTTCAAAAAGACCTTGACTATGTATCGGAATGGTCAAATTGGCAACTTCAAATCTCAACAAATAAATGCTCTGTCCTACATACAGTATTGGCAAAAAAAATCAGAAAATAAAATACAGGCTGAATAGTCAAGACCTTGTTGATGATCCAAACTCTGTCAAGGATCTTGGAATACTCATCTCAAATGACCTAAGTGCTAGAGCCCACTGTAACTACATAGCCAAAAAGGCGTTAAGAGTTGTTAACCTACTCTTATGTAGCTTTTTCTCTAATATTACACTAATAACTAGAGAATACAAAACATTTGCTAGACCAATACTCAAATACAGCTCATCAGTCTGGAACCCACATTACATATCTGATATTAACACAGTTGAGAAAGTCCAGAAATATTTCACAAGAAGAGTTCTCCACTCCTCTACTCATTGAAGAATACCTTATGCCATCAGACTCGAAATTCTAGACCTAGAAAACCTAGAACTATGCCGCCTTCAGTCCGATCTAAGTATAGTATATAAAATCATACATTGCAATGTCCTACCTGTCAATGAATACTTCAGCTTCAACCATAACAACACTAGAGCAAACAATAGATACAAACTCAAAGTTAATCGCACCAAACTTGATTGCAGGAAATACGACTTCAGCAACAGTGATCAGTGTCTGGAATACTCTACCTGACTCTGTGGTTTTTTTCCCCAAATCCTAAAAACTTTAACCTTAGACTGTTTACTAAAAACCTCACCCCTTTCCTAAGAGGTCTGTAGGGGGCGTGCATAAGCGCACCGTGCCTACCATCCCTGTCCTAATGTTTCATATATATATATATATTTGTTTTCGTAGATTTTCACGGATACAGGTATGCAGGTCTTGGCGTGTTCAGGTCTTTTCCCGTGTAAGGTTGAGACTATCTTGGCAATGTTTGGATGAGACCTCACTTGCCATCTTCAGGCTGGTGCTTTCGACTTTGTGCTTGTGCAAGCAAAGTGTGATCTGAGCTCTGTCTCCCTATATATACCGGTGGGGAGGTTGGCTGTGTTGTCATTTCTTGATTGGTTGATGGAGTTGATGTTTGCAGATTGGCTGGCTTTTTCTTAAGAACACGTGTGGCTGAGGTATTGGCTGTATCAGCCTCCTGTATTGTAACAACTTGGGTAATGGGCTGTGTGATGACCTTATGAGTTCTATTGTTTTGACATCCTGGGTCTTGTGCTGTAATCTCCTGGGTCGTAATAACTTGGGTAATGGGCTGTGTGATGACCTTCTGAGTTCTAATCTTGTGACATCCTGGGTCTTGTATTGTAATCTCCTGGGTCGTTGGCTGTGTTGCAACATCCTGAGGTTTGGTGGTGTAGCCTCCTGAGTTCTGTGATGTGATATCCTGAGCAGGTGGCTGTGATGTGACATTCCGGGTTTTGGTTTGGCTCCGAGTTTGAGAACTGGCTCTGTATTCATGGCGTGTGTCAGTTTGCTTGGTTTGGGGGTTGGGGTATGTGGCAGCTGGTGATACAGCCATGGTCTGGTTTCTGGATGGTGGTTGCCTTTCGTCTATGGGGTGGGTTTGGGTTTGAGTCTGGTGAGGGAGATTGGTGGTGGCGTCATGTGTTGTTTTGGGTCCAGTGTTGGTTTTCGTGGCTGGGACTCGTTTGTTGATAAGGGCTAGCTTCCAAATGTCTGGTAGAATTACACACCCTCACTAATGTATTAATTTCCAATGGATTCCAAAGAGACACAATTACCAATCTAATCCTAAAGAAGACACCTCCCAGAAAATGAGACACAGAACAGGACAACTGTGTCGCCCTCCTCCCCTACATCAAAGGCACCACAGATAAAATCAGCAAAATTCTCCACAAACACAATATCCGGACAGCCTTCAGCATTGATCTGCAAACATCAACTCCATCAACCAATCAAGAAATGACAACACAGCCAACCTCCCCACCTGTATATATAGGGAGACAGCAGCTCAGATCACGTTTTGTTTGCACAAGCACAAAGCCGAAAGCATCAGCCTCAATATGGCTAGTGAGATGTCATTGAAACGTTGCCAAGATAGTCTCAATCTTACACGGGAAAAGACCCGAACATTATATATAATTTTTCTTATATATATCCATGTATTCATAACTATGTTTTACTTATACCTATTATCCTCTAAGCAATTGACAAATAAAATAAATAAATAAAAAATTTAAAAAATGGATTCTACTTTCCTGGACATTGAAATTCTATTGTGCTAACAGCAAAAAACAACAACAAAAAACAAATTGATTTACTCCCATTTCCCTCAACATGACAAAACCATAACTAACCCTTTAATAAGACTGAATTATAACCTATGTGTATATATATATATATATATATATATATATATATATATTTAATTTTGCCTTCTTTTGTCTATGAATCTGACTTTTATGTTACTGATGTAAAGTATTTAAAGTAAAGAAATAGTTTATGCTGATAACAATTGTGATAATAATATTCTGATGTATCCTTTTTAACATATTTTATATATGGTTGTCTTCTTTTACTTTTAAGCAGCTTGTTGATTATCTAGTTTTTTTGACCTTTGATGGAAATAAACTTTGAACTTCACTAAACTATCAGTTTTATGCTAGCATGAGAGTTCCTATCTCCAATGATTTCGGCCTAACTGATACATCAGGGCAGAGTGTGTTCCAAATCCCTACTATTAAATATTGCAATTTTGGACGACCAAGGAAATGTGTCTTCTCTATTGCAGCCCCCAATGATTGAAAAAGCATCTCCTCAGAAATATGGATAGTATCCCTTTTCCTTGGAAGACGCTTAAATCTTGCTTCATCCCCAGGCTTGAGGGTAATGTATATTAGTCTACAGGGCTGTTGTGTTTTTATTATTGTAGTTGTTTTTATTCTCAGCTTTCTTGTTTTGTTTATATTTTAACTGATTATGCATGGATTGAATTTTGTAATCTGCCAGGTGTCTAACAAAGTGGATGGTCACAACAAATTTAATGAAAGCAATAAACAATTCAACATATAATATACTGGCTCAAGGTTGACTCAGCCTTCCCTGAGGACCCAGATTGTTGGGGGCAATATGCTGATTCTGCAAATCACTTAGAGAGGGTTGTAAAACATAATGTAAGGGTAAATGCTATTGCTATTGTTAATATGTGAAGGATATGAGTTGGAGAAAACAGCTATAGAGATGGAGACAAAATTAATTAAATTCATCAGAGTTGTATTAAAAACATGTGTACTAAAAAAATTATGAGAACTTTCCAATGAGATAATATGCTGTAGTTATACAAAAGACACCAAACTATCCTAAATTAATATTAAAGAGCTGACTGCAAGTAAACCAGGTCACTGCTGGTGCTATACTGAAAGAGGAATTCCTTATTTTACAAGGACATGTAAAATAGAAAAGAAGTGTGGACTAGTTTAAGAAATGGAAAAGATAAAAAAGGAAATGTAAGTATATTGAGTTTTATGCATCAAAAATAAGTAAACTTGGATGGGCCGGAATGGAGCACCAAAACAGATGTGGACATGGTATTTTTATTCAAAGTGTTGAATACATAGAATTATGGCTCATACCTAAGCTAAAACAACCATTATTTCTTTAATGGAGTATAAATACTGAAAACCAGGAAGAGCTCAGCCACATTTCAGTGCACATCAGAAGTCACACAATACATGGAAATCAGGAAGACATCTAACATCTCTAAATTCTCCTGCCCAACAAACATTCTCCTGCTCTTTTTCATAGCTATGTTTGATGTTCTCCCCTTAATGGGAGATTTCTAAAATCCCCATGTATCAAAGAACTTGTCCCTGATGCACAGGAGCCATTGAAACTACCACAGACATGCTGCTCTTTTATCACTATTATAAACACATTTCCTCCCTGCTGCCACATCCTATGGTCAAAATGAAAGCTTGTTCGTGAACTTTTTCACATCTGACATGAAATCATTCATCACATGTTGCCAATTGCCAAGGATCAGGATCATAGCATGAGTTTCAGTTCAGAAAGATTTATTGCTCAAACCTACATAAAAGAATCTGGTCAACTAACAGCACTAAATTGGTGCTAGAAGGGTCAATGGAATTCAAGGGGGTCTGGATTTGGACCTCTTGTGGCAATGCATGGACTCTAAACTGATGATGCATTTAACTTTACCTTCCAGCTCTATATGCTCTTCTACACATATAATTGAGCTAAATTTTGTCTAGTGGCAATTAAAATTTGCAGAACAATAGTCAGCTGGAGTATAGGCAAACACACTGAAAAATGTCTTTTATTATCTTAAACATGTTTTTTCCGGAGAAAATAAATATCTGTAAAATCTGGATATTGACAAAGAATGAAAGAAAGAAGTTGCCTTCAAATAAGGGATTTGGTTACTAATAGTACTATGGACCTGAAGAAAACCCAAAAAGAACTAGTCTTGGCCAAAAAAACAAATGAGCCAGACATACCTGGAACAAACAGAGCTTCGTCAAAATGATGGAAAGTGTATTATACTATAATGTAAGTATACTAAGTATAGTATAACCATCCCTGAAATGATTCACATGATATTATGACACAAATACAGAGAGGAAGGGAGTTTGCACCACAATGTCACAATGCATCTTTCATATATTCTTCTTTTGCCTCTCACCCTCATCACCTGATTTGCAAGTTCACCTCAATCAGCTGAACATTTGCAAGCAGAAATTCAGGTACTTTGGGAGATATGTTTTATTTTTTTCCACATATATGGAAGCTTTCAAAAATGGACAGAATCTCTGTTTTGAGGATAAATAGGAGAAATGAAGAAAATTGGACAGCTTTGAAATAAGAAATTTATATTTGATATCTGAAAGCCAAAATCAAACATCATTGTTAATTATGTAACTAATGTTAGCTCCAAAAAATTAATTAATTAAGGACAAAACATTAAGGAGTAATTAATTAATAAAAATATTGCATACTTGTGAGAGATCCATCATAGGTAGCTGGCTCTGGAACTCTTCATATGGTTCATAATCCGTCATATACAAAGTCTTGTACATGCTCTGTTTCATTGGTGGCTAAAGTGTGAAAGAGATGGAAAAATATAATATAATCAATGTATTAAGGCTTATGTAATTAGATTGCCTAATAAAACAGTAGAATGGAGAAATACTGTTAATACACTAGTGTTTTTCTAACTAGGTAAGTGGTGGAGTTGATATGTTGTTTACAATTATGTATGTATACAAAAAAAAAACACAATTTAAACTTAAACAAGGCACCTGCATTGTAATATTTAAGTGCAAGATCAATGTAGAATCCAGATTAATGGAATTAAGGTCAGTGATGATTTGAAGTAGAGGTAGAATATAAGAAAATATTCCAAAAAAAACTTAGTTTTCTTAAATATTAAAACAAAGGAAGCTATAATTGCTTCTGCTCAAATACTGTTTAGAAACAAATGATTCTTCTTTTAATGCATTCTATTAATTACTTATATTTTGATCAACCTTTTGTCAACCATATCTGAGAGCACTGGGGGAGGAAGAGAATAAACAAAATCCTTGTTTTAGCTATGAAATTACCGAAATCAAATATCAGCTTCTTAGTAAGTCCCATTGGGTTTATATAAAACTGAGACATTTTCAAACTAGTAATGGGATACAATGCAAATAAGTGTATTGTCATGATGAAATCTAATAGAACTGAATTTGAGATGGGATTTTTTTTTAAATTAAACTAACTTCCTAGCTTTCTGCTGAATAGAAAGTCTAGCCATTTATTTCACCTGAACAGCTACTTTATCTTAAATAGAGTTTATCTTTAATATGCTTTGAGCAAGGTAGGAGATTGGAAAAGGAAAGGAAAGAGAGGAGAGAAAGGGGGAGGGGAGAGGAGGAGTGGAGAGAAGAAGGGAGGAGAGGAGAGGAAAGGAAAGGATTGGATTGGATTTATGGGGGGAAACTTCACACAAATTTATGCCTCACCCTGGAAAGGGAAATTCGCTGCGTGATATCTGTCATGTTGCATTGATTATCTGGCAAAAAAAAAAAAAGATCAACAAATTAACAGATTGTCTCCAGAATGGTTCCAGAGTATCTTACAAACTTTGTACAAGAGAGGTATTTAAAGATAAGTTTTCTTTGATCATGATAAGAAGTTTGGGGCATGTTTTCAACAATTGTATATAATATAGGGAGATACTTCTCTTCATACTATAGATAGAATCCTTCTTGGAGGAAGTTATTTGGATTTTTATACATTTTTAAGCATCAGTGACATGGTTATAAAAATAACACCTTAAATATTGAAATAAGTATTAAGGAAAAAGCTTTCCAAGAGTCATGTCATGCACTATTGGAAATTGCAGGTTACACATTACAGACAGATAGGTAAATCTCTATAAAAAGAAACAAGGCAACAATGAAAATATTACTTTGCATTACTTAAAAACAAAATAGAGAAATAAAAGCAGAATATTAACTTAATTCAAAGCAGATGTAGTCCATGAAATGAAAATAATGTACACTATGATTTAAATGTCTAATGTTGTCATTGGGTAATATACAGCTATAGAATGTTTCATACACACACACACACACACACGTTGTGTGTGTGTATTATGTACATATGTAATACATTTGTTGGGTTGTAGTTGAACATATATCTTGTTGTGTAATTTTAACCATCTATTCCTTTGTATGGTTTCATATCCTGAATAATCACGTCATATAATTATCTTTTAATATAGCCAATTCAGAACCACCCACATCCAGTTATTCTTAAAACATCCAATTCAATTTGCTTAATTTACTCTTTAATACCAGTTTCCTTGTTTCACGTTACATTTTTGTTCCTAATTAAAAATTGGTATTTCTCTTTCAATAAAGCCAGCATTCATTGCTTGGCCTTCTTATAAATTTGCTCTTGTTAGATCATCATCTCCAAATCTACTTCTGTAAATTTAGTATTTTTCAGGTCAAAATGTATCCAACCGTACATATAATGAAATAATTACATGATCAAAGTACTGTGCAATTCTTATCTCATTTATGAGAGTTGGAATGCTAAACTCCTTTTAAATAAAGGATGCAAGGTGGGCATCCTATAGTGCCATTTTTGTTATCCCAAGAATTGGCAGAACCCCAAACTGTCACTTTTTAAATTTGAAAGGTTTAAAGAAGCAAAATAGGTGCTTCTGAATAGATTTTCTAAAATACATTTTACCTATTAAGAATCCTGAAACTCTTACCTCTGGAGGTAGGATAGCATTGGTGCCATCAATGCGTGGAATACCACCCTCAGCACAAGATCAGTGCAGATTTCAAGCTGCCAGATACTGAATATTTCCACTTAAATGTGAATTTTCTGTGATAGGTGTGAATCTGAAGTTGGATCATCATGGGTGTCAATGAACGGGGTGAAAGGAGCTGAACATATTTGAATATATTTGAAGAGTACAAAGGTGGGGAAGGCTTCCCTGAACATATACTGATTATATAATCTTTGCTTCTTTGCCTTTTCATAACAGTAAGTAAAGCAATTTTTCTCTCATTCTTTTCAGAGCATCCCTTCCTTTTTGCATTGTAAATTAGAGTTCAGCCCCTGTTTTCTTACCAACCTTCTAAACAATCTGCAAGGATGATACGATGGATTTACGTCTCTGACCAGATGCACTATAACCCCTTAAAATAGCGGAAAAAAAATAGCGAATGTAAAATTGTTAGAGAAAGCAATCTGTGAATTCCTCATGCAAATGGATCTCTCACAACATCATGTGGAACTGAAATCAGCAGAATTGTAATGTATTGCATGGCTATGTACTTATGCCACCCTAAATAAAGAGCTACTAGGATACCTTTGAGCAGAGGTTGTGACACTGGCTGTTCAGGCATCGTTGCAGTGCTGCTTGAATGGATTCTATTAGGCCTCAAGAGTGAAGCAGGACTGTTTCCAGGGAAGCAGAACTTTTCACCTTTATGACACATTGGAACCTCCACACATTCTGAAGTCTGTTTCCCTTTCCTTGAGGGAAAACTGCACAATGCCTGTTATTTTCTTAAAATTGTAGGACAGATCCTTTTATCAGCATACTGATAAGAAGAGCTTCTTCCTGGGCAAGCATGAATTTCACCCAGCAGAAGCAAAGATGTGGACATTTATTTATGAACTTCCTCAGGGGATAACTGTTCATTGGGATAGCGAGCAGCAGAGGTGCCAGGGACGCGATGGGAGGTTGTGGGAAAGCTGCTTGCTGCCAGCTTCCCACCAGGAAATTCAATGAAGAAGCTGAAAGGAAATATGTCTGAAAAAGATGATTCAGTGGGACACAGGTTGTTCAGTATGTTTTAAAATGTTGAAATTCAGCTGCTCCTGGATAAATGAAAAAATAAATGCAGTTAAATCGTTATAATACTCAAATAATCACTTTTAACATTCTTATAAAATGCAATTCAAGAACCCGAGTGAAAAATAACATTATGTTAAGGAATAATATATGATTTTCTCATTCTAGATTTTATTTCAAAATTTATTTATTTATTAATTCCAACTAGAATACCAGGGACTTCACAATTTACTGTACTATTAAAGGATAAAAATCTGAACATAACTCTTCCCCAATATACCTACAAAAAATATACAGATATACAGATACATATTGATTATATATATATACATATAGATATATTAAATTTCATATACCACCAAAATACAAAAATCAAACTCTCACACTGATGCTAATAGAAATTAAATGAAATCCTTTCTAGCATAGTATAGGAAAGCCAAATCAACAGTTGATTTTTTTTTCTTTCCTAAATATAAAACTCTACTGGCACTAAAGCGATTACAATCTACTTCCTCCTTAATCCAGCTAATACTCACGGGGGAAACCCTCAGGCTTGGGATTTAAGTGTTCATGCAATTAATTAAGAACAAACACCAGTCTTGAACCAAAAACACCCAATAAGGAAACTGATTTCCTTTTTCTTCTCTTCCTGTCTTCGAGAGTACTGCTTAAATTCCTATGCTAACAAAACAGATTTCTTTTTTTAAAAAAATCCCTTGCTTAGCACCAAATCATTCTGAAGACAAAACCATGAATTGAACTCATGTTAAAATTAAGACCATGACTGGATCTGGGTATTGAAATAGCAGTTTTCAAAAGAGAAGCTGTCAGAAGTAAGTGTATGGTAACAGTGAGCAAACACAAACATTTCTGTTCAAACACAAACATTTATTTAAGACCGATTTTCCTATTCTCTGCCTCTATCTTTTCCCTCTGTTATTAGGAAGGTCTTTAAAAAGAGATTCCTGCTTGACCAGGGAGTTAGACAAGAAGACCTCCTTCACACTTCAACTTCAACTTCAAAAGCCAATACAAAAATTTATGCCACCAGATAAAAACTGAATGCACCAATTATCACATTAAACAAGAAGAAAACCTTCTACGCACAATTCCACCTGTGCTTTCTACAATTTTGTAAACAACAAACTAAAAGACTCAAGGTCCATCCCTCCCCTGAAAGGACCTAATGATAAAGTCTGCAACGATGACACTATTAAAGCCAACCTCTTTAATACATTCTTTGGCTCAGTATTTGTAAACAGCAATGGATCATGCCCAGTATTTCCTAGTCGAACTATAGAGAACTACAATGATCTAATACATATTGATTTTACAGAAAACAATGTTGAAAAAGCACTATGCAATCTAAAACCATCTCCATTTATTGGACCGGATGGAATATGTGTATACTTCTTAAAAAAGCTATCAACTGCCATAGCAGAACCTCTAAGCATAATCTTTGAAAAATCTTTCAGGACCAGCTCCTTGCCAAAACTATGGTCACAAGCCACGGTCATCCCCATCTTCAAAAAGGGAGAACCCCAGCCTAGTTGAAAATTACAGACCAATCTCTTTATACTGCATCACCTGTAAAGTCATGGAATCAATTATTAACCAATCCATTATCCTCCACTTAGAAACAAACAACCTACTCTCTAATAAACAATTTGGTTTTAGGAAAAAACTATCATGTAACCTGCAACTCTTACATTGCAAAAACATGGACTACACAACTCGATCAGGGCAAAGCAATAGACACAATCTACATAGACTTCTGTAAAGCCTTTGATTCAGTGGTACACGACAAACTACTCCTAAAACTAAAATCTTACGGTATCTCTGGACACCTTCATAATTGGATAGAAGCATTCCTGTCAAATAGACAACAATGGTCAAAATTGGGAGTGTCCTATCAAATTCTGTACCTGTCAACAATGGTTTTCCCCAAAGCAGTGTTCTAGGATCAACTCTCTTCATATTCTATATAAATGACCTCTGTGATCATATCAAGAGCAACTGATTTCTCTTCGCTGATGATGTAAAGCTATTCAACACCACAGACAATACTGCTACCCTTCAAAAAGACCTTGACTAAGTATCAGAACAGTCAAACAAGTGGCAACTTCAAATCTCAGCAAATAAATGCTCTGTCCTACATATTGGCAAAAAAAAAAATCAGAAAATAAAATACAGGCTGAATAGTCAAGACCTTGTTGATGATCCAAACTCTGTAAAGGATCTTGAAGTACTCATCTCAAATGACCTAAATGCTAGAGCCCACTCTAATTACATAGCCAAAAAGACGTTAAGAGTTATTAACCTAATCTTATGTAGCTTTTTCTCTGGTAATATTACACTAATAACTAGAGCATACAAAACATTTGCTAGACCAATACTCAAATACAGCTCATTAGTCTGGAACCCATATTATGTATCTGATATTAACACAGTTGAGAAAGTCCAGAAATATTTCACAAGAGTTCTCCACTCCTCTACTTGTTGCAGAATACCTTATGCCACCAGACTCGAAATTCTAGACCTAGAAAACCTAGAACTATGCCGCCTTCGGTCCGATCTAAGTATAGTATATAAAATCATACATTGCAATGTCCTACCTGTCAATGAATACTTCAGCTTCAACCATAACAACACAAGAGCAAACAATAGATACAAACTCAAGGTTAATCACACCAAACTTGATTTCAGGAAATACGACTTCAGCAACAGAGTGGTCAATGTCTGGAATATTCTACCTGACTCTGTGGTTTCTTCCCCAAACTCAAAAACTTTAACAGACTACTATTGACCTCCCCCCTTTCCTAAAACGTCTATAGGGGGTGTGAATAAGCGCACCAATGTGCCTACCGTCCCTGTCCTATTGTTTCTTTTTTATTTTTCTTATATATATATATATATACCATGTATTCATAACTATGTTTTACTTATACCTGTTATCTTGTAAGCAATTGACAAATAAAATAAATGAATAAAATAAATACTTCGTTATTCTGTTATTTTGTTAAGTTACTAATTTCAGCCTTTGCATTTAAATGTACCCTGATTATGTCTTTGCAGAGATACAGATCTAGATTTCTGCACTTTTTGTTATAATACTTCTGTTTCTATTTCACAGGAGAAAATGAAAACAATTCTTTGATCATCAGCAGTCAAACACTCAGTTTTACTCATTGAATACAATTACATTTATTCAAAGTGGTTTAAAAATCTTACTGTCATGTTTTTGATAGGTGTTTTGCCATGTGACAAATATTGAAAAAGTAATTTTACATATCAAAACAGGAAAAAAAAATAAGCAGCATCCTTAGTCTGAGTAACAAGACCATACAATGTATGTAATCTATAGCAGCGGTTGTCACCTGGTGGGCCGCAGCCCACTGGTGGCACGTGAGAAAATTTTGGTGGGCTGCAGAGAAATGTCCACCCCAAAGCAATTAATCCAGGCAGTATGAGAACACAAGGCTGCGCCACCCACATGGCCTGCACACCCACTGGCCCCCACCCTTTGGCTGAGCACAAACCTGCAAAAAGCAGTGCAACCCTCACCAGCCATGATGAGGTGATGGTACTGTTGCAGCAAGAGGGGGCTGATGGTACAGGTGGGCTGAAGCAGCGATGGAGATGGCCAGAAGGCACAGGAGTGCCACGCAAATGCAAGTAGTGTGTGGCACTCCGGCACCTTCCAACTCGCCTCTCCTGGTCTGGGCTCTTCATTGATGGCCACGGGCTGTAGGGGAGGCCAGTGGCAGGAAAAGTACTGGCTGGTAATGGTGGGAGGGAGTGGAGGGGATACGTCTGCACTCACCATCCAGTTCAGAAGTCCAGAATGGGGCAGTGTCGGAGGCATCAGTCTTCTCATCCCTCTCGGCGCTGTGCTCTGCTTCTCCACACACCACGGCCCCAGCCATCGCTGCCTGGGGAAAGCACAGGAAAAATGAGCAGAAACATAGCTCTCACTGGGGCGAAAGAGTGGAGATTGAAGAAGATGCAAGCAAAAGAAGACGGAAGCTGCCTCCTTTGAAAAGCACCGCTTTCTGTTGCCTGTGCCTTCTGATCTCCGTTCTTTCACTCCAGCGAGCGCTATGTTTCTGCTCGCTTTCTTTTCCTGTGCCTTCCTCAGGCAGTGATGGATGAGGCCATGTGGGGGGCAGCAGAGATGTCTGAGCTGCTCTCCCTCCTCAGCAAGCCAGGCCTGGAGGAACATGAAGAATTGTGGGTGAGCCCGGAGAAATGTGTGTTGGAAACACATTTCCAGCTCTCTCTCCTCTGTCCTGAAGTAGGATTGAATGGGGGGAAGGGAACAGAGGGAAGGGTAGGAGGGAAGGAGAAGCTTGGCTGGCTTTCCTTTGACATGGGGTGGGGTGGGAGGAGACCAAATGCCAAGACCAAAAGAGTGCTGAGGAAGACGGGCTCCTAATAACCAGCCTATTTGTGCAGGTGAGAGCTTTTCTGGGCTCGACACCCCCCCTTTGGCCTCCATATAGGGAGAGACCCTTCTCTTCTTGGAAGTGGCCAGAGAACCCTGGAGGTTAGCCTGGGGGTGGAGTCTTCTTATGTGGAGGCTGAAGGGGGGCTGTTGCCTGATTATTAGGAGCCCGTCTTCCTCGGCGCTTCCAGCCCGGCCCTCCTTCCCTCCCCCAACTCCAGACAGCCACACCTGGCAAAGGAAGAAAGGTTTCCTCTGATTTGGGGGGATATGAAATGACAGGAGACCAGATTGTGGGGGGCTCTGCTTTCCTTCCATTTGAAGGGGAGCCAGTTCCTCCCCATCCAGATCTTATCAGCCTTCAGGCCCCTCTTTCTTCCCAAAGGATGAGAAAGGCACCTTCTTTCCCTTTGCTCTGCCCCACAATTATGATTAAGTATTTATGATTTTGTTATAATCATAATTATAATTATATATATGTATGTATATATAGATATGTATATATAATATTAAATTTATATTTAATATAAAAATTAAATATTTTATATTAAATATATCATCTTTTTTAAAAAAATTGTATTAGTGGTTCTTGGGATTTAAAAGTATGAGTTTGGTGGTCCCTAAAGTCCAAAAGGTTGGTGACCCCTGATCTATAGAATATTTCTATTTGTTTCCTTATAACATATAAGCAGGATCATCTACAAAGAGAGAATCTGTGACAGCTTCCACTCTTCACACATATGAATGCAGATAAATTTCCCCACCACCACCAAAGTGGTATCTTGACAGACTAGAACAGGGGTCACCAGCCTTTTGACCTCAGGGACCACCAAACTCATAATTTTAAATCCCAGGGACCACTAACCGGTTCTATGGGCGAGGCCTAATTTGCAGGTGTGGCTTGGTGACTGGCTAGGCATGGCGTGTATGTAAATATTATAAATATTTATATAAATATTGAATTTTTTATTTTAAAAAAGAGAAACTTTTACCCAAAATCAGACAAAGCAGGCAGGCAGATTGAGTTGCTCACAGAATCATCCAGTGATCTATCTATCTGCCATCGGCTAGCCCAGTCTCTCAGATTTACTTGCTATGAGTCTGCACTGAATAATTGTACTGACTCCATTAAACATCTAGGCATCCTTATACTACAGGGCATAACTCAGCTCATAACTTAGCAAAATATAATATAAATTCAATATATAGTGAGGTTTCTCGCTATAAACTTTACCTTTTGGGAAAAGAGGAATGATCTCAAAATGAATATTATTCAAATATAAATTCTGAGAGGAATTCCAGTTTATATATCTGACAAATAGTTTCAGAAAATGAATTGTTATAAAATTTCTATGGGGTTCTTCTATACTGACAATATCTTTATAGAAAATGTATTACCAATTAATGAGGAAGGATTTGCTTTCTAAATCAGGGGCTGTAATACCATGCTTACATATTGTCAAGTATTAAATACTGGTATTTAACAATTGGTGATAATTTTCCAATTTGAACATCAATTAATTAATTAAATCATGCAAGCAAGCAAGCACCATGGATCCGTAATATAGATATAGTACAGGATCTAACTATACTATAACTCTAAAATCTCTGGAAATAATTATATCAGTTAGAAAATCAAGGGATGTAATGTCTAATAACAAAAGATGTGATCCTTTTCCCATGCTAAATTGATTTTATAGACCAACTTTAAAAATTGGGGAAAAGATGATGTTATGGAAATATTGGATGGAAGCAGGGATATTTACTTTAAATTAAGCGAGTGTTTACCATATTCTGTGTTATGAGACAAATCTACCAGATGGCAACATGTACAAACAACATTGTCTGGATCAGCAGCATTTTGAGCTTCTGAGATATTGGAAACTTTTATATCCTTTAAAACTAAAAAAAAAACCCTATTATTAATTTCTATATATACTTATTATCAAAAAATCAGATTGATATACAGATAATAAGAAATGAGTGGAATAAAGAATTAGATATTCCTAATTGCCTAAGCAATGAAGAGTATTTTAACTTCAATATCAACAGTGTCAATGGACCTTAAATTAATTAATTTAATTTAAACTAAACTATGATCCATTACATCTACACAGAAGAGGATTGTTTATTGCAGCATTTGGTTGGAGATGTAAAAAGGACAATGCTTCCTTTTAAATATATGGCATTATAAAAACACATGCTTTATATGTTTTGTCTATAGTTTTGGGAGAAACTAGTGAACTATATAAATGTGATTACGCTATGTAACAAAAGCTAAAGCTTATTTTTATGTTTATATATCATTTATTTTACTGTATAAGTAACTCTGAGCACTTACTATACTTTGTTACTTTGTAACAATGCTCGAACAGATTTAGCATCTGGTGAGGACAGTCAAGTTAATGTCTTCACTCTTAAATTGCTTATCACAGGAAACAGGATTTCAGAGATAGAATGCCCCTTATACTGATTTGGGGCCAGCAGGATGCAAATTAAGTTCCTTAGTTAGGTTTATTCCTTCCTTCCTCCTATACTCTGATCTTAAGGAAACTCAGGAAGAATTGTCTGTCCATCCATCCATCCATCCATCCATCCATCCATCCATCCATCCCCCTCCTTCCCTCCCTCCTAGGTTATACAGATAGATAGTATTCCAAGCTATAAGAGACCACATTTGGCTCCAAGCCATTCTGTAACTTGGTATTTTATTGATGGTATCAATTGCTAAGCTCTACTTTGTAATGAGATACTGATGGCAATGGCCACTGGCTCAAGCAAAATCACATTCCCCATGTATAAATTGGGAATGGAAAGGAATTGTTGATCAACAAGGCATGCAAACAATGATGCCATGGAAAGAACAATGTAGGCAAATGTATTGCTTTTTTAATGAATTAAAGTGAATTATGTCTGCAGCTTTTCGTTTCATACTATTATGTGGTGATTATATATTTATTTATCCACATTTCATTATGAGGATTCATGCTGAATAACAAACATGAATAAAAAACAGAACAAATTCTTTCATCAAATGTTAATAAATGTCAAATCACTTCACTAGGTGGCCTAATATATTAATCAGAGCATAAGCATGTATATCATGCTTTCATTTGTGGCTTTCATTAAATGTATCACTTATTACTGCTTGCAGATCTAATATAAGTTTATATTTAAATCAAATATAAATGCCTTATAAAGTATAATATGCAGAACTGCCATTATTAGAATGTCTTTTCTCATCATTCTGTCACAGGAGATAGTCTTTTTAAAAGGTTTCCTGTCACTCAGCCTAAAGTAAACATACCTCTGTGAAGTAATGCTTCTTTGTATCAAGTGTCCATGGCTTTAATTTTCGGAAGACTTGATACATCCATTCTAGCATGGTTAACTTTTGGGTTGAGAAAAGTAAAGTTTTCAAATAAAACACAAAAGTCAGAGTGTCTTTTAAATTGTGGCCTTTAATTCCCTTTGTTTTTCTCCCCTTCTTTTCTCCACAGAGCATCTTGAAATGTTTGTTTTTAATTTTGTTAGCTACTTTGGCTAACAAAAGTGAGCAAAAACATTAAGAGAGATCGATTTTTTAAAATCTGAAAATTCCAAAATTCTAAGGAAAAGCTTATATTGCACCATCATTTCTAGAAAAGCTTAATATAAAAACACAAAGCAGAACCAAAAGGATAGATGGAGAGAAGAAATGTATGTTAGTGTTATGTGGCTGGAGGCTTAAGTGCTTTTGTCAGCTAGTACAAAGAAAACAAAACAGAAGTGTTGCAGCTTCTCAAATGAAATACCAAAAGAATGAGACTACAGAGACTTTATAGACTCAAATCCAGGAAGCCCCCACTGGCACTTGTACTGCCTAGCAACTTTAACATTGATTCCCAATAGAAAGCCACATGGGTTGCTGAACGCTCAGACATAGGAAGCCATATAAATGACCCCACAAAAAAGGTGCCAGGCTTTGAATGATCATGCCAACAATGGACAATCCTGAATAGGATTTGCAGGTTAGATGGCCTAGAGACATTGATATTTGAACATAGGTCTTTTTAACATTTATATTTTATTGGATTCCGCTAATGTAGGTGAAATGTTAATATATATTGCTAATCCATATATGATATGCAATACACTAAACAAAGGAATGAGTGAGTGAGTGAGTGAGTGAGTGAGCAGAGACTCTTAGTGACTTATTTTAAAACTATATCCATGTATTTTGATAGACTCTCTATTTTCTGCTGTTATATATCCTCAATTCAGTTCCAAGTTAAAAAAAAAAACATACACAGTTCAATTATTCTGAGTTCTTGTGGATTTGTTTCTCTGTTGCTCAGCTAATCTAGCCATATAATTGTGCTTTCCCAAGTTGGACAGAAAAAAGACATTGGTTCAAATTTTCAAAAAGTAATGCCCTAACTTGACTAACTCCAGTTTTTGAGACCTGTGAAGCATTTCCAACTGATGGCTTCCCAGCCTCTGCTTGTACACCATCAATGAACAAATGATGAATGAGGATGGGAATCCAGTATCTCCTCAGAAACGGTATTTAGAAACCTTTTTACTAACACTCAGCTGAACTCTTCTCTTCCTATAGTGGAAGGTCATTATTCCTTGTCCTGCCCTCTGGGATGAGACAAAACAAGTTATCATCTTCTTTTGTATGATATCTCTTCAGTTAGTTAAAGAGCATTATCAAATATCCCTTTGTTCATCTTTTGTTTTTCAAGACTGAACATATTCTAATCTGTTCTCAGAAGGCTATTTTTTGCGTATTCTTTATTCTCATAGTCATTCATATTCCAGTTTCTCTAACTCCTTCTTAAGGCATGGTACAGAATTTGATATAATATTACTAATATAAATCAAAGTAAGACTTGCTATGATCTGGAAATAGTAGCTGTATTGATGCTGAAAATTGCATTTGCCTATTAATAGTCAAATTACACTGATGACTCAAAATTAATATATGATCAAATATAACTGCAAGATAATTTTGTACATCCTGTTAACTATGCCAAATATCCATATTCATTAGTGGGTCTAGACTATCAAGAAGATTTTAACCAAGGCTCAAATCATGGAATTTGTATATATACCCTCAAGAAGAAATTTAACAGTGAATCTAACAAACGTAATTCTTCATGGTACTTCTGGCATCTATTTTTATTTATTTTATTTGTCAATTGCTTACAAGATAACAGGTATAAGTATAACATAATTATGAATACATGGATACATATAAGAAAAATAAAATATAAAAGAAACAATAGGACAGGGACAGTAGGCACGTTGATGCGCATATGCACGCCCCCTACAGACCTCTTAGGAAAGGGGTGAGGTCAATAGTAGACAATCTAAGGTTACAGTTTTGGGGGTTTGGGGAAGAAACCACAGAGTCAGGTAGAATATTCCAAACATTGACCACTCTGTTGCTGAAGTTGTATTTCCTGCAATCAAGTTTGGTGCGATTAACCTTGAGTTTGTATCTATTGTTTGCTCTTGTGTTGTTATGGTTGAAGCTGAAGTATTCATTGACAGGTAGGACATTGCAATGTATGATTTTATATACTATACTTAGATCGGACCGAAGGCGGTGTAGTTCAAGGTTTTCTAGGTCTAGAATTTCGAGTCTGGTGGCATAAGGTATTCTGCAACGAGTAGAGGAGTGAAGAACTCTTCTTGTAAAATATTTCTGGACTTTCTCAACTGTGTTAATATCAGATACGTAATGAGAATACAGACTGATGAGCTGTACTCGAGTATTAGTCTAGCAAATGTTTTGTATGCTCTAGTTATTAGTGTAATATTACCAGAGAAAAAGCTACGTAAGATTAGATTAACAACTCTTAGCGCCTTTTTGTCTATGTAGTTACAGTGGGCTCTAGCATTTAGGTCATTTGAGATGAGTACTCCAAAATCCTTTACAGAGTTGGGTCATCAACAAGGTCTTGATTATTCAGCCTATATTTTATTTTCTGATTTTTTTTGCCAATATATAGGACAGAGCATTTATTTGTTGAGTTATGAAGTTGCCATTTGTTTGACCATTCTGATACATAGTCGAGGTCTTTTTGAAGGGTAGCAGTATTTTCTGTGGTGTTGAATAGCTTTACATCATCCGCGAAGAGAACGCAATTGCTCTTGATATGATCACAGAGGTCATTTATGTAGAGTATGAAAAGAGTTGGTTCTAGAACACTGCCTTGGGGGACATCACTGTTGACAGGTATAGAATTGGATAGGTCTCTCCCAATTTTGACATTTGTTGTCTGTCTGACAGGAATGCTTCTATCCAGTTATGAAGGTGTCCAGAGATACCGTAAGATTTTAGTTTTAGGAGTAGTTTGTCGTGTACCACTGAATCAAAGGCTTTGCATAAGTCTATGTAGATTGCATCTATTGCTTTGCCCTGATCGAGTTGTGTAGTCCATATGTTTTTGCAATGTAAGAGTTGCAGATTACATGATAGTTTTTTCCTAAAACCAAATTGTTTATTAGAGAGTAGGTTGTTTGTTTCTAAGTGGAGGATGATGGATTGGTTGATAATTGATTCCATGACTTTACAGGTGATGCAGCATCTGTAATTGGTCTGTAATTTTCAACTAGGCTAGGGTCTCCCTTTTTGAAGATGGAAATGACCATGGCTTGTGACCATAGTTTTGGCAAGGAGCTGGTCCTGAAAGGTTTTTCAAAGATTATGCTTAGAGGTCCTGCTATGGCAGTGGATAGCTTTTTTAAGAAGTAGGCACATATTCCATCCGGTCCAATAGATAGAGATGGTTTTAGATTGCGTAGTGCTTTTTCAACATTGTCTTCTGTAAAATTGATATGTATTAGATCATTGTAGTTGTCTGTGGTTTGACTAGGAAATACTGGGCATGATCTGCTAATTTTATATGCATTAGAAAATATTACATCACAATATAGGTTTAAAGGTTTTGGTAAAGGGTCTAGGGGTTTCATGGCTCCCTAAACAGGTCTTCATCTAAGTAGTAGAGGAGAAGCAAGAACTAGATGCATGCCTGCAAGATCTTGATACTTAAGAGCCAAGGCTTTACTTAAGAGAAATAGCTTCTTAGATCCTGATTCTGCAGTTCTGCACCATTTAAGAATGACATAGTAATATACATTTCATGTCCACAGGAGAATTACATTGAAAACTTGGCCAAAGCAGAAAGAAAGACCTTCCACTAGAAACTGGAATCTCTCAACTAGCCATGCCAGCAATTTTGGAATCTTTCTAAAATTATAAACAAGCAAACAGGTGTGAAACCACTGGATTATCTTACTAAGTAGTTCATGTAAAAATTTAAATCATTGGGCCAGTGGAACTACAATGCATTCAGAAAGTATTCAGACTCCCTTCACTTTTGTCAATTTTGTTATGCTGTAGCATGATCCTACAATTATTGAAATTCATTTTTTTTCTCATTAATCTATACTCAGTACTCTATAATGATAAAGTGAAAACAGAATTTTAGAAATGTCTGTAAAGTTAGTAAAAAGGAAAAAAATTGAAATATCACATTGGGAAAAGTATTCAGACCCTTCACTCGGTACTTTGTTGAAGTACCTTTGGCAGTAACCATTGGTGGATAGCCATTTTCATGTTCCAAATAGGATGTCCAATAGGATTCAAGTCAGGGCTCTGTCTGAGCCACTTTAGGACATTCACAGAGTTGTCCCTGAGCCAGTCCTATGTTGTCTTGGTTGTGTGCTTAGGATCGTTGTAATATTGGAAAGTGAACCTTCGGCCCAGTCTGAGATCCTGAGTGCTGTGGAACATGTTTTCATTAATATCCCTGTACCTTGCTCCATTCAGCTTTTACTCAACCCTGAGCAGTCTCCCAGTTCCTGCTGGTGACAAACGCCCCCACAGAATGATGCTGCCACCACCATGCTTCACTGTTGGGATGATATTGGGCAAGTGATGAGCGGTGCCTATTTTCCTCGAGACATAACATTTAGAATTGAGGCCAAATAGTTCAATGTTTATTTAATCGGACCAGAGAATCTTGTTCCTCACAATCTGAGAATCCTTCAGGTACTTTTTTGCATAATCCAAACAGTCTTTCATGTGTTTGTGAATGAGGAGAGGTTTTCGTCCAGCCACTCTGTCATAAAGCCCAGATTGGTGAAGGACTTCAGTGATGGTTGTCCTTCTGGAACTCTGTCCCATCTCCACACAAGCTTTCTGGAGCTCAGCCAGAGTGAAAAAACCCAATGGTTTTTGGTCACCTCTCTTAGTAAAGTCCTTCTCCCCTGATTGCTTAGTTTGACCAGGTGACCAGCTTTTTGAAGAGTCTGGGTTGTGCGATTCTTCCATTTGAGAATTATGGGGGCCTTTCCAAATCATGTCCAATCAATTTAATTTACCACAGGTTGATTCTAATCAAGGTATAAAAACATGTCAGCAATGATAAAGAGAAATAGGAGGCAACTGAGCTAAATTTCAAGTGTTGTTGCAAAGGGTCTGAATAGTTATGCCAATGTGATATTTTTTTCTTTTTAATAATTTAGAGATATTCCTAAAATTCTGTTTTTACTTTGTCATTATGAAGTATTGAGTGAAGATTAATGAGAAAAAATAAATTTCAACAACTGCAGAACCAGGCAGTAGCATAACAAAATTGTCAAAAGTGAAAGAGATCTAAGTACTTTCTGAATGCATTGTATATAGCATAAATGACAGCTTTTAAATAAAACTTCTTCAATGCCAGCTTCCAGATAGCATCAAAAACACCAAATCACAGAGTTGTGACCAAATCACAGAGTTGTCATTCTGAACTAAGGCCAATTTTATTTACTACATTTATATCCTATGCTTTCTGTAGAAACTCAAAGTGATCTATATTATATTTGCCTCCCCATTGTCATCACATATGTAAGACACAAAAATAATACAGGTAATTCTTGACCATTTAGTGACCATTTGAAACTACAATGACACTGAGAAAAGTGACTTATGACCATTTTTCACACTCCACAGTCATTTAATCAAAATTCAGACATTTGGCAACTGACTCATATTTATGACATGTGCACTGTCACAGGCATGCGATCATCTTTTGCAATCTTCTGACAAGCAAAATCAATGAAGAAGCCAGATTAATTTAACCATGTTACTAACTTAAAAACTGTAATGATTCATTTAACAATTGTAGCAAGAAAGGTTGTAAAATGATAGAAAAGTCACTTAACAATTGTTTCACTTAGCAAGATAAATTTTGGGTTCAGTTTTGGTTGTAAGTCAAGCACTTGGTTGTAAGTCAATTAATGTTACTTAGTTAATTGAATTATGGAGTTGGGATTTGTGAACTTGTGACCAATAATAATAATGATTATAAATTATTATTATTTATTATATATTCTTTGGGCTTCAGTAAATGAACTTCATCTTTTCAAATAAGATCAGAAGTTCTTTTGATTAAATTGACTGAATGGCAAGAGTAGTGGCTCTGATGTTGAGGTAAAAACAACACACGTTAGCTTGAAATGTTTGAACAAATTTGCTAGGCTTTCTTAGGCAAATGGCATTTCAAGTGCTGGCATTTCTCGCAGTTTGTCAATTCTAGAGTTTAATTTCTAGAAATCTGTTACTTTTTAAACTAGTATAGTGTGTAAAGCAAACATAAATTAATTTCAGAATAGCAAATTTTGCATCACCTTTTCAAATAAGGTCAGATAAAAAAAATGATATGCCATGCTAGTCTAGCAAAAAGAAGTTCAAAGAAATTACCATGTTTTCAGAGAGAAGTGCTGTGATTTGCTGAGTTTTATTTGTTGTGTGAGCAAGAAAAGATATCATGGAGGAAGTCAGAAACCCTTCTCTAGTTACCCTACACAGTGATAGGGGTTTCTGAAAGGATTATAGGCCAAGAACCTTTCTAAGTACTGGGATGTTGTTACAGTTAAATCAAAGGTAACTTGCAAAAAAAAAAAACCCACCTGTCAACAGGTAAGGAAAAGAACAGGCCAAATAAGGAGTTATGCATCAGGTATTAGATACAAGTTATTACAGCTGAAAGGTTTAGGTAAAAAAAGAAACCTAATCTTATTGATTTCTTTAGAGTTTTGGTGGGATAGTTGCTGAATCATTTAGGAGAAGAACTGGACACACTGGCTGATAGATTGATATGGTTGAAATGATAGCAGAAAGATAAGGAACTGTGGGTGTCTTTTTTATGAATAACACTCACAATAATCAAACAACAACATCTTACAAGGAACAGAATTTCTGTTGGCTAAGCTAGGTGGTTTATAATAACATTTGATTTAACACTATTTTTGCCATGGTTGTTAAAACTAATCACTGCAATTGTTAAGTAAATCATGCAGGCATTAAGTGAATCTGGCTTCTCCCATTGACTTTGCTTATCAGTAGCCAACTGGGAAGGTTGCAAATGAGAATCACATGACTCCAAGATACTGCAATCATCATAAACATACAATGGTTACCTGTATTTGGGTGATGTGACCATGAGGATGCTGCAACAATCATAAGTCAGTTTTTTAAATATCATTGTTAATTTGTAACTGCTGCTAAAGGAATTATTATAAGTTGAGCACTGTGTATTTATTTATTTATTTATTTATTTATTTATTTATTTATTTATTTATTTATTTATTTATTTATCCCAAAAAAGGGACTTGGGGCGGTGTACAGCCAACTAAAACAGAAACAGTATATACAATTAAAAACAAATTAAAACAATTAAATTGGAGGCCGAATATACAATTAGCGAATATAAAACTAATAAAAAATTTAAAATACCAAATTTTAAAAACCCCAAAAATCGTTACTGGGCCAGGCCAGCCTGTTGAAAAAATAGGGTCTTTACTGCGCGCCGGAAGGTCTGAATGTTGATAATGGCCCGTATTTCTGGGGGCAAATCGTTCCAAAGGGAGGGAGCCCCCGCAGAGAAGGCCCGCACCCTCGGAGCCGCCAACCGGCAACGACCAGGCGGCGGAACCCCAAGGAGGCCAACCCTGTGGGAGCGCACTGGGCAGCGGGAGGCTGTTGATGGCAGCAGGTGGTCCCGTAAGAACCCAGTATGTGCATGAGACCACACCCAAATTATTTATTTAGTACTTGCATCACTTTAGAAAATTGGGTGTTGAGTTCACTTCTGGGAAATTCATATGAGGAGCGTTTTTAAATATAACATTTGTTTTATCACATGCTCTTTTTTGAACCATCAACCATTTGCAATTTTGAACCATGAACCATTTGCAATTACCTTTCAGTCTTCAATGTTAAAAGAATAGCTCCCAAACTTTAGCATTTGAACTATAACTCCTCTCCTGTGTTATCTCCATTAGTCACCAGCGGTTTGTTGGAAACTATGACCACTTAGAAACATGGTTTCTTAGAAACTATGGCCACTCCATTCAAATGTGAATGTGAATGTGAGTGGAATGGAATAGAATTCTTTATTGGCCAAGTGTGATTGAACACACAATGTCTTCGGTGCATAAGCTCTCAGTGTACATAAAAGATATAAGTGATAAATGATGATCATAGCCATCATAAATAATTCATCTGTGTGATTGGTCAGATGCTCTAAAATTACT
The DNA here is from genome assembly GCA_023653725.1 of Bungarus multicinctus. Classification (NCBI taxonomy): domain Eukaryota; kingdom Metazoa; phylum Chordata; class Lepidosauria; order Squamata; family Elapidae; genus Bungarus; species Bungarus multicinctus. Next base: position 42,060,945 of record CM042840.1, read on the forward strand.
ATTTATTTATTTATTATTTATTTATTATTTCAATTTGTATACCGCCCCCTCTCCCAAAAAGGGACTCGGAGCGGTGAACAGCCACAATAAAAACATACAATCAGAAAAGTTAAAAAAGAGTTTAAAAATTAATTAAATAGATTGCTAAGACCAATAAAACCCGTAAAAAATTAAAATCAAATTAAAAACCCGACTCATAACGTTACGCCAGACCGGCTTGTTGGAAAAGGTGGGTCTTAAGTGCTCGTCGGAAGGCCCGTAGGTCAGTAATGGCTCGCATCTCCACCGATAGCTCATTCCAAAGGGAGGGCGCTCCCATAGAGAAGGCCCGCACTGTCGGGGCCAACTGACATCGGCCAGCTTACGGCACCCCGAAGAGGCCAACCCTGTGGGAGCGCACCGGCCGGCGGGAGGCCGATGGTGGCAGCAGGCAGTCCCGCAAGTACCTGGGTCCCAAGCCATGGAGTGCTTGATAATTACTAAGATATTACTAAGATAATACATTTGTGACAATTTATTAAATAATGTACTATATAAAAATAGTAAATATTATTACAATGGTTAATGTTGGATCCTTATTTTTTTTTAAAAAAAACTGAAACTTCTGTATCACTTGTATCATGATTGGCAAATATAGAAAGGAGAACCCAGTTGAGCCCACTATATCTAATCTCAAGATTGTATATATTTAAAATATTTAACTCATTTGATATCTAATACTAAACTGATATTAACATTATGGATTATAATTAAATTACAAATAAAATTATTTAATGAAAGGTTTAATTGTTTAATGAAAGGTCCTTGTAGTTTTTACCAAGAACTGAAGCAACCAATTTCAATAAATTTGGATCAGCCTGCATATATGTTGTGTTTATTTGAACATCCCTGCTTTATTTTATAAAATACATACAATTTAAGATGTTTTAAAAACAATATTGCTAAGTATAAAACATAAAAAACTGCAGGGAAAACTTGAATTTACAAATATGTTATTAATATCAATGAGCCTATTTACATATTCCTGTTCCTTATCCAATTTTGTTACTGCAAATGTTTAGAAATAGAGATCCATTACCAGGACCAATATATTCAAGGTTGAACTGATCAGGTAGATTTGTGCAAAGCAGCACAAGGCTAGGAGGCACCCGGAAGCTATTATTCCCTGAGCAGTTTTGTGTGGCAAGCATGTCATATGTAAACAGACCGTGATTTAACACACCATATATAATATCCTCGTTCGCTCTGCAGATGCTCGCGTGCACACAATACTGATTTCGAATTTTGAAAGGCGCTGTTCATTTCTACTCCGGTCTCCTCCTTGCCCCTCTTGCAATGCCCGAAAAATACCTCCAGGCGGCTCAACATGAATGACGAAAAGGAAACCGGCGCGGAGCCCGTTTGCTGAAGCTGAGCAAGGGAAATGAGCGCGGCCAGGGTTTTGCTCAGCTAGCAAAGATCCTGCACCAGAGCAACGGGCGGCCTCGGACAATGTCCACCAGAGACCCTCTCGGAGGCTGCCGCTGCAAAGAAAGCGGCTCCTTACTTTAGAACAACGCTTTAAAACATCCTTTGTTGACTTTGGATCCACCCGTCTTTCTCAAGGCAGGTATTTTGTCTACGTGAGAATTCTTTTTTTTTTTTAATTTACCTAGCCAAAGAGGACGTATTCAAAGGAAAATACTCAAACGAGGATGGTGGCAATTTGCAAGTTGTAAACCTTGTCAATAAAAGCGGCGAGGGAGTACGGCACGTGGATTCTTCCCGCCTGTGCTCCGTTGATTCCGGCCAGCGTCCGCGCTTTGCTTCCTTCTGTTGGGAAAATATTCAAACTTCCCTTTATCATTCAGAACATCCACTAATTTTCCATTTTTAACTGGAAATCAGTAGATTATTTAAATAGAAATAATTTTTTCGTGTAGCCATCCATATTTATACAGTAAAAAGACTTTCAGCTGTTCAAATGAAAGTCCTTTCACGTCGGAGAAATAATATATTCCTAATACAGCAATGAAGTATGCATATTCCCCTTAAGGTATGATTTCTTTCTGAGTATGTAAAGAAGTACGTTTCAATTCGATATTCATAAGATTTTCCAGGTGGCTTAGAAAAAAACGTGTTCTGCCATTTTTTTTTTTTTTTTGCGAGCATTACAGCACTCCCACATACAGAAAAAGAGGGTGGGCATGAAAGAAAGGCCATTTCACAATCTAACTTTCCCCCAAAGTGACTGGTTCTCCAACAATCAGGAAAAACAGTGGCAGGGCTAAAATGGTTTTATTCGAAAGACTTTCAAGACTTTACATTTTTAACCAATGTAATGGTATGATTTTTTTTTAGTGGATTGTATGTTTTATATCTATGCCAAAAATGATAGAAGTAGAAATTTCACTTTAGCCATAAAATGTGTTTCCAAATCAATGCATAAGCTGATTGTTATCACTTCTTGTAAATAAGTTCCACTACAATTTATTGACAAGTAATGAGGTATGAAAAGGCTTCTAATAATGTCCAGCAGCAATGCTAATCTGTACAGCAAAAGCAACAATATAAAACTGAAATGCTGAAACTAAGATATTTTTTATACAGTAAACACTTTAACAAAGATTCCAGAATGACTATGTCCTTAATGGTTCTTAAACATTTAGCAAGTAAGATTGCTTACATTCTAAATTAATCTAACCTAAACATTTTTGTTTGATTCAGCACAATCAAGATTTTTTTTAAAAAATCACATCTTTTGATTACAATTTATCACTCAGAGTAATTGAAGATAAGGAGAACCAATAAAATATAGATGTATATGTGTGTATTCTAATGATTCAGTCAAGGAAATATTATGATATAAAAGTGATATACATTATATTTTTGTAGGTTTGGTCATTATAAGATTTCATTGTATTATTTTTTGTTTAGTGAAAAGTGGAATATTTTATTACTTTAGAAGAAATGTTACTATAGACATCAGAGTTGTTTCCTTTTGTATACATGTGTCCAGATATCAGCATTATATGTAATTTATTTCATATGTTAGCGGCAAGACTTTGAAGGAAGTTCATTACTGAAGGGTGAATCTTGGCAATCAGGGACAACAAGTAAGTAGTATGTACAATGATGTAATAGCAGTTCTGGTTGTTAAAATAATTATTTTCAATCATAGCATGAACATCAAACTGTAAAATCCCTCTCAAAAACTTGTAGTTGATTTTGAACTTTCTCAGTTTTTTTAAAAAAGGGGGAAATAGGAATGCTCTTTTGAAACAAGATGAAGAATAACAGGAAGGGAAAGATGAGATTGCTTTATCTTTTGCCAAAATAATTCTCGTTTCACCTTATGTTCTGAGCCCATTCTTCTAAAAGATACACTTTTCAATCATTCCAGCACAAAACTGAATATATACATTCGTTAAACCATATTGGCCAAACTGAATAGCTCACCAGTGTCTCTTGATTCACTCCTTCATCGGTTTAAGCAAGAGAGACCAGAAGTTTTTCTCCAAAATAAATAAGAATAACTAAAAATTACTTTTTTTCTCTCCTCCAGAAGTTTTGCAATTTATCAGCAGACAACTCGTTAATTGTGCAATCCTGCTATTTCTTGGAAGTCCTTTTTAACTCAGTCAGGGCTCACTGTCGATGAAACGCACAGCCTAACGTTTCAAAGGTGTCTCTGAGGTGGGATTCTCCCAATCCCCACTTCAGAAAGTAAACCCACAGAAAGAAAGAAAGGGCGGAGTTGTATCTTGCGTGCGCTTCTTTGGCCTTGGTCTCTTCAACTTCCAGGCAATGAGACAAAAAGGAGGGGCGGACGACGGGGGGGTATACTTCGGTCGGACGTTGCCAAATCTTGCAATCGACCCCCGATCGGCTATTTGAAGAGCCACTCCTCTTCCCCCTCCTAGGTTGAGCCAGCCGAGAGCCAAGGCAGGAAAGCTGGGCAGTGCTGCTCGGCGCAAGAAGGGGGAAGAGGGCGGGAGAAGGGCTCCCGGGAAAACAAAATTCTGGGCGGGGATTGGACACCTGAGCGCACCTTTCTATTCCTCAGATTTCTCGCCGACTGGGCAATGAGCGCCAGCGATCCTCCGCCAACAGCGCAGTCCGCTTCCCGTTCGTCTCCGACGGCTGCCGGTAGCCCTTTGGCTCCGTGGTCTCGCAGCGGCCGCGAGGAGACTGCCATGGCCGTCTACTGCAGCGAAGCCTTTAGCGTTTACCCGCAGACAGCCACCGCCACTGCGGGCCCCTCGGGGCAGAGGTCTTCCGCCGCGACCTACGCGCTTGGCGACTATGGGACACCGGCGGGAGCTGCCGGGTACCTGTGGGGCATCAGTAGCGCTGGGCCCTACGTGCAAAGTACCGGCGGCGGTGGCGGCAGTAGCGGGAGCTCGGGCGCGTCCTTTTTGCCCTACGGCTGCCCTCCGAGGGCCGTCGGGGGTCCGCAGATTTTGGCTTCTCCAGGGCCTGCCTCTGGCCCAGGCTCAACAACTGAGCTGGGCTGGCTTAGCCTGGCTAGCCAAGAGGAATTGCTACGCCTGGTGCGACCGCCGTATTCTTACTCGGCACTCATCGCCATGGCCATCCAGAGCGCTCCGGAGCGCAAACTGACGCTCAGCCACATCTACCAGTACGTGGCCGAGAACTTCCCCTTCTACAAGCGCAGCAAGGCCGGCTGGCAGAACTCCATCCGCCACAATCTAAGCCTCAACGACTGCTTCCGCAAAGTGCCGCGGGACGAGGACGATCCTGGTGCGTATCTCCTTTCTCTTGGGCCGGGGTAGTGTTCGTGCGTGCAGACGGCGGCATAAGGCAGATTCCTGATCCCCGGAGGGGATGCGGAATTATTGCGTTCTTAGCCGCCGCGATGCCATCTGGGCTGGTCCTCCGCGCCCAGCAGTATCTCAGTCGCTGCAGTCGTTTCCAATGCTAGACAGACGAACTTGGATGCAGGTAGCGATAATTAAATATCATTCAAGCTTATCAACTTCCAGCTCAGGCTACGCTGTTGTTTTTCACCAGCCCGGCCCCCTTAGCTCAAGCATGTGTTTCTCCCAATTAAATTAGTTTAGGAACATCAAATCACTTTTCTTCCGAGGTAAGTTCTGCTATAAAATCAGTTGAACTCAGTGGGTATCGTTTCTGAATAGATATGCATAAGATTTTTAGAACAAGAAGCCAGCTGCTCAGGTGACCCATGCTAAATAATGGCCGCAGCATCACTCTTAAAACTTTCCTAATTGCCCTAGCATATTTTGTATGAGATTGCCAAATTGCAACATCGAGCCATTTAGTAAGACTTCCAACCTGCTGCAGTGATTCAGCGTTATTCTGGATTAGCAAAGGAGATCAAGATTTGTGTATGGTATGTATTCAGCACTCCTATTATACATGCCTTAGAGCTAAGTTCTAATTTACTGAAATTGAGGTCACTTCAGTCTTGGACGAGGACTTCCAGATATTTAAAATCACTCTCATTCTTCTGCATATTACTGAAAAACATGAATTAATTCTCCCATTCATATACACTAGCACTGGATATGTTTGGAAAGTCTCTTTGCAAAATAAAACTAGATGTATAGACTTGGATATAAGAATGAAGAATCAAATGGAAACTTGAACATTTTCTTTCTAAGTACTGAAATGCCTGCTATGAACTATTTTTGCATCTCGAGCCGTATCGGAATGTAAGAGGTTACTTATACTTTTTGCCTATTTTCAGTTTTAAATTTTTAGATTCACAGTGAAGAAAATGTCTATTTAAAAATCTAATTGGCACATAGATGTGCAGGAATTAATTGTTAATTGGGATTGATAAAAAAACAGTCTATACTATCTGTTAATATATAATGCAGTATTACCCATGACACAAGTTTTTAGGGAAGATTACTGGGGTAAAGATTGTGTCCTAGATAATCAACATGACAAATTCATTCTGTGATTGTCCCTTTACTGTAAAATAAGAAGCTTGCCATTAGATATAAAGTAGGAAGCTTCTTAACATAGGAACAATTTGTGTGCAACAGCATAAAAGTGGATCCCTCCCCTAGGTTTTTCCATTGATGTCCCTTAAAAAATCCCACAGGTCATCCCAAAAGACAACTGGATTTCTTGTTTTTTTTCTTTGAAAATGTTTTGCTTCTCATCCAAGAAGCTTCTTTAGTTCTGATACATAGGTGCCTACCTTTGCCTATTTATTTTTTAAAATGGCTATTCAGCTTCCCTTCACTGAGGCTGTATCCACAGAAGATGAATCTCAAAGAGCCACTTCGTTCTCACAGCTATCTTATGTTGTATACTCACTCTCTCATTGCATTTCCTCAACCCCAGGCTTCTACACCTTAACCTGTTGCTTTTAAATTATTCGTGAGAATCAGTTTGGGCTAAATTAGATATGACACTATTCTTATACTTAGATGGAAATTTGTAAAGTCAATTACAATGGAGAATAGGGAGAAGGTTTTCATCTTTTGTTCTTGTCCATATATTCCATTATTCTTATTTATAAAAAATACTTGTGCAATTGCTTTCTTATTTAGCCCTGAATCCTTGGATTTTTCTGAGGATCTTCTGAAGCTTATTGGAGCTTCTTCAGAAATTCAGCAGTGGTATGTAAGTTTCTTTGAAAGATATTGCTTTCCATGACCAATATTCCCTTGTGATACATGTCTGGAAAGAGCTGCCATGTACATTCCACTTCATAGTATCACAGCCAAATTATATGTGATCAGAACAACTGCACTTCTGAGTGATTTGTGCATCAAATGTAGAAATTATCTGTGTGTGTGTGTGTATACGCACGCATGTGTGTTGGAACAAAACTAGGAGAAATGTACCAGGCTGACAGGTAATTGGAATCTTAAAAAATGGGAAGAGAGTTATCTATCTGTGTGCTCCTTTTTATCAAAAATAAAACAGAAATATCCCTTTTGTTATGAGTCAGAGAGATAGTATCTCTCTGTGTGCTTAGGTTTGGCCCTTTGTTGTATTCTTTTAATTGTTTTGTTAATAGTAAACTAATAAACCATCATAATCATATTATGAGTGTTTTAAAAAGAAATGACTATTTCAGTGGGAAAAGACTCATGCCATATACTAAGCCAAAATTCGACCTCTACATTCCATAGCACACAAGAAGAGGAGAGCTAAAGAACTCAGAGACCCTGTTCTGTTCCAAAACCTAAGAGTTGAATCCCAATTTTAATATTGTCTTCTATGATTAACAAAAAAGTTTTTCCCGTTTCTGAAACAATATATGTGTTAGAACTTTTCCAGATAGCTTAACAAGCATTATACATTGAAATATTATGCAGATAAATTATATAACCCATATGTTCTGGCGTGTGTGTGTGTGTGTGTGTTTGTGAATGAATGAGGCAGTTTTGTGGGAAAATAGACTTATTAAGTGTCTTGCATTTCCAGAGGGATTCAGTAATTGTTAAAATATTACATTTAGTTTTGAAAAACAAAGCATATTTGCCATATGTTTCTTTGAGGGATGTTATGTTTCTCTCCCTAAGTAGCAGATGCTTTAAAATTTATTGATAAATTTAGTTTCCAGTCACAAAGTGGACCTTTTGATTAGGTGGTAATTGGAAAAAGAAGTTAGAAATAAAGGAGAATTTGCTAATTCCACAGCATTACACTGAATTTATTTGAGTTCTTGCATAATCAAAGCTATTATCTGAATTAATACTAAATTTATCATTGGGATTTGTTTTCAGAATCAGTACAGACAAATCTTGCTCCCAGCTTCATCTTAATATATAGATGTTTAGGGGCGTTGTCTAGTGTAAGTGATATGACTCTTCTTTTTCTTTTTTTGCTTTTTGAATTTTGTATCTACAAGAAAAGGAAAGGAGTAAGAAACACATTAATGATGCTGTTGTTTAATCTTCTCATAAAATACCACACATAAAGATGAATAACTCATAATTAACTATCAGTTCAACAAAATCCAGTGGCTACTGATAGAGATAATGAAACCTTTTATATGTCAGGCTCAGATTACTTGGACCCTTCTGTAAATGTCAGGCCTTTGTTAAAACATGAGAGAAAGCTGAGCAGAAGCATTTGTAATGCAAAGGAGTTTTGGCAATGTAGTTTTTCCTGTCAGGCCACAAACTAAACAACAAAAACATACAAACTTCCACATGTGAGAATGTTAAAGATGCTGTTGTTTAATGGTGGCATTGAATTTTTGTCTTCTCCAAATAATTCTCTACAGGATCGGTAAACCCCAGGTTTAATCAGAACAAAAGTGGGAAATGAGGGAAGAGTTAAGCAATTGATTACTTCTTCAACACTTTGCATATTGAGGGCAAAGCTGCTGTTGCCATGGGGCAGGCAGATTTTTTAATCGCTTCACAGACTACTCTTCTCCCTCTTCGTTTAGATGGGTTGGAGGACAAGAGGAAGATGTAATCATATCGAAGCAGAACTTTTTTCATCCCCCCCCCCCCCCCCCATTTCTTATGGGCATGAGTATCAGGGACAAGTCATATAAGGTTAGTTTTCTTGAAACCAGAAGCACGTTTTATTGGTTTCCCCCTCCTCCACTGATCCGGGGTATGAACGCCATGGATGTTTGAGAGCAGCAAGACAGGTTTTGGTGTCATTTGTAACCCTCTAAACATGGCTTGCTTGTTTTTGATCTTGTGAAACTTCAGGAGCAGCATTTGAGTACAAAAATTACATGTTGCAACCAAAGGCTACAATAGATGAATTCCAGGATCGCAAGGCAAATGCACTAATTAATTTGGTTTCCTTAATCTGCATTAAAGTAATCAATTAGGGAGAATGTCAAGTCTATTATGCAGAAAAAGTTTTATGTTTCAGGTGGGTTTAAAAAATTTCTCCATGTGCAGCAAACTTTTGGCCAGGAAAAAGAAAACACTTCTGAAAGCATTCTGAAAACTAGTGTTGCTTTCATAGTGTGCAATTAAAAATGGCCATGAGGATAAGTGGATATGTACATACATACATATGTGAAGGATTGTTGAAAAATATGAACACAGATATGATTAATTATTTTGGCTATAATTTGGATTAATTTATAGCTAAATGTGCTTAGATTGTGAAGCATTTTCTCCCCACCGCATCCTTTTTATTGTACTATTATAAAACTTGATAATTGTATTATTTCAATATAGTGATGCTTATATAATGTAATTAAAGGTTGGAATTTTATTATTTGTAGCCCGTAGAATTGAAAACAGAAGGAAGGTAATTATAATTGATCAGTATTATAAGCATAAAATTATTTAGCCCTTTCCTCCAAAATTAAATATAGCATTGAGAAAACAACTGCTGTAACTCACATTATAGTATTTGTTATATGGTAAATGTTTCATTTTAATTGTTTAATATAAAAAAAATCCCTGTTGAATTGGATATGATTCTAGGAGAAATATACATTTGATGGTGAATGGAGAAAATATTCAGATCACTTTCAATGAATATATGCCCTAACTGACAGGATTTCACACATCCTCAGAAACATTGTGTCCTGAAATTAAATGTAGCCATCCTCTCATCTGTTCTTCCTGAAGCTCTCTTTTGTAACTAGGTATAGAATGTATAATATAGGAAATAAAACACACACACACAGAGATACCTTCACATCAGCCTCCATTCCATTCAATTTCCAGGTCAGACATATATCCCTATTTATCCTAAGTTTAGCATTTGATACTCAGAGACAATCAACAAGGAGTGTAACGCACAATAAATCTGTGGATTTAATTAGTACATGTACATCATGATAATAATTGTACATTTTGATTATACATGGAAATTTCCAAAGGATACATACAAGTTATGGGACACTTTTCTCTTGTGAACTTTAGCAACCTATTCTTCACATTTCATGTTTTTCAACACATACAATATTCTTCTTTCCTTAGTTTGGTTATGTTCTACCTGTTCTGGGCTACAAATCCTAATACACCAGCCAGCTGCACTTCCCACCCTAACCTTTTTAGCTGCATAGTGGGCAACAGCACAATGAAGATTCTTGCATGAAATAACTTGGATGGTAACTGATCCACTCCTGCAGGGATGTGTGCATGCCTTGGGAGCTTCAGTCGTGTTCTAGGTTGAATTCCCTTGCATTCATCAAGAATATCCACAGCTCTGAACTTTACTATGCACAGTTATGCATTGCCACCAACTCATGAATCTTCCCATATAAGGAGGCCACAAGTCCATATCTGGAGATAACATAATCAAATCATTTGGGGTTGGCCATAGAGGCTGTGTAATGATTTCTACAGTCTTTAGTCTTGGGAATGCAGAGTAACAAATGAGCCAGCTATTGTTCATTAAAGAAAGCACCCTCTATACTTTGTCAATCTTTAGAGTAGCCACAGTGAAATTTGTTTTAAAAATTATTCCTTATTTTAGAGATACTGCTTAGTAAATAGACTGAATTGGTCTCCTCTTTTTCTAGTTTTAGAGTTTGGGATTACTTTCCTTTTTTATATAGTTTCTCCCCTTTTAGAGGGAAGTACTTTGAACCAGTCATACAAAAATGGCGTTGATCTTTAAAGCTGGGAAGAATGGGATTCCGCTTATGGGGTCTGGAATGGATTCTTCTTTTCAAACTTTTACTCTTATTCTTCAGGAAAGGGAAATTACTGGACCTTAGACCCAAACTGTGAGAAAATGTTCGACAATGGGAATTTCCGTCGCAAGCGCAAGAGACGTTCTGATCCCAGTGCCTCTGGAGTGGCCCCTGGTGTTTCAACCTTGGGGACCCTGAAGACTCAGGAAGGGATCCCTGTTGCTTTAGATGCTGGAAAGCCCTGTAGTGACAGTCCTTCCTCAGTTCTGGAGCCAACTGCCTCTCTGAGGGAAACGGCAAAGAGCAGCAGCTCTCCACCTGTGGTTGCCCCATCGACCTCAAGCTGCCTCAGCACCTTTTTCAGCGGCATGAACTCCCTCAGCAGTGGGCCTCGTCTTCCTGAACTGCAGCATCGAAGCCACCCTGCTGGCCCAGTTAGGGGCAGCAGTTTCAACCAGGATCCTCCTTTGACAGAGCAGTTGCAACGAGTCTCAGGTCCGGCTGGCACCTATTATAGCCATTTCCATCCTAGCAGTGGAGGCCAGTCAGGACAGTACAATCATTTGTACAACTTCACAGTCAACAGCCTCATTTATGCCCGGGAAGGCACTGAAGTATAAGGCTGATTGCCCTGACCTAGCAAGACAGTTCAGAGAGCCTTTTCATTTTTCTAATTTTAAAACAAAATTTGCACCAAACATCTGGAAGGCCTAGGAGCAGAAAAGGTTTTGGAAACCTGCTGTTTGAAAAACATGGTACAGTTTTCTGCTGTTTCTGCCCATTGCGAGCATGCAAAATAATTTTGATAATGGAGGCTCTCTGGAAGGAATGATTTAGAAAGATTTCAGGGATTGAAACTAAATATATAAAAATAGTACATTGTTTGCTGGTCACAGTTTCTTTAGTTTTCGAGCCTTTGTTTATGGCACTGTAATGTAAAAGAAACAGAAAAGGAGATTTTATGAAGTCCCTTTATCAGTGTAAAAAAAAACCTGACTCTTTTTGACAATGATAACTAATATAAAGCTTGTAGTAAATGCTAAAGTATATCTGCCAGTTGTTTGACAATCTACTAAAGTCCTGTTCACTAGTCCTCGGCCAGCCGTCAAATTTAAATGATAGCATATATTGAATCCCAGTGGCTTATAAACTGTCTGAATTCATTTACCATTGATAAATCACAGGTCTTAGATTAAAAACTGTATTACTGACATAGTTTGGTAATTAATAACAAAATTACTGTGCACTTTTATACAAGAGAGCAGTGTGAACTACTTCTCTTACGGTGAAGTTATTATTACTACACATATTTTCATGAAAACAAATTCCATGAAAATAGGTGCACCGAGGATAGCTGTAAAGTCATTCACTTCAGTTGGCTTGGAATTATATTATTCCAGTTGTGGAAAATCAAATATTTGAATCTCTGCCATATCAAAAACTTCCAGCATAGAGAAAACTTCTTTGTCCCAATAAATCTTTTGTGTTGGGATGATTTTTTTTCCTGTGAGACAGCTGTATTTTTTCAGCGTATGGTTTCTGAAAAATACCACATTCTGAACTGGTTGATTATATAACAACAATTATATGAGTGTAGAATGGGAACCTTCCTTTCCATACTGCACGTGACTGCCTAGTTGCTAGGATTAAGAACTAATTTTTGTGAAAACATGAGTTTGATAGGGCTTTCTGCCAAACACATACACTTTTAACCTTCCATTTTCAGCAGAACAAATATCTTGAATATTTTTTAAATACATGCTACTTTGTAATAGGCTACATTATATATGTATTCTTACATGTATTTTTACATTTTGAAATAATACTTATTTAAGATATTTTTGGAAAGTTTGTATTTTTCTTTGATAGTATATTAATAAATTTTTCAAGTTGTTACATTTTTACACATTTCTTCAACTTTTCCATTGTGTGTTTTTCTATTTCTAAATAGGGTTTGGAAAAAAATTTTTTTGGGTAGGTAGGTAGGTAGGTAGGTAGGTAGATAGATAATGAACAGATTTACAATACAAATTTTTGTCGTAGACATTTCATTGAAATGAAACCACAATTGCATTGTCCCATTTTTTAATCAACTACTGCATTTTAGTGATCTGCCACAGATATAAGTCTCAAAATAACACTGCCAGGATTTTTCATTTTGTGAAAATTTGTGTGTATGATCTTCTTGAATTGATAAAAATCTGAAGTCTCCAATCTCTGCATCATATCCAAAATAGCTTACATTTATCTAAATTAGTATCAATTGGAATTTTAATAAAAAATGAATTCTGGACTGGAGTAACTTATCTTTTCAATATGACAATTAAGAGTCAAATTACCTATTGGTTAATTAAGTTAAAGAAACATCTTGCCACTTTTATTTTGAAGATATTCTTCCTTGCTTGCTTTCTAAAAGAAATACCACATATCCTATTTGCACAGAAAGGTGCTATTTTCAGGAAAGTACAATAAGGTCATGGTTTTCTAAAACTTTATTTTGCCCTTAAATACTCGTCCCTGCTAAGAGCAAACATTGTGAATACAATCTATATGTTACGTCTACTGATAGTTGTCTTTGTTATCTCAGCCTGATCTAAGGACAGATACATTTGACACAGAATTACACCCAAAAAACTTTACCAAAGATTGCAGCCTTACTATAGCTGATAGTTGCATAAGAGCAGACCCTTTGGATGTATAGTAGCACCATGTAATTCTAAATGGGTGTTTATATGATACGTCAAAGAAGCTCCAGTAATACGCGTACAGAGTTGATTTTATTAGATCAGAGGTACAGAACTGTAAGCAGCCCTTCCAGGACTTGTTTTCCCCAAGAACTCTAAAACCACCCTAGAGCTCCCACAATGGTAGAATGCACTTTGTGGAGCAATCTGCTAGGCCAAAAAGCAAAAAAGGACCCAAAGGTTTCCTTTATGTAATGGAATGTTCAAGAACAAGGGGAAGAGATGCTAGAGGATTTCCACTCTAATGGATCAAGCAGTTAAAAGTTTGTGCCTTCAGACTTTAAAGTTTCTATTAATCTTACAATAAAGTAGAATTAATTAATATAGTTATGTCAGGTTTATCTGGGAAGGTTGACGCTAGCACCTAGTGAACTGAAGAGATATAGAGATTAGGACAACAGAAGGAACAGGAGCTGCCCAGGCCCAGAAAAGCCACTGCTTAAAATATATGCTATTGTTCTATATCCATCTGAGCTGGAAGAGTTGTTGCTGGTAAGACACCTAGTATTATAAGTGCCCCCAAATCTGAACTTTTTATTCAACTCTAAACCATCTGCAACCAGGACACTGGATTGACAAAGACTCTCCCAGTCTATTACCATATTTAAATACAGTTGGAAAAGATATCCACATGAACCCAGTGTTGTTGTTTATGGTGCTTAAAAGCAAAATTGGAAGAATCTGAGCAACATAATTTTCTCCCAGTATTCTGAATCAACCTCTTCCAACAGGCCAACCTCATGCAGTTATGGATATGTTTATGATAAGTGAATATTTGGTGAAATCTAACCTTTGTTCTAGATCAGGGGTGTCAAACTCAGGGCCAGCGGGCTGGATTTTGTCTTTGGGATGCTTAAACCTGGCCAGCAGGGCGGCCCTGGAAACAGCAAAGGACCCGGTCTGGGGTGCCTTTGCAAGCAAAAACGGAGCTCAAGAGGGCCACACATGGACCTCCTGGGCTCTCTTTTTGCTGGCAGAGGCACCGCAGGCTGGTCCTTTGCTTTTCGCTGGCAGAGGGCTAGCAAAACAAACTAAAAACAAAACAAAAGGAGAAATGTTTCCCCTTTTGCATTTGAGCATCCAAGAAGGGAGAGGAAAAGAGAAAGGGAAAGAGGAAAGAAAGAAAAAGAAGGAAAGATGGGAAGAGAGCAAGGAAGGAAAAAGAAGGAAAGAGGGAAACGAAGAAGAAAGAATGAGAGGAAAGAAAAAAAGGAAAAGGAAAGAAGGAAGGAAGGAGATTATAATGAGAGGGAGGGAGGGTCTGAGGGAAGTCCTGCCTTAGCATTTGACCACCACAGGTGCCCCCGACACGAGATGTTTAACTGGCCATGCCCTCCCTAAGCCCCCTCCAAAATCAAACAACCCTGTTGTATCCCTCAATGAAATTGAGCTTGACACCTCAGTTCTAGATAAATTCACAGACAAAGATAGCAAAACTTGTTGCAAAAGAAGAAATAACCCATATGAAAATGGTGTAGAACAACCTCATCATGTAACTTTATAAATGCATTTCTATTCTTTCACTCTGTAGCAAAGAAAGCCATCTACTTACAGCAAATGTCTGTGATTTTCTAATATACAATCATAGGACAAATGTTTTTGGTATGAAGGAGGATCCATCAGTTATTATTGTAGTCAAGGTGGTCTTTGCCTAGCAACTGCAATTACAGTTGCTTCTATTCAAAATTTTCTTTAAATATTTGCAAATTTTATGCTGCAAAATGGTGGAATCTGTTGAACAGGAGTTTTATTCCTCACAGGCTGACCCAGTAAAGTCTAGGGCCAAACACTTTTATGCTTCAGTTAGCAACCATCAGTTTAAAAAAGAGAACAAAACCAAGCATGGGGAAAAATGATTTTTAGTCAGACTAGAAGTGCATGGGGAGGCCTGACCTCTCCCTTTCTGCCTGCAGTCTTGATGAAAATCCCCCTCTGCCCAAGTGACAATTAACCATAGGACACCCCTCCCTTGCAGTTTCCTAAACTTAATTGCCACACAGGAGGGATAGTTTTGTTAAGATTGTAAAGGGAAGGAAAGGATCAAATTTCCCCATGTGCTGGGTTCTCAGTAAAATTCACTCTGTACATTAATTACAAAAGGAAGGCGTAGATTATTCCACAAAATAAAAAAGAATGCTTGATTTGACCATATACATTATGAATTTAATGTTAAACATTGAATATGTAATTTTCCCACATAAAAACTGTGACTTGGATCACTTATTACTGATAACATTAATCGAGGCTTGGTGTTTTACTAGAAGATTCAAACAATAACTTTGAATCATGTCTTTGTCAAGGTCTCAATTATATTAAATTAATTATATCATTTCTTTAAAAAAATATTCTTATAAAAATAATTCCCCGGCTCATTTTTTCCTCCTCCATTATGTTATCCATGTTACCTTACATTGCCTTATATTAGCTTACCTTCCTTCAGCCTGTGGTTTCATTTTTAATATGAAAATGGAATTGTAGGCCTACTTTACAATTTTTTTTTTGCAAATAATTTTTTATTTTTATTTCTTTTAAAAATATCTTTAGGTGAACAGTGTAGTTCCAGGCTTTTGACATTTTACATCAAAAATGATCATAATCATAGATACAGCTTTCTTATCTAATTTTACATCATTATCTATTACCAATTTACCTTTTTATATTCTCATGCATTATTTTATATTATTCTTTTTTATTCTTAATCATTCTCTATATTCATTAATCATATATTCTTGTATTCATCATATTTGTACATTTTATCAAATCACATCATTCCACTAATTTTCACATTCACCTTAATTTATATCATCCATTGTTTTATCCCCTTTCAATATTATTTTTGCCACTGTTACATATATTTCATGCACATCCTTCTCTCTAACTTCATCACATTTACATAAATTATATTTCCCATCTTATTTTCATGTAGCCAAATATATAAACAAATAACCATATAATCTTTTCAAATAGGTAACAAATTATATAATCTATTAAAAGTATTATCACCTACTATAAGCGTATAGTAGGTGATAATACACACACACATGTATATTTTCTACCACCTGATATTTTCTTCTCTATGTCATATATTAATTTCTTGTATCTTCCATATACACTTATATATCTTCGTTAACAAGTCTTGTTTTCATACCTGTTCCATTAAATTATTAATCCTTTTTTTATTCTATTTGTTATTTTATATATCTTTAGTCATATTTCTTTAACAAATTAATTCCAAATTCCTCAAAATCTGTATACATGTTTTAACTACTAAAATACTCTTTCATGTGGAATCCCCATCATTCCCATTTTTAACCATCATCTCTAATTCTCCTTGCTATATTAGTTCATCTCTTCTTAGCTTGCTTTCCATTCTCTATCAATTTTTGGCTTTTTATCTTAATCATTCCTCCTTTCACTATTGTTTTATTGGTTTTTTTCCCCAGTTATCAAATTTTGACCCCATCCTCTTCTGGTTTTCTTTCTATAATTCCCTTCCCTTTTGTTTAGTTTTCCAAGTATTTCCCCCTTTATTTATTACATCCATCTTTAACACCTTAAATTTGATTTCCTTTTTATTCTTTTGTGCTGTTTGTTGTTCCTTTTGTACTGTTTCAATGGTTTCTCTTTTTTCTGACTCCTCTCCCTTCTGCCTTCTTCTATTTGCATCACCATTTCTGAATTTTCCTCTTTGCTCTGTATTTCAGTACATGTCCAAGATTCTATGCCACATTTCATTCACTGCCCGAAGTTCCAACCTTATTTCTTTACATATTTCACTCAACTTTATTTTGCTTATTACATCCAAATATGTGATTATTTTGTATTTTATTTAACCAGCGTTTTTCTTTTATTTTCAAAGTCAATGTCCTCAAATCTTTCTTTCCTGGTTTTAGTCCATTTGTTCTTTTTCAAAAAGTTCCAAACCAAAAATTAACCATTAATTCCAGGGGTAGTGTCTCCATATATTACATTGCTGTTTATTTTTAATGCTTCAACTTTCAGGGGTCTTATTGTAATTAAGTTCCTTTTAGTCCTTTTAGCTTCACACTTTAATTAAATTGTTAAGTCTAAAGGGCTCTGCCAAATTTTCCTTTCATCAACAGGTGGTGCTCTTGATCCAGTTTTCACTTTCCATGCTCTTTTTTCCATCTTTTTATGCTTTATAAAGTTTGCTAATTTCTCAAATATTAGCTATTATTCTCTTTTTATAACAATCAATTCCAGCATTTTAAATAATGCCTTTTTCATGCCAAATCATGACCAATCACTAGTTCCAATTATTTGTTCTTTTTTTCCCAAAAGTTTTTCTCCAATTTATATATGTTCTTTTTAATTTTCTCTTTTTTCAAAAAACAGCTTCCTTGCATTTCCCAGTTTTCTCTTATGTTCCAATCGCAGCTAGCCCAGTTCTTTACGAGAATTCTTTACTGCTTATTTTATCAGGGTTACCTTAAAGTTCAATAGATTGTCACCCAGTCCACACATCATTCACTGCTACTCTGCTCCAGCACAGTCTTGGTTTCCCAGACTGCCTCTTGTCTTCATGACAGTCATTTTAAGCTACCACTACAACTTGTGTTTGGAAGGGTTTTTCCTTGCCAGGGAAGGGAGGTGCAGCTCCCCTCAACCTGCCAGGTGGTCCCCCTTTCTTCACTACTCCATAAGGTGATTCTGGTCCCAATTGGGACCCTCCAATGAGTGAGCATGGAGTGAAACCATGTACGATCACGGATTCTGCTTCAACTCGATGGAAGCACAACCGGATCCTACTTTACAATAATATTGAAAAGCTTATTAGATAATGCAGATGATATGCATTGAATGTTCCATGAATGTTCCAAAACTAAGTTACAAATATTAAGTCACTTGAGTATAACAATTCCTTCTCAGATTCTTCAAGGGCTGTGTGGTTTTATGACCTGGTTCCTAAGACAAGAGAACTGCAACTGTCTAATCTCTAATGGCTATCTTGACATCTTCTCTATATAATGTAGTTAATTAACCAGTGCAGGGATAACTAATAAATGTTTAAAGAGTCTAAAATTACCAGGGTTACATATCAGATTGATTTAAAATCTTCCCAAAGAATAAAATCTTCAAAACATATTGGCATGATCAGCTCTAGAAAATGCCATACCTAAGATGGAGCCTGCCTTTCTCTCCTTGGCACATTGCCAAATTAGCAAATTGTAAGACCTTGAGGCTGCTATGTGCAGAATGTGCATTCCTTATTTCCTACTCTCCTATAAGACTCTATAGTCCAAAATTATAAACGGAATAGGTTGGTATTTCCAAAAATCCAAATTCAGTATTTGCTACAGGGTCAAAGTATCAAAATATGCCATAATTTAATAAAAATTAATCAAAATTTGCAACAGCCATTAAATGGCATCTTTTTACTAAAAGAGGCAAACTAATATCATAATTATTCTAAGATAATCTACTCTAAATCTAAATTGTATTGTATAGAGGCTAGATGAGTGTTTATGTTGGGAAGAATGTTCTACAGGTCAATCAAATTTCTGAGATTTATGTTTGCTGCACCCAGACAGTAGCTAATTATCTGACCTATTCTTAATATCAAGGACAGAGTACGCGGCCTGTTATTCAGTGGTTGACTAAAGCTCCAATTCTTCCCTTCAGGTTTACTTTCATTAACATTGATGGATCATTTCCCATCAATTTGGAGCAATATTATAGAACAAAAATTAATGCTCTTGGAGTTAAAGCAGGGTTTATAGAATATCTGGGGTATGATCATGCCCCCCCACACTTCTTCAAAGATTAAACAACATTAAATTTTAAATGCAAGTCAACAATTTGGCACAAGGAAGCAGGATTTTGGTGGCAAAAACTTCTGGGAAGCAGCCAATTATCTCTCCTCATTTACAATTCCCAAGATTTTTTTTTTTTTGTGAGGGCTAAGCATAAAATTTTATTTTGCACTATTGAAGTGAAAGTATTCTAAGATCTTATATGTTTCTGCTCACTCCACCAGATCTAAAGCAATAGTGGGATTCAAAATTTTTTACTACCGGTTCTGTGGGCATGGCCTGGTGGTCGTGGCAGGGGAAGGACACTGTAAAATCTCCAGTCAGAAATGGTATTTGCCGGTTCTCCGAACTACTCAAAATTTCCGCTACCGGTTCTCCAGAAGTGGTCAGAATTTGCTGAATACCATCTCTGATCTAAAGGCAATATTTTTTTCTATCAACAATCTTATTGGGTCCTGGAATTATGGCTTCTCTGTGGTGGCACCTGCCATATGGAAGAGCACTCTGCTTGGATTCAAATGATCCCAATTCTATTAGTCTTTCAAAAAGCTTTGAAACACAGTTGTTTTCTCACGCATTTGAACCAGGTGGTTAGAAGAATTTGCTGTTGTCAATGTGTTTCTGTGAATGGGTCATATTTCAGGGGGCAGGAGGGAAGGATTTGTGTCTTTTTAGTCCTTATATAATAACAGGAGTTGCTTGTTTGAGGTGGATGAAATATTAGCCCTGGTTCATTTGCACCCTGGAAAAACAGATAGCTTGTATATGAGTATAACTTTTCTCAAATTTCAAATCGTCTATAACGCAGATAATGACAAAATACTATGCAGCCACTAAAAATAACCACCACCAAGTAATACAAGTTCTTCCATAATTATAAATCGATTTATTTGTTGACTTCCTTGGGATCCAATTTTTGTTTTATTTGTCTTTAATATTCCTAGCCTTTGGGCATAATAATGGACATTGCTGATGTTGTTGATGTTGATTCTGACCTTTGCTTGAGATAGATCTCAAACAATGGCACTGAAAAATGGCAGTGGGATTTATTTTCTAGTTGTGTTCAGGCCTGCCTTAGCAGTGGAGGTGAGATTCTGGGCACTAGTTCAGCAGGTCATTGGAGCTGAGTGATAGTTTCCTTTTCTGATGATTTTTTTAATGCTTCAGGTAATCATTCAATTTATTTGTGTATTTTTCCAATTGTCACAAACAACATTTTAAAAATCCGATAGTCAGTCTTTTTTCTCTTCAAAAGAAGTGTTGAAAATTTCTGTCTGTCACAGATTCCAAGATTGTGCTTGTTCCCTTTTCACCTTTCAAGAAGGGCAAAGCAATGACAGAGGGAGGTGGAAGAACAAAGGAACACAAACTGCCTTCTCCATCAGGAATGCCCATGGTTCTGATATTTCCAGCTCTGTTTAGGAGAATGAAAGGAACTAAATTCTTACTAGAAACAAAGCTTCCCTAAGGAAAATTGGCTTTGAGGCAGGAACAGAATTCTGTTGTTTAAAATGTAAATGGTTCTATAAAGAATTTAGGTACATCTTATTTTAAAAAGAAATTGATTTTTTGCACCACTAGGAAAAAGAGAGTGGGCTGGGTTGGTGGTCCATAAAGCTGCATGTCTGCAGTAAGCAATACATATTACCTATTACATTGTTTCCTTGTGTTTATTACTGGTTGAGTTTTCCCAAGAGGCAAAGACACATTAGGCTTTTTAAACAGAATGGCAGTTTTGTTTTGTAGAAAAAAAAATTACCGAACTAGTAAAAGTAAGCAAACATGAGAAATTCAACATATATATAGGAAATAAGTTGCATGTTAAAATGCAAATGTCACATTTCTGGTAGCATATAATTTAATCAAGGAACCATTATGGAAGAGAGGGCTGGAGTCAGATTTAGGACCGCAATTGCTGACATAAAATGCCATCCATTCATCTTTGAGCCACAAGAAAAAATCATTTCATTCTCCGCTGTTCAGTTGTGTCCAACTCTTGGTGACTTTATAGGCAAGTGTTAACCTCTGTGCTACCCTATCAAGTGCAGAATCTTTCAGTTGTTGGATGTTCAACTTTGCACCAGCTGTGATGGTATCAATCCAGCAAGTTCTTTGCTTGTCCCCTCTTCTTGATCCACTAACCATTCCTAACATCACTGATTTCTACAATGAATTTGCACATATAACATGGCCAAAGTAAATTAAACGTAGTCTTGTGATTTTGACTTCTAATGATCACAAGAAGCATACCATCACTATTTTTGTTGTTCTATCCTACCTTGTTTTCTCATTAAAATAACAAAACTGACATAGTTAATAAATCTTGTATTCACTTTGAGGATGCCCTAGGATGTCCTAAGGTTGGAATAAGGGGAAGTATTATTTCAACACAAGTACTGTTAAGGATTACTTTTTTTGCTTGTCCCATGAACTGGAGATAAAATAAAGGCAACATGAGTGCCAGTTTGGTGTAGTGATTAAGGCGCTTTCCTAGAAATCAAGAGATTGTGAGTTCTAGTCCTAATTTAGACATCAACTCTGCAGGGTTATTCTGTGGGAAAAAGGAGGAGGTGGAAAAAGTATTATGTACTTTCAATGACTGAGTTATCTATAAGGTAATGAAGTCTGGATGAAAATCAATCAAATAAATAAATAAATAGATAGATACTTTGGGGACCCAGCAAAAAAAATATATATCAGTTTATATTTGTGCTATAGGTATATACAAGTGGGAAATGTCTGCTGTTATTTGTAAAACAGAATATCTGAAATCATTCAGACAAATTAGCCATTACGGCCTAACTCTTATTGATTTCAATGTGTCTGCTCTAAACATGATTAAGCCTATGTCCAACATATGATAAGAGCATCTGTGAATGTGACAAAACGTAATTTTCTTCATCTCCAATGAGCAACCTCAGCTTCTTTTTTCCTAAGCAAATTTCCTAACACATAAAACCCTGACAGGAATTTATAAAGGAACATTTTTTAGACAAAATATTTCAAGCAGAATTAAGAAGCAAAGCACTCCATGCAGATGGCACTGCTCCCAGTTCCCAGCTCAAAAGTAACCATGCTGAAATTTTGGGAGGGGTGGAATGAACTGAAGAAAGGGATTGTAGGTCTACCTGATCCTTTTGTATTTCAGATATACACTGATGACCTAAAAACCAGACCTGAATGCACCATTAATGTTTCCCCTAAATTGTAACCACCTTCAATTTCCTTTAGATCAGTGTTTTCCAAACTTGGCATTGAAAGAGATTGAAGAGTCTCTACAAGAATTGAAGTTCACACATCTTAAAGCTGAAAAACACTGCTTTAAATTTTTGCAGATTTTCAAAAAGCTTCATATATATTATACTATACATTATATTATACTATACATGTGTTCATTTGAAATTCTTTTGTACTTTTGATAATGCATCAATTATTTATGAACTGAATCTATAAATTCAAGTATAACCAAGAGAAAAATAGCGGTACCTGCATTTCTTCCTTCCTTCCTAACTGACTAACTAAATTGATTATCACAATATGCATATGCAAAGAAAATATTGTAAACTTGTGCTTTTTTGGGGGGGGCGAGCAAAATGTATTTATAAGTATTTATATTGTTTATAATTATATAATATCAAAATGTATTTATAAGTATAATGAGAAAGAAGCAAAAGAAGTCTGCTTCTTCCAAGCAAAACCCAAACCTGAATTTCCTTTTCTGGCATCCTCCAGGCTGATATTTTTCATTTCAAGGATACCCCTATGGTAGTAAGTTTTCAACTTCCTGGTGAAGGAATCAGTTAAACTATTCTCTGCTATCAATATAAACATGGAAGACCTAAATATCTCCCCCTTTAAGCCAATTCATCCCAGCCTATGTAGTCAATACTTACAGAGAAAAAATTGGATCATTAAGTTAACAGAGCTTGCAGAAATGGCAAGGCTGATGAGTTTGGTCAGAGAAAAAGCAATAAAAGACTTTAGCACCTTTCTTGCCACAATTGTTAGTGAATCATTGCAGTTGATAAATTAGTAATACAATGTTATATAAATCTGGCTTCCACATTGACTTTGCTGGAAACTTTATATGAACTTTTTGCTGAAGATTTAAAAATTTAATTGATGGTTTTGTTATCTGGCAATTAAAAAAGACAGAGTTTGGGAAAAAGTTTACAATGATAATTACTTGATAGACTGAAGAGCAGAAGGCAGGCTTTTTCTTATTTCTTTCCTTTTTCATTTCTTGTATTCCTTGGTTTTGAATATTTTTATTACATTAAAAAATTCTAATTAAAATATATAGAAGACTGATTCATGGACTTCAGAGTCAAACACCTCTTTTCATTTTTGGTGGTAAAATATATTTTTAAGTCATTGATATAGCATCTTATCTGGCTTGGTAGAAAAGCTGGCTCTGATGGGAGATCATGGTTCATGTCCTCTTTTTTCTATCAGCAATCCATGTACAGTACATACTACAAGTTCAGGTATTGAATGAACAGGAGAGTGTGGCCAGATCTCCTTCAATTACTCTTCTGCATCCATTATAGGTAGCCCTTGACTTATGACCATAACTGAGCCCAAAGTTTCTGTTGTTAATTGAGACACTTGTTAAGTGAGTTTTGCCCCATCTTGCCACAGTTGGGCACTGCAGTTGATAAATTAGTAACACAATTGTTAAATAACTCTGGTTTCCACATTGACTTTGCTTATAAGAAGTTCGCAATAGGGGACACAATAACAATCATAAATACGAACCAGTTGCCAAGCATTTGAATTTTGATCACAATATTGCGGGGGGGGGGGGGGGGGATGCTGCAAAGATTTTAACTGTGAAAAATGGTAATAAGTTACATTTTTCAGTGCCATTGTAATTTTCAACTGTCACTAAACAAACGGTTGTAAGTTGAGGACTACCTGTACAATTCTGGTTACTAGAACTACTTTGCAAAAGTTGAGACAACTCCTAGAGGGCAGCAAAGAGTTAAAGTTTGTATATCTCTTTTCCTTCAAAATTATCATAGCGTCTTATAATACTTTTAAAGCTCCAGAAAATGCACCTCCCTACAATTCATATACCTACATTGTAGTGATTGAAATGTATTTTCCATGCATTCTACTACCACCATCACCAAATTGTTGGGAAATATTGTCTTATGAGGAATTATCTAACTGCAAATGCTGAGTGATCTCATTTCCAGAGATAACTTGGTGTGCGTCATTGTATTCATTTACAGTAATAACCAGATGAAACCAATGTTTGTACAGGAGTAATTCATGTTTTGTAAATAAGTTGGAAGAACTCAGGTGAGTACAATGCATTTCCATTCATTTATATTTTCTTTAAGGTTGTCTTTGCAGCTTTCCCCCTTTCATTCTGCAAAGAACAATAACCCCATAGTAGTTTGACACTCTTCCCCATTCCTGTTCTTTTCAATACAATGTGCATAGGAGAACCTGCTAAAAATAAGATTGGCCTATCTCTTCTTATTATGTTATGATGTTGCATATGGTAATTGGATGGTCTAGACTAGAATGAGAACAGAATTATTTTATTTCTAATATCTCTGCAGTAGAAGTCCTGTAACTTTCTGATTGTTGGAATCCAGTTCCCATGATCTGCAATCAGAATGAACAATTGTCAGGAAATGAAGTCTAACAACCAGTGTTGGGATTCAAAAAATTTTACTACTTGTTCTTTGGGCATGGCTTGATGGATGTGGTGCATTGGTGGGCATGGCAGGGGAAGGATACTGTCAAATCTCCATTCCCACCCCACTCTTGGGGAAGGATATTGCAAAATCTCCATTGTCACCCCACCCCACTAACCTGCTTTACAGCTTTGTTCCCCTGTGCAGGGCAACAAAAGAAGACCCAGCCAATCAGCTGGGACTCAGGAGGCAGAGAATAGATGGGGGCGGGGCTAGTCAGAAGTGTTATTCCAAACTAGTCAAAATTTCCACTACTGGTTCTCTGAACTACTCAAAATTTCTGGTACTGATTCTCCAGAACTGGTCAGGACCTGCTGAATACCACCTCTGCTAACTACACCTTGTGGGCAATAGATTCTTCACCTTTTATGTATTCTTCACACAGATGTGTTCCCCCCTCCCTCAGTAGTGAAACATGAAGCTCATGCATAGCCTTCCATCCATAAAAATTTTCTTTTGTCTCTGAGAGCAACTAATCTTCATTAAACCTGTAGTTTCTTTCAATGCACAGTGGCAGAAATGATACATGTCATCTTTCTCTGTCCCTCAATTAAATGATTCATTTATGCAACAGGCTGCCTTTTTGGATCCCAGCTAGGTCACTCTTAGGCTGAGGTAACATTAATTATTTTTCCGCTTGTCGAATCCCATGAAAAGAACGTGAAAATAGCCTGTTTATGAAAGATAATGGGCAAAGTATGTGCGCTGATTATGTCAAACATATTCAAAGCTTCCTCTGCAAAAGGGATTGTGATCAACAAAGCATGGCCCACACCTGCACTCATTTTCCAGCATGTGAGCTAGTCACACATGAAGATAGT
Organism: Bungarus multicinctus; assembly: GCA_023653725.1. Classification (NCBI taxonomy): domain Eukaryota; kingdom Metazoa; phylum Chordata; class Lepidosauria; order Squamata; family Elapidae; genus Bungarus; species Bungarus multicinctus. The sequence continues at coordinate 42,086,550 of CM042840.1, forward strand.
TACTAGAGGAAAAAAGAGATTATAGTAATCCTTTTGGAAAAGTAAATTCTTCTAGTCCAAAGAGATAACCCAGTTGGCTGCAATGTTTTGTGACAGGAAATAAGAAAAACTGTTCACATAAGGGCTGTGTGAATCTTCAAGACCTCTACATAAGTCACATTAAAGCTTTGCCTCAAGCCAGAGAATCACTTTGGTACCATGATGTAAAGTTCTTGGTCAGATCATATCAGATACACTTAATGCTTTTTCTTTGATCAAAATTCACACATAAGCACCTGAAAGGTCTACTGATTTCATCCATTGATTCTCCTGTAGTCTATCCCACACTAACTTTGAATCACTACACTAAAATACACAACTTTTAAAAAAATGAATATTATTTAAGACAGCAAATAATATAAAAACAGAATGGTTGTATGTCATGCATTATGGAACAACACACTTCATCAAAATGAAGAAGCTATCAGTCTGAGTCAGTGTGGTAAGAAAAGGCTTATCTTCACTTTTTTCTACCACACTGGGAAAAGTGTTTCAGGCTGGATACCTTTTGGATTGTGTCATGCGCACTGGAGCTACCCAGCCAAAAAATATTTTCAACATGCTTGGATGAGGCTCAATAGCAACAGCAGTATGATTTTTGGCTTATATACCATGTCCTAATTCTTCACAAACACTCTCTGGGTAGTTTACAATATTTATTTTTTATTTATTTATTTGATTTGTCAATCGCTTACAAGATAATAGGTAAAAGTATAAACATGAATAAGAATACAGGAAATAGATACGAATAAATGGGGACAATAGGACAGGGATGATAAGCACCATAGTGCAGTTATGCACGCCCCTTACAGACCTCTTAGGAATGGGGTGTCCATAGTGGATAGTTTGAGGTTAAAGGACTGAGGGTTAGAGGATGTAACAATAGAGTCAGGTAGTGCATTCCAGGCATTGACCACTCTGTTGCTGAACGTATTTTCTGCAATCAAGTTTGGAGCAATTTACATTGAGTTTGTATCTGTTGTGTGCTCTTGTATTATTGTGATTGAAGCTGAAGTATTCATTGATTGTTAGAACATTGCAGAAGATAATTTTGTGTGCTACGCTTAAGTCCAATTTTAGGCGGCATAATTCAAGGTTGTCCAAGATCAAAATCTCAAGCCTGGTGATATAAGGTATTCTGTTGTGAGCAGAGGAGTGTAGTACTCTTCTACATTGCAGATTCCAGACTGATGAGCTGTATTTAAGTATTGATCTAGCAAAAGTTTTGTATGCTCTAGTTAGCAATTCAATATTTCTGGAGGAGAAGCTTTGTAAGATTAGATTTACAACTCTTAATGCCTTTTTGGCATTGCTGTTACAGTGAGCTCTGGCACTTAGGTCATTTGATATGAGTACTCCAAGATCCTTGACAGAGTGAGGATCGCCAATGAGGTCATATCCGCCTAGATTGCATTTGGTGTACTGATTTTTTTTACCAATGTGTAGGACAGAGCATTAGTTGGTCGAGATTTGGAGTTGCCAATTGTTTGACCATTCAGACACATGTAAGCATTATATGCATGTTGTCCCTAACAATCTGGGTTCTCATTTTATCGACCTTGGAAGAATGAAGAGTTGAGTCAACTTTGAGCCTTGCCAGGATTGAACTCCAGGCTGTGGGCAGAATTTGCCTTCAATACTGCATTTTAACTACTGTTCCACCAGGGGTCTAATCTGTGGATTGTACACAGCATGTTCTACTCCTGTCTGACCTAGAAAACAAGGAGAAAATCAAACAGCTTGAAAACCAAACTATTCTATTACAGAACAATAATTATTTCTCCCATTCAAAAAGAGAATGGCTTCGGGAGGTGGAGCTGATGTTGCGAAGAATGGTGAGTTTTCACAGGGTTCCATGTTAAGTCACCATATTCTATCTGTCAGGAGGTCCAATTGGACTCAAATGGTCCCAAGGTCTTGGAAAGGTGGCAAAGTACAGGGTAACTTCCGTTAACCACATGGAGTCTGCAAACTCTCTGTTAAACCCCGGAAAACTTCTCATCCTGATGGCCATTAAATTGGCTGGATCAAGGCTGTGACAGTTCTGATGAAAGAACAATAAAGGAGACAAACAGAAAACAGCATGCAAGATCTGGGTGAGTTACCCCAGAAATTAATTTTTTCCTGGAAACGAGACTCTAAAAGAGAGGAGGTGGTTTTTTAATCACTCCTCAAGAATGGCGGCGACTAAATACATGAGCTGCTGACAGATCTGAGTGAAAGAGAAGAGAGTACTTTGTAAAAAATAGACTTTTAACTGGTTGAAGTTCCAGGTGGTTTGCTTGTGGATATTTTGTCTGCTTTATGGATCATACCTAAGATTCTTTTTGATATACAGTATACATTATAATCCTTGAAAACGTAACTTGCAGAAGTAAAAGTTTGAAGTAGAAATCAGATGAAAGTGGAGAAATAGAGCAAGGATGCCACCTGCTGGTGGAACTTGTCACTCAAAAGGAGAAGACCTTGAACCATTGAAAGTCTGATAAAATATAAAATATTTGGATTTCTTGGAACTGAAGTGATAAACTTAATTGGGTGCTGACTTGTAGAATTAACATCTACAAATTGTTTACACCGGATACTTGGAAACAGATGGGGAAGACATAGAAATTTGTCCTTGAGACCATTTGACTCTTTGTGGATTACAAATTCATTAGACAACATGAAATTTGGATTTAACTTGAAGTTAAATGGAGATCTTTTGAACTGCTGAACAAGGGTGACTTGCAACTATTGGGATTTTTGTGGGCCTTTTGGATTACAAATACCACTTACCATAATACGGTAAGAATAAATGAACTATGAAGGATATTGAAGAGACTATCTGGACATTTTAGATACAATCTGTATGGAACTTAGAATTAAAATCAAAGTTAAAAGACAGTGAAATTAGTTGAGTATTGAAAGGGAGAAAGGGAAAAAATTGTGGGGAAAAGAGCATTACTGGTTAATATTAAAAAGGGGACAAAGAGGGAGTAGAGGATTTGGGAGAAACTTGAAGGGTGGTGGGGCACTTTGTCTAAAGTAGCCGATATATTGATAAAGTCCAAAATGTCAAATTCAAACCTATCCAAATTAGGGGGGAAACGGCATCAGCATCCATCCCATCATCAGCAATGTCAAGCCCTTCAAGCTAAAGGTCAATAAAAAGTTTGATTCAGCACGAAAAAATGAATACAATTCAGAAAGATATGTAAGCATTGTTCCAATCATTACAAGAGGCCATAACCAAGAACCATTATGAAATAAAGACCAAAATGGGTGAGATGAGAACTGAGTTGATAGAGATCAAGGGGAAAATGCAAAGTATGGATGAAAAACTGGGAACTTTTCAGCAAATGTTAGCCAAAAATGAAGAAAGGGTTAAAACAATTGAAAAGAAGTCAGAACAAGTAGAGAAAATAGTGGAGGAAATGAATCAGAGACTAATGCAAGCCAATAAAGAACTGGAAGAAACTGTAATTAAATTGCAGGTGGGAAAGGCTGAACACTTCCTGAGGTTCCAGAATATTGAGGAAGAAAAAGAGGAGAACATAGCTGAGTTGATAGTAGAATTACTGGCTCAAACCTTACAGATAATGATACATGATATGAGGGCTGAGATAGATGAAATGTTTCAGAATCTAGCTACGCTAGAAAGAAGAAATTTCCAGGGAAGGTACCTGTAAGATTCATGAAAAAATCAACAAGAGCAGAAATTCTTTTTAAAAAAGAGATGAAACCCTAAAATATAAAGGAAGAGAATGTGTTTTAAAACAAGGCCTGGAAGAGTTAATGATCTGTGGAAGCAATACCAATTCCTGACAGGACAGTTGATTAAACACCAAATAAACTTCAGATGGCTTATCAACCAGAGGGAATTTTGGTTATCTGGAATGACAAAAGACTGGACTCTCTAGATAGTGCATATGAATTCTATGATTGTTACTTTAAGTCACAGGAACAACAAACAAGAAGAGAGGAAGTAGAAAATAGAGGACAAGAGGAATTAATAACAGACAAAGCTACAAGTAAACAACAAGAAGGAAGTGAAGCTGAACAAAAGAGATGGGCAGAATGAGAAAGAGTAAGAGCAAAGGAGAGGAGAGAAATAAGAGAAACTAGAATGGCAAAATCTACCTATAAGTGAAACAATGAACAACGAATTAAACCTACTATTGATAAACATAAATGGGTTAAATTCTCCCATGAAAAGGAGAAGACTCTTTATAAAACTGCAAAAAATGGATTTAGACATAATCTGCCTATCAGAAGTAGTTATCAAAAGGCAATACAGCAAACTCTTATAGAGTACCCCAGAATTGACACAAGAAAAGATCAAAGAAACAATAAAAGCCAAACCAATACATGCAGATGAAGATGGGAAAATATTGATGATGGAAGTAATAATAAACAACAAACAGGTGCTCTTGACAGTAATATATGCTACAAACAATAGGCAAAAAGATTTCTATGGGAATCTTCAGGAGAAAATTGCAGAACTGGATTATGAAAACATTTGTCTTAAAGGAGACTTTAATGCAATCAAAGATGTAAAGCTAGATTACGTAAACAGTAAAACAAACAAAAAAATAAGGAAAACCCTACCAAAGACTTTCTTTAAACTGGTGGAGGAAATGAGTATTCAAGATACATGGAGAGAAAGAAATCCAGAGAAAATTCAATATATATACTACTCAAATAGCCATCCTACCTGGTCAAGAATAGATATGGCATGGATGTCATCAGAACTAAGTACTACTGTACAGGAAATAGAAATAGAACCAATTATATGGGCAGACCACAACTCAGTTAGGATTAAATGGAAAGGATATAAGAAAAAAATGAGATGGATTTTGAATCAATCTACATTAAAAGATAAAGAATTCATACAAAAAAGGAAATGGCATTCTTCTTTAAGAAAATAGAAAAGAGGAGACCATACTACAAAACATATGGGACACAGTGAAGACATACTTTCAAGGATTAGCTATATCTTATATAGGAAGGAAAAATAAGGAAAAGAAGCAACATCAAAAAACATTGAATATAACAGACAAGAACTGGAACTATAGAAAAAGCCACAAGAATAGAAACTCGAAAACCAAATGGAAATAATAAAACACAAACTGAGCTTACTTGAAAAAGAAGAATTGGCACAAAAAAATTAAGAGTATAAAATAAAATTTCTTTGAAAATGCTAATAAACCAAGAGGAAGCTGGTTGGCATACAAACTAAAAAAGAAAAAAAAACAGTTTGATAGACAAAAAAGATACACTGCAGCATCAAAATAACAGCAAAAATATAACCCTAACCTTTCTGAAGGTCTCTGATAGTGAAACGGAGGCCAGGGCACCACGTGCATCAATCTGGAGCTCCTTTCTTAGCTGCAGAGGCCTTTCCTGACACCACAAGGGCTCCTGCTGGGCGTGGCTGTTGGTGCCACTGCCGCAAAGTGAGACAGTGGAAGACATCCCCTGAAAATAAGACTCTTCTGTTTTGGAAGAAAAAAATAAGATCTGTCTTATTTTCAGGGAAACATGAGTAGCTAGGAGAGACAGAAATTCTTTAGTAAAGGCTTAGGTTTTTATTATTATTATTTAACATTACATAACTTTCTCATCAGAAGTTACCATTCATTGAATGTTGTTCTGTTTCAAACTGTGGTCTTCACCAGAAATAGCATTTGCCAAAAACATTTACCATAATATTTGCCAAATGTGTGTGATGTACTTCTGAGTTTCTTGTATCACACTTACCTACCATCTGTCTTACAGCATTATTGAACTCAGGACACACCAAAACTCTCCAGCTAACAAATCATTGGTCAGTGGAAGATGGCATCTCCCATTGCCCTAATGAAATGTTTTTGGGGAAAGGATGAAAGCAGGCCCAAACGGGGGGATATGAGGCCATTTTACTCTTAGAAACAAGGGCGTCACATGACTGCAGGGGACTGTTATAATTCAAAGTTTCCTTGAATGGAAGCATTTCTTAGGATTACTGCATGTGAGATAAAGTGCTTATGGACAGCAGTCTGCCCATGGACAATTACTTGGGAGTTTGCCATTTATATTTTAGATTTTTTTTTACAAAACATTAAATGGGAGGAGAGCATAGTGTAAGATAAGTCACAAGCTCCCAACCTCATTTATTTTGCAAGATGTTTCCAAGCCCCACTGGGAATTAAGAATTCTAACCATGGAAACTTATGAAAATCAATTTCAATGTGGCTATCCAGACAAAATCCATTGCAGAAAAAATGTCGCTATGAAGAAAATCCAGCTGTAAAAGGAAATTAATGGAACTGGACTTATTTTTCAAAGATATGTTTTTCTGCTTTTAATTGGCAAAAGTGCTTCACAATATCCTGGGATTCTGTAGTGAGTCTTTCTTCTATATTTCCAAGGCTGACTATGACTATATGAAGCACTATGTTCACCTATTGTTGCAAGAAAAGCAATGGCAGAAACAGAAACCATTCAATAAACATCCTCAGACTGCTGTGAGTACACGATGATGTGACTTTTTTCAAAATATTTTGGCCACTTTATATAATTGCAGATTAAGTCCAACTATCTTCTGCTTTCTGATGAACATTTCTGTGGAGTTTTAAGAGTAGTTCCCTTATGACCTAAGATGTGGAAAATCATTTGGGATTTCTGAAGCAAATAAAGTAATTGAACTTTATAGACAGAGAATTTCTACTAGTATCTTTCTCATTTCTTAATTTCTTAAATATTATTTGTTATTAGCTTTAAAAAAAAAAGTTAGCAGTTTTATTCTAAAATGTCTCAAATTGAAAATGCTGACCAGAATCCAAACAAAATAGAATATTTTGCTTTGAGGAGATACCTATAAATAAAATTAAAATATAACAAAGTCTTGAAAATCCTATTATTTCAGCAAAATTATGTACATTATTTCATTAGTATTATTTAGCAACGAGTGGTATATGGCTGAAATCAGTTGCACAAAATTTGTTTGATAAAATGTGTAAAATTAAGTTTTCATTCTTGATAGATTCCTTTAAAAAGACAGTATTAATTGTGCATGTTTGTCTATCAGACCAATCTTGTTTCTATCTGTCCTGTCCCACATGGGAAAAAATATTGGTTAGACATGATGCTCTGGTATCTACCTTTTAGCCACATTAATAATATGGTACTTCACCAGAAAAAAAATCTCAGCACAGTGTTTTGCGTTGTAATTTGGGGCTGACAAAGGTAGATATAAAGTCAATATTAATATTTCCAATGCATAAATGATTAGAAATCTGGCTTTGTTCTTTTCATATATACAGGGCAGGCTATTGCTAAACCTGAAAAAAACCAGCAAGGAATGCCAAGGCTAGATTGTGAATATTGCTTCCTCCTGCCCTCCTGCAATAAAACTTTTGAAGAAGAACCACTTTTGCTCTATTGCTAGGTATGCTTCATGGTTATCTCCACATATTCAGCGGGAATGCTCAGTCTTGCAAAGCTTTTTATTCTTTTCCTTGAACATCTGCAAAGCATGTAGGCTTATATCATATCCCAAATAATTTTTGAAATGTTGCTTTTCTTAAGAACCAAGCATATCTAGGATTCATAACTAAATTCAGATTTCCAATTGCCATTCAAACAAAGTATGCATCATTGGGAAAAAAAATCCTCATTTTTATTCTTCATGTAATTCTTTCACAGAGAAGGAGAGGCGGGGGGAGGGAGGGAGAGGGGGAGAGAGTGCTCAAAGATATAGGCATGTATATAACTCATTAGCAGAGGTGTCTGTAATAAAAAGTATCACTGTAATTTTCCGTCATTTTCCAAGATGTGAGTTATTTGACTGCCAAATTAACTTGCATAAAATATAATCATGTGCTTGGCAGTTGGCCATGAATACAACTCCTTTGGTTACTGCAGATAGTATCTTTACTTCAGATCTCATGCCAGAAAATATAGATATTGGATATAGACAACATCAGTTTAGCTGTCTAATATTACCTTCACCGGAAGATACTGCACTCCTAAGAAAGGTAATGCACCCAACCATAACAACATAAACTTATTCCAGAAATTCATACAATAATGTGCTGATATAAGGTTACTGGTTCAACTAGCTGGCATTTCACTGCAGTGAAGAATGACCAATCAACCGATTCAATCAGGGTCAGGTTGGCTGTCGTGGGAGGCAAGGCCCATCCTGTCCTCCAGCTCAGCTGCACATGCGGGATGAGCTTTCCACAATGGCTAATCTGACCCTGGGTGAACTGTTAAATTACCTTGCCCCACCCCTGCATTCAAAGTGGGTCCTGGGCACTGCACTGCAATAAAGAAATGGGCAATGAAACAGCCGGCACGAGGGGAGGAGGAGGAGCAGGTAGAAGAAAAGGGGAAAGTGGCCTTTGATATGGGGGGAGGGTAATTTAACAACCAGTTTGCCCGAACCAGTGTGAACTGGTTGAATCCCATCACTGACTACGACCCTATTTTAAAAAAATATTTTTAAAATGCCATCATAAAAATAATTCTGAGTAACAAAATGATTTATTTGTAGCTAAAAAAAAATCTAGCTAAGCATATTGCTCTTTCTGAAAAGCAGTTGATAATCAAAACTAATTATGTTTGAAATATACAAATAGGTGCGTGCTGCTCTTTCACTTCAAAGCTCTCTCAAGACAATGTGAATTATATTTAAAATGTCTCAAAGTGTTTAACTGTAATTTGGTATATGAATACTCAGAAGCAAATTCCATAAGTGTAGCTGGATTTATCATTATATCTGTATAATTATAACCTAAATGTATATATTTTAAAAGTACAAGAAATAGCAAATAGATAGCTGAATTAAATATTCTTTTAAAACATTTCAGTATTCCCTTCTTTTTTTCTGAAGCCTTGCTGGATCTCTAAAATCCCTGAAAGGTCATTATTTTTATATTTTATGTTTGTGAGTTGAACAAAGCTCTTATGGGTATACTTTCCTCTGACCAAGGTTTAAGCTGCCTCTAGCTTCATTAGTCTGTACAGTAGCTGTCCCTGAGTCTTAGAATTAAAAGTAGAGACTCCTTAAAGCTTTCCCAAAGATGTACCAAAGGATGCTAGCAACAATCTGTGTTCTTGGGCAGAACTCTCTTAGAGTTGCCTGGCACTTGCTATAGCCCCAAAGAGCTTCTGCCCATGTGTAATTCTTACCAAGAGGAATACTTTGGCTTTTCCAAGCAACAGAGGAAAATGGCAGCAATAATATTTGATTTGTTAGCCATAAGGTCATATCAAAATACAAATGATTAAATACAATCATCCATAGCATCATAATTAAATATTTACAGCTCAGTCTATATATCAGGATGACCCTTACCATTTAGCCCAACATGCAACTCTCAGTTACAGGGTTTTATTAAGCAAGGAGGGCATTTTGTAGGTGATATTTATGTGTCAACCCAAGCAAAATTTCATTTTGAAATATGGGTCCTAATGGGCTGTTTTTCTTATGTAATTGCATTCAAATAATGTTTATGCTACATCCTCAGTCTCCAGTACACCACAGATACATATACCTTCATCAAGAGGGGTTCATTTAAATCTTCCCTGTTTTATCATTCTGTTTAAATCTCACATCATTAAATTTTAAATTTTATTTATTTGTTTGTTTATAGTCTGCCTTTATTATTATTTTTACAAATAATTCAAGGGGGAAAACATATCCTTCCTTCTATTCTTCCAAGAGCAGCAACCTTGTGAGTTGGGTTGGGCTGAAAGAGAGTGACTGGCCAGTGGCCCAGTGCCTTCCATGGCTAAAGGAGGACAAGAACTCATACTCTCCCACTTTCTAGCCTGGTGCCTTAATCTTTAAACCAAATTGGCTCTCATAAATAAACTCCTTTATAGGATACTTTGGTATTTAAATAAATAAATATGCTAAATGTGAAGCAATTTATTCATTTCAGCATACTAGAGAAGCTGAGAGTAGCTATATATTTTATAACAAGGATTCTTTGTGCAACAATTTTCTTAACCTGTTGTCCTGATGCTGCTAAGAAAGTGGCAGGAAGCCTACAATTCTTAATGTAATTTGTAACTTGTGCTATCCAGGAAGAATCTAATTGAACCCTAGCTCTTCTATCAAGCAAAATTTGGGGAGTTTCCAAAAAAGTATGTATCTGCCAATAATTATATATCCTTGTTTCTGAGTGGGAACATGGAGTATATATTCCAAAAGCAGTTGTAACTGCAGTTATTTTATCTACACCCAATATTCTCCCCAACTGATACGAGTGCTTCTGTTCTAAGAGTAATACATGTTTTAAATCCAATACTACAATCACATATAAGACCATGGACCTATTTTCCATGAATCACATATTTGATTTTTTCCCTAAAATTAGGAAGTGAGGAGGAAAAAAACAGCACAAGTATGGACTATTGGAGATTCTTGGAGAAATGTTTAATATACTCCTTGCATGGAAACATCAGCTTCAGAAGGAACAGAGTCTGAACAAAATGTGTGGGTTTATTTTAGGACACAGAGCAAAACACAAAGGAAGACTGGGTGGAGAGGAAGAAGACCCAAGGATAGATATAGGCAGCTTACCCTATGGGTAAGTAGTGTAAAAACTTAGCACCCACTCCTCTGAATGAAATGAAATATTCTAGGAAATACCGGTATTAAAAAGGCAGAATATTATATTTCCCTGGATGAGAAAAGGAGAAACATGTTTTTAAAGATAAAGCAGCTTCCTACAGCTCCCTGTCCCTCTTCAGTTCCAGGGTGATGGGATTAAGATATGACCCTCAGGACATGATAGGATTAGCCCTCACTCAGATCCAAACAAGGACAAAGCCATTAAGCCATAATAGAATTGCCCAATGCCCCTTCATTACATCACCCAGTAAGATTCAGCCAAGCTTGGGACTCAAGGCAACCTACAAAGTTACTCCCTGCATGGCCCCATGGGAGTCTGACAACCAATTAGGATATCTTTCTTCCCACAGGAACAGGAAGCAAGTTTAAAGCCCAACAGAGCTTATAAATTTCTCTCCCTCTCTCACCCATGTGCTCTTTTTGCCCAGGACCTCAATGTGATCCTGTCCACCATTAAACTATCTTTCCAAGCAGTCGCCATGTTTCCAGTGTCTTTCTTCCCACTTGGGTGGACATTTCTTCCAACAGTGGGGAAAAGGTTCAGAAAGATCAATAGGCAGGTCCACACACAGATGAGGCAGAAGAAGAAAGAAGAAAAGAGGTCTTGCTATTTTTGCCCCATAAGACCAGGGTGGGATTCTACCTGGTTGGACCAGTTCTATAGAACTGGTTGTTACGATTCTGCACAGTTCGGAGAACTGGCAAATAGTGCCACTGGCTGGTCCCTTCCCTCCCCTCCCCTCCCCGCCCACTCACTCCTTACCTGGCATGAATGCCATCCAACTTGCCTGCCTTGTGCCTACTTTTTGGTAAGTTTTTATTTTTCCTTGCCTCCCCAACCACCAGCTGTTCCAACTATCGCCTGTGACTTTTAGATTAGCTAGAAAGCAGGAAATCATTGGATTTCTTGCTTTCTAGCTAATCTAAAAGCAGAGCTGAATTTTCCTTAGGACTGAAGCTTCTATTTTTCAGTGCAGACTTAGGCAATAGATTGCAGAATGGTAGATCTCTGAGTGAATCTGTGATTCTGTGAGCAACTCAATCTTCCCGTCTGCTTTGCCTGATTTTGGATAAAAGTTGATCTTTTTAATAAAAAAATCAATATTTACATAAATATTTACAATATTTATATACAAGTCACTTCCATCCAGTCACATGACCACCAAGCCATGCCCAGCCATCAAGCCACACCCATCCAGTCACGTGACCACCAAGCCATGCTCACAAATTAGGTCACGCCCACAGAATCGATTGTTAAGAAATTTGAATCCCACCCCCTGCATAAGACCCAACTTTGTGCTTCTGCCAAAATTTGTAACAGAAAAAAATTCTATGTTTGGTTCTGCCGAACCACATAGAATGAATGACAAGCAAACCTTCCTATAATAAATTCACTAAATACTTTTCTCATTTCTTATATATTCTTAAAGCAAACTGAATGAGGAAAGATTCAAGAAATCTTTGGAGACACAAGCAAAATAGAAAGTGAAACCAGATTGCAAATCATTGAAATCATACTGGTAAGTATCATGTATTAAAATTTAAATTGACTTTTATGCTGGTCTGAGCCTTTGTCCATCTCTCCAAATGTCTTTTTGTTTTGTTTTGAAAATCTGCAATATTGCTTGCTCTCACTTCTACAATGGGGTTAACAAGAGTACACAATCTTTTTGAACTAAAGAAAAACATGAATAAACCTGGACAAAATAAAACCTGATTTTATTTAAATGACATTTACATTTAATTATGTGCTGTTAATTAAATAAAGTTAACCATTTCTTTCCCATATTAATAATACTATTCAATCATAGTATTGTCATTAATACTTTTACATTAATTATTATTAAATACATTAATAAAAATAAAATTAAAATTAAATATTAGGATGAATATGTTTTAATGATCCCCTGTGTAGAAGAGGCCATTGAAACTACAGCTCATGCAGTCTCACACTATATTGCATCTTTTATAACGACTCACAAACTCAATTTGTAACACCCTACCTAATAAAATTTCTGGGAAATAATGATCTCTTTTATGAGCAGCTACTGTAGTCAGGTCAGTAGGAAGTAATGTGGCCAAATTCTGTTATACAAATTTAGACAGACTCTAATTATTCACTAATGATCAACTACCAATCATAATATATTATTTTGCCTGTTTTTGTTTTTATTTTTTACTATTATTATTGGCTTTTTATTCTTTTATTTATAATCCTGGCTTGTGATGGCAATAAAAAGATTGAATGATCTTAATTCTATGAATTAACGTTAAATGTAAACCTACTGTTAAATGTTCTAGCATTTTAGTTTTCTCTAACTTAATTTCTCTGATATTGGGTTTGAAGTGTATATGTATATTGTATTGGTTGAATACTTCTGAATTTTTCGGATATTCAGGCAATGTTACTTCATTTGTTATTATAGAGGAACTCCTCCTGTGTCTTTTTTTTTGGGATTTAAAGGCCCAGTTGGGATAGCCACAAATTCTGAGAGCTTCCTTTATGTGTTTTAGTTCTTTTTCATTTCCATCTTTGCTGATAGGCATACTTTCAGCCTAGTGGTGTAGGATTCTGATCACTACCATGTAGGTACTGATATCTATATGTGGGTTTTCTGTAAACTTCAGTGTTAAGGCTTCTGTCTTCCTTAATGTGAGTTATTTTCCTAAGTGAATTTAATGTATCTCTCCATAGAGTTGATGGCTTTGGTGAAGCCTTCTAATTCCTTTGTTTTAATCTTGATCCAAGTATTGTCCACATTCTTATATCAGTAAGTGGGTGGAATTCCTGTGAAGAAGTCTAGGACTTTAGTTTCAGTCTCTTCCATGTAGAGATTGGCCATAATAAGGGACACACACAAAAAAAAGGGGCATAGCCATATTTTTTTCTGTAGAAATCTCCATTGTATTTAAAATAGGTAGTCAGGCAAAGGTCCAGAAAGGTACGTATGTAATCTGGATTGAGGTTGGTTCTGTTACCTAATATGCTATTTTAGAGCAGTTGTTTCTTCACTACTTTAGTTGTTGGAATGTAGGTGAAGTCAAATCATAAGAAATAATAATCTCACTCAGATCCAGTCAAAGTTCTATGAACTATTGATGTAATGGTGTTGCCTACCAGAGGTGCTAATAAGTTGATTAGACATTTTACAGTGTTGTAGGTGAGGGAGTTGAAGCTGTTGACAATTGGTCTGAGTGGAATTCCCTTTTTGTGGATTTTGAGGAGTCCATAAATGCATGGAGTATCTTCCCCAGGGTAAAGGCAGTAGTATGGTGGTTTTTCAATAGCAATGTCCTTTAGTAGTAGTTGCAGGCAATCAATGACCTTTTTCTTATAATTGCTAGTAGGATCACTCTTCAGAGTTCCATATGTAGCAGTGTCCTTCAGGAGACTGCCCACCTTGACATTGTAGTCATTTTCAATGAACCATGATGGCACAGATTAGAGTGCAGTACTGCAGGGTATTTCTCCTGACTGCAGACTGCCTGCAGTTTGGCAGTTCGAATCTCATCAGGCTCAAGGTTGACTCAATCCTTCTCAAGTGGGTAAAAAGAGGAGCCAAATTATTGGGGCAATATCCTGACTCTGTAAAGTGCTTAGAGAGGGCTGTAAAGCACTGTAAAGCGATATGTAAGTCTAAGTGCTATTGCTTATCTGTGTTCAGGATAACTGTGCATCTTCTGTGCTGGCAAGATGGTGATGTTCAGATCCCTTCCAAGAGATATCACTGCTCTCCTTTCCTGAATTGTGAGGTTTGGAGGGAGTGTTTTGGCCCTGGCAAGGGCTGCAGATACTTTCATCCTTAATTGTTCGAACCATATTTCCACAGACTATTCCTTGGTGGACTTGGGAGATATTGTAGGTGCCATTTTTGCCATTCCATTGTGGTCTCTTGTGGCACAAGGTTCTGTGCACATTATTACTTTTCCTATGGTAGGCTACTCACAATACTGGACTCTGATAGTTTGCTCTAGTACATCTGTTTTCCATGACTTTCCCCTGGCTAGTTTCAAGTGCTGCTGAACTCAATGTTAACACCACTAGGTAAACCAGATCAGGAAATCAACTACACAGGAAGATTAAAACTACTTTTGTGAGGTGGAATTGGCTAAAGTGGGGAAACTTGTTAATTTTATTGAAAAGGGGACAAACCTTTATTAGGTATATTAGTGACAGAAGGAAAAAAAAACCCATGCAATCACCAAAAAAATAAATGCAAAGCATTCTTGTGTTAAGGGAGGCCTAGCTATAGAAAACCATCTAATACTTCTATAGAAAGTCTCCTCAAAAGTAGATACCAGTAACAAAAACAGGTTGGGGAAATCATACTAGCAGTACAGATTCTTTTCCAGGGTTTTTTTTTTTTTTGAGGTGGAGATGGCAGATAACCCAACCTGCTTAAATCTTAATAAAGCAATGGGTCCAGATGGTACTCATCCTAGAGTTCTGAGGGATCTTCTAGGTGTGCTCACTGGACCATTAACTGATCTGTTTAACCAGTTTCTTCTAACAAGTCAAGTTCCCAGGATTAATGAACATCTTGTGGATGTACCCATCAAAAGGGGGTTAGGGAAGAAGCTGGAAATTATAGGCCAGTGAATTTAATATCTGTAGTAGTGAAGTTAATGGTCATTTACAAGTGCACAACTTGATGTGCCCAAAGCAGAATGCCTCTACTGAGGGTAGATCACATCAAACTAATCTGATTTTTAAACTATATTACAATTTTTCTTGGATAAGGTGATGCTGGGGATGTAGCCTATCTGAATTTTAGCGAAGTGTTTTATACAGTTCCATATAATGAACTCATAAAAAGAAGTTGTACAGACTAAGGTTTAACCACTGGATAGACTGGTAGATAGGAAATTGGTTCAGGGATAGATCCCAGTGTGTGATTGTTAAGGAGCACTGTCTGAACAGAGATCAGTCACTAGTGATATACTACAAGGCTCAGTCGTAGATCTTGTTCTGTTGCATGTGCTTGTAAATGATGTAACAGAAGGACAGCTAAATAAGGTTTGTTTTTTCTGCTGTTGATTATAAAGTTGCATAATAGAGTTGACTTTCCTTAGGGTACTTGTAACATGGAAAGATTTGGCATTGCTGGAAAATCGGTCAAAAATATGAAGACTGCAGTTCAATGTTTCTAAGTGTAAGACCATGTATTTGGGGGGAAAAGAATCCTCTGTACCAGAGGTGGTATTCAACCGGTTCGCACCTACTCGGGCAAACTGGTAGTGGTTATTTGGCATGGGTCACTGAACTGGTGGTGATCCCTGGCTGGCCACGCCCCCAACCCAGTTGCCTGGTCGCTCACTTACGATTGCTCTCCTAGCTTTCCGTTCCCCATGTCCTCTTTCTTCCTGGGGAAAAGGAAGAAAGGCATGGACACTACAAGTATCGCTTTCCCCATGTGAATTAAAAACAGGGGTGGGATTCTACCAGTTCGCACCTATTTGCTAGAACCATTGTTAACATTCTCAGCAGTTCGGAGAACTGGTTACTAGAAGAAATTATTGGCCTAATCCTGTAAGGAAGGCAGGAAGGAAGCATTCTGGTGTTGCTTACAGAAACTGCCTCTCCATTAACCCTTATTACATTCTTGGCAGGACTAGACTTCCTGTCTCAGGAATGTCTCTGGAGTTTTTTTTCCTTCTTTGCTTGTACTTTGCTTGTGTGGAGTGACCATTTAAAGTTACAATGGCACTGAAAAAAGCGACTTATGACCATTTTTCACGCTTACAACTGTTGCAGCATCCCCACAGTCATGAGAGGCCAAGGGAGATGTGTGCCTCGATGTGAGTGATATTGAGTTGGCCACACCCAGCCAATAACATGACCACCAAGCCATGTCCACTCAGTCACATGACCACCTAAGCCATGCCCACCACCTAAGTCACTCCCACAGAACCAGTTGTTAAAAATTTGAATCCCACCCCTGGTTAAAAGTGCCTGGAATAAGAGTGCGGTCTGACAGAGGGGGTGGGGGTGAATTGAGCCTTGGAGCACTTTTGCAACATAAAAGAAATGCATTTTGAAAGCAGGTCCTTTAAAAACTTCTCCAAGGATTCCCCATGGATGCTGCAAGTATCGCTTTCCTCTTGTGAGTTAAAGTGCCTGGAGTGAAAAGGAGTACAGGCTGACAGAGGGGATGGGGGAATCCACTCCAGCCTTGGAGAAATTTAAAGGAGTTGCTTCCAAAATGCTTGTCTGTTAAGTGTGTGTGTGCATGTGTGTGTGTGTGAGAGAGAGAGAGAGGGAGAGGGAGGGAAAGAAAGAAAAAGAAAGAAAGAAAGAAAGAAAGAAAGAAAGAAAGAAAGAAAGAAAGAAAGAAAGAAAGAAAGAAAGAAAGAAAGAGGGAGGAAGAGAGAGAAAGAAAGAAAGAAAATAGGAAGAGAGAGAGAGATAAAACTCTGTGCTATTATTTTTAATTGTTCCACTATTTATCATGTGTTAATATTTTACACTGTCCCTATACCTAGAGGGGTTTTTCTGCCTTTCTTTTGCCCAGGGCTACCACATATTTTTCAGGGTTTACATGCATTCAATGTCAATAATCCAGAGCATAAAATACACATGTGTTTAACAAGAGTTGAAAGGGACTTTGGAGGTCTTCTAGTCCAACCCCCAGTTCAGGCAAGAAAACCGAGGATGCCAAACTCTGAGTAGAAATCCTAGGAAAGGTGTCAGAATAATACTTAGAAGGGACCTTGGGGTGAACCCTATACCATTTCAGAGAAATGGCTGTCCAGTCTTTTTTAAAAAACTTCCAGTGATTGAGCACCCAGAACTTCTGGAGACAGGTAGTTCCACTGATTAATTGTTCTCACTGTCAGGAAGTTTCTCCTTAGTTGTAGGTTGCTTCTTTCTGTTCAGTTTCCATCCATTGTTTCTTGTTTGCATTCTGCTTCTTTGGAAAATACATTGTCCCCCTTTCTTTATGGTAGCCCCTTAAAAGCCTGTTGCCTATCACACTCTTGAGTAAAGCATGTGAGCCATTTCCTCCTTTCAGTGGTCCATGAAAGTACATCTATTGTATGCAGATAATAAAGTCAAAAAAGGTGAACAACATTTTTACAAAACTATAGATAAGTTGAGGCTGGACGACAAGGAATGGCTGGGAGGGGAGGGGCCAAGTGAGGCACTCCTTGATGTGAGTGACATTGAGTTGGTCACACCCACCCAGTCACATGACCACCAAGCCATGCCCACCCAGTCACATGACCACCAAGCATGCCCACCCAGTCACATGACTACTAAGCCACACCCACCCAGTCACATGACCACTTAGCCAAGCCCACCAAATAAACCACGCCCACAGAACTGGTAGTAAAAAAAATTGAATTCCACCACTGCTCTATACTGTACCCCCAATACAATGTTAGACAGAACAACAGAAGAAAAGGATTCAGATGTGCTCATAGCTCAGGAGTGCAAAATGAGCTTAATAGTGTGGCCAGGCAGTTGTGAAAGCAAACACACTTCTGGGATGCATCACTAAGGGGATCAACAGCAGGGAAAAGGAGGTCTTGATCTTGCTACATAGGGATATAATTAGACCCCATTTGGAATGCCATCTCCAATTCTGAAGACCTCCCTTACAAAAGATATTGATAAGACTAAGCGAATCCAGAGATGGACAACGAAAATGGTGCAAGGTCAGGAGAACAAATATATCAGGAGAGACTGGAGGAACTGAATACGTACAGCCTGGAGGACAGAAGGGAAAGTGGGGGGCAGGGACATGACTTTAATATATTAAGGATGTGAATAAAGTTCTAGAAGGCAGTATTTTCAATATTAAGCAAAAGTAAACACAAGCATACCATCAAATTGACAGGAGGACAATTCGAAAGTAATGTTATTACTTCACAGGAAGAATACTGGAAGCCTGGAACTAACTTCTGGTTGGTCAATTATCAGTAACAGTTTAAATATCCTTGGGCTAAACAAATATCCATCATCCAACAAAAATTTTAAAATACAATAAAATTAAAATTAAAAAATTATAATAAATGTAAAAAATGCTCACAATGCAGGCTTGATGCACCTCTAGGTCTATTTCAGCCATCGGTTTTCTATTTCTATGTTTATTGAGATTGGTTTAATACAGAAGCCTGCAATTTATGCCACCAGACTTGAAATTCTAGATCTAGAAAATCTAGAACTACACCGCCTTCAGTCCGATCTAACTATAGTATATAAAATCATACATTGCGATGTTCTACCTGTCAATGAATACTTCAGCTTCAACCATAACAACACTAGAGCAAACAATAGATACAACAAACTCAAGGTTAATCACACCAAACTTGATTGCAGGAAATACAACTTCAGCAACAGAGTGGTCAATGTCTGGAATACTCTACCTGACTCTGTAGTTTCTTCCCCAAACCCCAAAAACCTTAACCTTAGACTGTCTATTATTGATCTCACCCCTTTCCTAAGAGGTCTGTAGGGAGCATGCATAAGTGCACCAACGTACTGTCCCTGTCCTATTTCTTTTTTATTTTTCTTATATGTATCCATGTATTCATAACTATGTTTTTACTTATACCTATTATCTTGTAAGCAATTGACAAAATAAATAAATAAATAAAATAAAATAAACTTTGCTTATGCTGTACCTTCTCCTCCTTATGCTCCAGTGAATCAGGGAGGAGTCTGCTGGAGCTGTTTTCAAATGCTAATTTTATTTCCTCAGGCTTAAATAAAGCTTTGGCCCCCTTTGCCCAGATAATGATTATAGCATTTTTCTGTTAAAATTATCATTCTTATTGTTTACTTATTTGCTTCTGTTCTGTAATTCCATGACAACCTTTATTTATTTATTTAACAATTGATCTTTTCCCCAGCTTTACTTTACATCCTCTTCATACTTGTTATCTCCCAGCATAGGAAATTAGCACAGATCCATCATTTATCAGAGTAATCCTATACCTGTACTTGGAAATAGTCTGACTGAGAAGGATTGAGGCATATTAGAAGCAGTTCCTCCCATTTCAGTACACTGATCCTTCCCCCTCCCCTCTCCCCACAGCTGTCCATACTTTTTGACAAGGCCTGCCATTCTAAGCACATGTAGTCCTCAACTTACAACAATTCACTTAGTTACCATTCAAAGTTACAATGGAACTAAAAAATGTGACTTGTGACCATTTTTCACACTTACAATCATTGCAGCATTCTCATGGTATGTGATCAAAATTGGCAACTGACTCATGTTTATGACAGTTGCAGTATCCTGGGATCATGTGATCACCTTTTGATTGAGGCATATTAGAAGCAGTTCCTCCCATTTCAGTACACTGATCCTTCCCCCTCCCAAAATCAATGGGGAAGCCAGATTCACTTAACAACTTAACAATTGTAGTGATTCACTTAACAACTGTGGCAAGATAGGTCATAAACTAGGGCAAAACTCACTTATCAAATGTCTCACTTAGTAACAGAAGTCTTGGGCTCAATTGTGATCATAAGTCGTGGACTATCTGTGTCTATTTACTCAGGACAGCTACTGTTTTTTTTTCATCAATGGGCAAAAACTGGCAGGAGGAAAAATGAAGTGCTATTTTTTGATTTTACTATTGTGACAAAATAGGGATTGACTCTTTGGCCAGCATAATCTATTCATACTTTTTTTGGCTGACCCAAGCACGGCTCTGTAATATTTTAGCTTTAGTCCATTAAAAGTAAAGTTAATGAAAAAGACAGCAATGTTTCTTATTAATTTCTAAGATTAAGAAAAGGACCAGACAATTTTTTTGGAGGAGGGATGGGGTGGGAGTAATGGGTAGAAACAGCCTATCAAATAAGTATGATCATGATGAGTGTCAGCTATGGAATTCTTATTCATCGCTGGCACATAGCCTGAGAAAGTGGCAGGGGGATGTTATTAATTGAGTAGACAAAATAGAATTATTTTGATAGTTCAAGGTTAAAGAATATGGCACAGAAAGAATTAGAACTTACTGTGGGATTGGTTCCTGTGATGTGATGATGAGTAAAAAGGGGATGGTTTGTAGGTTGGGACATTGTGGGGAAGTCCGAGAAACTTTTTGTTTTGGAATTCCACAGATGTGCCAGGTGCTATTCTAATAAAAGTACTTTTGAGATTATGCTTGTCTTGGAGTTACTGACCGGAATGGATGTTCTCTGGAACATTGACAATGAGTTTTAAAGTAACAACAAATGTGTTAAATTGTAGCTACAAACAATTTGAGAACCAATGCACCCTGACATTTAAAAGCACATTCTATAGTACTGCTCTTGCATGGTCCCAGTGACAAACTGGGCTCCAATAACTTGCACCAGTTGAAACATCCAGCTCAAAGATAACCCATAAAAAGGATATTTCAGTTACCTGCCCTGAATCAAGTTAGGTAATATATAGCTGATGCAAGCTAAAAAAAAATTCATTAAGATGAATTTGTATCTAGATATAGCTAAAAGTCTTATAATATTCTAATATTATAAGTTTACAGAATAATATTTAGAAGTTTACAGAACCTCAGGGTCTGAACCTGTCTTTTGAGAACAATTTTGGTTTGTAGGCTTAATAAATGGCTTCTAATATTGCTGAACAATTCACAGAATGAAACTTCATAATCTATGTTACAAAAATTTGGAAAATTATGGAGTTCAAAAACATTCAAGGATTGAAGTCTGAATTAAAATTTCAATATAAAAATCTCACTAAGTTTTTTTTAATTGGATGACTCAACAAATGTTGAGTATTTATAAATATCATCTCAGTTCCATAAGAAGTTTCAAAAGAGGGCAAGAGAGAGAATATGCTAATAATATATTAAAAGCAGAATAATGGTGTAGTAGAAATAAAGACAACCTTGTCTACAGTTGAAGTCGTTCTCACAGATATTACTTCATACACAAATTGGCAGAGAGCTTCAAAGGGCAATTTTCCCCATTGTTATCCTACCAATTCTTTTTAATGATCCAGTAAGGGCTATACATATGTGAAACAATGAATGTAAACACTGGTATGGAACAGTGTTATGAGGCAGGTAACAATTAAGCAGGATAAATGCCCATTATCATGGAAGCCTAATGACTACTGGTGATCACTCTCTGTTCAGGAACTGCTTGTTTCCCCCTCCAATTAGCTTGCTTGAGAGATTCTGTTGCCTTCTTCAGCATTTACAAATAACAGAGTAGAAAATCTCTTCACTAAGAGGCGGTATCTAAATGAACTGCCACGGTCTCTTTCCTGTCTTTATGCTCCATCTGCCAGGGGGAGTTTTAATTACATGCCAAAGTTCAGACAGACCAAGATGGGCACACACATGTATTTCCGGAGCTGGCAATGAAGGGGCATCTTCATAATATTGCCCGGTAGGAGAGAGGATCAGCATATATCAAGCAATAACTTCCAGAAGATGCTGTAATGATGGTATCAACCAGTATAGCTTTCAAAAACACTTAGGCAATTTGGTGTTTTTAACACCAAATAAGCTAATCAATAGTTCCCAAAAATGATAGTTATTTGCTATCTCCATGGTAGCTTCTGCATATCAGTAACTCAAGAACAACAGCAAACAGTGTTTATTATTTGCTTTGACCCCAAAATCTGCTATTTTTTTAATCTTAAAAAAATTGCATAAAACTTTACTATGTTTCTCTCTTTTCTACGATATTCACAACATGAAAGCTTGCTTTACAGTTGTCACATTCATAGAATTCTCTTGATAATGATTTGCCATTGTCTTCTTCATGTTTGATTTTGGAGTTTCTTCTCAGGGAGTTGGCCTGCCCATCACTTGCAACATTCTACTTTTGCTGTGGTTTATCATTTGCTTCATGCTTCCTTTTGGTGTGACCCTAACTGGTTCTCACATTTCTATTGGTATTGCTCTTAGGTCATTGAACCTGCTGAACATTCCTACCAATCAAGAAAAAACACAGGACTATCTTCAGAACAACTACACATTATTACTAGAATCAGAACGGAATGGTCAGCACTTATCTATGCACTCACCACTACTCAAGCTAACTCAGTGGCATATAACTCACCCTTAGGGCATAAACTTTACAACAATATTCTTTATTATGCTTTTCTATCTGTCATGAATATTCTAATAATTTATAATGCATAAAAATCACATCAACATAGTAAAAATCAGTTGTAATTATAAATGGAAAAATTATGACTAAATAGCGAACTTTTAGCATTTTGAAGATGTGTGCCTTTAGTAAGGCACAAATAAGCATATACTTTACCACAATAATCTATAGGACATAAACATGCTAAATGTAATTCAGACAATCCTTTTGGTTCTTCTATTATATTATCTGCTTTCTAGTATACATTGTATTTTAGTGATTTATAACAGTGGCTCTCAACCTTTTGGGCACCAGGGACCGGTTCTGTGGAGAAAGGTTTTTCTGTGGACCAGAGAGGACATTGTTTCATGTGCTGCCTGCCTCCCTTGTTGATTGGGCTTTGCTTGTTTGTGTGGCTTGATTGTTGGCATGCTGTGGCCTAATGCTGATCCACAGACTGGGGGTTAGGGGACTCCTGGCTTATAAAACAATAATAAATGGAAACAACTTGTTTTGTTTGTTAGCTGAAAACAAACCATTTTATCTACAATTTATTGAATACTTCTCTGCCAGTCCTGATTTCCAAAATAAAGGCTTTTTACATTCTTCTTGAAGATTAAGGCTTAATACATTTGAAAAAGACAAACTTACAATACAAGAAAATTCTTGTTGTGTAAAAGTACTACAACATCCATATTATAAGTATTACAAAATCCATCCTATGTGGCCCTGAGTATGAAGTTAGGTTCAGGCCTATATAATGATGGAAGTTCTGGGGTAGGAAGATGAATTAAAAAGGAATGGTGAACTGAAAATGTTTCTACCAAAGTGGAGATAATGATTGTGGTGAAAACCAAGCAATCAATGTGTTGGCTGGTTCTTTAGAAATTTTTCAGATAAGGAGAAGACAGGAGATTACCCACCCATGCTCCAAATGGCTGCTTCTTGAAAGGAGACAGCAAAACAGGTAAACAATTTGAATAGTGTCATTGGCTTATGGAATATGAGGAAGTGGATAAACTGCTCTGTAATATCAGTTGTGTCACATGGCTGGAGTTTATGTCCCATTTGGCAAATTTGGGCAACTGAGCAAACCCTATGTATTGAGATGCTATAATCTTCAAAAAGCAATGGTAGAACTTCAAGCAAAGATGTAATCTCTCAGTCCACTCATGCTAGATAACTTTGTTGGATCTCTGAATCTCCCTTTGTGAGGAAATTATTCAGAAGATGGAGGAGAATCATCTACAAAGGACTCTAGAAGAATTTAAACATTTTGATCTCTTTCAGTCAGAATTTAGACTCTGTCCCTGAGATGGGATAGAAACAGCATTGATTTGTTTGTGTGTTAATTTTATTTGCCACCCATGGGGCTTCTCTAGGTAGTTTACAACAATAAAAAGGAAGAAAATAGTGTTTAAGAAAAGTGAAACAATAGAACAATAATTTAAACAATGAAAAAGAAAACAGCAAGAATATATCAACATGATAAAAAAGATGATTATTGGGACCTTAATGGGACATATACTTCTCATAATCCAATTGGATCTTTCAATGGCATTCAGTTCCATCAGCTGTGATAATCTGCAAAGATTGGAACTGGAAGCATTCTTCTTCTCCCACCTGAATGAATAGTTTCTGTTAAGAGCCATAAGGGAAAATAGTGATCAAGTTCAGAGTTGTGCCAATGTGGAGTCCTGAGAAATCAGATGCAGAAGGGCCTGGAATTGGACACTTGATCATATTATTTACTGCTAAGGAATGGCATTGTTTTTACAGTCAGGAAGGTTGAATTAAATACAATATAGTTGGTTATATTGCCATCAGTGTTCGAATAATATCAAACAGACTTCATGGGCAATCCTTTAATATGATTATTATCCAGGTTTATAGTTCAACTGCTAATGCAGAAGAAAAGGAAACTGATGAAATTCATGTGAAGTTCATTTTGAACATACAAGCAAGATATACTGCTTGTGATTGGAAACAAAATATCACCATTGAAAATAACAAGAAAGCGAATATAGTTAGGCTGTATACCAGAAGTGGGATTCAAATGTTGCAACAACCGGTTCTGTGGGCGTGGCTGTGGTCACGTGACTGAGTGGGCGTGGCTTCTTCTTTTTTTTGCAGCACTCCCCATTTTGGGCCTCAGGGAAGCCTCCTGGGGGGCATTTTTGCTCCCAGAAGGCTTCCCTTGGGCTCAGGAAGGAACAAAACTGAGCATGGGAGGGAGCAAAGGCTCCTGGGCAAAGCAGTAAGAAAGCGAGGGGAATTCCAGCACAGCTGATCATAGGAACAGTTGATGGTCAGGAAGGAGGAAAAAGAACCTTAAGGAGTAACTGGGCAGGGAAGAATGCAATCAGCAATGTCAGGCATACACCCAATGTTGTGCATGAGTGATAAGGACTGACTGGAAAGAAGGGATGGGGCAGGCTGAGAGAGGTGGGAGCATGATTTGCCGGTTCTCCGAACTGTGCAGAATCATAACAACCGGTTCTATAGAACCGATCCGAACCAGTAGAATCCCACCCCTGCTGTATAGTCTAGGAAGGAGAATAATTTAACAAATTTTATTTTATTTATTTGATTTGTCAAATGCTTACAATATAATAGAAATAAGAATAAACAGTATAAATACATGAAATAGGTAAAAATAATTGGGGACAATAGGACAGGGACAGTAGGCATGATTGTTGCACTTATGCACACCCCTTACAGATCTCTTAGAAATGGGATGAGGTCAATAGTAGATGTTTGAGGGTAAAGACATGGGGGTTTGAGCATGTGACAACAGAGTCAAGTAGTGAGTTCCAGACGCTGTCCACTCTGTTGCTGAAATCGTACTTCCTGCAATCAATTTTGGAGTGATTTACATTAAGTTTATATCTGTTGTGTCCTCTTGTGTGGTTGTGGTTAAAGCTGAAATATTCATTAACTGGTAAGACATTGTAACAGAGAATTTTATGTATTATGCTTAAGTCCAATCTTAACCGGCGTAGTTCAAGGTTGTCTAAGCCTAGAATCTCAAATCTGGTGGTGTAGGGTATTCTGTTGTGAACAGAGGAATGTATTATGCTTCTTGTAAAATACTTCTGCACATGCTCAATTAATGTCTGATATACACTATGGATTCCAGACAGCAGAGCTGTATTCAAGTATTAGTCTAGCAACAGTTTTGAATGCCCTAGTTTGCAAATCAATATTACCAGAGGAGAAGCTTTGTAAGATCAGATTTACAACTCTTAAAGCCTTTTTTACAATGCTGTTGCAGTGAGCTCTGGCGCTTAGGTCATTTGAAATGAGTACTCCAAGGTCCTTGACAGAGTGAGGTCATCAACGAGGTCATATCCACCTAGCTTGTATTTGGTGAATTGATTTTGATTTTGCCAATCAATTATTGCTTCATTGTTATTCTAGTCTTCAAACACCTAAAGAGAAATCTATGTACATATACACCATGAGATGGAATGCCAAGTTATTTCAAGGCGTTAGAAAAACACAGTTTATAAATTAAAATAAAATCAGGAACTGCTCATATGCAAGTTCCAAAACAAGCTAAATTGGAAACCCAAACAGTTTCCATAATACGACCTTGAGCGTATACTCACAATTTTCAGGAAGAACAACAGAAAGTAATCCTTATCTGACAATATCTCATTTAATAATAGTTTGAAGTTAACAATGGCTTTGAAAAAAAGAAACTTAAAAGCTGTCCTCAAAGTTACAACTATTACACTATTCCTTGCAATCACTTCTGACCTTCCCAGCTGGCTTCGAAGAAGCAAAATTAGTTAGGGAAGACAGATTTACTTAACCATCCAGGTAAAAATTGTTATAAAATTGGGCTGGTCACTTGATGGCTTATTTAATGACCACATCACTTAGTGACCAAAATTCTGATCCCAATTGTGGTAAGTAAACCACTATTTGTGTAAGGACAATAGAGATGTCAACATTCAAGATTACTTTAGAAGGTATTTCCTATTTACAGGAACTTTATTATTATAAAATTAAATTATATAAGAATAAAGATAAATTTTTACCAAGTCAGAAGACTAATTGATAAAATTGATAGGATATGTACAGAAATATTGCAAGCAGAACAGAAGAAGAATAAAAGCAACAGAAGAAGAATCTGTAAAGGTTCTAGCTAACCTATGCCAGCAAATCTGTAGAATGAGACAATGGAAATAGTTGGGAAGAGATTAATTTATATGTCTATACCAGACACATTTACAACAGCTCTGTTTAGTTTTATTATTTAATTATATAATTAACTTTTTAATACTTTTACTGGACTTATTTTTATGTAATCAACTTTGTTTGGATGAAACAATAGTGAAAACAAATACACAGAAAAAGATTTTGCCTGGAACTGATAGTTACGGTGGGGAAAAAAAAATGCCATGGTGCCAACCCAGAACATCTCCATCCTTTGAACTCTGCAAAACAGCCAAGAATTGAGGAGCATTTCACGTGAAAGACAACTGTAAGTAAAATAAATTCTCCCCAAACCTCTAACAAATTCGAAACAATAAAATGGGACTTCCAAACAGAGCTGGCGAAACAACTATTAGAGTTTTCCCAATGGTGGGATTCAAATAATTTAACAACTGGTTCTCTGCCCTAATGACCAGCTGGGTGGACGTGGCTGGGAGAGCATCGTCAGGAGCGTGAGTGCTGCAGGAGCATTCAGTCTCCTGCAGCACTCTGCCAATCAAAACAGGGCATGGGGGTTAATTACAAAATGTGGATTTTGCTTTGTGACATCCATATCCAGTGAGCAAGGGGTGTTAACTGCACAGAAAATACATTTTTGTTTGGTTATGAAGAAATATCCCCAAAGTCAGATGTACGCTAAATGTAGACTGATTTTTAGCTACACATCTTCCCAGAAAACAGCAAATTTTGAAGCTTCAGGTAAAGAGGATTCATTTTAGGATGAGTAAACACAGTTTGCATGTTGGAGGTTCTTAAAGGAATGCTGGGAAACTCTGTATTTTAAAGAACATTTGAAGGAGGGGTGCAGAATAGCCCTTCTCTGCCTGTGGCTGTAGAGACCTGGCACCAATCAAAACACTGTTGGTGAAACAACTGATAAGCCACTAATATATGAAAATAAGAGCAAACTCCACTCCCTTCTAATATTGATGATGTTACTTAGTTTGGTAATGAAACTTCAAAAAAACCATGAAGCTCAGAGAGCACCAAGTTCAATTCAACCCTTAGCTACAAATATTCTCTTCTATCGATAAACACTTTCTGGTTAGAGGGACTCAGAGCCTGCTTTATATGAGATGGCTCCTAGTGGATTTCATTCTAAATTTTGATATGATTTCTGTAAATAAGGAATGCAGAATTGTAATGGCTGAGTATTTGATCCTTCATGCATAAAAAAAATACAAGGCTAAGGGATAAACAAATAAAAAACAGATTTGAAAACAAAAGAGCCTCAGGAAAGAAAAAGAATAAAAATGTAAGAAAGAGGAAAAGAAAGAAAACAGAAAAAGAATGACTTCCAACTTTGGTACAAATATAAAAATATATCAAATTCTTACTCTAACAGTTATATGTTAAGCACTTAAACCATAAATTTCAAGATTGGATAATCTCAGAGGGCATAATTAAAGATGCTCGAGCTGAATTCAGGGAAGGGAGATCAACATTTGGCTATATTTTGATACTTTATCACCTTGTACAAAAATATACATATAAAAAGAAATTCTCTTTTTTTGTGGGCTTCCTTGACTTTAAATATCCAGAAGCATCCTCTGGGATAAACTAAAAAGTACTACTATTGATACCTCTTCTATCTCTATTCAAAAACTATATTTTAGCTCCACCTTAAAATAAGGTATAACCCGCAAGGGTCTTTGTCTGGCTCAATAGGTGTACAAATAGGAATATGCCAGGGATGTATCTTGACCTCTTCCCTTTTCAATCTTTATATTAATTCCCTGATTAACCTTCTGCATAATCCAGAGTTCCAACCTCCCAATTTAGCACAACATAAAATACCGATACTTCTGTATGCTGACGATACCGCTATTATTTCACAAACCCCTATTGGACTCAAGATAGCTATTTCAGCAACATTAAAATATGTCAGATCCGTGTATCTGTCATTTCTTCAGAGGAAGAGGAAAGGGGGGGGGGGAACTGATAAAGAAATCCTTGCTTGATGTAACCTGAATATATTTAACCTTGTATCGAATATGCACACCCATACATGATACAATGGGGGGGGAAGGAAACCAGATGGCCGGAACCTATCACCTTTGGGAGGCACAGCCAGGAGATGAGGGATCCATAAAACTCCACAATGAAGTGCTCTGGGAAATCTCAAAAAACAGTCCGTTCTAAAAAGGGGGTGGGGGGAGGAAGCTAGGTACGTCTTGGGAAAGTTACACGAGGAAAAACCTTCCAAAAAGGGAAGGATCCCCTCCCAGAGGAGCTGGGAGGGGGATTAACATATTGGCTTTTGTTTCCCTAAGTAAACATTGGGAGGAGGGGGGATTCTAAACCCCTTTATCTATCACTGTATGCCTGAGGGACCTCAGACGCTGCTTTGAACTCCTACAGGATTCTCTCATCCCAATAAAGAATTCCTTTTGATACGTTTGGTTCTCAGAAGTTCATTCTTATTGTTTGAATGAGAAGAAGTTCCGTAGCCTGACATAAAGCAGCGTCTGCAATAGAGATCAACCCGGAGAAGGAATTTTTTTTTTTAAAAAACAATTCACTCTACTGAGGGGATCCTGCAAGAAAAGAAAAAAATGTCTGAATGCAGCAAGGAGCAAGGTGGAGCCGAATGCTGGGGAGAAACAGTTACCCAGTCAGATACTGACTCGATGCACCCCATCGAAAACAGCGAGGCTGCCTGCGAATCCTCCACCAAGCCCCGGTGGTCTATAGGTGTAGGAAAGAGAGACACCTGGAATGGAAGGACCAGGGGAGTAACCCTCACCCGAGGAAATCGCAAACCCGTGTGGAAATTGGAGCTAGAGGCCCTATCAAATCAGGAAGAATGGGATGAGGAGCTGCCGGCCGATGACCGTATGAGACGGTACATCAATCACCTAGTGAGGGAAGCCCTGGAAAACCTCGACATGGGGGATGCACAAAGACGACAACGCAAGAGAGCGAGGGAACCAGAAAGTGAGAGAACCCGAGCCGCCACCCTGGATTCAGTGGAGATTGAGCGGGAAGAGGGACAAGCTGAAGAACCAGCAGCCACATCAGGTACCCGACCCTTAAACGCCCCGGATCAGGGAATTAACCCTGGCCAACCCAGAAACATACAATTACAGAGGAAGGTCCCCCCCTTGGGGGTAAAATTCGATGGAGACCCCCAGAAATTGGGATTTTTCCTGGCACAAGTACTCACCTACATGCAAGAATATGGACAGGATTTACCAACCCAAGGGTCCCGGGTGCGAATTGTCACCCTAGCTCTTGAAGGGGCGGCAGCCAGATGGATGGTAACGCTCCACAACGTCAATGCCCCAGAATTAAGAAACTTAGATCGCTTTATGATGGCCTTACGCCACCGTTTCGAGGACCCGCTTGCCAATAGAAAAGCCCGGGACCGCATCAGAGTCGTGAAACAAGGTCGTCGCCCGGTAGCAGAATACACCGAGGAATTTCGTGACCTGGACGGCCGGGTAGATTGGCCAGAGGATATCTTAGTCTGCTGGTTCAAAGATGGACTAAATGATGATCTTTACGCTGCCTGCCTGGCCCGTGGGGCCCCAAACCTCTTGCATGAATGGAACATGATGGCAGAGGAGGCAGAGATAGACATGACTCGGAACAGGTACCGTGCTGGTAAGTTTTGGAAAAGATCCCCACCCCTGGAGAAATGGGAAGTTTTCAAACCCCGATCCACCATGATTCCAAGAACGCCTGGTTGCTTTAAGTGTGGAAAGGAGGGGCACCGTGCAGCAGAATGCCACTCGAAGACCCCTGCCAGAAGGCTAGACCACCATTCAGGGAGGAAACCCACAACATCCAGCCCTCGAGGGAAGGAGACTGGCCTGAGCGGCCGGGTAGATGTGGGATTCCGAACCTCTCCCAAACCGGAGGAAGAACGCCAAACGCTCCAAGGGAACCTGAGCCAGTCCGAAAGTGATCCGGAGGATGACCCGCTGGTAAGCAAACCAATTGAACCAATCACCCTACCCCTGAGACTGTTTATCCCCAGCCAAGGGAAGGGGGAGGAAGTTACAGCGTTGCTGGACTCGGGATGCACTCGATGCCTAATCAACCCCTCCCTGGCAGATAAATTGGGAATCCGACTGAAAGAAATGGAAAATCCCATCGCTTTCTGCCAATTAGATGGAACCATAGCAGGGGGGGAGCCAGCCAGGTTTACCACAGAACCATTGAAAATAAGACTATTTATTTATTTATTTATTTATAAAAATTTTTATACTGCCCTTCTCCCTAGGGACTCAGGGCGGTGTACAGCCGATCCAAACCCCGACAATGATACAAAAGTTAAAAAGAAATTAAATTGAATATTTGGCCGAATATAAAAAGCCCACCCCACCCTTTTGCAAACATCGCCCTTCCTATCACAAACTTGCTAAAAACGAAGGTGGGGGGGGAAACCCAAGCCTAGGCAACCCCTCATCTGGACAATGGAATGCCAAGCAGCATTTGAGAAACTCAAACGCCTGTTCGCAGCAGAACCGGTCCTTAAACACCCAGATCCCGAACAACCTTTTGTCATCCAAGCAGACGCCAGTGATGTTGCAGTTGGGGCAGTCCTCCTCCAAAAGAATGGAAGTGGACAATTACAACCATGTGCTTATACATCTAAGAAACTAACGGAAACCGAGCAAAGATGGGTTGTATGGGAGAAAGAAGCATTTGCTATGCGGTGGGCAATGCTCACATGGAGACATTTCCTGGAAGGAAACCAAATCCCCTTTGAAGTATGGACTGATCACAAAAATCTGGAAGCTCTGAGAAATCCACGGAAACTCTCCGAAAAACAAGCAAGGTGGGCTAGATATTTTGAATGTTTTAATTTCACCCTCAAATATTTTCCTGGGAGAAAGAATTTCTTAGCAGATGCACTATCCAGGAAACCCCAATACAACAGCAAAAAGATTGAAGTTATAAAACCGATGATCCAACCGACCCAACTAGCAGCCAAGGTACTCACCCGGGCACAAGAGAAAAAAAAATCATCCCTGACTGAAGACACAACGACGTCAATTTTTAAGGAATCACTACTTAAAGATGATTGGTTCCAGGCTAACAGAAACACGTGCTCACTCAAAGACGGACTGGCTTGGGTAGAAAACAAGCTTTATGTCCCTGCAAGCCAGAGAATGGAACTCATGAAACGCTGCCACGACTCTAAAACAGCAGGACACTTTGGTTTTGTAAAAACCCTGCACCTCATCAAAAGACAATTTTGGTGGCCGTCCCTCAAAAAGGACATTGAAAACTATGTTGCGAGCTGCCCCATCTGTGCTGCTGCAAAGAGAAGACAAGGAAAATATCCTGGACTTTTACAAACAGTAGCAGACCCTTCTGCCCCATGGAAAGAGATCTCTATGGACTTGTAGTGGAACTTCCCGAAAGTGCTGGGAATACTGTCATTTGGGTTGTAACTGACCTTTTTTCCAAACAGGTTCATTTTATTCCGTGTCAAAAGATCCCAACTGCCAGATCGTTGGCAAAGATGTTCCTAATACACATTTATCGCCTTCATGGAGCCCCCCAACGAATTATCTCAGATAGGGGTGTTCAGTTCACATCCAAATTTTGGCGGGCGTTTTTAAGCCTATTAGGCTCCACCCAGGGATTATCATCTTCGAACCATCCCCATACTGACGGGGCATCAGAGAGAGTGATTTGCGTATTAGAACAATATTTAAGATGTTTTATTAATTACCAGCAGGACAATTGGACTGACCTTCTTCCTTTCGCAGAGGTAGCATACAATAACTCAGTCCATAGTAGCACAGGGTTCACCCCATTCCACGTAGCAACGGGCCAAGAATTCAACCCCATGCCGGAACTACCCACCAAAGAACCTGAAATCCCCTCCCTTAAGGACTGGATGGATAAATTACAAGCCATGTGGCCAGTGGTAAGATTATCTCTACAGGAAGCTAGAGCAGTTTACAAAACTCAAGCAGACAAAAAACGCTGTGAACCTAAACCTTTCAAGATTGGAGACCGTGTATATTTGTCCACAAAATACTTAAAATCATTACAACCTTTTAAGAAATTAGGGCCAAAATTCATTGGACCATTCCCCATCTCCAGAATTATCAACCCCGTGACGGTAGAGCTTCATCTTCCAAAAACTCTTAGGCAGATTCACCCAGTATTTCACTGTAGCTTGCTCAAACCGGAGATCACTTCAAACCTCAGACCCCCCCTTCCCACACCCCCAACCCCCATCATGATACATGGGGAACAACATTTTGAAATTAAAGACATCCTTGATTCACGCACTTACCGTGGATCCACACAATATTTAGTAGCTTGGAAACACCTTCCTTCCTCAGAAAACGAGTGGGTAGCCAAAAGACATGTAAAAGCACCCACATTACTACGAAAGTTCCACCTAAAATACCCTGATAAACCATCCTGAATTGCACATGTAACGCATGATTTTTATTTTCCAGGTAGACCCATCTGCTTTTTAAAGGAGGGCAGGATGTCAGATCCGTGTATCTGTCATTTCTTCAGAGGAAGAGGAAAGGGGGGGGGGAACTGATAAAGAAATCCTTGCTTGATGTAACCTGAATATATTTAACCTTGTATCGAATATGCACACCCATACATGATACAATGGGGGGGGAAGGAAACCAGATGGCCGGAACCTATCACCTTTGGGAGGCACAGCCAGGAGATGAGGGATCCATAAAACTCCACAATGAAGTGCTCTGGGAAATCTCAAAAAACAGTCCGTTCTAAAAAGGGGGTGGGGGGAGGAAGCTAGGTACGTCTTGGGAAAGTTACACGAGGAAAAACCTTCCAAAAAGGGAAGGATCCCCTCCCAGAGGAGCTGGGAGGGGGATTAACATATTGGCTTTTGTTTCCCTAAGTAAACATTGGGAGGAGGGGGGATTCTAAACCCCTTTATCTATCACTGTATGCCTGAGGGACCTCAGACGCTGCTTTGAACTCCTACAGGATTCTCTCATCCCAATAAAGAATTCCTTTTGATACGTTTGGTTCTCAGAAGTTCATTCTTATTGTTTGAATGAGAAGAAGTTCCGTAGCCTGACAAAATACTATAGACAAAATAATCTGATCTTCAATTTCGATAAATTGAAAATCTTCATTTTTTGCTAAAAGACCTA
The DNA here is from genome assembly GCA_023653725.1 of Bungarus multicinctus. Lineage (NCBI taxonomy): Eukaryota > Metazoa > Chordata > Lepidosauria > Squamata > Elapidae > Bungarus > Bungarus multicinctus. Next base: position 42,120,595 of record CM042840.1, read on the forward strand.
TTCAATACTTTTGGAGAGTAGAGGGACATGTTCTAGGACAGGTCAATACATTCATAGGGGTGATTTTCTATACAAAAGGTATTTGGAAGGCACAAATGGACTATACTATGCAATCAGCCATTAGATCCTTAAATGCTATCAAAACCGTTTTTTACACAGGTAGAGGACACAAACGGGTTTTTTAAAAAGAGTCTTTAGACTCTTTTTAACAAACAAAATTTAGATTTCCATCTAGAACTTAACAGGATATCTCTCCACAGCAGAAATTGGATTAAATGGGGTATGCGGGAACCAACAAGATATCTGAAAGACTTGACTTTTCCTAAGACAGAATAGCATTTTTTAGAGCCAGATTTAATATCCTCCAGGCAGGGTAGGAAGATAAAACCCCAACGCTCAGCGAACGTGTACATCTGGCAATGGAGATGTTGAAGATATCTCACATGTCCTATTGTGATTTATTTATTTATTTTGTCAATTGCTTACAAGATAATAGGTATCAGTAAAAACATAGTTATGAATACATGGATACATATAAGAAAAATAAAATATAAAAGAAACAATAGGACAGGGACTGTAGGCACGTTGGTGCGCTTATGCACGCCCCCTACAGACCTCTTAGGAAAGGGGTGAGGTCAATAGTAGACAGTTTAAGATTAAGGTTTTTGGGGAAGAAACCACAGAGACAGGTAGAGTATTCCAGACATTGACCGCTCTGTTGCTGAAGTCGTATTTCCTGCAATCAAGTTTAGTGCGATTAACCTTGAGTTTGTATCTATTGTTTGCTCTTGTGTTGTTATGGTTGAAGCTGAAGTGTTCATTGACAGGTAGGACATTGCAATGTATGATTTTATATATTATACTTAGATTGGACCGAAGGCGGCATAGTTCAAGGTTTTCTAGGTCTAGAATTTCGAGTCTGGTGGCATAAGGTATTCTGCAATGAGTAGAGGAGTGAAGAACTCTTCTTGTAAAATATTTCTGGACTTTCTCAACTGTGTTAATATCAGATACGTAATGTGGGTTCCAGACTGATGAGCTGTATTCGAGTATTGATCTAGCAAATGTTTTGTATGCTCTAGTTATTAGTGTAATATTACCAGAGAAAAAGCTATGTAAGATTAGATTAACAACTCTTAGTGCCTTTTTGGCTATGTAGTTACAGTGGGCTCTAGCACTTAGGTCATTTGAGATGAGTACTCCAAGATCCTTTACAAAGTTTGTGTCATCAACAAGGTCTTGAATATTCAGCCTGTGTTTTATTTTCTGATTTTTTTTGCCAATATGTAGGACAGAGCATTTATTTATTGAGATCTGAAGTTGCCATTTGTTTGACCATTCTGATACGTAGTCAAGGTCTTTTTGAAGGATAGCAGTATTTTCTGTGGTGTTGAATAGTTTTACATCATCAGCAAAGAGAACGCAGTTGCTCTTGATATGATCACAGAGGTCATTTATGTAGAGTATGAAAAGAGTTGGTTCTAAAACACTGCCTTGGGGGACACCATTGTTGACAGGTATAGAATTTGATAGGACTCTCCCAATTTTGACCATTTGTTGTCTGTTTGACAGGAATGCTTCTATCCAGTTATGCAGGTGTCCAGAGATACCATAAGATTTTATTTTTAGGAGTAGTTTGTTATGTACCACTGAATCAAAGGCTTTGCAGAAGTCTATGTAGATTGTGTCTATTGCTTTGCTCTGATCGAGTTGTGTAGTCCATATGTTTTTGCAATGTAAGAGTTGCAGATTACATGATAGTTTTTTACTAAAACCAAATTGTTTATTAGAGAGTAGTTATTTGTTTCTAAGTGGAGGATGATGGATTGGTTAATAATTGATTCCATGACTTAAAGGTGACGCAGCATAAAGAGATTGGTCTGTAATTTTCAACTAGGCTGGGGTCTCCCTTTTTGAAGATGGGGATGACTGTGGCTTGTGACCATAATTTTGGCAAGGAGCTAGTCCTGAAAGATTTTTCAAAGATTATGCTTAGAGGTTCTGCTATGGCAGTGGATAGCTTTTTTAAGAAATAGGCACATATTCCATCCGGTCCAATAGATAGAGATGGTTTTAGATTGCGCAGTGCTTTTTCAACATTGTCTTCTGTAAAATCGATATGTATTTAGATCATTGTAGTTGTCTGTGGTTTGACTAGGAAATACTGGGCATGATCCATTGCTGTTTACAAATACTGAGCCAAAGAATGTGTTAAAGAGGTTGGCTTTAATAGTGTCGTCATTGAAGTCTTTACCATTAGATCCTTTCAGGAGTGAGATGGACCCTGAGTCTTTTAGTTTGTTGTTTATAAAATTGTAGAAAGCATGGGTAGAATTGGTGCATAGAAGGTTTTCTTCTTGTTTAATGTGATAATTGGTGCATTCAGTTTTTATCTGGTGGCATAAATTTTTGTATCGGCTTTTGAAGTTGGCAACATGACTAGATTTGTTTTTCCGCCAAAGTGATTTCTTTTCGGATTGAAGCTTCCTTATTGTTTTGGGTAATTTGTTTTTTCTGGTTTTGGGAGTTGTTAATGGTATATGTAATTTGATGATTTTTTTGACTTCAAGTAAAAATATGTTGTAATGGTCTTCTATAGTACTGCATCCAGAGAATAGAAATTGCCAATCAAGGGATGAGAGATCATTGTTTATAAGATTATAGTTGCCTTTTTTGAAGTTATAATTGAGGATTCCGTCACTGTGATGATTTTTGTGTGGACGTATGTTGAGACAAAAGTCAATCATGTTGTGGTCACTGTTGGAAAAGGGTTCTTTAATTTGTATTCAAACTATTGCAGAAGATGAGATCGAGGCAGTTGTTAAGTCTAATGTTGTTGGTTACTAGTTGTTCTAGTCCCAGATTTGTTACTGCATTGTAGAAGATTGCATGTGTGGGTTCAGTTGTACATTCGTTAAGGGTCCAATTAATTTGAGGTAGATTGAAGTCACCAAGAAAGATGAGAGCGTGTGGGCAGGATGCTGCCATGTTAGTAGTGTATTTAGCTTGTTTGCATGTTTGATGTCATAATCAGGGGCTCTGTAACATAGTAAGAACTGAAATGTGATATTTAAGGACAGTTCACAGACGATGGTCTCAGGAATAGCAAGCTCTTGGGTAACTTGGATGCTTTTTAGATGTAGGGACTTTTTATAGAAGATAGCAACACCACCTCCTCTACGGATTTCACGATCTGATCGGTAAACATGACAGTCTCTTACTGTGGTAATGGAGTCAGGGAGAGATGTGTTGAGCCAAGTTTCACAGACAAATATCATGTCGAATTTAGCCGTATTTAGTAAGAGGAGAAATTCAGGTATTTTATTTGCAAGGTTTCTTGCATTGAGTAGCTTGCATTTAAGGCCAGTTGTAGTTGGGATAGAGGTAGTTTGGGGTGTGCATGGCTAGTTTTGAGTGATGTTGGATTGGATGGGGTGGAGTTGGATGCGGAGTTGTGGGTTGTGTGACTTTCTTTTGATGCAATCAGCTCTGTAGTCAATGTATAGGTCCTTTTCTCCATTGTCTAGACAGTTTTTGAGTTCAGCGCGAAGTTCACGGGAGCAGATTCTTTGCAATATGGATAAGTCTGGTCTTGAATGAAGTTTTTTGTGGTTGGGATTGTTTTTTGCAATGGTGTTTATTGTATGAATGAATATGCATTTGCTGGACTCATTTTTGCATAAAACTCTACAAAATCTATTGCTTTGCCCTGATTGAGTTGTGTAGTCCATATGTTTTTGCAGTGTAAGAATTGCAGATTACATGATAGTTTTTTCCTGAAACTAAATTGTTTATTAGAGAGTAGGTTGTTTGTTTCTAAGTGGAGGATGATGGATTAGTTAATAATTGATTCCATGACTTTACAGGCGACGCATCATAAGGAGATTGGTCTATAATTTTCAACTAGGCTGGGATCTCACTTTTTGAAGATGAGGATTACTGTGGCTTGTGACCATAGTTTTGACAAGGAGCTGGTCCTGAAAGATTTTTCAAAGATTATGCTTAGAGGTTCGGCTATGGCAGTGGGTAGTTTTTTTAAGAAGTAGACACATATTCTGTCAGATCCAATAGATAGAGATGGTTTTAGATTGAGTAGTGCTTTTTCAACATTGTCTTCTGTAAAATTGATATGTATTAGATCATTGTAGTTGTCTGTGGTTTGACTAGGAAATACTGGGCATGATCCATTGCTGTTTACAAATACTGAGCTAAAGAATGTGTTAAAGAGGTTGGCTTTAATAGTGTAATCATTGCATTCTTTACCATTAGGTCCTTTCAGGGGTGAGATGGACCTTGAGTCTTTTAGTTTGTTTTTTATAAAATTGTAGAAAGCGCTATTGTGCTGAAAGTTCTACAGGGACATCAGTTCAATGTACATTCTCCATCTATTAGAAAAATGTCTAGGGAGATCAGATAGTTTCTAAGTGAACCATCTCCTTCAGGATTCAAATCCAGCCTCTACTTGTGCAGTAGCAAAATTGTGTGATGCTGCATTGTTAGTAAGGAAATAAACATCTAAAGAACTTAGATACTTATTCATATTGCTACTTTGCTTAGTTACTTTCCAATAATTTCTTCACAATGTTTAACTTTGGGGCTTATCTTTGACTGTAATAAAGATTGATTCTATTTCTTTACATACCTACACCAAAGAAAGGAAATTTAATGGAGTGGGCTCCATATCATTGAATATCCTTCATGTCATATTCTAGCAAAATAGTCTTTAGGATCATCTAACGCAGATGAGAGCCCTACCTGGAACGGGAGATACCAAATGCTCAGGTTGGCTTTTGGAAAAATCAAGGAACATAAGAAATCATTTCTGATGTAATTGGATAATTGAGAAAGCCAAAGAATACTGAAAATAAGCAAGTTTATGTATTAATTTACATAAAGTCTTTCAGTTGTGTTGACCATATCAAACTGTAGAGGGCCCTTTCAAAAATAGAATCCCAGAACATCCTGCTGTCCTAAAAAAATTTTCTATGCGGTTCAGGAAGCTGTATGATGAAAACAGATTTGTTTCAGAGGAATGAAACAAAGTGCAAACTCTCCCCTTTTTTATTCAACCAACCGAGGAAAGATGGCATAGAAGAAAATAAATGTGATTTTTAAATTGGAGGAAGAATATCAATTAACTTCAATATGTTGACATTATTCTGAGAGCTGAAAATGCAAATGATCTGGAAACCCAAATAATGTAATGATAATGAAGGAACACAGAGAAATAATGGGACTAAAACTTATTAAATAAAATCACAGATACACGAACCAATATAGAACAGACAATGTTCTATAGAAAATAGTTTCTGCTTTTCAGGTATAACTATTAATAATATAGAAACCAATAGTCAAGAAACAAGTGGCAGGCAAGCAGTTGTTAGAGTAGCAATGAAAGTTTTGGAAAAAATATTCAACTGCAAAAGGTATTCTGTAATGCATATATATTAACTGGGTGTGTAGACCAGGATTTTCCCTATAACATTTTCTGTAACACCCTATAGAAGCAAAAGTTGGAGGTGTTTGAACTTTAGCATTGGGAAAGACATTTGAAAATATCATAGGTACTCAAGAAAAGAAAGGGATTATAGAACAAAATAATTCAGAGTTCTTAGTTGAGACATAAATGATCAGACCCAAATTATTGTATTTTGGACACAAAAACATTCTAGATGCATCTGTAATAGTGAGAAAGGTTGAAGGAAAGAGAACATAAGATAATCACAGCAAGGTAGATGACTCAGTTACAGCAGGATACAGGAATATCCTGAAAAAAATATGATTGTGTGGTCACAAACAATCAGTAGTCTAAATGGTGTACACTCATCTTTGGGAGCAATAACAATTTCTTTAGCTTCTAAGATATTAACAATTCAAAATTTAAATTAGAAATTTAGGAAAATGTAGATTATAAAAATAAATTAGTGTACAAACAAACAAAATAAAAATGGTCAAAGGTTTTGAACCATGATTCTTATTTTCCTCAATTACTTGATCATTGGGTTTGGATAAATGTGAGTTCAAGGAATAGGATTATAGAAGAGTTTGTTTATAGGAGATCTATTTCTGCTAAATATATTTTGTGGAATAATTGGCTACATGTTGCAATCTGGTTTCAGATCAGAAAAATATGATAAAGTCTTAGGTTCATGATACCTGACCAATTAAAAAAAACAGTTCATTATATAAATCAACAACTGTAACTGAATTTTTAAAAATGTACTGGGCTTCAGCTTTGAACTTGATGAGTCAATTTAAACCTTTTTATTACATAATATCTTTATATTTATTTTGCCAAAGCATCAGCAATTGGCAATTGGCTTAAAAATACTTTATTCACAATCCTTTAATATTGTATTACAAAGTCTTTTTAGATCAGTTTAGTCTAATTTACATATTACTGTCTCTTTTGGCAATACCATTCAGTGTATTGTTTTTCTTTCAGGAATTTGGAATCATTATAGAATAGTCATAAATCAATGCTAGCATAAATTTATTGGCCAATTTTGTCAGTTCATATAAAATGGTGCAGTCTTTACTATAGTCAAACACCAATAAATTATTTTTTTACTGAAGAATCAGTACATTGAGTTGTAAGTCTTAAAGAATCCTTTAAAGATTGCTATAGTCCTCGACTTATGACTACAAGTAAGCCTAAAATATCCATTGATAAGCAAGACAGTTGTGACTTTTGCCCCATTTTAAGACTTTTCTTGCCATAGTTGTTAAGTGAATCACTGCAATTGTTAAGTTAGTAAGATGGTTGTTAAGTGAATCTCCATTGTCTTTGCTTGTCAGAAGCTTGCAGAAAGCGATCACATGACCCTGGAATACTGCAACCTTGTCATGTAGGAGTTGATCAAGTCCAAGGACAGGGTCAAATGCATCATCAGTTTGGAGTTGTTACATTCCCATAAGAGACCTAAGTTCTTCCCCCATGAATTCCATTGTCCCATAACTAGCACCAGTTTGCCTTGACCATTAGTAGATAAGATTCTTATCCATAAGTAGCATGGAATAAGTTTTTAGTACTTGAACTCTTCCTGGATTTTTGTGCCTGATATGCCAGTTTCCAAGTGTGTGAATTTTGATCATGTGACCATGAGAGGCTGCAATGGTCATAAGAGTGAAAAAGGGTCTTAAGTCACTTTTTTCAATGCCATTATAACTTCAAACAGTCACTAAAAGATTAGTTATAAGTCAAGGTCTACTTGTATTTGCATTCCAGATCTATTTCTAATTATATCAACATAATTCCTAAAAAATTCTGTTCATGTATGCAAATGTCCTTTGAGTTAGAAATATTTAATATGGATATTAAATGGATATGTATAATTATACTTCAGATTAAATTTATTTATTTATTTCCCACATTTATTATTTTTATAAATAGCTCAAGGTAGCAAACACATCCAAAACACTTTTATCTTCCTCCTATTTTCTCCACAACAACCCTGTGAGGTAGGTTGGGCTGAGAGAGAGTGACTGGCCCAAAGTCACACACCCGACTTTCACAACTAAGGCAGAACCTGAAATCATGGTCTACTGCTTTCTAATCCTGTCTTAACCACTAGATCAAACTGGCTCCCCATAGTTATGTGCATATACATAACTCGCATACACCTGAAACAAACAAAATATTAAAAAGTTATGATATTTATGTAGTTACTTACCATGAATATCTAAATTATATTAAAGTAACCAAAATATCTTTACAAACCCCAAGGCATGTCACAACTTTTGAGCACCCCTAATGTTTCAAAATTGAAAGTTGAAAAATTTGACATGCCCTAAATACATACACATGTACATACACTCTCTTAGTATTTGTTGAATTATTTTTCATGTTCCTGGCTCTCTTTTATTTTCTGACTTTTTTAAAAAAAATGGTGTTCAATAACAAATATTTGAAAACCCTTTAAGTTTCTGTTCCTTTGAAATGCATGGTACAAATTTTCAATTCAGAAACATTTTTCTGGGAGAAAAGTGATATTCTAAGGAAACCATGATTGCTCCCCAACAAATGTTCACTGTTTCCATTTTGACAAACCAAGGATTATTTAGTTTCTCTATGTCTACCAAGAAGGATCAATGATCTATCAGACCTATACCATCTTGGGTTATTTTAGAGAATCCAGACCATAAGCATACAGTTCAATTAAGCATTGAAAGGAAAAGATCAGCTAGGGTCTTCATCCTTCGCAAGGAAGCTGAGCAAGATTACAAAAGCAAATTAAATTAGCATCCACAATGTCATGAAAACCAATTCAGAAAGTAGTTACTTCTTTTTAACAGAATATGTGCCAACACAAATAAATATACATGTTTGGTTCATCAATTCACATGTACAATTATTTGATTTTAGCAGTTGATTTAAGTAAAAAAAACTTTTGTTTTATAGAAGATTGAGTGCTATTATTATTGCACTCTTATTTCTATAAATATGTTGAATTGTTCTTAGGGACAAAAGGTATTAGGCTCTAGTGAGCCTCTCTCAATTTGTGGTAAGACTAATTCATTAATGTGGCTCCACCAAGAATGTGGGTGATGTTTGCTCTAATTAAACATGACTGTTGAACAATGTATTTGACCTCTATCCAGTTTTCACTGTCACTTATGCTATATAATAAGCTTTGCATTTTGCAAATGCAAAGCCCAGTGATAACTATTATGCCCTGTGAATCAATTTTTAAACAATCTCTTGTAATGAACTTGGGCATTTCATTGTTATCAACCAAAAGTGCACAGTCTTGCTATTGTCAAAGGCTCAATTATGAGTTTCTTCTGATAAATCAGCATGGAGGGAGACCATGGGTGGGAGGGTGTTTTGTGGACTGTAGTGACAGAATAAAAGAATAGCTCTTTTTTTAAAAAAAAATGTAGTTAACTAAAAGGCCAGTTATAGTGAGCTTCAAACATCTATTGAAAGATGATAGTGTGGGAAGTATTCATATCATTAGGAAAAACAAACTTTAGCTAAGTTATTGTGCCTTTAGTTGAAATTCTTTTTAAAAATAAATGGAAAGAAAAGAGATAAAAGAATAGAAAAAGAGATGTGATTTCACATGCTACAAAATGACTCTTCTCTAATGGTACTGATTCAACATATTATTTTTTAAAAAATTCTTGAGAAATAACTAGTTCAGATTTTTAAAAAACTATCTCCCAGATTATTGAATGGCTACTCCTAGAGAACCAAACTATTTATTAGTACACTAGAAATGTTCCAATTCAGGTGAATCTGTTGGACAGATATTATCAGGGCGAGGAAGGAGCTAAAGAAAGAAGTTCAAGTCAAGCATCATAATGCCTCAGCTTCATGCGGAAGGAAATAATTCCTGAAATTAGGAATGGAATGGAGGGTTCTGTAGATAGAACAGTGTGGTTTTTGAGGATCTCATCAGATCACAAGTTTCTGTTTTCCCTTTCTTGTTAATCCTTTCATTCTTCTTTCAAATAGTTGTTTTAGGATTGGACTTCCATTCATTCTCACAAGGTGACTTATCTATACAGTTATTTCCTGTTATTTCCTGTAGTTATATTCTATAAAATTGCTGCTCTTTGCATTACATTAACAAATACTTATCTCAGCTGGGAGCATGTACAGTACATTGAGCAATTCAAACCATTTGCTGCTCTGTGCATGTCTCATAAATTTTAGTGAGTACATGAATTTGCAAATACAGAACCAATTATATTTCTTTCATACTGGTCATTTACATGCACACGCTATTTAAGCATCCATTGACACACTATTCAAGTGTTTTTAATATTTCTTCTGTCATCTCCAACAAATAATTCTACATAACAAATCAAACAGAAATACATTTTTATACCCAGTCATTTTTGTTTCTTTTGACAAATATTCATGTTTCAAATAAATTTCCAACTACTTCTAGTAATATTTGTATGTTTTAAAATTTAGCCATTTCTTTTTCTCAATTATATCATCGTCCATACCCTGTTTTAATTCTTCACTATTTATGGATACCCTGCAATTGTTGATTCCATTTTCCCTGTCATTTACAACTAACTTATTTCTGAAAGATTAATTTTCAGATCCATACAATCAATATAATCTTCACTGCAAATCATTCAGTTACTCTGCCAACAATGTCATATCATTTACATACAAATTATCACTTACATACAAAGCTATACATAACTTCATGTTCACAACAACATACCTCTAATATCATCACAGCATTCCTTATTTATTTATCCATAAACACATAGAGCAATAAAAGAACATCAAACATCTTTATCTTACTCCTTGTTCAATGCTAAATTTGCCAAGAATTACTCTTATTTCCATACAAGCTTTACTCTATCATATAACTCTTTTATTGCATCCTGCAAAAAACCTTATCTCCATATTTGTACGAACATGCCATAGTTCAAATTTTATATGCTTTCTCTGTACCAACAAATAGACTTACTGAAGAGAAAATCTATTGTCTATATACTTCCTGAATGTCCTAGATGCACTAGAGTTCCGTCAAATGCTTCCAAGGAATACTTAGCAACTTATCTTTATCTGCTGCCTTTTCCTTTCTATGGAAAAGTAACTTTAGTCCTAAATCACCAGGCATAGATGCAGTCTTCACACACTTGATTAACAAGTTGCCCAGCTACTCCACCAAAAAGCCACACATATATTTTCATATTTCTCTACCATACAACGCTTCCAGTCTTACAACTTTTCAGTACTCTTACAACACTTGCAATTCCTTTTCCTACATTCTTAACTTAATTTCAGTTACACTATTTGACATATCGCTATCACATCCACACAAACCTCTAAAAATCTCCGTCATTTCCTCACTTCAGATTCATTCCCCAAATTTCAGCACTTTTATTTTATTTATTTTATTTTTAATTCCTTACACTGTATAAGAGATTGTGTTTAAACTGTTCCAAAGAAGTTGCAGTTTCTTTGATCTTTAAATTTGCTCTGTTTGATTATGTTCTTTGCATTTATATTTTTCTCCTCATTTCCATTATGTACATTATCTTTTCTTTATCTTTATTGAATTCTATACCCTCATTCCACAAGCTTGACACAGATTTCTGTAGTTCTTGTAACATAATTCTTTTTTACTCTGTCAAACAGCTTCCACATCCTCTTTCTTTTGTCTACTTTCCTTTAACTTGTTGAGGAATTAATATGTCTTCTAATCCTTTTCCACATATGGTTGATTTCATGTCATTTATTTATTTATTTAGTAATATCCATTAAGATCTATCCATACTTAGAATCTCTCATCACATCTTTATCTCTTTTATTTGTTTCATGATAAAAGAAATTCATTATGTCTTAAGTTTCATATTCACATATATATTGTCACGTACAAATAAATAGACACAGTGTACCTTAGTACTCAACTGCTTTAAAACTCATTAAATTTGGTACTCAGTTTATTTTGATGTGAATTGTTGAATTGTTCTGCAGCAAGTTGTCCTGTGGGGAGTGAGTTGGCCATAGCAATTTGGCTGTGACAAGTTACCATGATGAGTTTGCCATGGTGAGTTTGCTGTGGTGAGTTGTCCTATTCCAGCTAGGGCTGCTTAATTGAAACAAATAGATCTTTCCAAAGTATATTCTCACCAGTCTTAGTTTTCTAAATAATCCACTTTTTTTGGTAGTCTTTTATCTCATTCCTACTGATATATTCATAATATTAAGAGGACCATTTTCTATCTGGATTGCATTCATTCAGAATGTTGCCAGCTTTTTCCATTCTTATCCTTTCTTTTTCCATTATCATAGCAGTATTACACGTAGGTGTCACAAACCTATGGATTTCTACTTTATGATTACAGCAATTTCTATTTCTGTACATTGTAGCTCTTTCCTTCCTAATTAAACTTCACCTCCATTTTCCTTCATATATTCTTCAATTTAATCCACAAGTAAAACTCTACCTCCATTCAGCACTATTACTATCTACCTCTTTCTCATAGCTTCATAGATGTATAATATATCTGTGTTGCTTTCTTTTGTTTCTTTTGTTAATTTATGCTTTTAGTATTTATTTTTCTTTTATTCCAAGTCTCATTTACATCCGCCCTTGTGCTACCACATGGATTCATAAATATTAACATTTGTGATCCATGTTAGCTGTATTACGTCCAAAAATGTAATATATTTTTCCAAGTAATGAGAAATGTGGGAAGAGTACCATAGGTTTAGATTTCCTTACAATCAAACAGGGCATGATGGGAGCAATTGTTCAATTTACTGTTTAAATTATTAGATAAAATGTATTTTTCACTTATGCAAGTAAAACAAATCTGTTGAAATAAAATCACATATTGATTTTATTAGTAATAGTATTTTCCCACAACACAACTGAAATATGGATTTCAATGGACAAAAAAAAAATCAGAGAAAGAAATTATATTTATACTGGATGCAAAGAATAGAAAACTTAAATTAATATTCTACTTTTAAGCTTCAGGTCTGTACAGAGTCAGCAATAACAACATTGACAAAATCACCACCTGTCAATTACAAAAGGCAGCTTTACTTGGAAGAGCTTACATTCTGTGATGATACTTTTAACACCATAACAACATTTGCCTATCCCAGGTCCTGGAAAGAACTCGATCGATGGGTAAAAATGCCAAATCCAGTTTCTACATCTGACTAAGTGATCAACTACAATTATAACAATAGTATCCTATCTATAATTCACAGTATCAAACATATCATTCTTCTCTACAGCAACAAATATGTGAAGTGAGTTGGGCTCAGAGTGATTGGCCCAAATTACCAGCTTACAAATCTATGTGCCTGCTTGCATCTCTCCCTCCCCATCTCCTCCCCCCCTCCCTCCCTCCCCCCCTCTCTCTTCTATTACTGTAACTATTTAATTTTATAATAATTTTATTACTTAAATTGTAATTAAAAATGAAACTAAAATACCAAAACTTGTGAATGCAGTTCAAAACAATATACTAAAATCTAACTAAAACAAGCTATGACACATTATACTTTTCTATAATACAGCTAAAATAAACTACATCATAACATGTCAAACATTTAAATTGAAGGTATTATTTTGTTGAAAAAATTCTCACCTACCCTCACTTCCTTGGAAACTGCCAAATAGAATTATCCATGCGATAATAAACATGATAGGATTAATTTACCTGCCATAGGCATCAACCTTCTCTTTCATTTGATACACATGCAATGTAAGAACCATTCCACCCTGACCACCTGTACTGCTCTGGGATTTTGTCCAATGGTGGGATCTAGATTCCCCAAATCCTATCCAGGCAGCAAAGCTAGTCCCACAGCCAGCCATTGCAACATGCACAGCTGTGCTTCTTCCCTGCATTTCAATATTCTTTCATAGGAAAAGGTTTTGATTGGGTCAAATAATTTGGGCTTTTGTTCCAAATAGTCTGCTGTTACTTGCTAAGGTATCATTTTATGGGGCAGAGTATACAGCTCCTTTAAAAAAATATTCAAACTGGCATCATCCAAGAACAGTAAAGGTTTTGCATGAGCTGATAATGGAATGCTGTTGGTGGGGACAAGCTTTGCTTTCTGAAAATCAGTTGTCTTCAAAGTCAGAAAGCTGATCCTTCTCTGATTGGAACAATGTCCCAATTGCAGGAAAATAGATAGAAGCCTGCTAGCATTCTGCTAATAAGTAGAGTTGTGGGAAGTTATCCTTTTTTTATTGCTACCCTTGGGGACCCCAAAGGCCAGATGAGGTAGCCACATTCAGTTTCAAGTCCCCTGACAGCCATGCCTGGCCTAGACAAGGTTCTATCTGCAATAATGATGAACAAATCTCTATTGTTTGGCCACCCCACACAACATGAAAATGAGTATGATCCAGGCATGTTGGGGCCTCCACAGCAGCTACAAGCCAGGATTATGGGGCATGCGGTTAGCACAGTCTGCAACATCAAACAGCTTGTTTACAATAGGTCTAATCCATAATGATATAACAGGTGTATAACAGTCAATACCAGCATTGTAGTGATCAAATAACTTTGTAGCACATTTGCATTGATCCTGTATTAATCCAACCACCTGAGGCTTCTTGGGCTATGATTTATGTGACTAACTGGGAGGCTGAAGCGCTTTTTGACAAGAAGCCAAATTTTAGGCAAAGATCAGGGTATAATTTATCTTTGCAGTTAAGAGCTTTTAAAATCCAGGCTCAGATTGTCAGTGGCACTGTTCAAAAGGGAAACTTGTTGGAGCATGTAAAAAGAGAGCTGAATTCATCAGCCACTGTAAGTCTCCTTAAGTGCTTAAAAATGATGAATTACATTTATGTGAAACCTCTCTCTCTCTCTCTGTGTGTGTGTGTGTGTGTGTGTGTGTGTGTGCGCATATATTTACAGTATCTATGTTCCTTCACAATCTTTCCAAGTCTTCACTATTCTGTAAGTTATGTCACCACCATTTGCTGGATCAAGTGTTTCTGAAAGCCTGTCTGAGAAGCCGCAAAATCAAATAATAAAATGATAGTCTATATTTTGGACAAGATGATTTGATCAAGAGTCTTTACTTTGATCCAAGACCAGCATAAAATGAAACATATCTAGAGATGTAAGTAAAGTTTAGTGTTAGTATTATTTTATCTAATTGATAAAACACAATCCATAAAATATAATGATATAAAAGGCTTAGTAATAATAGGGATAAAACTTAATAAACTATCTCTAAGAGTTTCTAAATTCTACATTTAAAACTAATAAAAGTTGAAATGTAATTTATTATTTAATCATGCTTGAGGTGAATACTAATTTTCTCAATGTATGGGTTCTCAGCTAGTGGAATAGGATGCCACAGGAACTAGGCACATCTCCACTGGAAATATTCAAGAAGGCTAGATGATTATCAGTGGTTCCTATGCTGGACAAGTGGTTGGACTAGATGATTTCTGGAGTTTCTTCAGCTGTTTGATTTTGCACAAAGATAGGTCTACGTCATTACTCTGTAGTTTCAATTGGAAAAACAGAAATTATTAAACATCTTACTATATTTGGAAACTGTTGGAATTCTGAAAGTATAATTAGAAGCTGCAAACATCCAATACTATGCACTCCATGTATAACATATAACCACACCAGTTGTAACTTCCTCTGAGTGTTCTTCAAGGGCACTCTTATATAAAGCACATTGCAGTACTCTAAATGAGAAGTGAGTGATGGTGAAAAAGACCTCCAAGCCCAGAAAACTGTGCTATTGGTGCAAAAGGACCCCCACCCAGCCACAGCTGCTATCTACTTATTAAACAGAAGCAGTAAGTCAAAGTTGACCTCCAAAGTGCACACCAGCTTTGCCTGGAGAGTACAATCCCATCCAGAATCAAAGATGACCAAAATTGGTGGTCAAAAATCCAGAGCCACTCCCTCTTGTCAGGGTTGAGCTGAAGCCAGTTTATCACCATCCAGAACATTATAGCCTCCAGACTCTTAGACAGTTCCATAACAGGATCTTTTGTCCAGTAGAGATATGCAGGTGGGTACCAGCATACTGATGACATTTGATTTCATACTGCTTCATATTGGGAATGAATGCACAACAGAATGAGGTGAGGCAGTTAAATTGTTGCTCAGGCTTTATTGAATTCACACGC
The DNA here is from genome assembly GCA_023653725.1 of Bungarus multicinctus. Taxonomy (NCBI): domain Eukaryota; kingdom Metazoa; phylum Chordata; class Lepidosauria; order Squamata; family Elapidae; genus Bungarus; species Bungarus multicinctus. The sequence goes on from CM042840.1 coordinate 42,136,206, forward strand.
TAACAGCGAATAAACCACTCAACCGTGAAGCAATGGCTGTTGGCCTGTTTGACAGCTCCTTATATAGTTGGCTGTCAAACTATCGGCCAATCAGGTTGTGGCTGGGCACTCCTGCTGGAAACCGAACCAGAGGGGGAACTTCAGAACATAGCACATACCATAAGTTGACTTCATCCAGCAGTTTCATGTAGATGAGGTGGAAGAGAAGAGAGACCCAAGCCCTGAGATATTCACTTCTGCAGGGGACTAGGACTGACATCTTGTCCACCAACACCAACTGGAACTGGCCATAGAGAAAGGAGAGCTGCCATAAAATTTGCTTCACATTCCCAATTCCTGGAGCTGGTTCAAAAGCATACCATGGCTAGTAGTATTAGGAGATCCAGGACATTTGCACCACCCCTCTCCTGAGCCCTTCAAAGATCAACCAATGCCATGTACACCCCAGCTTGAATTCAGACTGAAAAGGACAACAAAGGAACACCAAGACCATTCCACCAACACTGACAGGTTAAACCACTAGTATACAAAATGAGAGCAAACCCTCACTAGCACTGATGATATACTTAGTTTGGTAATAAAACATTTACAAAAGCAACAGTCAAATTCAGAGAGCACCAAGAATCCCAAAGTTGAACCCTGAGCTACAAATATTATAATAGAATAATAGAATTGGAAGGCACTTTGGAATCTTCTAATCCAGGAGACCATATACCATTTCAGAAAAATGACTATCCAGTTTCTTCTTAAAAGCCTCCAGTGATGGAAATCCACAACTTCTGAAGGCAAACTGTTCCACTGGTTAATTGTTCTCACTATTAGGAAATTTCTTCTTAGTTGCTTATTTTGGTTTCCATCCATTGTTTCTTGTCTTGCCTTCTGATGATTTGGAAAATAAATTGACCTGCTCTTCTTTGTGGCAGCCCTTCAAATATTGGAACACTGCTATCATTTCACCCCTAGTCCTGCAATCATTCTTCATATATTTTAGCTTTTAGCCCCCTAATTATCTTTGTTGCTCTTCTCTGCACTCTTCCAGAGACTCAACATCTTTTTTATATCACGGTGACCAAAACTGGGTGCAGGATTCCAAGTGTGGCCTTACTAAAGTTTCGTAAAGCAGAACTGATATTTCACGTGATCTTGATTCTATCCCTCTAATAATGCAGCCTAGGATTGCATTGGCTTTTTTGGCTACTGTCTCACACTGTTCATGTTTAAGTGATTGTTTGCTAGGATTCTGAAATCCCCTGACAACTCCTAGTGAACTCAACTGATTTCATCTGACAGATGTTGAGAATACTCCTCACAACAGCACTGCAAGAAGTTCCCTGGCTAAGTGTAGAATCTTATTCAAGGGGGAACCAGTCACCCAGACCAGGGCTGTTTGGACAGCAGCAAGGATGGAGAAGTAAGTACACTTTGCTGCTCTTATCACTGCAAGGTAAGTCCTAATATAAGCTGTTACTTGTGCTTGATTGGCTTCACCCTTTTTGCTTTCCTCTAGTAATACTTTAGCTGTCTCTTGTGTTATTTCATGCCTGAAAGCTGTTCAGCAACCACTGTGCTATATGAGATTTATGTGCATAGATAGCAATTTAGGTCAACAACCCCCCACCCCCCATCACTTTCTCATTCCAAGCAGTAAGAAGGGCATTGTTTGAACTGTGGGCTGCAGCTCCAGGAAAACCCTAAATTTCATCTGAAACCATACTAGGTTCATCTGGGATAGGCCTATCAAAATGGCCCAATCTCTCTAAAGCCCATTGAATCACCTGAACTTCTTTGACAGGATTAAGTTCATACTCAGTCCATCACTGATTCAGCAAATCTATGTTGCCATCCAGTTCAATTATTAGGGCAAAAGAAAACTTTATCTGTTTAATGGCTTTTATAGTGTTTTATAGAGATAATAAACAAGTCACAGAATTCTTTAGTTCTCCTAATACAAAATAATAGGTTGGGCAATGGTCTTCCATGATATCTTCTGGCTGATCCTGCCATTGCTCATTGTAATGTCACCTTACGGTCATCTTGGTCTTAACTCTCTGTTCATCTAGTCAACTGAGGAACACATCATAGCTAATACCAACAAAAACAATGAAACTTCAAGAAGCAGTATCATCTCTCTCTTCCAGGAGACATATTTCCTAAGGTGATCAAGTTGATGTCTGTATTAAATCCAGGTTTGTATTTCCATCCTGAAAGGCTTCTATAATTTGAAAAAGAATTATAGAAAAGAAAAATATAGAGGTTACTTAAGTTGCTAGATTGTGATGTCATCTACATCTCACACCACCAACTTCTAAATAGTTATAACAGCTTAAAAAAAGTTTTCAAATTGTTTTAAAGGAAATAATGAGCACAACCAATAATAATAGTAGTAACTTTCTAAAAAAAAAGAAGGGTGGAACTCACAATTGTAAATCAATAATTTTCTGTGAATAGTCTGTAAATTCTGTAGCTCTTTCCATAAGTCAGGTTGCGTGCATCTCTGTAATTCTAGATAAGATGTACACAGGCAGATGAATAACTAATCTTCTTCTTCTTGTTGTGCCATATTCATCATCGGATATTGGCGATCATGTTGGCAATCCTATTTTTATCAACAGCTACAGGTATTTCAGCTACAGTATTTCCTAGTCGAAACACAGACAACTACAGTGATCTAATACATATCAATTTTACAGAAGACAATATTGAAAAAGCACTACGCAATCTAAAATCATCTCTCTCATTGGATCGGACGGAATATGTGCCAACTTCTTAAAAAAGCTATCCACTGCCATAGCAGAACCTCTAAGCATAATCTTTGAAAAATCTTTCAGGACCAGCTCCTTGCCAAAACTATGGTCACAAGCCACAGTCATCCCCATCTTCAAAAAGGGAGACCCCAGCCTTGTTGAAAATTACAGACCAATCTCTTCATGCTGCATCACCTGTAGTCATGGAATCAATTATTAACCAATTCATCATCCTCCACTTCAAAACAAACAACCTACTCTCTAATAAATAATTTGGTTTTAGGAAAAAACTATCATGTAATCTGCAACTGTTACATTGCAAAAACATATGGACTATACAACTTGATCAGGGCAAAGCAATAGACGCAATCTACATAGACTTCTGCAAAGCTTTTGATTCAGTGGTACATGACAAACTACTCCTAAACCTAAAATCTTATGGTATCTCTGGACACCTGCATAACTGGATAGAAGCATTCCTGTCAAACAGACACAAATGGTCAAAATTGGGAGAGTCCTATCAAATTCTATACCTGTCAACAGTGGTGTCCCCCAAGGCAGTGTTCTAGAACCAACTCTTTTCATACTCTACATAAATGACCCCTGTGATCATATCAAGAGCAACTGCGTTCTCTTCGCTGATGATATAAAGCTATTCAACACCACAGAAAATACTACTACCCTTCAAAAAGGCCTTGACTACGTATCAGAATGGTCAAACAAATGGCAACTTCAGATCTCAATAAATAAATGCTCTGTCCTACATATTGGCAAAAAAAATCAGAAAATAAAATACAGGCTGAATAGTCAAGACCTTGTTGATGACCCAAACCCTATAAAGGATCTTGGAGTACTCATCTCAAATGACCCAAGTACTAGAGCCCACTGTAACTGCATAGCCAAAAAGGCGCTAAGAGTTGTTAACCTAATCTTACGTAGCTTTTTCTCTGGTAATATTACACTAATAACTAGAGCATACAAAACATTTGCTAGACCAATACTCGAATACAGCTCATCAGTCTGGAACCCACATTACGTATCTGATATTAACACAGTTGAGAAAGTCCAGAAATATTTTACAAGAAGAGTTCTTCACTCCTCTACTCATTGCAGAATACCTTATGCCACCAGACTCGAAATTCTAGACCTAGAAAACCTTGAACTACGCCGCCTTCGGTCCGATCTAAGTATAGTATATAAAATCATATATTGCAATGTCCTACCTGTCAATGAATACTTCAGCTTCAACCATAACAACTCAAGAACAAACAATAGATACAAACTCAAGGTAAATCGCACCAAACTTGATTGCAGGAAATACGACTTCAGCAACAGAGCGGTCAATGTCTGGAATACTCTACCTGTCTCTGTGGTTTCTTCCCCAAAATCCAAAAACTTTAACCTTAGACTGTCTACTATTGACCTCACCCCTTTCCTAAGAGGTCTATAGGGGGCGTGCATAAGCGCACCAACGTGCCTACCGTCCCTGTCCTATTGTTTCTTTTATATTTTATTTTTCTTATATGTATAAGAAAAATATGTATTCATAACTATGTTTTACTTATACCTATTATCTTGTAAACAATTGACAAATAAATAAATAAATAAATAATAAAAAAGTGCTGCTGATTTTTGTCCAAACCAGTCCCTTAGATTTTGTAGCCATGATATTCTGCTATCATTTAATTCTAAGAAATCTGAGCTAAAGCTGCTAGCCTCAACTATAATACAGTAATTGCAGCTGAAGTTTATTTGACCAGAAACAGCTTGGTGGACTGTTGGAAGGAAGAACTGGTCTGCACAGATTGGGGTCTAACTGAGAGAAATACAAATGTGGCTGCCTCTGAATTCAGATATAATGTTCCTATAACAGAGCTCATGTTATTGGCCACTTTGTTTCCCACATTAGCCGTATTTCCACAGGACACAGGAAACTGCAAGGGAGTGCCAATGTGCTTGCTAATTTTTTCTGAAACTATGGAAGTTATTAAGTGAAGAGGATGGATGAAATAACATTCCAAAGCTATGACATCAGTGAAATGTGCCTGTATCATTTGATGGTGGGAGACATAAGATCTCTTGTGGTTTTTCCATTTTTGATCATATAATCCTAGCTTAAAAGGGAAATGCTCTACGTATGGAATTTCCCTGTACTCTTCTCCAAATTTTAACTAGATTAGGTTAATTAATATTGGGGGGGGGAGGCTTACCATGGCCTGTCTTTACAATAAATTGTGTTCTGCTTTCCTCCAGGCAAAAGAGCAAAAGAAATGAAGATAAATTAATTTAGGTGCATCATGAATGTGCTGCAACAATCTGTACAGCCAGGAGAAGGCAGCAAAGAGTACAGTAAAACCTGCTTCGCTACCTTCAAGTGGGCATATAGATTTTGGAGTCCAGGTATGGTGATTATTACAATTAATTAAATAACTCATTAATTCCAAGACTAGCCCTAAATTTATGTGGACCCTTAGTTTCAGATTTTAGCCTTTATTTCTTCATAAGTGTGCATGTTTTATTTTTGAATTTAAGATAGAAAATTTACAAATATTGTAAGGTATATCACAAAGATTCAGCAAAAAGAGTGGACAACTTTAAGGCTTGCTAGTTATACCTTATTTTTTTCATTAGGACTCCTAAAATCATCAGCCAGAGCCTTTTGCTAAAAAGCATACTAATAGTATATTGGATTCTTGGAAATAAGATACCAGATTCATATTACACTAGAGTAGTAAAGGTCAGTGTCTGGTATTCTTTAAATTCAGGCATAGACACCTGGCCCTTGCCTTGTTTACCCTTATAAATATTGAATCTGATGTTCTGAACTCTTGTTCTTGTTGAGTAACAGGTTGGCTACAAACTTTCCTCCTCTGAATTGTGACCCAACTCATAATTATTTTGCACTACAGTCTGCAGAATTGTTATATTAAAACCCATTTAATGTAATTTTGGATGTGTTTTTATTGGGCTACATGTGTTGTCTGCCTTTGTTAGCCAACTTTGTTAGCCAACAATCAGCCAACTTTCCTGATCTAGCAAATTAAATATTGTATCTTTGTACAACACCATTAATCATGACAGCCATAATTTACTCAATCTAATTTTCTAGGTTTGCACAACACAGAGAAAATCCCACACAACCATCTCTAAACCATCACAAATTAGTTCATAACTTCTATGATTCTCCTCAATGTTGTAGCTTTTTTGCTCGTGTGCTGACATAGATATCAGAGACAGCGGAAGGGGACATGTGACAAAAATGTGTGCGATGACTCTGTATGGTCACCACTTTTCCTCCAGCTGACCAAAAGAAGAAAGAATACCACAGTGCTATAAACCCATCACTTGAACACCATTGGGATGATATAAGAATTCCTGTCTTGAGTAGGGAATTCTACTAGAAGATCTCCAAGACCCTTCCAGTTGAATATCTCCCTTCTTCTTCGTGTGCCATATCTGTCATCGGATGTTGGCAATCATATTGGCGATCCTATTTTTATCAATAGCTGCTTGAAAAAGTGCTGTTGAGTTTTGTCCAAACCAGTCCCTTAGATTTTGAAACCATGATGTTCTTCTTCTGCCTGGACTCCATTTGCCTTCAATCTTTCCTTGCAGGATTAAGTGAAGTATGCTGTATTTTTCCGAGTGTCGCATCACATGTCCAAAATATTCTAGCTTTCACTTTTTATGGTTTTGATTATTTCCTTCGGCTTTCCCAGGTGACTTATCACTTCCTCATTTCTGTCTTTGTCAACCCAACTTATACATAACAGTCACCTGTAAATCCATATTTCAAATGCTTCCAGTCTCTTGAAGTGACTTTCTGTCAGAGACCAACTCTCCACTCCATAGAGCTGTAACATCTGACAAACTTGATTTTCAAACTTAGGCTTATGTCATGACTGTAGAAGATACTTTTCATTTTGAAGAATGCTGTTCGAGCTTTCTCTATCCTTGTTTTTATTTCAGTGGTCATGTTCCAGTTTTTATGTAAATTAGAACCGAGGTACATGATCCTTTCAACTCAGTAGTATTCCTTCCAAAATTATTGATGATAAATTAATGGGTTGTTTGCTGATGACCATGATCTTAGTTTTTGAGATGCTAAGCTTCAAGCTGTATTTTTCAGATATTTCTGTTGAGTAAGTGAAGGTCTTCGTGCTTTCTGGCAAGCAGAAGAACTGTGCCATCAGCATATCTTAAATTATTGATCTGAACACCATTTACTTTAATGCCAGCATCAATGTTTTCCAGTGCTTCGTTGAAAATTGATTCAGAATAGATATTAAACAACAGTGGAAACAGAACACAGCCCTATCTCATCCCTTTTCGTATTTCTGCATTATCTGAGTATTTTCTGTGGAAACAGAACACAGCCCTATCTCATCCCTTTTCGTATTTCTGCATTATCTGAGTATTTTCTGCCTAGTCTCATATTTGCTACCTGATGCCAATACAGATTCTGTATGATTTTTATGTCTTTGTAATCCGAATGTCTTATGACATCTAATCCCACTTGTTCAGGGTTTGTAATAGTTTGCTGTTATCAAATGCTTTTTCAAAATCAATGAAGCACATGTAAACACTGTGACTGATATTTCTACAACGCAATCTCCCAGAAGGTTCTATTCCCACTAGTACAAGTTTCAGTAAATGAAAAAATAATTATGGAAGTTACAGCCAAGAACTTCTGGAAGACATGAAGTTGCCTGCCCTTATTCAATAGGCTTGAAATATCGAATGATTTGGGAGAGGGTGGAATGGAACAGGGGAGTTTGTATTTCAAAGTACTGCATGCTATTTGTACTTCATGGGAAGCATTTATTGAATTAATCCAAAACTCTTAACACTTTGCAGTGTAAGATTATCACCAGGCATAAGACTGCATGTCAGGGTCTGTGCAGTCACCTGTAAGATAGAGAGAGAGAGAGAGAGAGAGAGAGAGAGAGAGAGAGAGAAGAGAATTGGGTTATATAAGAGGATGAAAATTGAAGGCCATAACATTCATAATTCAGGAAGGAATCTGACTTTTTTTTTTCTAGAAGATCTTGAATTCCTCTAAATATTATTCTTAAACCAAGTTGAATTGTTATAATTTCTCTTTGATATACATTAATTTAAAAAAAGCCAGATCAGCCAGCCAATGATAACTGATGTTAAATAAGGTTCTAATATTCACAAAGCTGCAAGCAGTAAAAGTATGATGGGAAAACAAAACTCCATTCACTAGAGTACAGTGAGCTATATTTACTAATAAACACAGCCACATTGCCTGCTTGGATTTATGTCAAATGCAGCAGAAAGAGGGAGAAAACTAAGTATGTTTTGAGATCAGCACCAACATGCCAGCTCCATGACAGCTGAAGAAGGCAGGGGTCATGTTTACTGCAAGCAAAGACACACGTTACAGCCATATTATATGTGTACTATGCAAATTGTATTTGCTTTCATTTCAGTTTGGAATAATTGAACATATCCTGCTTCTTTTTCTGTGATAATAGGCATATTCCACCAGAAAGATATGCAAGTTGAACTGGAATCTTGTGTTACCACCTTTTGTATACTGGGAAATAACATGTCGAATATGTTACCCCACCATTTTATAATTAAAAATCCATTTTCTTTATTTACATGAATATGAAGGGAGGTGGTATGTTTTTTTGTGGCATGTATTATCTATGATTCAACTAAGAGAAAACTGAATCTGTTACCTGTCCTAAAAAAAACTTTTTTTCCTTTTCCCTTTCTTCTTTTCTTTTCTAATTTTCTTCTCTTCTCTTCCATTCTCTTCTCTTTCTTTTTTGTGCCCCCTTGAATCAGTCTAGGTTCTGGCAACTGCCTGGACAAGTCCCTTGCCTTTTCTAGGGCTGAGCGTGAGTGACCCAAGGTCACCCTGCTAGCTTTATGCTTAAGGTAGCACTAGAATTCACAATCCCCCAGTTTTTAACCTGGTGCTTTGACCACTAAACTGGCTCTTTTAGATATCTTATATTCCCTAATTTCTAGGAACAAACTCTTCGTAGGTAATGATGGCACTAATAATGCAAATTTCTATGGCTTGCATATTTATCTATTTATTTGACTGGGTCAAATAAAGGTAAGTTTTGGGGCTGATCAATTATTGCTTTTCTCTTCTAGTTTTCTTACATATTTACACAATTGACCAGCAAGCAAACTTGTCAAGATTAGTAAATTTAATTCTCCCTGAGATAACATAAGCTTTAATGGCGAACAGATCATTATAAATGCATAATCATTGCTTCCAGGTTTTCCTCCTAATGCCTTTTCATTGGTATTTGATTTGGATATGTAGGCTGGAATATATGACATAGCAGGAGAAAAACACAGAATGTATCGGAATGCAGGAAAACAAGAAAATGCTGAATGTAAGACACAGCTGCAAAATAATGGAGAAGATGGGCTTCAAAATATGTAAGATTATGCTGAAAATTCAGATGAGCATAGAAATCCCAGAGATTAGAGACTCGACAAAGATGACTATTTTATAAAGCCATTTTTTTAATGTTCACAAGCGTGACTTCTATTATGAAAAATCATGTATAAATATGCACTATTTGCAACCTTTAGATAATTATATATAAAAGCATTTCTGGTTTTTTAAAGTACTGGCTATTTTGTTTAAAGAAATAGTTACATTAAGCCTGTTGGGAAGCATGAGAGACCTATTTTGCTTGATATTTTATTTTTGAAATTTAAAATGTCAGTGTTTGTTATTGAATTTCCATGGCCATCTTGGGGAGCTCTGGCCCTGTAATAAAGAGGGTGTAGCCTTGAAAATATGGAACATGTAGTTTAAAAAGCAATATAAAATTGACACCTCAGCTAGTGAATCAAAGTCAAGATTGTAGCTAAGGACCTAACTTTCCCAATCCTGCAAAAAGAAAAGAAAACACACATTAAATTCTTTTAATATAAGCCAAACTGTATAACTCTTTTTGTGACTTAGAACTTCCTTTTCTCACCATTTGAATGAATCTGAGTGAACAATCTGCCAGTCTGGATTTCTGCTCAATAAAATTAATTTGATGTCAGGACAAGCATTCCATTCTATAGGAGGAGCTACTCTGTGTGCATTGGGATAGCAGTGTGTGTGTGTGTGTGTGTGTGTGTGTGTGTGTGTGTGTGTGTGTGTGCGTGCGTGTGTTTGTGTGTGTGTGTGTGTGTGTGTGTGTGTGTGTGCGAATAAGAGACTGTATTTTTTTAAACGAACATTTCCCAGTGGAACAGCACTTTAGTGTTTGGGACAATCCACAGATTGATGTTGGCACTTCTCAAGGCTTAGCTGGCAAGAAGATCTTACCCGAGACAGATTCCCTGCTGGGATGATGTTTAGGGAATGTAAATGGAATAATGAAGCATTTCCAGCTTGGGGGATATCAGGTCAGGGTTTGGAATTTGGTTTCTGTGGAAAATTATTTTCTCTACCTTTCTGTTTCAGTTCAACCTAGCACTTATTTGGCTTATTTCATTGCAGTGTGTTTACTCTATTTGAAACTCTATGAGCAGTTACCTACTACTGCCCAAGGAAAATGTTTGTGACTGTTTGCAGTGATAGATGTTAATAAATAATATAGTTAATGATAACAATACACATTATTTGCTGGTCTGAACTTGAACTTATCCATGCAGTTATAGTTACCATCTTAATTGTTAGCATTCAGCCTTGACGTTCAATGTTTTATATCAGTGTAACATCAATTTCAAGAAGTGCAAACTGACGAGGAAGTATAACCTTCCCCAGAATGTTGCCATTGCCTAGAAGTAAAACTTCCCAAATTTCCAATGAATATAATAACACATTTTAAAAGTGCCAATTTGGGGAAAGCTACTTCAGACTTCCAATATAAGTCTGTATATATATAATATATACAGTATATTATATTGTTTATTTTTGTCTTCTTTTGTGGAGTGAGGCTTATAACCTTTACCGTCTGAGTAACTATAGCCTTAGTCAGCTCCTTTACTCTGTTCTGAATTATCCCAGATTTATGGATTCACAAAATAATTTGAAGCATATATTAACAATTGAATAGATTTACTACTGTAGCTGCAGTTGCATAAAAAGAAATCAAGATTTAAATAGTCGAACTGTTTGAGTTGTACAAATGCTATCATTATCCAGAACTGATCTACTTAAATCTGTTGTGTTAGTTAACACAATGTAATTCTGCAGTAATTTACACATAGTTTAGAATAAATAATTTGCAATTTATTATCTGAGGACAACAATAGGAACTTTGGATAGTTTGCAATGCAAGACCCACATATAAAATCACACAGAAAGAACCAAAATCTTACTGTGTTACTATAACTTTCAAAATCTCATACATCTTTGTCTTTTTAAACTGTTTATTTAAGTAAACATTAATCTTGTTTATTTATTTATGTTGTTATGAATTGAATACAAAAAAGCAAGCAAAAATACATGAAGTTAGAAAAAGAGAACTAAGACATACAAGACATATAGTCATGAATACATATACAAGCTTCTATATACTTTAATAGCCATGTTTCATTTTATACTGTATGCAGTTTGGGCCATGAATTTATCCTTTAACTAAATAGAGCATAGAGAATCTACTCTGTCTTGATGTCAGTTTCTATGCAGTAGGAATACAGTTCAAAAGAATATGAGCATCCAAGAATATTAAATTTGGGATCCCAAAGATATCATGTGCCAGTGTGCCTGCAGATGCATGCCTGCAGATGCCACTCTAATCCATGGAAAATCAGAGAGGCTTACAAAATTCTCCCAGTAAGAGAATTAAGAAAGTTGCTTCATAGTAATAAAAAAGGCAAAAAATCAAACCCCCAATTGCAATAAAATGTGTGGCAAAGGACTAAATATGTATCAACATATTATAACAGAGGTCTCTTGTCACTTTTCTCTCCTCTAAGTCTGGAATGTTAGCAGGAAAAAGGAAAGTGGAGTGGGAGCAGGGTGTCTGCTATTCCAAAGAAGTTAGGTTATGACAGAGAAGACCAAGGATCCTTATGGGTAATGTTGCGGGAGGGGAGAAAAAAGAAGTCCAAGCAAAAAACAGTAGAGATAGGCAGTCCTGAAGAAGTCCATGTCCCTTGTCATGTAGGGCTTTATAGATGACAGTCAGTTTCTTGAATAGCACCAAGTAACCTGGGCAAATCCCAAAACAGAAGTATTTCAAGTGTCACCTAATGGCACCCATCACTATTTGGACTGCTGAATGCAGTCCAGTTGAAATTTCTGAATGACTAAAGCCATCATTTTAAGACTTCTGAACACATTTGACTATGATTGACTGATACATCCATTAATCTTAAGCTGATTTTTAAGATAATATGCATCCTACTCCTGAAACTCTGAAAATGGGATAATATATGCGTTTCATAATTAAATGATTCCAGGGAATATTGGAAATTGAACTTTTTTTTAGATTAGATTAGCTTTATCAAAATACAAGGTTCGAACACGTTATTACCAATAAAATCCTAAAAAACCAATTTAAAATAAGAATAGGGTAAAATATAATTATGGGATAAAATACAATAATACATAAAATATGTAAAATTGAATAAAATAACATAAAATTATATTTCTGTACCACCCCTACAATTTATGCCAATCAGGCCCACATAGGCCGATCTCAGTTGGACCATTTTAGTCAGAAACTGTGCTGTATTAAATGTTGTTTTCAAATTCTGGCCACACATTAGGTATGTTGTTTTAATAAAGGCCTCCCACTGGGCCATATGCTTAATATAGGAATCAAGGTACTTATCTCTTGTCCCCTTATACAGTCAGCAATCAAATAATATATGAACCAAGTCTTCTACCATTTCAGTTCCACATATAAATGTACGATCATTATATGGAATAGAATGGAATCTTCCATATCTAGCCATTGTATCAAGCTGTTCAAATCTTGCTCAGGTAAATATCTCCCTAAGGTGTTTTGGCAATTGTGACTTTAAATAATTGTCTATTTGGAAGGTACATTTATATTTGCTCAGCGATTTCAGGCTACCAGGCTTACTAAGCATGGCTATGTCATTTTGATCTTCTATGTCCATGATTCTTCCGGCAACTCTTATTTAAATTTGTTCTCCTGTTTCACAAGAGGCAGGGAGGCCTCTTGTAATTTGTCAATTTAGAAATCCAGAGGGTTTGTGATTGCAATTTTATCTGCTCTAGTAGACATAACTTAGGGAGTCTATCCGGTTCCGTGTCGTTAATTTTGAACTAGTAATTATAAGCTCTAATTTTAGACAGTGCGTGAATGTGTGTCAGTGGTGGTATTCAGCCGGTGCACAATGGATTGGGCGAACCGGTAGCAAGAATTTGGCATGGGTTGCTGAACCGGTAGTAAGTTCTGCCTGGCCATGCCCCCCACCAGGTCACCCTCCCGCCTGATGCTCGCTCACCCCTCCCCGCCTGCCTGACATTCCCCGCCCGCCTGCCTGACATTCGCCTAAGGTATTTCTTTCTTTTTTTTCCCTCCCGACAATCAGCTGTAGATAAGATCAGCTGTGCCGGGATTCCCCTTGCTGAGGCCCAGGAAGGCAAAAAATGGAGGGAGGAGTTCAGCCCCCCTCCATTTTTTGCCTTCCAGAGGAAGAGGAACCTTAGGGGAGCAAAAACTTCTCTGAGGCTAAGAAGCTCCCAAAATGGAACTTGGAGGAGTGCTGCATGCCCCTCCCATGCTCTGTTTTTTTTCCTTCCTGAGCCTCAGAAGAGCTTTAGGGGAGCAAAAACGCCCCCCCCAGGGGCTTCTCTGAGGCTAAGAAGCTCCTCAAATGGAGCTTGGAGGAGTGCTGCATGCCCCTCCCATGCTCTGTTTTTTTCCTTCCTGAGCCCCAGAGGAGCCTTAGGGAAGCAAAAACGCCCCCCAGAGGCTCCTTGTGGCTAAGAAGCTCCCAAAAATGGGTGGGGACTGCAAAAAAGAAAAGCCACACCCACCCAGTCACATGGCTATACCCACCAAGCTAGGCCCACAGAACCGGTAATAAAAGTTTTTGAATATCACCACTGGTGTGTGTGTGTGTGTATATACATACACACACACATACTTGTGTGTGTGTGTGTGTGTGTGTGTGTATGGTATTCAGCTTTGTTCGGGTATTTTCCCACGTCATTATAATTGTGCTTTTAAAGTTGTAGTGACGTTTCAGCAGAATCTCTTTTTACAAAAAAGCCAGCCAATCTGCAAACATCAACTCCATCAACCAATCAAGAAATAACAACACAGCCAATCTCCCCGCCAGTATATATAGGGAGACGGCAGCTCCGATCATGCTTTGCTCACCCAAGCACGAAGCCAAAAGCACCAGCCTGAAAATGGTGAGTGGGACCTCGTCAAAATGTTGCCAAGATACTCTTAATCTTACACGGGAAAAGACCCGAACACGCCAAGACCTGCATATGTATGTATGTGTATGTGTATATATATATATATATATACTTTGTGTTACAACACCCTGTTAAGCCCCAATTAAGAGAGAAAGCATACTGCTTTCTTTTCTGTCTTTCGGCTCATCACCAGAGACCATACCGACAGAAAGCTATTTGTTTCGTTGTCTTTTCTTTACATGTGTGTAATATATATATATATGGATCTTTGGTTCTTCGGGTTTTCTTCCGCGTAGAATTGGAAATATCTAGGCGACGTTTTGATGAAGTCTCATTCATCATCTTCAGGCTTGTGTCTTCGGCCTTGTGCTTCTCAGAGTAATGTATATATATGTTTTCTTAAATATCACACACACACACACACACACGCACACACACACATATATATATGTTTTCTTAAATATCACACACACACACACATATATATATGTCTGTCTGTCTGTGTGTTTTCGTAGATTTTCACGGATACAGATATGCAGGTCTTGGCGTGTTCAGGTCTTTTCCCGTGTAAGATTGAGAGTATTTTGGCAATGTTTTGACGAGGTCGAGTGGGAAGATGGTGAGTGGGACCTCGTCGAAACATTACCAAGATACACGGGAGATACACGGGAAAAGACCCAAACACCCCAAGGCCAACATACACACACACACACACACTTTTGTGGGGAGATGGGAAACTAATATTCCATTGTAGACAAGGCTGTTAGATTCAAGTGGATGAAAATCTAGATTCAGATTCCTCCTCAACTCCAAGCTGAGCAAAGCACTGTGTTTTGGGCCTAATTTGTGAAAATGCTTTTGTGCCACTTTGAGCAAAACTACAGTCACTTCCACTGCAGGGCTGCCGCCTTGATCCTACCTCTTATAAACAAATACTAGCACTTAACAGACATGTGGAGATCCAATTCATTCATTCAATTGTATGGAGAAGCTTAGCAGCAAAAGAAGGGCCGACTGTTCCGTTCCCACCTCTGTGCAGATTACTTTGTGATGGGGGAGGGGGAGAGGGAACCAGTTTTGTGCTTCAAACTGGCAGGTTCGTATTTTAAGCAGACATCAAAGGCCAGTCTGGAATGTGTGTGGCTTTCCAAAGGAGGGGGAGATGTATCCCTAATGATCATTACAAAGATATTGTGATTGTTATCAAGGCATAAAAACCAGGAGAAAGAGAGCATCATGCCTGCCAACAATACTTTTTATTGTTTTCTTTCAAAAGCATTTCATTAAGCAGTATAATCATTTTAATATTCATACTGCTTTGCAGCCATATTTTCTTTTTCTCTCAGGACTTTTCAGTTTGCTCTATTCTGGAACATATTCCCCTTGGATCTTGAGGCAACTTTCTTACCCCTCAGGGCAACAGGTGCCTAGTCCACATAGCACAAAATTAGCATAGAACAGCCAATCCCACTGACACAAAGAGAATAGGGGATTTTTTTATATAAAAAAAGAGGGCTAATTAATGCAGCTAAATCAAAACAATTATATTTGTCCAATTTATCACAGGAACTTCAATGGTGAGTTGTTTGCCACCCAAGAATTTCACTTGGTTGTTCAATGCTTTTTACTCAACCAGGAAAGAGATACTAGACTAAGTTCAACTTTCATGACTGACACCTGGAAGCTAGAAACTGCCAATATGGGATCAAAACTTGATCCCAACCCTCAGGTGTCTATAAGATTGGTATTCATTCTGGCAGATCATTGAAAGAGACCCTTGTAAAATACCATACCACATATAAGTTCTCTCTCCATAGCTGCCACAAACAGTAGATCTGAGATTATTCCATGTTCAATTTTGATTAGAACTAGTACTATGTAAATAAAATGAGAAAGGAACTTTTAATCTGTGTTAATATTTCACATACAAAAGCTCACAGATGTGGGTATGAAAGAGAGAGAGAATATCATATATGATATTCACACAGGTAATTAGCTGTTCTTGATTTTTAAAAATCAAATTGCAGTTGTGAAGGTTGAAAATAGTGAAAATATGAATGGCATGATGGAAAAACACAAGTTATGATGTTCCTTCAACTGAAAATGACTCCATACGGAAGAAAGGTACAAGGACAATGTATCTATTATTTCTTTCAGTTTCGTATTTTGCATTCCCTAAGAGGCAGAAATAACCAAGTTAAAACTGAATACATTATGTGATGACCTAACTTTCTAGAGAAGTTTCTAATGCTGGGAAGGTGGAAGGAAAGAGAAGAAGGGGATGACCAGCAGCAAGGATAGATTCAATTACAGTGGCAATGGGTACACCATAAGAAGATCTGAAAGACCAGGTTAAGGACAGATTTTCTTGGAGAAAATCTATCTAGTGGTTGCTAAGAATCAACACTGATTTGATGGTACATAATGTAATAAATTTCAATTTAGTTTTTGTTACTGGGTACAAAGTATGTTTTCATAATCCTTTATGCTTAAAATAAATAGAAAATAGTCATTGTTCCACAAAAACTTTGCTTCTGTGACCAAGACAATTATATTTTGAAATTCATCTTTTTTTGGAAACATTCACGATTCACATTCAGTGCTGAGTAGACTTCCAGAATATTCTGAAACTTTGAGAACTGTCCAGGAGTTTCTACAGTTGTCCAGAATTTTCTAGAACTTTCTGGAATCTTTTAGAGCTTTCTAGCACTTTTGGTAGTATCCATAGAAGTATAAAAGTACAACTACCTTAAAGCAGCATTTTAGTTTATCTAATTGCTGAGTAAGATGAATAGTAATATTTGATTTAGATGGCATCAAGTGCTTGCACCCAGCACTTGCATTTTGAAAGAGAAGCAAGGCAGACGGCTGTGGAGAAAAAAAGCCATACTTCCCCAACCAGAAAGACAAGTGCTTCCACAGGGATATACTGGACTTTGTATGTTGTTACCAAGGACAGTATAATGAAAACATGATTGGGGACTATATGTTTGGGGGCTTCTCTGAGAAAATGATTTGCAGTATAGTAGCAAATCTAAAAATCTATTCATTTCTGAAAACCTTTGAGTCATTTGGATTGTCCTTGTGAATTTGCAATACAAATATATATTATTCTTTCTCTAATTGCTTAAAAAAATAAAAATAATTTTGCCTGTTTTGTCTCTATAAATATGAAACTTTTGTAGGCTATGGTCACAAAAAGTCAAAGATTGTGATGAATGTAGACATTTTTGCATAGGCTTTAGAGATAGGCAATTGAAATATAAAAGCCAGGAATAAAACTGTGTTACATATAATTATATCATAATCAAACCTTAAAATGGCTGAGTAGCAAATCAACAACATCTTTTTTGTATGTGTCATTTGCAATGAATGTTTTTTTTAAAAAGCTGCTTCTCTGTGCAGTTGCAGTTCCAAGCTTGATTTATTTTATTTTATTTTTGGTCACAGGTCCTCTGAATTTGTATGTATTTCATCTTCTAGAGTTGCCTAATCTTTTTGTGCCTGAATAATAACACTGAGCACAGGCTTTATATCTCCTTCAGAGGGACTGAGTGATATTAGAATATAGAAAATACAATCATAGGGTTGGAAGGTACTTCAGAGATCTTCTAGTCTAACCTCCTGCCTCTGGCAGGAGATCCTATACCATTCTAGACAAATGATTGTCCAGTATTTTTTGTGAAAATGTCCAGTAATAGAGCATCCACAATTTCCAGAGGTAAGCCATTCCACTGTTTAATTATTCTTACTATCATGACTTTTGTCTTTCTTTTAGGTTGGATCTCTCTTTTTTTGAAAAAAATATTTTATTCAGAGTTTCAAAAAAAATTAAAAATTAAAAACATGTCTTCACATTTTGCATCATTGTCGTAACAGTGTACATATCTATTAGTGTCCATTAAATTCATTTACTTCAAAAAAATCTATAACTTGTTTGCTAAGTCCTTACTTATTTATATTGTTACTACTGCCTCACATGTAATACTTCCCTGGTTCGAATCCCAGTAAGGGTATGGCTAGCTGAAGAGAGCTAACTAGCTCGAAATAGATCTATACTAGTCTCCCTTATTTATTATTTAAAATTATCAGCTTAAAAACCTTACACACATGTAAACAAAAGGCAACGAAACAAATAGCTTTCTGTCGGTATGGTCTCTGGTGATGAGCCGAAAGACAGAAAAGAAAGCAGTATGCTTTCTCCCTTAATTGGGGCTTAACAGGGTGTTGTAATACAAAGTATATACTTATTCCCCTGCCTGAGCTGATAAGGAGAGAACCAGTGGTGTAGAGGCAATTACAACTGCCTCACATGTAATACTTCCCTGGTTCGAATCCCAGTAAGGGTATGGCTAGCTGAAGAGAGCTAACTAGCTCGAAATAGATCTATACTAGTCTCCCTTATTTATTATTTAAAATTATCAGCTTAAAAACCTTACACACATGTAAACAAAAGGCAACGAAACAAATAGCTTTCTGTCGGTATGGTCTCTGGTGATGAGCCGAAAGACAGAAAAGAAAGCAGTATGCTTTCTCCCTTAATTGGGGCTTAACAGGGTGTTGTAATACAAAGTATATACTTATTCCCCTGCCTGAGCTGATAAGGAGAGAGCCAGTGGTGTAGAGGCAATTACAACTGCCTCACATGTAATACTTCCCTGGTTCGAATCCCAGTAAGGGTATGGCTAGCTGAAGAGAGCTAACTAGCTCGAAATAGATCTATACTAGTCTCCCTTATTTATTATTTAAAATTATCAGCTTAAAAACCTTACACACATGTAAACAAAAGGCAACGAAACAAATAGCTTTCTGTCGGTATGGTCTCTGGTGATGAGCCGAAAGACAGAAAAGAAAGCAGTATGCTTTCTCCCTTAATTGGGGCTTAACAGGGTGTTGTAATACAAAGTATATACTTATTCCCCTGCCTGAGCTGATAAGGAGAGAGCCAGTGGTGTAGAGGCAATTACAACTGCCTCACATGTAATACTTCCCTGGTTCGAATCCCAGTAAGGGTATGGCTAGCTGAAGAGAGCTAACTAGCTCGAAATAGATCTATACTAGTCTCCCTTATTTATTATTTAAAATTATCAGCTTAAAAACCTTACACACACACACATATATATATATATATATATATATATATATATATATATATATATATATATATATATATATACTTGTGTTACAACACCCTGGTAAGCCCCAATCAAGGGAGGAAGCATACTGCTGTCCTTTTCTGGTGATGAGTCTCTGGCTCATCACCAGAGATCATCCAGACAGAAAGCTATTTATGCTTCCTCCCTTGATTGGGGCTTACCAGGGTGTTG
This sequence comes from Bungarus multicinctus, assembly GCA_023653725.1. Classification (NCBI taxonomy): domain Eukaryota; kingdom Metazoa; phylum Chordata; class Lepidosauria; order Squamata; family Elapidae; genus Bungarus; species Bungarus multicinctus. The sequence continues at coordinate 42,155,624 of CM042840.1, forward strand.
TAACACAAGTATATATACTCATTCCCCTGTATCACTGATCTGGATGAAAACCAGTGGCCTAATGGCAATTACAACTGCCTCACATGTAATACTTCCCTGGTTCGAATCCCAGTAAGGGTATGGCTAGCTGAAGAGAGTTAACCAGCTCGAAATAGATCTATCCTAGTCTCCCTTGTTTAATTATTGATCAGCTCAAAAACTTAACTTAACACACACACACACACACACACACGTATATATATATTCGTCTTTTTTCCTATTTCTTTAATCATTTTCACTAAACATCTTTACTTCCTTTTTATTCAACCATTTGTACCATATATTCCATATTATAAAGAAATCTCCTTCTTCTTTGTTTTTTAATATCATAATTAATCTAATCATTTCTGCGCATTGGTGGATTTTATTGATTACTGCCAAATCTGTGGGTACCGTTGTCGATTTCCAGTTTTGAACGAAAGTTATCCTTGCCACTGTAATAATATGTAGTATTAAGTGCTGTTGCTTCTTGTCCTATGTTGGGTCTGACATTCCCAATAAGAAGGTCTCTGGGTTAAACTTAATCTTTTTTTGGGGAGGGTCAATTATTCTAACCATGCCTGAATCTTAAGCCAAAACTTTCGCGCTTGGGGACACATCCACCACATGTGAAAATACGTTCCCTGGCTGTGATTGCACTTCCACAACATTTGGGTGATAGGTTGGTGAACATTTTAGCTAATCTCACTGGTGGCAAGCGCCAGCGATAAAACATTGGATCTCTTTTTAATGAACTTCCACCCCTTACCTCTTTTCCTGCTCTCTGGTGCTTTGAAAATAAGTTGACTTCCTCTTCTCTGTGAGAGCCCTTCAAGTACTGCTATCATATCACCTAGTCCTTTTCTTTGTTAGACTAGATATACCCAATTCCCTCAATCATTCATCATATGTTTTAGGCTCCAGACCCTTATCATTTTTGTTGCTCTACTCTGCACTCTTTCTAAGGTCTCAACCTCTTTTTTTTGTACCATGGTGATCAGAATTGGATACTATTCAGGGGGAACTAGGCATAGTTTCAGCAAGTCCTAATATAAATGACATCACTAAATTTCCTGGATCCCTACAAATGGTGAAGGATATTGAATCAAGAAATAAGATTTGGTTAGATATCTGTTAGGGAAACAGTAGTTAAAGAGTCAAGTGACCCTAGAAATTAGAGATGGTAATCATTTAAAGAAACTTGACTATCCTGCATGGCCTCACTTGTTCAGCAATGCCTTTACATCTGACAGCCTTAACACAGAAAATGTAATGAAAACTGGATTAAAGAGAAAGGATGCTTATTTTTGTATTAGAGATTAAAGAACGACTGTCTGCTGAGATTAATTTTTCACCATTTTAGCTCCAGTGGATTGCACTAAGTTTTATCAGGAATAAGATTTCATGTAATTGGACCTCAGCAAACTGTAACACAAGCTATCATTTGCCTGGTAGAAAATGCAAAACATTCAGATTTGTTTTGCTTTTGTCAGTTTTAAAGTAGGTAGTGATATCTGGATGATTTTGTCTGGTTTCCAGAGCTAAGCAGAGTCAGGTGTGGCTTCCATGTGAAGAAAATTCCTTCAGGAAATATAAAACTATAGACTAAAGAAAACTATGAAAATGAAAACACATTGTGGAAGGAAATAATAGCAAGCACTTTTTTGTTCATATTTTTAATTTAATATTTAAATGAATGTTTAGTCTTACATATTAAAAATAATAATTTAAATGCTTACTGCAGTTTTGCCCTTCTCCTCAATACAGCAATTCCATAAAATGTCTCTAATTGTCCACTAATGCAAATGAGTTCTCATTAGTTCTTGAATCCACTGTAAAGTATTGATATTTTTTGTGCTTCATTGATCCTTTGTATAAGCCCTAGGAAAAATGCAAATAGAGAGGTGCTTAAAGAGTTCCTTTCACTGTCATGGATAAACAAAAAAGAATCACAGTACCAAATTTTTCAAAAATCCCTGAGCACAGGGGAAATACTTGAGGATTGGAAAAGGGCTGATGTAGTTCCCGTCTTCAAGAAAGGAAGAAAAAAAACAGACTAGCAAACTACAAACCAATCAGTCTAGCATCAGTACCTGCGAAGATCATGGAAAAGATAATCAATAAACATATTTGCAAACAACTAGAAGCAAATAAGATTATAACTAGTAGCCAGCATGGGTTTGTTATAAGCAGATCGTGCCAAACCAATCTTATTTCATCCTTTGATAAAGTCACTAATTAGTAGATCAGTGAAATGCTGTGAACATAGTATACTTAGATTTCAGTAAGGCATTTGACAAAATAGACCACAACCTACTTCTTGGTAAGTTAGAAAAATGTGGAATAGACAACATCAGATGGATCTGTAGCAGGCTGACAAACCATAGTCAATGAATAGTCCATAATGGTACTACATCCACATGGAAAGAAGTAAGCAATGGGTTACCACAAGGCTCTATCTTAGGTCCAGTACTCTTCAATATCTTCATAAATGACTTATAAATGAGGGAATAGAAGGGGAATTCATCAAATTTGCAGATGATACTAAACTGGCAGGAATAGCCAACAGCCAAAAGACAAAAAGATCTTGACAAACTTGAACAATGGGCCCTATCCACAAAATGAATTATAATGTGGAGAAAAGCAAAGTTTTACATTTAGGCAGAAAAAATAAAAGATATAAATACAGATTGGGTGAGACCTGTCTCAAAAACAATAACTGTGAAAGGAAGCTTGGAGTCCTAGTAGATGATCACTTGAATATGATCCAGCAGTGTGCAGAAGCAGCCAAAAAAGCTAATACAATCCTGGGTTGTATACACAGAGGCATAGAATCAAGATCAAATGAATCATTACTTGGAATATTGCAAGCAATTTTGGCCACCATATTACAAAAAAAGATGTTGAGACTTTGGAAAAGTTCAGAGAAGAGCAACTAAGATAATCAAATGATTTTTCATATGATTTAGTCTCCTGGAGACTAAATCATATGAAGAATGGTTGCAGATTTTGGGTTTAGCTAATCTAAAGAAAAAATTGTTTGAGGGTGGGGAGAATCCTTTGACTTCATTCCTTTCACTGACAGTGGTCTTGGGTTTGGTCATAGCTTCCTCTCTTTTTGGTGGGGCATGCCTTGTTGCTGGCTCCTGTTGTGTGTTCAAGCAATTGACATGTCCAGTGACCCTCTATGCCACAATGGAAACAGACCCTTGGGAAATACTTGGGGTTGGACCTCCCTTGCTCATCTATGATGGGACCTTCTTTTCCAGCACTTTGATCATCCATTGCCCTCACTCTGTGGTTTCTCAGATAATAGCAAGGTCTACCTTCACCTCACCAGCCAGGAAATAACACTCCCAAGGGTTCTGGGTTACTCCACAGGACAATCAAATGGTGAGGACCTCCAAGTTGAGGTCTTCTTGGAAATATTCCAGGTGGATATCTTGTGCCCAGTCTGGGAGATTGCTAGCCAACAATGGAATTCTTGGATGTAGGCTATCATCCACCTTGCCAGATGGCCTTGATCCTTCTTTTTGCTTTTTGGTCTGCCAGGGGTTTGGCAGGGAAAACATGAAACATTGCCTCACAGATATCATGGTTGAAATCATGCATTTCCTCAATGTCAGCATTGTGGAGTAAAATCCCCCAATCAGTCTCCTCTCCCCCTAGAATCATGGTAATGCAGTTCACCTTGGCTTCATCGTTTGAGAAGTTCAGTCCATGGTGCACCATGAAATTCCAAACCTGGGTGAGGAAGTACCCTAACGTTTCTGCTGAACTTCAGCAGAACTTTGCTGAACTCTGCAGAACTTCACTTTCAACTCTGGGATTGGATGGGCATCTTGCCTCACTGGTCATGCTGGGATCAGAAGTGTAGGTTCAGCAGGTTGGGCTGCTGGTGCCAGTGCCTGTCCAGGTGTTGGAGTGAGCTGCTTCAGGAAGGAATCAATGAAAAATTATCCAAGCATTTCTTTGATGAGTTCAACCCTCTGGTCCATTTTCCTATTGGGAGGCTCCTTTTAGATTTGCCATAGATTGTGCTGTCCCCTTGGCAGTATGGTGTGGCTCCAGATCCGCAGGTGATGGTCACCCTTGCCAGTGGTTGCTCTGATTTCCCTATGCCAAGAGACCATCGGGGCCATTTCCTCACCCTTGGTATACAGGTGCTATGATTGCTGAACCTCAAGGAGATTCAGCCCTTACTTTTGTTTCCCCCGTTAGATTTCCCCTCTCCCCAGAGTTCATGGCAGTCTGTCACTAAATAGTAGCAAAGCACAAGGAAACATGAGGTGGCAGCTGAAATTAATTGTGGAATGAAATTAATTTCATTTCTTTATTGGTCAGTGGTTGGACATGTTTACTAGAAATTGATTGGGAATTATTCCTGTACACATTCTCACACAAGTTCTTTACATCTCTCTCCTGACCACTTTTTCTTAGGAGAGTTATTGGATGAAATGAGAAGCCAGGCTAGGAAGAGAATGATGGTAAACTCTGCTTTCCATGGATCTTCATTCTAGAAAACTGGAGCATCATAGATGCTTAACATCATAGGTCCATTATAGCTTGATGAGAAGTGACAAGAACTTAGGTTAACCAAACATTTTCCACTTTTATCTCTACTAATTTATGGCTGGGTTGTACACTATCATTTTTGAAGCAACCATGCAACTTGCTTACTTACTTACTTACTTACTTTATTTATTTATTTATTTCCTGCCTGATGGTTCACAATTAACTCAATGCAACAAGTATATCCAACATATCTTTCCCCTGCTATTTTCCTGACAACAACAACCCTCTGGGATGAGTTGGGTGAGAGAGAGAGATGGCCCCAAATCACCCAGCTGGCTATCATGACTGAGGTGGGACTACAACAGTCTCCTGCTTTCTAGCCTGGTGCTTTAACCACTAGGCCAAACTGAATCTCAAACACATAGAATGATTCTATAACAATTTTGCATGTTGGTTAAGGACTTGTATTTTCCACACTAACCATAGCATTTTCCTTTAGCAGGAGAAAGAATAATATGATTCAGTAAGTAGAACATTTTAGGCTTTTTTATTTTATTTTATGTTGCAGAAAGCGATAATTAAGCTTTACTTAGACTTTCAAATAAAGACTTGCCATGCAAAACTGTTCAAGACCACACATGTATTTTAAAAAATCCAGGACTGGAGGTGGGCTTGGGACATTTCTCTGCTTGAAAGTGGATATCTGTGTGGTCTATTTGGCTCCCTTAATATAAATCTATAAGCTTAATAGAAGAAAGTACCACTTTTATCTTTTGATCTTTGCCTTTTAAGCTATTTAGCAGCTTGAGTAACACTGAGTGGAATGGGGGATTGGCTTCATTTTCTGCAAACATATGTACATAGATGCAACTCTCCATGACACAATATGTATGGTTGTATGGTTGTGTATGCAAAGATGGCACACATCAAAGGAATATTAATTGGCCAGAAGGCCTGGCAATGTAAATTAAGAACAAGCTTTACAATGTGCCATTTTCATTCTCAATCTCAGGTAGCAAATTTGGGAAGCTGTTAAGAAACCTATGATATGGAAATATTAGGTCCATCAAACACAATTTTCTCCTTTATAGATCCCAATTCATTGCATAGCTCTTACATAATTCATACCTATTGCAATAAGGCCTTTAAAAAAGTCTTTTAACATGGATGGATCTTGATGAACACTACTAAGAAATTTAAGCTTCAGAAACATTTCAATTTCTGTTACTCACAAAACAACTCTGTCTCCAGACCTGTGGTTTAATTATGTGAGTTTCACTTATTGAATAAAGATTTTGTCTTTTATAAAAAACTGATGAATGTAGATAAATTGAATATTCTTGCAGCATCTCAAAATTTTATTGCATGAAATCACTCAGTAGGTTTCTCGATTCTGTTTTTTGAGAAGCTATTACATGACTGAACCAAAATCAAGAGGCAGTTAAATGAGTGTGTGTAAATATATTATGGTATATATAATTCCGAGTTGGTAGGATTTGGGCAATAGTATATTGGCTTGCAAGATGAATTCCTAGTATAGAAATCTTACGTAATATAGAAAGTATGGACGTGCTCGTAATAAAATTGGGCTTTGGGATGCTTGTGACACACTGGACAAAATATGGCCAATAATGTGATTAGCATTAGCAGGGAACACTGCATACAGAATGACTACAATTCAAAAAACAACCTACCATATAGTTTTCTTAACTAAACAGCATTAAGTAAAACATTGATTGTCCAAAGTCGTGATGGATGGCAGAGATAGGGAAGTTTGACTTTATGCTGGCAGGGTGTAGGCCAAATTTTTAGTGTGTACATGGTTAAAAATAAATATATCAAATATATATTTAGTAGGAAAAACTGACTGAATAGTTGCAGGTTATATAAACTGTTATGTAAATACCGAGTGGCTAAGGTGAAGGAATTACAATGTTTTGAGCAAATATGGCAAGTTAATAAAATAGTAACTGGATAGAGTTGATGAGTTTCTGAAAAAGACAGAAGCAAGAAATCAAAAATGCAAAAAACAAGCATGATGTGATGCCCTGACATGGTGTATATAATAGATATGAGCTAATTTTATTATGTTTTCATTGCTTTTTATTTCTAATGCATTTAGTTTGGTTTATTCACTATTTATGATTCCTTTTCTTCATTCTGCATAAGATTGCTTACTTTAAAAGAGAAGAGTGTGATATTGTTACACACACACACACACACACACACACACAGCGTGAAGTTAAATGCTCTTGCCAAACTTCCGAGTGCATCTTACAAAATAGAATATTCTGGTGTTCAGTTAATGAAGGGAAGGATGCCATTCACATTTCTTTTCTGTCTGAATGATGGCAATGTCTTGGACCACCCTGCTTCTTTTTTAGCTATTTCCTTTTACCATATCCTTGCAGAAAGAGGACTGCTGAGTTGAATAAATTTAGCTTCCATCAAGAGTTCATCCACATAGCCATTTCCCCACCCCCATCTTCAGGGGGATGAGTATGCCAATCTGCAAATTACTGTCTTCATAGCTCTTCATCTATTCTAGAACAAGGTTGCTTTCAGAAGAAGGTGCAAGTTTCTACTATTGTTGCTGACCAGGGTGGTGGCTGGACTCTTTACCAAGAGCAGAGGGAAAGGAAGGGAGGAAGGAAGGGAAGGAGGGAGGGAGGGAGGGAGGGAGGAAGGAAGGAAGGAAAAGGACTCACACTTAACACTGAAAATGCAGAAAGATGAGAATGGTGCTGTCAGATTTCCAAGTGACGAAATCCATTTTTTTAAAAAAGTACAAAAAGATTTATTTAGGAAAGCATCAAATTGGCAAAGTCCATGGTAATTTCAGATCTGACAAACCCAGAATTACCCCACAATATTACAAACTAGAAACAACCCCCAAAAGTCACATTCTCCAATAGAAGTAATTCAAGTAATTATGCTTGATGTCATAAATCTCCACCTCAAGGGGCCCCAGCAAGGACAACTCGTTTCCCATGGGAAGAAAGATCACCTAGCCAAAACAACTCTCTTTATCTCCACTCCTCCCTCCTTAGGAATGTGTCAAGCCCGAAACCCTTCTCCTCATGACTGTCACAGAGAAAGTAAGAAAAAGAATATATATTAAGACTAACTAAAATGGCTACACTTATGTTAATTTCGGGCTTGACATGTGCAATATTTACTCCATCAGGAAATGGCTATTCTGGTAACTCAACATGAAGAAATATGAACACTTGGACAGATTCAAGTTGTAGTTCTTGACATACAACTACATAAGCTATATTTTGACATGTTAATAGCTGTTTTCCTAACTATTGTGAAGTGTTCACTCAAAGTTTCTTATTTTTCTGAGGCTATTATATCACACAAAAGAATCATGGGAAGCAGCTTCCACACGATTTCATGTTAAGACCAGCAACAAAGTTCCTAAGCATGATTTTGTTCAAAGGTTTTCCTTTGTTTTCCCCTTTGTCTACTTATTTCTTCACTTATTAAATTTGTATACCACTTGTTGAAAGAAACTGACTCAGTGTCATTCACAGCAAAAACATAACATTATTTTATCTCTTCTTCCTCCCTTTTGCTTCCAGAGAAAAGCCTACAGTCTCTCCTTTTGCATTCCTATTCTACACAGAATCTCTACAGTTGTTAGAGACATTGGTCTATTTTATAATTAGCCTTTAGGAAAATATTTCCCTGTATAAGAAGGTTCTCAGGAAAATTTTGAGAAACTGATACATGGTTCTGATGTTTAATTCTAAGCAATGAAGGGATGATCTCACAAGTAGAAAGTACTGGGAGTCATAACCATTAAAATTTGCAGTTCTTTCAGTTTTTGCCCACCGCCAAGCATTACCCATTAAATCTGAATGTGTCCCTGGTCCATACTAAGAGATCAAGTGTTTTGCTTTCTTTTTAAGCAAAAATACTGACTCAGCAAGCACAAGAAAGAATACAAACTGCCTTGATAGGCATGGAGATAGTTTCAAATAAATCTGCCAAACCTTAAAGTTTCCCTGACTAACTTCTTGCTAATCATGACATTCTCTGTTGTCATTTCAACCTGACTCATCTTCTGTATTATTATTATTATTGTTATTATTGTTATTATTATTTTATTTGTCAATTGCTTACAAGATAATAGATATAAGTAAAACATAGTTATGAATCATGGATACATATAAGAAAAATAAAATATAAAAGAAACAATAGGATAGGGACGGTAGGCACGTTGGTGCGCTTATGCACGCCCCCTACAGACCTCTTAGGAAAGGGGTGAGGTCAGTAATAGACAGTCTAAGGTTAAAGTTTTGGGGGTTTGGGGAAGAAACAACAGAGTCAGGTAGAGTATTCCAGACATTGACGACTCTGTTGCTGAAGTTTTATTTCCTGCAATCATTAAAATGTATTAAGATAAAGAAAAATAGATGCTGTTCTTTAAAACAGTTGGGAAAAGGGTCCACTAATAAAGACTTGCTGCCTTTTACAAAGAATCTCTCCAAAGCAGTATCATTTAAAAAAAGAAAGGGATGGAATGGCTAATGCAAGTTCTGGATTTTGGAAAAGCTAGGAGATTATGAACAGTTTTATTACTTTGTTTTGGCCTGAAAAATTAAAGGTGCACAGCAAAGCATGACATTCATACACAGATTATCAAGGAACAGTAAACAATGGGCAGGGCTCTAGCCAGGAACTGGGTGATTTACAGCTGATGCTCTTGACAAAAGGCAGCTAAGCACAAAGCAGGAAAGCATCAAACATCACAGAAACCTAGAAGGCATGCAGCAGGGATGATCCCAGCAGATGGAGAAGGCTCAGCTCTCTTTGAAAAACAGAAAAGGGAAGATAAATATTGGATTCCTCACACATTTCCATTCTGTTTTGGAGATTAGATTCAAAAGTGGAGGCCAAGAGATCAAGATCATGATGAGAAAGTATTGAGAATGTGTCAGTATATGCGATCTGCTTAACTGATGTTCAAAATAGTACATTTTAATGTGCAGAATATTAAAACAACAAGCACAATTATATTGGCGGAAGGATAGATTTTTTTATGAGCGAAGTATGTTGTTTCTCCCTTCCCTTCCCATCTCTTTTTCTTTTTTTACTTGTAAACAGGTAAGTTTCTATTTGAGAAATATAGATTTTCTCAAAATTTAGAGGGATAGGAGCAGAAGCTAAGGAATTTGTATTTCTTTTTTTTAAGCAAAGGGGTTTTCAGGTTGGGATGAACATTGGAGCCTTAGAAACATACAGCAACCTTCCTTTCCCCCTCTCAAATTTTTCTCTTATGAACAATAAGGAAAAATGTATTTAATTTCTAGAGATATACTATCTACGGTCATTTCCCCAGTAGTGTTCCTCAACTTATGATCACAATTGGAGCCAGAATTTTTGTTGCTAAAGAAGGCAATAATTAAATGAGCCATGGTTAATTTAAAACATTTTAACGTTGTTAAACAAAATCACTGCAGTTGCTTTCCCCATTGTTTGCTCATCTGAAGCTAACTGGGAAGGTCACAAATGATAACCACGTTATCCCAGGATATTGCAAGTGTCATAAATATGTGCCTGTTGCAAAATGGCCAAATCATTTTTTTTCTGTAACTTTGTATCACTAAATGAATAGTTGTTAAGTTGAAGAGTATCTTAGTAATTTGTAGCATGTTCTAAAGTTATGTAAGTCAAAATAGTAGTAATGAGTATATTGCTACAGCATTGGCAAAATGATGCTATGAAGATACATTGTCTTGATAATTGGGAAATGGTCAAAGCCTGCATATCTGAATCCCAAATGTCTAGCAAAGCTTTGGGTGTCGGCTGGATGGGTGGGCTGGATTCACCTCCTGTATTCAATTCAGGATGCAGAGCAGATGGATCCAGTCTGTGCCCTTCATTTATATCAAAGGGTGGTTATTGGTAAGTGGTTTGGGTATATGATCCTTTTTGATCCCTAATAGAAAAAAATCCACCAGGAATTAAATTTGGGACTGTTTGAATGAACCATTCAAATGAATATCCTTACAATTGCCTTCCATATATATTTTAAATGTTTTCTGCTTATAGCTTAGCCAATAGTAGTACACATTCTGTTTTAAGTACCAAGGTCTGTTTATGCAATTAGCAGTACCAAAGAACAGTACCTTAAAATATATGCAATTAAGTGTTTTATGTCTATATGAATATATTTAATATAGAAGTAAATTTAATTTCCCATCTCAGGCATGGCAAATATTTCCAGCTCCCCCACCAACTTGATGACACTTTTCGGATGGTTTCGATTGCAATTCCCAGAATACTTGCTCACATCAGAATCTCTGATTTCATCCCTTAACAACTAACTCTAAAGATAGTATATGCAGCTTTTTTGTTTGTTTGGATTGTGTTTTAATCAACTGTTAATCAACTTAACTTCTAACCCGAGGTAGTTTTGGAGACTGATTAAGTTATAAATCATATAATTAATATTTGTCCACAACTTGTTTTCTGAAATCCATTTAGGATCCATTGCAAATATTTGTACTAAAAATTTTGTGGTATGAATAGTCCTGGTTTAGCAATCATAATTGAGACCAACAACTTCGTTGTTAAGTGAAGCAGTTGCTAAGTGAAACTTGAACTGTACTTAGGATCTTACTTCAGCTTTCTTTTGCTTTACATTTAAGTGATAAATGTGAAGATTGGTCAAAAATCTATTTTTGAACACTGTCGTAATTGTGAATGGTCACTAAACAAGGCTATTGCTTAAAGAGGACTACCTGGGTTTTTGCTGACTGCTACTAGAATGTGTGTCATTAAACATTGGAAAGTTAAAACTATGGTACAGCAGTTCTGGTGCCAAAATGTTTGCCATGTTGCCACAGCTGAAAAATTAATCTCTTTATCTGTGTTGTGAAATCTAAAGTTATAGTTTTCTGAAAAATATTTTATATCTTACTCAGATGAAGGAATCATAATTGTCTTGTGCCAGGTAAATGTGGAAGAAATATTAAAATATTATGTAGTTTTATTGTTTTTTTGTCTCCCTTTTTTATTCTTATATATGCATTTTATTGCCCTTAGGGATGTTGGAACCTTTTAGACATAAAAATTACAAAAAATACAAATCAGTTTATTTGGATTTATTATTTTATATATTTTATTTTTGTCAATTGCTTACAAGATAATAGGTATAAGTAAAAACATAGTTATGAATACATGGATACATATAAGGAAAATAAAAAAATAAAAGAAACAATAGGACAGGGATGGTAGGCACATTGGTGTGCTTATGCATAATGGATGATTATGCCATTCCTCCACAGTACTCCTTGTGTGTCCTATCTCTTTCATTTTACCTTCACAACAGATAAGATATGTTCATATTTGGGGAGAATGACTCCAAGCTAAGCTAGCAAGTCTTGAGAATGAGCAGTGAATTCAACTTTTTCCTTCCTGGCCAAAATTCAGTTCCCTCCCTAAAGTTTTATTCTAGCTCACAGTATATGTTTCAGTGGTACGAATTGCTGCGTAAGTTTCGACAGAAAGGGGATCCCTCCATGTAAACCAAAGGCAAATTGGAGAGTTCTGATCCAAGCTTGCAGCAATATCTTATTTTAGCTGTCTTCTTCCTTTCTCTTTCCCATCATTTGGATACAGAACAAAGCAGGAGAGATTTAGCAGAGTGTCAGGAAGTAGCTTCAGGCTAATCCTTTTGCTGACACTCCCCAGCACCAGAGGGAAGTAACAGAGATCAGCCAATCTGGCATATCAAAAGCCTTCTAATTATGTCACTGAAGAGTCTTGAGCCAATTCCAACTTTTGTATTCATGGAGTTTCCAGCAAAAGAAACTTTTTTATTTAGAAAAAAAACAGATAATTTTGAAATCCTAGTTTGAAGGAAAAGAAAAAAGGAAACAAACATACTAAACTAAATGTGTTTAGCTCAATGCAATATCAGCACATAACCTTGAATTCTGCAACCTAGTGACTTTCAGATATGCTGTGTTTGCAACTCTCAGAATTCTTAGCCACTATGGCCACTCACGTGAAATTAATTAGGGTATCCGCAATCCCATTGCACCTGAAAGGTCCCTTGGTTGGGGAAAACAATGACTTTGTACATTTTTCTCATTCTCCCTGTTTCTACAATTCTCACTTTACAATGAATTATGAATAAAGTCCAGGCAATTTGTGCCTCTGTGAAGCCAGGCAATATTTCTCCAGCTTGTCTTAGAATTTAGATAATCTAGGGACTCACTGTTACATAGAGTCTAATATCCTAATCATGTTTCCATGGAAAGGGACTCAAACTACTATGTGATATATCTTTTGGAAACATCCAGTTAAAGAAAGGTATACACACTAGGTCATAGACAGTGAGGGAGACTATGCTGTGTATATTAATTGGTTAGAACTGCTTATGTTCTTGATGGTGTGTGTATAATAGTTCACATGTCATGCTTCTTACAAAAAAGAGAAGCTTAGAGTTGAACTGTAATCAAAAACCTGGTTCGTATTACATATGTGGCAAACATGTCAAAAAGCCAAAAAATATTGGATGAAAATATTTACCTAGTTGGAGAAAATGATAAAACAGCATATTGACATGAAACCAGCATGTTAGGCATTCTACCAGAAAAAAATATAATAAAGAAACTATATACTTGATTTACAGAAAAAGCAATTACTACCAACCTGCCTTCAATCGAGGACCTGTATACTGCATGAGTCAAAAAGAGGGCTGTGAAAATATTTATAGACCCTCACATCCTGGACAATTTTTTTCCTGGATGCCATCACTCTGCTAAATAAATAATTCCTTCAATACTGTCAAACTATTTACTGAGTCTGCATCACTATTACTATTACTCTCATCCTTCCTTTCACCCATCTCCTCCCACTATGACTGTGTGACTGTAACTTTGTTGCTTGAATCCTTACAATTTATTTTGACTATTTAATAGTATGATTTGATTGCTTATTGTACTCTATGACTAGGTGTTGTACCTTATGATTCATGTCTCTTGATGAATGTATCTTTTTTATGTACACTGAGAACATATGCACCAAGACAAATTCCTTGTGTGTCCAATCACAATTGGCCAATAAAGAATTCTATTCTGTTCTATTTTACATGTATTGATCGTAGCTAGAATTGTAAATGCTCAACAATGAAAGTGTGATGAGATCCTGACAGATGAGAATATAATTAAGAAAATACTAGAACGTGCAGAAATTGATAGATAAATGCTTACTATTAACACTTTTTGACATGGGACTCATTTTATTGATGGCTAGGAATAAAAACAGAAATTAGAAAGAAAGAGACATAAAAAGGATAAATGTTAAAATGGAAATTTGTTAAAATGGACAAACAAAATATTATTGTTACTATAGTATTAATGTTACCATGATAAATGTTATTGTTAAACACTTTGATTATGATCCCCTAAAAACAATTTTAGCCAATGTTTGATTGAAATGGAATTTTTATATATTATATTAATAAAACAAAACTTAAAACAAAAGAGTTTGGGGATGTGTCTGAGCTTTGTTGTTTTCTTACAGATATTTAAAAATATTCAGGATTCTAGGATGAGAAAGCTCCCCATGGTAATTTAATATAGCATGAGGCACCCAATATATAACACAAAATAAGTTCCTTCTCTGAAATGCAGTCCACTGACAAAGATAAATATTATCCACAATCTGGGTTTAGCAGCGGTGACATTTTCTTTCCCAAAGGAATGATCAGGAGGGGACTTTAATCTCTACTATATAAATATAGGTAGTTGATTTCTTGGAATGAAAATGCTAGATCCAAAGTGAAATGAATTGTTCTCTATTGCCTAGTTCTTTATGATTTCAGGAGCAGGATATAGATTAATCTTGTTACAAGGCAGGAATTTATGTCAGAAAGTTAGAGGAAGCTCTCTTTAAGAAATCTTTTTAGTTTGCCTTAAAAACAAAAAAAGAGAAAGGAAAAACCAAAAAAGAATCTTCCCCAAAAACCACAAACAAAGAGAAAAGGAAGCAAAAGCATGTAAATCATTCAGCCCAATGTTTAAGTATATTATTAAAACTGACACATCTTTTCATTACATTGATAGAACTAAACACAAAGAAACTAAACACATATTGCTGATCCAAGCTTGTGGGGGGTGTCACACTATCTTTTTGATATTGAAGATGAATTTTTATTCCTGTGCCCTATGCTCAATAGATCTACATTTTTTTGTACAATGATAAATTACAATTTTTCTATACATAATTTAGTATTTTGTATTTTACTTTGTAACAATGTATTAACAAATGTATGGATATTAAATCAAACCAGCATAATATGTTTCCACTAACATTATTATTATATGCTTTATTCATTAAACATGAAACTCAGTCAGTTTGAACATTTGACTTAAAATGTATCACAAATATTATTAACTGACATTGGTGGTTGATACAGGTTGCTACCAGCATCCTAGGTATCAACTAACTATTTTCTTAAAATATACGATGTTTTGAGTAGTGCAGTTTTTTGCAATTTTGCTGGTGTTATTGCAGGAACCTGCAATTTCTTGATGTACTGTGTAAAATCCTTGAACATGGTGCCAAGTGCCCCAATGATAATGGTTATCACTGTTACATGTTTCATCTATAATCGGATAATTTCAATGGACAGGTTGCAATATTTTGTTATTTTTTTTCTAGTTCTTTTTCTGGTATCTCCTGGTACAGAGATATCAATAAATTGTACAATTCAGTTTTTGATGACTGTGTTGTGTTCTAAATGACGATCCGTCTGTTTTCGAAAGTCCCACCTTCTCATTTTCGACAACTTTTTTCATTTTGCGTTCCCATGATTTTTCGGATATGGGTAAGTCGTATTTTTTACATAATGCCCAATGGATTAGTTTAGCAACTCAGTCATCTTTAGCTTTGTAATCAGTTTGCACGGTTTTGCTACACTCACATATTAAATGTGAAACAGTTTCAACTTTGTCATTGCAAAGTCAACAGTTTGGATTGTCGGTGTTTTTTGTATCTTCACTTTCATGGCATTCGTTTGTAGTGCTTATTCTTCAACAGTGAGAATTAAACCTTCTATTTCTTTCTTGATGGTTCCCATCTTAAACCATGCCCATGTCAAGTTGTTATCATATTTTCCTTAAATGTTTTTCAAATGCTGTTCATGCAAAACTTTGGTTTTTCCATCTATTTAATCTGTCATCTAACTGTTTTTCCTTATATTCTACCTTTGTTTCTGTTGTTTTAATAATGTTCTCCATTTTCACAACCTGCAGCAATTTTTTGGTACTTTGGTTCACATAGTCATTCAAACTTCACTTTTCTTCTTCTATAGTTTGATGGCCTTGCAATAGCCCTCTGCCACCTATTCTTCTTGGCAGGTATAGCCTGTCGACATCACTTTGTGGATGTAAAGCATGGTACATATTCAAAAGTTAACGTGTTTTCCAGTCCAAATTTTCCAGTTCAGCCAAAGTCCAGTTGATTATTCCAACTGGGTAGTGTATCACTGGAACTGCCCAAGTATTAATGGCTTTAATTATGTTTCCAGCATTCAGTTTTGATTTTAATATTTTATGGTGTCTTCTGATGTATTCCCTTTGAATTGACTCTTCGATTTTTTCATTCAAGACATTATCTGCTTCCAATATGCCTAGGTATTTATAACCATCATTCTTTGCTAATGCTTTCACAATGCTTCCATTTCCCAGTTCTATTCCATCTATTTTTTTCCATTTTCCATGCTGTATGGATAATATGGCACATTTTTTAAGTCCAAAGTTCATTCTGATGTCACTGCTGAACAGTTGGACTGTGTTGAGCATTGATTCAAGTTCTGTGGGACTTTTCACATACAGTTTTAAGTCATCCATGTATAGTAGATGGTATACCTTGCCATGTTGGCTTGAGATTTGGTATCCGAGTTTTGTGTTTCATAGGATTATTAGTGGAATTAATGCAATGTTGGACAGTAGTGGTGAGTTTCCCTGGAAGATTTCTCTTCTGATGTTGACTTCACCAATGTTCTCCCCATTTGCTGTTAGAATTGCTTTCCATTTTGCATGTTCACTTTCAAAAATGTACAAATATTTTTGCTGATTCCAAAGTTTTCCAGACAGTCGTTAATCCAGCTGTGGGGTAATGAGTCAAATGCCTTCTTGTAATCAATCCACACCATATTCAAATTCATTTTTCTTAGTCTTGCATTTTTGGTACCATTTTGTCAATGAGCAGTTGATCTTTTGTTCCTCTTTATTTTTTATTTTTATTTTTTTAGTAGGCTGTACACCGCCCCGAGTCCCTTTTTGGGAGAGGGAGCGGTATAGAAGTTTGAATAATAAATAAATAAATAAATTTATAACTTCCTTTTTGTTCTACTGGATACAAAATGTTTTCTATCAAATAATTGAATATTAAATTTGCCAGTATTCTTGTAAAAAGTTTGACCGTTGTTGGCAGACAAGTAATTGGGTGATAGTTGCTTGGTTCTGTGCCCTTTTCTGGATCTTTCAATATCAAGTACATTCTGCCAATTGTTAACCATTCTTCGTTTGTTGCATTTTGAAGCATTTCATCAAATTGAGTGGCCATATAATGATGGAGGCTATTATTATTGTTGTTGTTGTTATTATTATGGTTTGTGGCACAGTCAGCCAGATGTTTAGATTGGCTTTGGCATTTTTATCACCTATCGAGTTCTTCCCGTGGACTTAGGGGAGGCAAATGTTGATTGATGGTGTTAAAAGTATTGCCCCAATATGAAAGCTGTGCCAAATAAAGTGCCATTTGCAATTGACTGATTTTGTCACTGTCAATGATGCACTAGATGTTTTGGGATTGCATCCAAGCACACATTACTGTTGGTAACATTTCTGTTATTATTATTGCCTCCAAATCATTCTTGATTCCTTGCATGTGCCTGGACTATCCCCTGCTGTTTTCTTGGCAAGATTTTAAGAAGTGATTGCCATTTCCTTCTCCCCAGGTCTGACAGAAAGTGACTGGCCAAAGACCACCCTGTTGACTTAATATTATTTAAGTCCCTTAGCCAAGTATTAATGAATCAGAATATTTGAACTGTGAATTCTAGAGTTCTTGCAAATACAGGTATTGATGGCAGAGCAGAGAGGAGGAATTGTCAAAATCACACATCAAGATACAAGCCAATTACATGTAAGTTATATATAAACATGTGTTCAAATGTGAAATACAAATGGCTGGGATTTCCATTGTGAAACATATTTCATCCTTCTTTTTTATCTTCACAATTCATATATTTGCAAATGTATACCTAAAGGAAAGCTTCCTAATGGTAAGAACATTTGACAGTGGAACAAATTACCTGAAGAGCTGACAGTGTCCCTTCCCTAGAAAGTCTTCCAATAGAGGCTGCTTAAATATTTATAAATTTGGATTTCTTCAATGAAGGATTCCATTTATTTAACTCTGTAAATCTACAAGCAGGAAAGAATATGCAGCTACCAGCTGCTACTCTTATTACAGGCTCAGCTTTAGGCTGTAATGACCTTAGCTGAACTTGTAAAGCTGAACAGAATCAGGCCTGGTTAGCAGACCCTCCTAAAGAGAGAACTAGGAATTACCAATCTGTAGACACCATATTCTAACGTCACCCAAAGGAAGAAGATTTAGCTGGCATCTAGTCAAAACTCTTTTCAACTGATAGATTTGATACGTAAAAGTAAGATACCTTGGAATCTGATTAAACTAAATGGGCAAATTCTTACTAAGGACAATATGCAGCTCCATCCAAAGAAAAAAGGAACATCTCCCTTTCTATAATTCCAAAATCAATACATTTATCATTTGGGATGGTGGAAGAAGCCCAAGATTCTACTCATTTTTTAAAACTGAGGATTCAGCCACAGTTTTCACAGCTTACACTTCTACTCCTGAATTTTAAACACAATTCCAGATAACTGCCATGTTATAACAATCCCTATAGACATGCTCTGAAGATGTAGCAAAGCCTTAGGAATCTGGTAGCCTAGGTTGGCAGAGAAAGAAAAATCAGAATCTCCTCAACAGGCCCCTCAGAATTTGGCTCCTCTTGCAGATGTGTATGAGGATGCTCCAACAAACCTAATTCAGATGTCCAGTGGGGTCTATGATCAGAGAGTCTGCTTAGTAAGAACTGGCTAAGAAAGCAGTTCTTGTGGCCATTTAATAAAATCTGCAATTTGTGGCAAAATTTACACTTTAAAAAGAGCTGTGATCTTTTGCTTTTTGTGTCTGAACTTCTGATGACTCTAGCTCTGCCTTTCAAACTGTCTTCATCTTAGATTGGGGCTTGAATAAATTTTGTACAGTCCTTAAATCTCATTATATTGAACTGTAATTTACTGCTAGCCAGAAAGCAGAATATGTTCAAGCTTTGCCGATCCTAACCTCAACTGTACTGCTTCCTATTAATGTCATATCACAGGATTGGTTCTGCAATAGTTCATCTAGAATTATCCATCAGCGTAATCTAAAAGGCTTTTGATTAATATTCTCTAGGGGGAAAATAGCAAAAGACTTGTGTTGATATATAAAAAAATTATTAAGGGTAAACGATAAAGTTTCCAAAGAAAAATCTTGCTTGATTATTTTGTTTATCATGGGTTGGCCTAGCAAAGAACCATCAGAGTTCTAATCCAACTTTATACAAATTACTATTATACAGATTTTAACAACCATACAGAATATAAAATGCGCTAGGTAGGATCGTATGAATAGAATAGAATAGAATAGAATACTTTATTGGCCAAGTGTGATTGGACACACAAGGAATTTGTCTTGATGTAAATACTCTCAATATTCATACAGAAAAGGCACATTTGTTAAGGATCAAGAATCATAATGATAGTCATAGGGTACAATCAACAATCAAATCATTTATTTATTTATTTAAATTTATATACTGCCTCCCTCTTCCAGAGGGACTCGGGGCAGTGAACAGCCAAGGTAAAATACACATATAAAAATACATATACAATATTTAAAAGTTAAAAGAATTAAATAAGTTGGCCATATCAAAAGATTAAAAATAAGGGATTAAGAAAGTTAAAACCAAATTAAAAGCTCTAAAAACCCCTAGGCCAGACCGGCTTGCTGAAATAAATGGGTTTTCAACGCACGGCAGAAGATCAGGAGATCAGGGATGGTCCTCATCTCCAGGGGTAATTCGTTCCAGAGGGAGGGTGCCCCCAATGAGAAGGCCCGCATCCTTGGGATCGCCAGCCATCCAGCTGGTGGCACCCTGAGGAGGCCGACTCTATGGGAGTGCATTGGTCGGCGGGAGGCCGATAATGGCAGGAGGCGGTCTCGCATATATCCTGGTCTCGAGCCATGGAGCACTTTAAAGATAATAACTAAGACCTTGAAGCGCACCTGGAGGGCCACCGGGAGCCAATGCAGCTTGCGCAGAAGTGGCGTAACATAGGAGCCCCGAGGAGCCCCCAACACCACCCGCGCAGCTGCATTCTGCACCAGCTGGAGCCTCCGGATGCTCTTCAAAGAGTAGAGAGCATTGGCATAGTCTAGGCAGGATACAAATAATACAAATCATACTAAGAAACAGTCAATATAAATCATAAGGATACAAGCAACAAAGTTACAGTCCTACAATCACAAGTGGGAGGGGATGGGTGATAAGGAGTGATGAGAAGATTAACAGTAATAGTAGTGTACACTTTGTAAATAGTTGAACAGTGTTGAGGAAATTATTTGTTTGGCAGAGTGATGGCTTTCAGGAAAAAACTGTTCTTGTGTCTAGTTGTTCTGGTGTGCAGTGCTCTATAGCATCGTCTTGAGGGAAGGAGTTGAAACAGTTTATGTCCGGGATGTGAGGGGTCTGTAAATATTTTCACAGTCCTCTTTTTGACTTGTGCAGTATACAGATCCTCAATTAAAGGCAGGTGGGTAGTAATTGTTTTTTCTGCAGTCCTAGTTATCCTCTGAAGTCTGTGTCTATCTATTGGGTAGAAGAACCAAACCAGACAGTTATAGAGGTGCAGATGACAGACTCAATTCCTCTGTAGAACTGGATCAGCAGCTCCTTGGGCAGTTTGAACTTCCTGAATTGGCACAGAAAGAACATTCTTTGTTGTGCTTTTTTGATGATGTTTTTGATGTTAGGTGTCCATTTTAGGTCATGTGATATAGCAGAACCTAGAAATTTGAAGGTCTCTACTGTTGATACTGTGTTGTCTAGTATTGTAAGAGGTGGTAGTATGGGAGGGTTTCTTCTAAAGTCTACCACCATTTATACGGTTTTTAGTGAGTTCAGTTCCAGATTGTTCCAGTTACACCAAGTTGTATAACCTCCTGTCAATAATTCAATAAGTTGAATCTTATTATTTTTTACTATCTCTGTGGATGTTCTTAATCCTTTTTAGCAATATTATTTATTGAATATTATACTATACAAATAATATTTATATTTATTTTAATCTTAATTAAATAAACCATTTTTTATTCTTTCTTCTTCCTCTCTACAATCTTTAGATCATTCAAAACAAAGTTCTAAAATCTGCTTCCTTGTATTCTTTTTGTTTCTTCTCTCAAAATCCTTGGTATCTTTATAAAGCCCCTTTCATAATTCAAATAGAAAGAAGTAGCCATGTTGCTGTTCATATTCTTACTGTCTCTTCCCACTGAAATTTTTGCAGCTTCAGCAAATTCCTTTTGTAAATGTAGAGAAGTTATCTGATTTAATGTTTGTGTATACTTTTTAATTATTCTATTATGATCCAAATTCATTTGTAAATTCATTACCATTTTATCATAGCCTTTTTAATCCACCTTTAAATCAATTTCAATTTTATTCAGTATGGCTTGTTTCTATTCACTGACACCTAATTTATCTATAGTAGTAAATAATTTTATAATTTCTTAAACCTATTCTTCATAAATCTCTCTTAAAATAGCCAGTATTTAATCCATTTAAAACTTTCTAAAGTTAATACAAACCATCCTTTTACTATACATTCCGCTCCAAAATGATTTGCAAATCTTTAAACTTGTAGTTAAAATTTCTTTTTAGAGGATTGAAGAAAATTCAGTGATTTCAATGTGACTGAACAGAGTGACTGAAAAGAGAGTTGCCAATATGAAAATTCCCAATGTTTAAGAAGCAAGAAAAAAGAAAAGAATCCAAGGTGATTAAGAAATGGGCCAAGGTCGAAATAACTTGATGAAATCCCAGGGTTTCCAGTTAACTGCAAACCAATTACCAAGTATGCACTTCCTACCAAAAACAGTTGTCTGGAGTTCATGTGAGTAATCTTGAGATCTCTCCTTTAGATTTAGATTAGGTCTGAATCCAGCATTCCGGTATTGTTTTTAGCCACAATATTGTCCCTCTATTCCCTGTTTGCCATGTTGCTTACTAGAAGTGAATATCTCAGATCCTAATTAAATTTTAGTAGTGCAGTATTCCTAAAATTTGTGGGATAAAATGCCTAATATTCTATCACTAGGGTTTGTGAACAATACATTTTTCATCATACGCCACCTTCAGTCCAATCTAAGTATAGTATATAAAATCATACATCGCAATGTCCTACCTGTCAATGAATACTTCCATAACCATAACAATACAAGAGCACACAATAGATACAAACTCATGGTTAACCACACCAAACTTGATTGCAGGAAATACAACTTCAGCAACAGAGTGGTCAGTGTCTGGAATACTCTACCTGACTCTGTGGTTTCTTCCGCAAACCCCAAAAATTTTAACCTTAGACTGTCTACTATTGACCTCACCCCTTTCCTAAGAGGTCTGTAGGGGACGTGCATAAGCGCACCAATGTGCCTACTATCCTATTGTATCTTTTTATTTTTCTTATATGTATCCATTTCATGTATGTTTATACTTATTATCTTGTAAGTGATTGACAAATCAAATAAATAAATAAATCATATATTAGTTAAAATATATGTTTTATCTACCTATTCAGAAACTCTAAAAGTGCAGTGTCTGAGCAGAAATAATGATTTTTATACACAATGTATCAGTTAGTGTTAAAGCATACACAAGATTGATAACTGTTAAAATGATAAAATACTTTGATTTTTTTTAAAAGAGGGGAGCTGGGAGAAAACCTGCTACTTAGGAGAATAAAAATGCATGTATGTTTTAAAAATCCTGCTGGGATTCAATCAACCACCTTAATTATGGTAAACAAAGTTCATAACTACTATGCTACTTCAGCAATGTTGGTAAAGAAGTTATAATACCTATTATAGTACATGATAAAATATGTATACATTTTATGGCTAAATTGAAGGCATGGCCATGCTTTGCAAAGTAGCCAAGGAACTGGTAAACAGAACTCACTATCCCAAATGGTTAGGAGCATTCAAGATGATATAATGAAGAAAATGTACTTCTGAAACTTTGCAGAAAAATGTGCCTTGAAGTTGCTTTGTCAGCGAGTGAGAAATTAATAGAAGACACCATCCATATCTGTCATTCAGAAAAAATTATCTGCCTATTCTAGTAACTGGGCAGTGCTGATAAGTTTTAAGGCAGCATAGTAAAATTATGGAATATCAGATCTCTAAACTCATATATTTTAGATGACCTTAACATCTTCCCCATCCATTAATACCCCCCATTATTTCTTTTATGGATTTCCATTCTATTTTATCCAGTGTTCATCTTACACATTTGTAATTTTTACAACATTTTAGTTTACAACTACTTTAAAAATAAAATAAAATAAAGAGATATAGTTATGCTAAATAAACCAAATTACAGTATATTTTCAGTTACTTATTTAGCATAGTCATATCTTTAGCATACAATTGTGCGGGTTTTTTAATGACTAAAAGCAGTGTTCTTTTTAAAATAATGAAGTCTGCTTGCAAATATTATAGAATACACTGTGAGAGAACAAGTATTTTTAGAAATATAGACTGTGATCCTTTTCATTAATTATATCAGAAGATTATTCTAGTTTTATCTGTGAAATATTAATGGTATCCAATTCATTTTCTTAGGAATAAAATGAGATTCTAATTCTATGAATGGATATCTGATTTTGATAATAAATTCATCTTTCTGCAAAATTAGTTTTTTAATAACAAATATTTTAGATTTATATTTATGAGATTGCTAAACTGGATATGAAAGTTCTTATGCAGTAATCTGATAATGTGCAGTATTGTGTTGGAAATTAAAACCCACCCTTTTCCTAGAAAAATGAAATATTTTAGGATATACTAAAAAGGCAGAATATTTTCCCTAAAAGAGAAATAGAAACTCAGAGAGGCAGAAAAAAGCCCCCTCCTTTGTTAATGGGTCATTAAGGCCTGGGGCAATCTATTCTACATAACAAAGATCTATTTCCTTCAGGCAGAGCCATTTAATTGCCCTTCATTGCACCACCCACCAAGTTTTAACCACACTTTTCACACAGATAACCTACAAAGCTATCTATGACTGCTGACAGCAACCAATCAGAATACTCTTCCTGTGCCCCAGGAAGTTCAAAGCGCAAAGAGGGCATAAAATCCAGGCATTCTCAGCATCTCTTCCCTTTTCACCCAGGATCTCCAAGGCATGTAATCCTGTTCATCAATAAACCTTCTTTCCAAGCAATTTCCATGAATCCAGTGTCTTTTTCCCCACTTGGACTGAACCCAGAAGGATATTTCTTCCAACAACTATGTTTTCCAATACCTATTTTTTTCTCATTAGAGTTAGTTTATCTGAATGCTATATGTTGCTCCGGAAACAACTTTGAGTCTCCCTGTTATTATTGGTGCAGATATTTCTATGTGGAATAAAAAGCAGTAGAATAACATGAGAAGATACTAAAAAAATATCTTTCTTCCAATGAGCCTTAACCTGATATATTTCAGATGTGTTACACTTCTGCTCCTACAATTTCCACTCTCCTGCCAGGAGTTTAAGAAAGTAAAAATACTCACCTTTGAAATTTGTCCTTCTAGGGACTAGACCTACAGGTGAAGTCATGCAAAAATTCAAACAATTCAATAGACAAGTCCTCTTGTTTATTTGTGTTAATAACTCTTTTAAAAATGTTATGATTGCAATGATATTTGTAATTATTTTGAAAACTTGGTAATCAAGAAATGTCTTTGTGAAATGTCTTTGGGAAACTGAGTGTACATAAAAATATAAAATGTAAATCCTAGAATCCCATCATATTTTACTGTATATATATATTTAAATAATTAATTAATAAGGGAGATTAGGATAAATCTATTTCGAGCTAGTTAGCTCTCTTCAGCTAGCCATACCCTTACTGGGATTCGAACCAGGGAAGTATTACATGTGAGTCAGTTGTAATTGCCACTAGACCACTGGTTCTATCCTATTCAGCTGAGGCAGGGGAATAAGTATATATGTGTGTGTGTGTGTGTGTGTTTTCTGAGGTTTTTGTGGGTATTTGTATGTGGATCTTTGGTTCTTCTGGTTTTTTCCCCGCGTAGAATTGGAAGTATCTAGGTGACGTTTCGATGAAGTCTCATTCATCATCTTCAGGCTTGTGTCTTCAGTTCTGTGCTTCTCAGAACTCCGAGAAGCACTGAGCTGAAGACACAAGCCTGAAGATGATGAATGAGACTTCATCGAAACATCACCTAGATACTTCTAATTTTATGCGGGAGAAAACCCGAAGAACCAAAGATTCACACACACACATACACACACACACAATATTATATTATATAAAATAGCACTTACTATATAGTTACTTACTTATTGTATGGTTACTTTCCACTGTAATGTTTTTTGAAGTACTTTCCTTCAACATTTTACATCTTTGCTGTATCACAAAATGTTATTAATCCAAACTGTATATATTTTAATTATTTCAAACATGGGCAACACTGGATATTAATAATGGAGAAGGAGGGACAGAGGGAGAGATTAAAGGGCATTAAATATTTCCTTGCATGTTAGAGAAACCGGCAAAACATTTGAAGCATTATTAAATGCAACTGAACATACATTTATATTTCTCATAAATAAAATCTATTCCTCCCCCCTTTAAATGTAGTTGGCTAGCAGCAGCTATGGATGAGTCCTATTTTATACTACACCTCTGGAAGTCAGGAAATCAAGTATGAAGCTCACTGTTATAAAGATGACAGTGGGGTGGAAATCCGAAGGTTTAATGAAGCTGGCTGGGATTGGGTGTCTAAGGTGGCTCAGTGAAGCAGAAATGCAAACACATTATCACCTGAGAACTTGCTCCAATTTCACATCAATTAAGAAGGAATGAGAGGGGAGGGCTGCTGTTGCTGCCCCACTAAAGAGATGATGGCTGATAAATGTCAGAGTGGGCTCAGGGACAAATCTCCGGAGGCTGAAATGTGACTTTGAGATAACTTCGTTCCAAAGCTGGTTGTTGTTTTAAAAAAAAAACTTTGGAGACAGGGATGTCATTACCTGGAGCCTTCCCTTCCCCCCATGGGTTATATTAAAAGAGGTTTCACAGTTCCAGACACATCCTGGAAAGGAAGTATAATATAATGTTTTTGTGTTAGCTTTTGATGTACATAGGAGAATTCATGCAAAAGGTTTTTTTGGAGCTGATCCTGAAATACCCTTTAGTCTCCTCAAACTGGCAACCCATATGCATGTGAAACTCAGCTAGGAGTGGATATGGGAATTTGGGGGTTCTAACTATAATAGTTAAAAGATTGTTTCCTCACTTAAAAGCTGGGACACAAAGAAATGTAATAACATTGTTTCTAAACAAAGAATATTGAACATTCTATGCTGTGTAAATGACTGTATGTATTGTTTCCCTGCAATTTGATGTCATGCACAATTTATAGTTGAAGAGGCATAACAATAAGATACATGATTATTCTCCTCTATCAGAAAGATCTTGATTTCACATTATCTGTTTTTTCAATATACAAACTGCTGTTCTTCACTTGCCCATTAAGTAACCATTTATCAATTTCTCCCTCTATTTTGGCCAACATTGCCATATAATTGGTAGCACTGTAACCTTACCTATTTTTTTCTCTTGAAAACAGCTGAAAATTAATTAATTTTTTTAGCAACAGGCATTTAATAAATTCAAAATAAGCAGGATTTTTTTTCTTGAGGAAAATCAAAACCTTGGTATTATTTTTAGAGTTAGAAATTAAAAGTGTCAAATAAATGCTATTGGCAATATTAAAAAAAATAGGGCTGCTGTCCTTTTTTCTTGGCAGAATATTCCAAATTCAATAGATAAGAGGAAAAACTTCTCTACTCAAACTCCTGTACTCGATTTTTAGGATTTTTGCCTGTTGCAAAGATATGTATTGTATGATAAACTACTGCATTTATGTTACCCACAGCCTCGGTGATTATATGAAAGACAAGCTACACCAATCCATTACAAACATAAAACTTTTGGTTCCTTACAAAACCAGCCCCCTCTCTCAGACTTCTGCTAGGAATGATACTCATAGTCCAGTGAAGTAGATTTTAATGGAAAGAAAAGTATCCTTGAGGCACAGGAAGAAGAGCCACAACCAAGACAAAAGTCAGATAAAACAAATCTAAGTTTGGGTAGGAAATACAATTTGAGAAAGCATCTCAGACAGCACCTCTCTTGGTCCTCACAAAAGGTGGGGTGGGGAAACATATTCAGACTTGAAAGACTTTGTTCCTGTAATCTTAAAATAAAAATAGTATTAATATTCATAATTTTGTTTCATAAGTCTGGTCTGCCTTGAAGAGCTGATAGGATTATATAGTTCATCGTGGCTAAACAGGGTGCCCATGCTCTACCTCCACTCCCCGCACACTTCCCTATTCTATTTTACATTGCCCAGCCCAGGGGAAGATACTCAGATGGAATTCAACCAACATGAAACTGTTGTTTATTTTCCTGCTTATTGGGTTTCCATATGCAGTGAAGAATATTGTTGCTTGCAATTTTTAAAGTCTTTTTCTTTTCCAGATCAAAACTGATTCCAGACTGATCTGAATAACACTATCAGTTCATCCCTTATGTCTCTAACTCCTTACACATGTACAATCCCACTCCCACTTTATATCAGATCCATAGCATGAAGGAAAGTATACACAAAAAAATCTGAACAAATTCATGGATGGCTTATAGGGGCAGGGCTAGAAATTCACTCGCTTTTCCTATCATTTTCCTGAAAAATGTTTTTGTGATCTGCAAATCAAAATAATGCATAAAGGAATCCATAGGTTGTGTCTCAAATACATTGGAAATGGGTTACAGATGCAAAAGTGACATTATTCAAAGTGTTAAGAAACAAAGATGATGAATGATAGACAAAAGACTTTTTCTATATTTTTCTGGTTTCTTGCTTTGTAGAACGTTGTAACAAATGAAGATGAAATTTCTTTTAAAAAAACTTCACAGAATTTTGGTAGCCATGCTATTAAATATAAATGAGTGGGGTTGTAGGGGTGAATAGTCTTCATTGGAACATTAAAGTCATTGAGACTGGAACACCCTTAAAAATAAAATGTGGACAGAAAGTGTCCGTATTTGATCCATGAAAGGTGAATATAGGTATAACTTGAATGTTGGCTGCAAAGTTAAGTGCTTCCCATATACACACATTTCATTCATCTGATATCTCTCCCTATCACCAATGAAGGGGACTTGTGTTACTTTGCATTTGTTATATTTGTGGATCTGAGTGATTCAAGTGTAATTTGTAATTAATTTGTAATTCGGACAGCAGGGGGCGGGTCTCGTTGCCACCATAAGTGGGAGGGGCAGATATGATGGGGGTAGAGGGCCATATCAGGTTAGGGGATCGCGTGCCCGTTGTCTCCAAGCGGTGGCGCGCTCCGACCCTCCCGACCCGTCTGGCAGGCCTGGTTGTACAGAGTCTCAGGCCCTGAGTACCCGGCTGATGTTATGTAATGCCAGGTCCGTCGTTAACAAGGTCCCCCTGATTTGCGATCTTATTCAGGAGGAGGGTGCGGACCTGGCGGGGGTCACCGAAACCTGGTTGGGCCCAGAGGGTGGCGTCCCTCTGGTAGAGATGTGCCCACCAGGTTTCCAAGCATTCCATCGACCAAGGTCTCAGGGAAGGGGTGGTGGGGTGGCGGCGATTATTAGAGAAGTCCTTTGTCCTAGGGAGGCCACTGTTCCTCAGACGGCTGGTTGTGAGTCTCTCTTTGTGAAGTGGGGTCGGGGGGTTCAGATGGATCTGTTGATAACGTACCTGGCTCCCTGCCATGTGTCATCGGCCCTGCCCGCGCTCCTCGAGGTGATAGTCGAGCTGGCGGTTGAAACCCCCAGGCTTTTAGTCATGGGTGATTTCAACCTGCCTTCACTCGGGGAAACCTCTGGGGTGGCCCGGGAGTTCCTGGCTTCCATGACGGCCATGGATCTGACCCAATTAGTTTCTGGCCCCACTCACACGGGGGGACACACACTGGACCTGATTTTCGCCTCTGGTCAGTGGTTGAATGATCGTGCTGGGGACTTAGTTATAAAACCCTTGTCATGGTCCGATCATTCTCTTCTTAGACTGGACTTCGGTGCCGCCACCCCCCATTGCAGGGAGGCGGGGCCGAGGAGATGGTTCCGCCCCAGGCACCTGATGGATCCTGAACGGTTTCAGATGGAGCTTGGGCCATTTCCTGAAACTCTGGCTCATAACTCGGCCACAGACTTGGTGGCCACCTGGGATAGGTTGGCCGCTGAGGCTCTGGACCGAGTTGTGCCTTTGCGACCTCTGACTCGGCATAGATCCCACCTGGCTCCGTGGTTTACGGGGGAGCTGAGGGGGATGAAATGCCGGAAAAGACGTCTGGAGGGCATCTGGAGGGCCAGTCGTGCTGAGTCTGACCGGACACAGGTAAGGTCCTATATTAGGACCTACCTAGTGGCGATAGAGGCGGCGAAGCGTTCACACCTCTCCGCCCTTATTGCGTCGGCAGAAAATCGGCCTGCTGCCCTGTTTAGAGTGACCCGCTCCCTGCTTGAGCCGAGAGCGCGGGAGGACCTCTTGCAGGGTAGGGCAGAAGAGTTTTCCCGATTTCTGCATGATAAAATCGCTCAGATTCGGGATGGGCTGGACTCCAGTTGGGTGGTCCCGGGGGAGGTGTCCGGAGCAGGTCTTGAGACAGTTATCTGGGAGGAGTTCGATCCTGTGACCGCCGAGGGTGTGGACAGATTACTGGGGAGGCTGAATGCCACCACATGTTTATTGGACCCGTGCCCTTCCTGGTTGGTTTCTACCTCCAGAGAGGTGACACGAGGCTGGCTCCAGGGGATTGTTAACGCTTCGTTGACGGAGGGGGCGCTTCCGACCGCCCTGAAAACGGCGGTGGTGCGGCCCCTCCTCAAGAAGCCGTCCCTGGACCCGGCTCTTTTGAATAACTATCGTCCTGTCTCCAACCTTCCCTTTGTGGCGAAGGTTGTTGAGAGTGTGGTGGCGCGTCAGCTCCCTCAGTATCTGGAGGAAGCATTCTATTTAGATCCATTCCAATCGGGCTTCAGGCCCGGGCACAGTACCGAAACAGCATTGGTCGCGTTGGTAGATGATCTCTGGAGGGCCCGTGACAGAGGTTATTCCTCTGTCCTGGTCCTCTTAGATCTGTCACGGCTTTTGATACTATCGACCATAGTATCCTATTGCGGCGGTTGGAGGGGTTGGGAATTGGGGGCACCGTTTTGCGGTGGTTCTCATCCTTCCTCTCGGACCGCTCGCAATTTGTGTTGACGGGGGGGGAGAGGTCCACCCCTAGGTCCCTCATGTGTGGGGTGCCTCAGGGGTCGGTCCTCTCCCCTCTTCTGTTCAACATCTATGTGAAGCCGCTGGGAGAGATCATATGTGGTTTTGGGGTGAAATGCCATCTTTATGCTGATGACACTCAGCTTTACATCTCCACCCCAAGCCACCCCAACGATGCTGTGGAGGTTATGGCCTGTTGCCTGGAGGCTGTGCGGAACTGGATGGGTGAGAACAGGCTTCGACTCAACCCTTCCAAGACCGAGTGGCTGTGGTTTCCGGCGGCCCGATATAGTCAGCTGACTCCGTCGCTGGCTATTGGGGATGAGATCTTGACCCCCACAGAAGGGGCTCACAATCTTGGTGTCCTCCTGGATGTACGGCTGTCTTTGGAAGATCATATTACGGCCGTCTCCAGGGGGGCTTTTTATCAGGTTCGCCTGATACGCCAGATGCGGCCCTTTCTTGATCGGGACGCCTTACGCACAGTCACCCATGCCCTGGTCACCTCCCGTCTGGACTACTGTAATGCCCTCTACATGGGGCTCCCTGCGGGGAGCACCCAGAGGCTTCAACTGGTACAAAATGCGGCCGCGCGGGTAGTTATGGGGGCGTCGAGATACTCCCACGTGACGCCCCTCCTGCGCGAGCTGCATTGGTTGCCGGTGGCCTTCCGGGTTCGCTTTAAAGTACTGGTTTTGGTCTTTAAAGTGCTCCATGGCATCGGACCAGGATACTTACAAGACCGCATTCTGCCAGTAGTCTCCCACCGACCGGTGCGCTCCCACAGAGAGGGTCTCCTCCGGGTCCCGACGCCTTCTATGTGTCGCCTGGTGACCCCGAGGAACAGGGCCTTCTCTGTGGGGGCACTCGCCCTTTGGAACGGGATGCCCCCTGGACTACGAACGACCAGTGACCTGAGGGCCTTCAGACGTGACCTGAAGACTTGGCTCTTCGAGCAGGCCGGCCTGAGCTGACTCAAATGGGATTTTTAAATGGGGTTTTTAGATTAGTTGGGATGGGGTACAAAGTTTTAATTTATTTTAATTGGGGTTTTTTAGATTTTATAGGGACAGCCTAGGATTTAATTCTTTTTAACTATTTATATTTGTCTGTTTGTATTTTAGTTGGCTGTTCACCGCCCTGAGTCCTTCGGGAGAAGGGCGGTATATAAAACCTAAAATAAAAAAATAAAAATAAAACCTAAATAATGATAATCACATTCATACATTATTCTTTCCAGCTATTCCATGTCCCTTGGAGAAACTTGGAGATTCCCACTACAATTTTGTAACAGCTGGAAATAGTGTAGGAAACTAACTTAATTGTACCAATTTTGGAAGCAAAGACTAAGAAACATAGCCTATCTATCAAGAAAAGATGTTTCTTGGCTGAAAACAAGAATTTAGTTTATGGTGCCAATTGTAATAGAATCATCATTCAAATTAGACTAGTTCTGCCTAAACAGAATTTACAAAGAGCATATATTGTGCCTATGTTTTGGATGTCTGGCTTACTCATATGGAAGAATGTTTAATTGGATGAATCATGGGTACTGGGCAATATTAGTTTTATATTCTAGAGTTCATCACATTGTAGAAGGCCAACCCCTTAGAGAAAATGCCACTGAATTCTATGAGGCCTACAGCGAAATATATGTTCAAAGAGCAAGGACTGTAGTTAACTAAGATTATTTTTCAGAATTGAAGAAAGAATGGTAATATTGGCAACAAATAAGCTCCTTATACTAATTTGTGATTATAAGCTGGTAGAACAACAGAATCACAAAGGTGTTGCAATTCAAGTCGGTCAATGTGGAGATAAATATGATTTGCCCAGTTAACATGGGATTGGCAGGGAGGCTGTACAGAGAAACCATTCATTGGAGAAGTCAATTAACTGAAAGGATCCATGCTACAACAGAGCAAAGCTCTAGATTTTTTTTTTTTTGGGGGGGGGGGTTACAATGGATAATTACTTGGATAAACTGAGCACAATCTTTTTATTTCCTTAATAATAATGATAAAAATACAAACATCTCCTGCATTTCAAGAATGGAGGGAATAAATAAAATAGCCAAGCTTTGTAGTTACAATTTGCTGGGAGGCATTCCTAAATGTATTAATGATAATGAAATGTCTTGTGTTTCTCTTTTAAATGGTGCTCTTTCAGGCTGTAATTAAATACAGACACCCAGTCCTCCCTGTCTGCAGAGAAGAAGGAAAAAAAGAACAGCAGAGGGGGATCCCCTAAAGGGCTCAAATGCATGATAAGGAGAGCTGGAGGGGCATCGGGATGCTAACTAAGCCCAGCATGCAATGTGGCCATAGCCAGCCAGCCAAAAGTCTTTTCCTTCAAAAGAGCAGCCATTGGTTAGAAAGTCCTGACCAGAATACTCTGACTGGGGTGTGCAGTCATTGCATGCTTAGGAAAGATAGGGGAAAATTTGACAGGATGAGGGTAGAAATATTTTTTTCCCATTGGGGAAGCTTATAGATGCCAAATAGTCTGAACTTTATCGCTTTAAAGGCTGATTTTACATACAATTCCCTAAATGAAAAGCAGTAGCTTTCTTTTTTCAAATTATCTTTTAAAATAAAATGTATTTCCTTAAATCGGAGTGAAAGAAACACAAAACACAATCTTAGAAGAGAGATTTAGGTCTGAGTATCTTCATAATATATTGGGAGCTCTGGGTCTTACTTTCTGTTCCAGGACTGAAAGAATAATATATCTGTCCCATTAAAATTTGGCAGATGCTTAAAGCTGTCTTTAGAATCATTCAATGATTGCAGCCTTAAGAGGTGTCTGCAAGATGCAATGCTTTCTTGCAAAACAGTTAAATGAGCATTATGATGTTGCAACATAAGCATTTTGCTTCAATAACAACAATAATAATATACAAACATCTCCTGCATTTAAAAAATAGAGGGCAGAGGGAATAAATAAATTGACCAAGCTTTGTAGTTTCAATTTGCTGGAAAGCATTCTTAAAAGTATTGTTAATGACATGCCTTAATGGCATTAAATAATGCTAGTGAAAATGAACTAAATGAACTAGTGAAAAGAAACATAGTCATGGAAAAAATGATTGACACTGTTGTAATTTGCAAAACATGTTCTATGTATGTGTTTATGCCCAAGGAGGACCCAAATTACACATGTACCAAATGTAGACTAAACAAATTACTAGAAGAAAAAGTAAAGGGTCTAGAGGCAACTCTACCCATTCTGACGTTCAAATTACAAAATGAGAAATTCCAACCCAAGCAACAAGACTATATGTAAGCTGAATATAATAAGGAACAAACAACTACTGGAAGAAATGAACCTGTACAAGAACCTTTAGATATAAATTTAGGGAAATTTACCCACAGGGGAAAAAAAACCCCTCCAATCGCAATGCCCCTACTATCTAGTTCAGCCAAGTCCACAGCAGCCCCACTGGAGCTGAGCAACCAATTTCATAGCATCCTCCTGAAAGAAAGGACATAATCAAATGTCCCTGTGACAGGAACAAAAGTAGGCTAGACTTCTCCAGGAAAAAAAAAGGTGAGTGTTGGTTGTAGGAGATTCATTCCTCAGGTGAACAGTATCATCCATCTGTAGACTGGACATTCGTTCTAGGGAGGTATGCTGTCTCCCTGGAGCAAAAATCAAAGATGTGCTGAAAACTTTACCAAAATAACTAAGCCCATAGATTACCATCCATTTCTTCTCCTTCATATAGGGACAAATGACACAACAATGAACCTAAAAACAAAATCAAGAGATTATGAGCAGCTTGTCCAAAAATTTAAGGAACTTGGAGCACAAATGTTTTCATCTACATTTCCAACAAAAGGTCAACATCCAATGAGGAAACAAAGGATTTTAGAAATAAATCATTGGCTTAAAGGTTGGTGCCACCAAGAAAATTTTGGATTCCAAAAACATGCTCTGCATTACCTACATGAAGGGCTTTTAGCAAGGGATACACCACACCTCACAAGAACTGGAAATAATGTATTTGGAAAATGACTGGCTTAGCTTATCCAAAGGCTTTAAACTAAAACTGGGTGTGTGTTGTGACCAATATTTAGGATCTTTAGAACTTAATCCCAGCCATAAACCCCAGGACAATCAATCAACCAAGGAAGTAGAGATTGATGTGAAGGAAGAAAAACTCAGATACAAATTAGGAGATGTAGGATCTCCCAGGGTCAGCCATAAAGTACTCAGATGCTTATACACTAATGCTTAAAGTTTGGAGAACAGATAGGGTGAACATGAAGTACTAATATGGTATATGAGGGCAGGTATGATATAGTTGCCATTACTGAAACCGGGAGGGATAAAACTCACAACTGGAATATATAGATGGAAATATATAAACTCTTCAAAAGAAAGAGATTTAACAAAAGAGCAGTGGGAATTGCATTATATGTAAAAAATGAAATCTCCATAAAAATGCATAAAACCAAGGACGAAAGTCTTCTAGAATGCATATGGATTAATATAAAAGGAAAAAAGAACGATATTACCATAGGTGTATACTACAAGCCATCCAACCAAGCTGAAGAAATAGAAGAACTTTTTGCTAACCAGTTAACAAATGTATGTAGGAAACACACAGCAGTAGTAATGAGGGATTTTAACTAATCGGACATCAACTGGGAGACAAATTCTGTATTAGGTGGGAGACCAATCTAACTGACAACTTTATTACTCAAAAGATAGGGAAAGGAAACTAGAGGGACAGCTATGCTGGACCTAATTCTTAATAATTAGAGAAGAAATGATAGAGGGGGTTGAAGTTGCAAGACTTTTGGGGGAGATTGACCATGTCGTATTAGAATTCAACATAATGCAGACACAAGCAATACAACATAATCAAACCAGTGTCTTAGACTTTAAAAGAGATGATTTCAATAGAGAAATAAAGCTTGGGAAAGATTGCATAGATGAAAATCTTAAAGGGGAAAACAACTCAAACTTGAGGAACTCTGAAAACTACAATTATAAAAGCCCAATCCAGCACAGTACCACAGAAAAGGAAAAATTTAAATTCCAAGAAGAAATCAGTATAGTTGCACAAAAAACTCTCCGATAAACTGAAAGACAAAAAGAATCAGTATAAAAAGAAGGAAATATAACTAAGGCAGAATACCAGCATATAACTTGAATCTATAAAAAATAAAGCCAGGAAATCTACGCTCAGAATTAACTAGGTCTTGCAACAAGTGTCAAAAGTAACAAGAAAAGTTTCTTTCAACATTTTTTTTAAAGTCAGTCCACTAATGGGAAAAGATGGCAAAAAAGTGACAGGCAGTGGGACAAAGCAGAGCTGCTTAATGTTTTCTTTGCATCTGTCATTACAGAAAAAGAAAAAATAGCCCAAACTATAAAAAACAAAACCTTAAAACACAGACTAGGAATTCAAATTAAAATAAGCAAGAAAATAATAAGAGAACAGCTGTCCATTTTATGTAGTTCAGATTAAATCATCAGGAGCTGATGGATTATATCCCAGAGTTCTGAAGAAGCTGGTAGACCTGATCTCAGAATTATTGAACCACACCTTTCAAAGATTCTGGAGCACCAGGGAACTAACAGGGGACTGGAAAAGAGCTGACGTGGTTCCCATCTTCAAAAAACAAAAACCCAGATTCAGGAAACTACAGACCAGTCAGCCTGACATCAATACCTAGGAAAATTCTGAAAAAGATCATCAAGCAGCAGATCTGCAAATATCTAAAAGCAAGCAAAATTACAACCAGAAGTCAAAATGGGTTTGTCAAAAGCAGATAATGCTAAACAAATATTTCATTCTTTGACAAAATGACTACATTAATGGATCAGTGAAATGCAGTGGACATAGTATACCTGGCCTTTGACAAAGTAAACCACAACCTACTTCTCAGTATGCTAGAAAAATGGGGGTTAGATGGCATCACCCCCAGATGGATTCGTTACTGGCTGACAAACACACTCAACTTGTAGTCCTTAATATCTATATGGAGGAAGTAAACAGTGGGGTACTTCAAGGTTTTGTCTTAGGCCCAGTATTCTTAATATGAGGGAATAAAAAGGGAACATCAAATTTGCAGACAATGCCAAGTTGGCAGGAATAGCCACCACCTGTTTGTTGGACCCATGTCCCTCCTGGCTGGTCTTGGCCACTCGGGAGGTGACACGAGGCTGGTTCCAGGGTATTATAAATGCTTCCTTGAGAGAGGGGCTGTTACCCGCCGCCTTGAAGGAGGCGGTGGTGCGGCCACTCCTCAAGAAACCGTCCTTGGACCCAGCATTATTATCAAATTATCGTCCTGTCTCCAACCTTCGCTTTGTTGCGAAGGTTGTAGAGAGTGTGGTGGCACGTCAACTCCCGCAGTACCTGGATGAAGCGAATTATCTCGACCCCTTCCAATCGGGCTTCAGGCCCGGGCACAGCATGGAGACGGCGTTGGTCGCGTTGGTGGATGATCTCTGGAGGGCGCGGGACCGAGGGTGTTCCTCTGTCCTGGTCCTGTTAGATCTCTCGGCGGCTTTTGATACTGTCGACCACAGTATCTTGTTGCGACGATTGGAGGGGTTGGGGGTTGGAGGCACCGTGTTGCGGTGGTTTTCCTCCTTCCTCTCCGACCGTTCGCAATTTGTGTTGACTGGGGGGCAGAGATCGACCCCAAGGCCCCTGCTTTGTGGGGTGCCTCAGGGGTCGGTACTCTCGCCCCTGCTGTTCAACATTTATGTGAAGCCGCTGGGTGAGATCATCTGTGGCTTTGGGGTGGAGTTCCATCAGTACGCTGATGATACTCAGCTGTACATCTCCACCCCGGGCCACCCCAACGAAGCCGTCGAAGTGATGACCCGGTGCCTGGAGGCTGTGCGGGGTTGGATGGGTCATAACAGGCTTCGTCTCAAC
Source organism: Bungarus multicinctus (assembly GCA_023653725.1). Taxonomy (NCBI): domain Eukaryota; kingdom Metazoa; phylum Chordata; class Lepidosauria; order Squamata; family Elapidae; genus Bungarus; species Bungarus multicinctus. The sequence continues at coordinate 42,192,774 of CM042840.1, forward strand.
CCGACCAAAACCGAGTGGCTGTGGTTTCCTGCTCCCAGATACAGCCAGCTTGTTCCTTCGCTGACCGTGGGGGGAGAAGTATTGACCCCTGTGGAAAGGGCGCGCAATTTGGGTGTCCTCCTGGACGTGCGGCTGTCTTTGGAAGAACATATTGCGGCCGTCGCCAGGGGGGCTTTTTATCAGATTCGTCTGATCTACCAGTTGCGGCCCTTTCTGGATCTGGACGCACTTCGCACAGTCACTTCCGCCCTCGTCATCTCCCGCTTGGATTATTGCAATGCTCTCTACATGGGGCTCCCCTTGAAGAGTCTCCGGAGGTTGCAGTTAGTTCAGAATGCAGCCGCGCGGGTGATCGTGGGTGCCCCTCGGGACGCCCACGTAACACCACTTCTCTGCAGACTGCACTGGCTTCCTGTGGCCTTCCAGATTCGATTCAAGGTGGTACTGATGGTATTTAAAGTGCTCCATGGCTCGGGACCTGGATACTTACGAGACCGCCTGCTGCCACCAACAACCTCCCGCCGCCCAGTACACTCCCACAGGGTCGCTCTACTTGGGATACCACCACCTGATCGCTGGCGGCTGGCGGCCCCGAGGGTACGTGCTTTCTCTGTGGGAGCCCCCTCCCTGTGGAATGATCTCCCCCCGGAGATACGAGCCATGTCAGACATCCTGACCTTCCGGCACGCAGTTAAGACCTTATTTTTTAAACAGGCTGGCCTGGCCCAGTAAGGGTCTTTGGGGTTTTTAAATTTAATAAGGGTTTTAATTTTTATCTGATTTTAAATCTCTTTATCCTGGATTTTTAATATTTAATTATAGTCGGTCGGGACGCAACCATATATTTATTTAATTTGGTTTTAAATTCTATTTAACTGTATCTATTTTATGTGTTTAGTCTGTACACTGCCCCGAGTCCCTTTTTGGGAGAGGGAGCGGTATAGAAATACGAAAAATAAATAAATAAATAAATACCTTAGATGATAGGTTACTGGGCTATTTGAACAATGGGCCCTATAAAAAAAAAGAAATTCAATGTAGAGAAAAGTAAGGTTTTACACTGAGGCAAGAAAAACCAAATGCACAAATTAGATAAAACTTAATTCAATAGTAGTAATTGTGAGACGGATCTTGGATCCTAGTGAACAGTCACTTAAATATGAGCCAGCAGTGTGCTCTAGCCACCAAAAAAGCCAATGGAATCCTAGGTGCCATTAACAGAAGGATGGAATCAAGATCACATGAAGTATTAGTAGCTGTTTATAAGGCCTTTGTAAGACCATACTTGGAATATAGCATCCAGTTTTGGTCACCTCAATATAAAAAGACTATTGAGATTCTGGAAAGGGTATAGAGAAGAGCAATAATGATGATTAGGAGGCTGGAGACTAAAACATATGAAGAACAGTTGCTGGAATTGGGTATGTCTAATCTACTGAAAAGAGAACTAGGAGCAACATGATACCAGTGTTCCAATATTTGAGGGGCTGCCAGAAAGAAGAGGGGTCAAATTATTTTCCATAGTATTAGATGGCCAGACAAGAAGCAATGATTAGAAACTAATGAAGGATTGAAGCAACCTAGAATTAACGAGGAATTTCCTGATAGTCAGAATAATAAACCAGTGGAACGGGTTGCATTTAGTTATTCCATCTGCTCTGGGAATGCAATTTGAGCATGTACAATGCCACTAAGCATATAAAACAGGCAGAGCATGCCACAAGATGCTCCTTCCATCATTTGCCCCACTTGCCCTCTCCACTGATGCCTCTGCAGAATGCCAGCTATTCTAATAACAATGTGATTGATGTGAGGCTTGCTCAGTTAAGCTAGAAGACGACATCAGTCATTACAGTTGCTTACCATTCAGAGAATATAGTGTATATAGACTATATTTAATTACATTCTGTGCTAGTGTGAAACTGAAACCATTCCCTTTACCTGGATCAGTGGGAAAGATTGTGTCCTGCAAATATTTGGTGTCTGGTGCCAAAAAAGGTTAGGAACCGCTGCTCTAGATCTTGCAGTGCCTCCCTGCCCTTATTTCCAATCAATTTGAAGAAGAAGAAAGGAATGATGGCAATCATTTATTTATATACCCATATCAAAGCAGTGGCTCTGGGCAACATCAAATTTAAAACACTGTAGTATCTAAGGTTGTTATGATTTGAATGAGAGATGATGTGTCATTGGAAGGGCGGGGAGGTTGAAAAAACACTCAGTGTTACAGGTGTGTTCAATTCTTTTTCTTTTCCAACAGTTAGAACACTACAGAATTATCCACCCCAGTTGCACAGAATGGGTGTGTGTGTGTGTGTGTGGATTCAATAAACTGCTGATATTAAAATAATATTAATATAAAACATAACAAGTGTTTGAGGAAAATTCCAGAAAATGTGTTGAGGTTAGGCTTATGTAGATATACTCAAAAACCTTTTTAGACACCAATGCCAGATTTAGCCATAAATTAAGCAAACTGCAGATACAGATTAATATACAGATTAACAGAGTTGGAAGGGACCTTGTAGGTCATCTAGTCCAACTCCCCACCCAAGCAGGAAAACCCAATACAATTTATGACAAATGGCAGTCCAATCCCTTTTGAAATCCTCCATGCCTTGCTGAAGTCTAAGTATTTTATGTCCACAGTATTTCATTGATCTACTAATTTAATCACTATGTTGAAGAATGGAACAAGATTCTTCAGCTTTCTGCAACTTTGGGTCATAATCTGCAGGGTTCACAGACTTTCAGAATATCAGTTTTCACATTATGCACCCAATTCGATTATTATTTATATTAACAAAAACAATCCTGATAACTTAATTTGTTAGAATTGTGTGTGTGTGTTATATTCAAGTATTGTTTTCATGTTATATTATATTATAATTTATGAGAGAAATCAAACCAGCCAAAATCAGTAACTTTTTTAGCATTTTTTCAGGCCTCTAAGCTTTATATAGTTTAGGACTTCTTCAAATCTACATTGATTCCACTCAGTGGAATCCACCAAAGTAACTACTTCAAAAATTGACAGCCTTGGATCTCTTCCAAGGGACAAACTGATGGCTCAGAATCACAGCATTCATCGGAGGAAAAGGAGAAGCAGAATATCCGTCTCCTCTTCCCCCTCCACATGTTAGAGGAAAGAAAGTCTGCAAAGCACACAGGGAGAAAAAAAAACACTTCAATTCAAGGGATCGTCTTTCTTCTTCCTCTCTATCCTAAAATCCCATGTTATTTACTTCACAGCACTTTCTTCTAACCTGCCAAATGCTGATAGTGCTTACAATTAATCCCCCAATCATGGAATGCTTTTGATGTGAAGGGGATTTTTTAGAAATATAATTATTCCTTACATTTTACACAAGGATATAAGAGTTCTTTTACAAATGTACAACTTGTAGAGGCACCAGATTTATTGACAATTTGTATTGCTACACAATGAGATACAGGCAAGGATTACTGAAATCTGAAAATCCTATCTTTTGGCAAAGAAAATTTCCACAATTTTATTGGGAGTTTCCCTTTAAAGATACCAGTGGAGGATCTAAACAAAAAAAAAAAAAGAGTGAGGATCTCAACAACACTCTTTCATGCTCATTTTGTTTAGCAGTGGTTCTTCAATAGAGGAAAATACCTTTCTCTGAGAATCTGCTTCTGCTACTTATTCAACCTCTTTCTATTTTCTCAACTAAGGAAGAACTTTGCATTAATTAATTCATGCACATATTTGTTTTGCGCAATGCTGCAACTGCAAAACAGTTCTTTTGTATGTTTCTAGGAAATAAGAGAGGGTTGCTGTTCATGGAGTACAATGAATCAATGAAGCTGAGCTGCACAGACCATCATAAACTTTCAAAATGTGCTCTGCATACTCACCTTATAAAGGAAATAAAGTGCAACTTAATGGTCATTCCACAAGGAGATGATGCAGTTTGAAAAAAGTCCAAAAGGTAGGACTTTTCTGTATTTGAGTCCAGGGGAGGCCCAGAGTTCCCCAGAACAGGAGCCCCAACCTTGGGTACCAGAGACTGGTTCTGTAGTTTGATCAAATACCAGCTTGATCCCATGCATGCACAGATTAAACTTAATTTTTTTCCTTAATTTATTTTGATTTGTCAATCGCTTACAAGATAATAGGTATAAGTATATACATAGTTATGAATACATGAAATGGGTACATATAAGAAAAATAAAAGAAACAATAGGACAGGAATGGTAGTCACACCCCCTACAGACCTCTTAGGAAAGAGGTGAGGCCAATAGTAGAATGTCTAAAGTTAAAGTTTTGGGGGTTTGGGGAAGAAATCACAGAGTCAGGTAGAGTATTCCAGACATTGATCACTCTGTTGCTGAAGTCGTATTTCCTGCAATCAAGTTTGGTGCAATTAACCTTGAGTGTGTATCTATTGTGTGCTCTTGTGTTGTTATGGTTGAAGCTGAAGCATTAATTGACAAGTAGGACATTGCAATGTATGATTTCATATACCATACTTAGATCGGACTGAAGGAATTGACTGACCAGCTTGTCATCCATGCCTGATTTTCTGGGCTGAGAAAGAATGACTGGTTCAAAATCCCCAGCAGTCTCCTGGTGTGTAACCTGGTGCCTTAACCATTAGACTAGCATTTGAAATCCAACTATCTTAAAATTGGCAAACTTGAAACACCCTGCACAAGACATACTGGCTCTCATCTATACTGAGGAAATCAACTGCTCAAAAACAAATGTCTAAACTGGAGGAAAATGATTTCATGACTCTTGAAACACAGACTTTGAAGATAACTCCCTCCTGCCATTTATAAATTTACAAAATTTGGCTTTCACGTTTTTTTTTTAAATAAACAATATTTTATGATAATTTTATTAAAGAGTACAATTACAACAAAATTATATTTATTAAATGAATCTAATGATTCTAATGAATTACAATCAATAACTGATTTTGTTAATGAAAATAATGGAAAGGATAGTTATCTGAGAAATAGCTGGATGTTAATTTTCAAAACTCAGAGTTCCCTGACCACTTAGGGCAGTCCTAAGTATAGAATGAACCTACCTAGTTTCTAGCAGAGTACTAGAATTAAAATGTAATTAACTAACATTTATCCCACATTCTATTTTAAAACTGTTCCTAAATAGTTATTAATTGCATTCAGATGGGATAGTGGACATTTGCCTATATACATGTAGACCTTGACTTACAACCATTTGTGACCACTCAAAGTTACAACACTGAAAAAGTGGTGTATGTTTTTCAATGCCACTGTAACGTCAAACATCAATAAACGAATGGCTGTAAGTCGAGGATTACCTATATCAGTAAAGATATTCTAACATCACTGACTAATAAAGAGAAGGCATGAAATAGAAAATATCAAGAATACTATCACAAAAGGGATATATTTTGACTCTGTTAAAAGAAGAAATCAACCAAGAAACTGATCATCATCATCATCATTATCATCATCATCATTATCTACTGTGGGACTTCCTAATACAGACTGACAAAGTTTTGAAACACAGTAACCTGGATATCACAATTGTGGAGAAGAAAAAAGTGTGGATCATCGACATTGCCATACCTGGTGACAGCAGAATCGACAAGAAACAACTTAAAAAAATCACCAGATATCAGGACTTGAAAATCGAACTGCAGAGACTCTGGGTATAAACCAGTGCAGGTGGTTCCAGTGGTAATCGGCACACTGCGTGCTGTGCCTAAAGATCTAGGCAAGCACTTAAAAACAATTGGCACTGACAAAATCACCATTGGTCAGTTGCAGAAGGCCACCTTACTGGGATCTGCTCGCATAATCCGTTGATACATCACACAGTCCTAAACGATTGGGAAGTGTTCGATTAGTGATTTGTGATAAGAAACCCAGCATAGTTATCTCATTTGCTGTGTACACTGTTGGTTTTTGTGTATAATAATAATATATTATAATATATAATAATAATAATAATATTTGATGATAAAAGGAATGAATGGTTCCTGAAAGATCAGGAGTCTGTGGAGGAATCAATTATTTGTGTTCAGATAGAATGTAGACTACACAACTGCACCTTGAAGAAAGTTAGTATCCCCCCCCCCCCCCCCCGAAGAATGAAATATTTTAGGAAATATTAAAAAGGCAGAATATTATATTTTTCCAGAGTGATAGGATTAGCCCTCAATCAAGATCCAAACCAGGACAAAGCCACTAAGCCATAATAGGAAATGCCCAGTACCCTTTCAGAACACAAGCCTCTTCATTACATCATCACCCAGCAAGATTCAACCAAGCCAGGAACACAGACAGCCTACAAGGTTATCTGGACCCCTGCATAGCCCTCTGGGAGTTTGACAATCAATAGGATACATTTCTTGCAAAGCCCAAGTGACGGTATAAATATATCTCACACTCCACGCTGTGCCAGGACCATGTGTTTAATGATTCTGCTCCATTAAACCATCCTTCCAAGCAGTCTCCATGTCTTTCTCCTCACTTGGAACTGAACCCAGATGGACATTTCTTCCTAAAACCTGAATTGCTTCTTTCAGGAAGAATATTTTGGTAATTGCATCAAAAAGCCTGAAAGTGAAGTGTGAGATTTAACTGATAACTTTAAAAATTTCTTATGTTTATATATCTAAAACTCTGAAGAGAACTCATTGAATATAAAACTTTTACTCTCTTAGCATGCACTTTATCAAATGAAATAAAAAATTTAATCAAAATAACAAAATACATCTTTTTTTTTTAAAGGAAGCAAGAAATTACAAATCAATCACTTGTGTAACCATTCTCTTGATTTTTTTGCTGGAAAATTTGATGTTGAAAACACTATTTATATGGGAAAAAATGCTGCAGATGAAGGATTAAATTGGCATTTGCAAAGTTCAATCTTACCTTTTTAACAGTCTTCTGAGGGATGATCTCTTAGGGCTTTTAATCAAAACGTAAACAAAATGCAACCTAAGCCTCCTAAGTTAGTAAATTTGAAATAAATGGATGAATCTCCTTATGGTCAGGTAAGTGGTTGGAGAAGGAAAAGTAGAAAGTTCATAAAGCTGAATAAAGCGGGGCATGAACCTTCAGTGATCTTCATTAGAACTTGGGCTTTGTTTAATAATTGATTCATAATTGGAATCAAAAGTAAAGAAGCTTCCAGAAATTTCAAAAGGCATTTGAATAATAATTGTAAAAGCAAAGTTGATGCAGATTGTATGAATATACAAACTTTACTGATGGAACAAGTCTAATAAAAACATGAATAGTGGGTGCCACCTACTGGATACTGTATGCTTGCTTATATGAACAAATTGATCCTGCAGCTTTACAAGGATACTGATTCTCTGGCAATTAAAGAGCTGCTTTACTAATAAATAAGACAGTGTTATCATTTTCCTGTTTAATTAATCACATTAGGTCAAAGACAGATGATTCATTAAATGAGTTACATCCATATTCACCTTGAATATAAAGTATTGTTGTGCTGAAGTTCAATAGCTTTTCAAAGATGATTATCATTCGCGAAATGTAAAAGTCTTGGCTATTTGATGAATATAAATCATAGAATATCAAAAGAAATGGAATGGGTATTGAAATAATCTACAGAATATACAAGAAAAATGTACTGCTTATAGCTGGAGATTGGAATGCCAGCAATCTATACCAATCCACTGATTTGAACAGAACAGAATTAAACAGAACAGAATTGAAAAAGTTGTAAAGGATTTTGGAAACCTTCTAATCTAGACCAATCCCCAGCTCAAGCAAAAGGCCCTGTACTATTTCAGACAAATGGATGTCCAATCTCTTCTTAAAAGCTTCCAGTGATGGAGCATCTACAATTTTTGAAGGCAAGCCCTCATTCTCACTGTCAGGAAATTTTCTCCTTGGTTGCTTCTCTCTTTAATTAGTTTCCATCATTCTTCAAACAAACAACATAACACTTGTACCCTTGGATAACACCTATAAACATGGAGCACACAGAAATCAAATTTATGATATTATTAATAAAGGTAATTCTCTCTTAATGACCCTAATTGGGACAGGAATTTTTGCCACTAAATAATGCAGTCATTAGGCAAAACATCACATACCTACACCAATTAGTAACAGTGGTTCTGATAGTCCTGGTCATGCTTCTCCTGCTGCATTTACCTTCACTTCAATTCATCCCCCCTCATCTCTCCTCCCCCCTCCCCCATCCTTTTGGCACCCAGCACTAGATGTATTCTTGCAGCCCCTCATCATCCTGTTGGAAGAATTATCCTTCTGGGTTCAGTTCCAAGTGGGGAAAAAGACACTGGAAACATGGAGGCTGTTTGGAAAGATGGTTTAATGATGGACACGACCACATGGCTTGGAGCTCCAAAGTGAAAAGGATGATCACATGCTTCAAGTTGTTGGGTGAAGAAAAAGAAGGGAAGAGATGCTGAGAATGCCTGGGTTTTATGCCCTTTGTTGAGATTTGAATTTGAGCTTGTATTCTGATTGGTTGTCAGACTCCCATGGGGCCATGCAGGGACAACTCTGTAGGCTGTCCTGAGTCCCAGGCTTGGTTGAGCCTTGCTGGATGATGATGTAATGAAAGGGTTTTGGGCAATTCCTATTATAGCTCTACCTGGAGTAGATCTTTGTTATGTAAAATAGACTGGCCTAGGCCAGAGTAATGGTCCATTAGCAAAGGTGGGGGGGCACTGAGTTTCTGCCTCTCTGAGTTTCTACTTTTCTTTTTAGGGGAAATATTCTGACTTTTTTAGAATATCCTAAAATATTTCATTTTCTTAGGTGAGGGGTGGGTTTTATCTTCCAACAATCTCAAAGCTGACCTTCATTGTCTTCTTTGCCCCATTATTGATAAGGTGCACCAGGTTGAGGTAGCCTCTGGCTGCAAACCTTTTAGAAGCTTCACAAGGCCTCCACATGGTTCCATGAAGCTTTGAGAAGGTTGCATGGTGGCCTTATAATGTTCATCATGATGTGCTGCTAAGGCACATCAGCTGGATGTACCTTAGCAGCAGTGGAGGAAGATGACAAAAGTCAGCTGGGGATGGCAGAATACAGGAGGGGTAGAAGGTGTAGGGTAGCCAAAAGATTGAAGACCAGTTGTAATTACCATACATTTGGTGACATCATAAGGTGACATTCAGGGTCCCTGAACAAGTGGCAAAAGCATCTATATAAGAATGCAGCTTACTTATAACAAAAAAGTTAATGATTAAATTAAAGGATAAGAGAAGTGCTGTAGACATAATATACTTGAACTTTTTTTTTTTAATTACATTTATATGCCGCCCTTCTCCGGAGACTCAGGACGGTTTACAGTCTAAGGAGCACCATGCTAAGTGCTCGGCAATAGCCTTCATTCCATTGTATATGCCTGCTTATTACTAGGGCTTTTGGCCCCCCCCAAGCAGTATTTTTACAAAGTCAGCTTATTGCCCCCAACAATCTTGGGTCCTCAATTTACCTACCCCGAGAGGATGGAAGGCTGAGTAAACTCCAATAAAGCATCTGACAAAATAGATCACAACTTACCTCTTGATAAGATAGAACAATGTGGAACAGACAGTACCGCCACGAGATGGAGTCACAACTGGTTGATCAACTGCACCCAGCAAGTAATTCTGGTTAAGCTGGCAGGACCTTGTGATACCTACTGCATACTTCCCTCTATGTAGATGTAGTTCCATTGAGAATGCCCCTGATATTTGCCTACCAAACAAACATTTAATAACGTTTAGTGGTGTATATAATTTGGTAAGCACTAAATTTTGTAGTGTTGGAAGAAATATCCTTCTGGGTTCAGTTCCAAGTGGGGCAAAAGACTGGAAACATGGAGGTTGTTTGGAAAGATGGTTTAATGGTGGACAGGATCACATGCCTTGGGTGAAGAAAGAAGGAAAAGGGCTGAGATGCTGAGAAACCCTTAGTTTTATACCCTCTGTTGGTCCCCACCTTAGTATTTCCTGTTCCTGTGTAAGAATTGTATCCCATTGGCTGTCAGATTCCCAGGGGTGGGGGTCTTAGCTAACTTTATCTGGACCACATGGCTTCACCTGAGTCCTGGCTGATGCAATATTCCCAGGCCAGATGGCAAGATGGGCAGAGACCTTTATTATGTAGAACACTGTGGCCTAGGCCTTAATGCCCCATTACCAAAGGTGGGTGGCTGAGTTTCTGCCTCTCTGAATTTCTACTTTTTCTTTTAGGGGAAATATTCTGCCTTTTTAGTATATCTCAAAATATTTCATTTTCCTAGGAGAGGGGTAAGTTTTAACTTCCAACAGTAGCAATTAGCAGTTTACATGGAAGTTTCTAGACAGGAAGAGCCATATATATATATTTTCAATAATGTTACTCCTAATTTGGGTTCCTGTAATCAAATAAATAATAACAAACTTTGCAATTATAGAATGTTGATAGGAAACATGAGACAGGATTCAGAAATAAAAGAAAAATATAAACTACAAGCATTTGCAGATGATTTAGTTTTTATATTAGAAGAACCATTAGAAACTGGCTCTAAATTGATAGGGAAAATTGAGGAATATGGAGAAGTGGCAGGATTGAAAATAAACAAAGAAAAAACTAAAATAATACCAAGTTTCTCATATAATAAAACCGGGTCTTATTTTTTTTGAGCCACGAAAAAACAGCTAAGATGTCTTTTTGGGGGTGAATTAATTCCCCCCATGCATCCTCGCCTAGGGCCCCCTGCAGGCAGCCACGCCTCGCCACCAGCCACTCCTAATGGCCGATCATGGAGGAGTACAGAGGGCTCCCTACCCCCGCCAAACGCCTTTGCTGCAGACCCAGGTTAGCAGGCGGGCATCATCATTATGGATGTCTACCAGCAGCCTTTCAACCGCTTCTCGTAGCTTCCACGATTCCTGCCGGTGCTGGCCCCACTCTCACCAGCGCTGTCTCCAACAACAGCATCTGAGTCACTCCTGCTTTTCCCCTGTCCCCATCCCTGCAACAACAGGGGAAAAAAACATTTTGTGGTACCTGGAGTGTTGTGCGCTGCATTTTGGTTTAATCCCAAGTGGCTGGTTGGGCATGAGAAGAGCCAAGCAAGCCTCTCTGCTGTTGCTACCCTTGGTGCTCCAGCCTCGGACTCTGCAAGTTTCCAAAAGTCCCAGTGAGTAGCCCATTCCTGCATTCCAAGCATGCTCAGGTTGAGCTGCAGCTGTCCCTCTCTCACCAGCGCCATCTCCAACAACAGCGGCAGTGGTGGCGGGAACCATGGAAGCGTTTCAGCCATTTCTCAGGTGGGGGATCTGCCTCTGTAACTTCCACGGTTCCCACCGCTGCTGCTGCTGTTGTTGGAGACGGCGTTGGCAAGACAGGGACAGCTGCAGCTTGGTCTGGATGTGCTTGGAATACAGGAACAGGCTGCGCACCTGGACCTTTGGAAACTTGCAGTGCCCGAGGCTGGAGCACCAAGGGTAGCAGCAGCAGAGATGCTTGCTCGGCTCTTCTCACGCCCACCCAGCTGCTTGGGATTAAACCAAAATGTACGCTGCGTTCCCAGGTACCTCAAAATGTTTTTTCCCTGTTGTTGCAGGGATGGAAGAAAAGCGGGAGTGACTCAGACACTGTTGTTGAAGATGGCGCTGGTGAGAGAGATGCCAGCACCAGCGGGAACTGTGGAAGCTACGGAGGCCTGAGAAGTGGCTGAAACGCTGCTGGCGGACATCCATGCCGTCACCCGCCTGCCCGCTGACCCGGGTCTGCAGCAAAGGCACTTGGTGGGGGTAGGGAGTCCTCTGCACTCCACCATGATCGGCTATTAGGAATGGCTGATGGCGAGGCATAGCTTCCTGTGGGGCGCTCCTAATGGCAACTTCCCCCTGCCTTCCCCCCCCAATTTTGCATGTTTTAAAATAGGCCTAAATTTGGGAGGAGGGGTTTAATTTCATTTTATGCCTAGAAAACATGCTGGGTCTTCTTTTTGGGAGGGCATATTGTTGGAGAAACAGGGTAGTTGAAAACCTAAATAAACAGAGAAAGGAATTGAGAGAGAAAATAGATCTTCAAATAGTAAAGAAAGTTAAATATCTAGGCATCTTTTTAACAGCAAGATGTTAATGTAACAAATTAAGCTGGATTTGGAGAAATGGAAGAATCTACAACTATCAATGATAAGGAGAATAGCTACTATGAAATGAATATATTACAAAGCTACTTTTTCTATTCCAAACAATTCCGATAAAAGTAGAGAAAAAACATTTTTAAAAATTAAATAGAACAATCTTGAAGTATATCTGGCAAGGGAAAAAGCAAGAATAAAATTGAAAATGTTACAGGAATCTAAAAAAGCTTTGGGCTACCAGTTGGGAGCTGTATTATCAGACATCTGCACTTACATTGGTAAAAGAATGGATAAATTTGAAACATTAAAGACTATTATTATTGGAAGGGAGATGATCTTCAATTAGGGTGGCATGCTTTCTTATGGTATGGTAGGAGTACTGTACAAAGATATTTTCAAAGATATTATGTGAGTAATGCTTTACTTTTAATATAGGAAAAAATTAAACTACAAAATTATATGAAAATCGCAGTCTGACTTTCTACAATGGAAGCATTGATACATCCAAATCTTATTAACTTGGAAAAAATTGTACTTTATAAAGATATTTATATACCAGAAATATTCTTGTTTGGTATAATGCCAGAGGGTCATGATAAAGGGACTATATACCTAGTTTTGCATGCATTGACAGCAGCGAGAATTGTATTTGCACAATATTGGAAAAATGTGAACACTCCATCAGATGAAGATATAATTCGGAAAATATTGGACTGTGCAGATATGGATAGATTGACACTGAAAATAAAGAACAAAGGACAGAATATTACTCAACATGGAATAGATTTTATGAGTGGTTAGAGATAAGAGGTAGAAATTAGATGAAGAAAGATTATTGCTATGTATGAACTAAACATAAATATAGTTTATAACTGCAAATATACCAATATAATCAGCAGGATTATAAATAAGCTAACATAAAGATAAATTTAGTTAAAATTATTCTATTGCACCATTACTATTGTTATTAGTATATATGTTGTTATTTGTTTTTCTCCTTTCTTTTGTAAATGATATGCTCTGACAATGCACTGTATTCAAAATGTTTATGAATAATAACAATAATAATAAAAAATGTTGATAGAAAAAATGTGCTACAGTTTGTAAGTAAACTTGTTTGTAATTCTATTGCCAGCATGATATAAGACTTATATCAAATCTTAAAAGCATTTTTTAAAAACAAAAATCAGATTTTCTATTTTCAGATAGATCAACTTATTAGTGCAAAAATATGTTTTGGATATATTGGGGGGCCTGGGAAATAATTCTCAGAATTGGGTTTGAACTCCTTTTAACTGAAAGATTATATAGGATTCAAAAAGGCATACCCAAATTTTAGTTGGAAAAGAACCATGATCGACATGGTTTTTGAATTTACCAAAAGCATGTAAAACAATGCCTAAGGACTTAAAGGGCCAAACTTGTTCTACAAATGTTTGATTCAGCATCACAGATGACCTGAGGACACTTGACAATCTTCATTTCATAGTACTTGATTTTGAGTATTTTTTGCAGTAGTATTTAGTAAGTATAGAGGGCACTCTCTTCAAGCAAATCTAGGTATGTGAGAGAAATAAATGTATCATCAATATAAAGGATTGAAATATCTATTGCCCAATTTTGGGAAATGATTTGCTAAATTATTCAGTGCTCTAGAAGAGATAAAGTTACCAAGATAATCCTTGTTGTCATCTTTTGACTGGAATTTCTATTGTGTAATGAAATTTACAGCAGAATGTGTTGATTAGTAAAAGTAGCCACATATCTATAGAAGAGTTCAATTTCTCCAATAATACCAGTCTAGTTACTAGGTAAAAGATATATCTGAGGTTAATAAAAACAACACAAATGCTGAATATGCTTTGAAGAAATATTTCTGTCAGCCCTATAAGGTAGACCAGGATAAGAAAGATAAGTGGGCCTAAAGCTTTTTATTAGAATACATAGAGATAGAGTTAGAGGTCTAATAATCACACTCATAGCTGTGTAAGAAAGATTGGAAGCTGCTTCTTTAGATTTTTTTTTCTTTTTTTCTTTTGCTATTCTTTTCCTTTTTCCTTTTAGTTGTTTTTAATTTTTAGGATTTTTTTTTCTTTTTCAACTCTCTTTTAGTTTGTATTAGTCTTATTCTTGTATTTAAAATTTTCAAATTATACAGTGAGAAAGATTTCAAAATCTTGGTTATATTAAGTCTGAGTTTATAGGTCAATAGATTTTTTTTTCCAGTTTTGAGTTAGAGGAACGTTTTGAAAATATTCACTAAGATTTGCATAGAACAACTGTTACTTCAATAATTCCAAGTAAATTGTTTTAGAGAGGCACTAAATTTCTACTTCTAAGAAAAAGGATTGTAGTGGTAAAGTATGTAAACATTATTAGTGTCAATATACCTCACAGCTCACTTTCCTTTTTCCCTTCTACATATTTAAAATCTAACATCACTGTTAATAATTTTATTTATTTATTTTTGTCAATTGCTTACAAGATAATAGATATAAGTAAAAACATAGCTATGAATACATGGATACATACAACAAAATAAAAAAAGAAAAGAAACAATAGGAAGGGACGGTAGGCACGTTGGTGTGCTTATGCACGACCTCTTAGGAAAGGAGTGAGATCAATAGTAGACAGTCTAAAGTTAAAGTTTTTGGGGTTTGGGGAAGAAATCACAGAGTCAGATAGAGTATTCCAGACATTGACCACTCTGTTGCTGAAGTCATATTTCCTGCAATCAAGTTTGGTACGATTAACCTTGAGTTTGTATCTATTGTTTGCTCTTGTGTTGTTATGGTTGAAGCTGAAGTATTCATTGACAGGTATGATTTTATATACTATATTTAGATCGGACCAAATGCGGCGTAGTTCTAGGTTTTCTAGGTCTAGAATTTCAAGTTTGATGGCATAAGGTATTCTGCAATGAATAGAGGAGTGGAGAACTCTTCTTGTGAAATATTTCTGGACTTTCCCAACTGTGTTAATATCAGATACGTAATGTGGGTTCCAGACTGATGTGCTGTATTTGAGTATTGGTCTAGCAAATGTTTTGTATGCTCTAGTTAGTAGTGTAATATTATCAGAGAAAAAGCTACGTAAGATTAGGTTAGCAACTTTTAATGCCTTTTTGGCTATATAGTTACAGTGGCCTCTAGCACTTAGATCATTAGAGATGAGTATCCAAAATCCTTAACAGAGTTTGGATCATCAATAAGGTCTTGACCATTCAGCCTGTATTTTATTTTCTGATTTTTTTTTGCCAATATGTAGGACAGAGCATTTCTTTGTTGAGATTTGAAGTTGCCATTTGTTTGACCATTCTGATACATAGTCAAAGTCTTTTTGAAGGGTAGCAATATTGTCTGTGGTGTTGAATAGCTTTACATAATCAGCGAAGAGAACGCAGTTGCTCTTGATATGATCACAGAGGACATTTATGTAGAGTATGAAAAGAGTTGGTCCTAGAACACTGCCTTGGGGGACACCACTGTTGACAGGTACAGAATTTGATAGGACACTCCCAATTTTAACCATTTGTTGTCTGTTTGACAGGAATGCTTCTATCCAGTTATGCAGGTGTCCAGAGATACCATAAGATTTTAGTTTTAGGAGTAGTTTGTTGTGTACCACTGAATCAAAGGCTTTACAGAAGTCTATGTAGATTGCGTCTATTGCTTTGCCCTGATCGAATTGTGTAGTCCATATGTTTTTGCAGTGTAAGAGTTGCAAATTACATGATAGTTTTTTCCTGAAACCAAATTATTTATTAGAAAGTAGGTTGTTTGTTTCTAAATGGAGGATGATGGATTGATTAATAATTGATTCCATGACTTTACAGGTGACGCAGCATAAAGAGATTGGTCTGTAATTTTCAACTAGGCTGGGGTATCCCTTTTTGAAGATGGGGGTGACTGTGGCTTGTGACCATAGGTTTGGAAAGGAGCTGGTCCTGAAAGATTTTTCAAAGATTATACTTAGAGGTTTTGCTATGGCAGTGGATAGCTTTTTTAAGAAGTAGGCACATATTCCATCTGGTCCAATAGATAGAGATGGTTTTAGATTGCGTAGTGGTTTTTCAACATTGGCTTCTGTAAAATCGATATGTATTAGATCATTGTAGTTGTCTGTGGTTCGACTAGGAAATACTGGGCATGATCCATTGCTGTTTACAAATACTGAGCCAAAGAATGTGTTAAAGATGTTGGCTTTAATAGTGTCGTCGTTGCAGTCTTTACCATTAGGTCCTTTCAGGGGTAGGATGGACCTTGAGTCTTTTAGTTTGTTGTTTACAAAATTGTAGAAAGTGCAGGTAGAATTGGTGTGTAGAAGGTTTTCTTCTTGTTTAATGTGATAATTGGTGCATTCAGTTTTATCTGGTGGCATAAATTTTTGTATCGGCTTTTGAAGTTGGCAATGTGACCAGATTTGTTTTTCCGCCAAAGTGATTTCTTTTTGGACTGAAGCTTCCTTATTGTTAAAGTAATTTGTTTTTTCTGGTTTTGGGAGTTGTTATTGGTACATATAGTTTGATGACTCTTTTGACTTCAAGTAAAAATATGTTGTAATGGTCTTCTACAGTATTACATCCAGTGAATAGAAATTACCAATCAAGGGATGACAGATCATTGTTTATAAGATCCTAGTTGCCTTTTTTGAAGTTATAATTGGGGATTCCGTAGTTGTGATGATTTTTGTGTAGACATATGTTGAGATAAAAGTCAATCATGTTGTGGTCACTGTTGGAAAAAGGTTCTTTAATTTGTATTCCGTAAATTGAATTCAAACTATTGCAGAATATGAGATCAAGGCAGTTATTAAGTCTAGTGTTGTTGGTTACTAGTTATTCTAGTCCCAGATTTTTTAATGCATTGTAGAAAGTTGCATGTGTGGGTTCAGTTGTACATTCATTAAGGGTCCAGCTAATATGAGGTAGATTGAAGTCACCAAGAAAGATGAAAGCATGTGGGCAGGATGCTGCCCATGTTAGTAATGTATTTAGCTTGTTTGCATGTTTGATGTCATAATCAGGGGCTCTGTAACATTGTAAGAACTGAAATGTGATATTTAAGGACAGTTCACAGATGATGGTCTCAGGAATAGCAAGCTCCTGGGTAACTTGGATGTTTTTTAGATGTAGGGACTTTTTATAGAAGATAGCAACACCACTTCCTCTATGGATTTCATGATCTGATCATTAAGCATGATAGTCTCTTACTGATGTAATGGAGTCAGGGAGAGATGCGTTGAGCCAAGTTTCACAGACAAATATAATGTCGAATTTAGCCATATTTAGTAAGAAGAGAAATTCAGGTATTTTATTTACAAGGCTTCTTGCATTGAGTAACTTGCATTTAAGGCCAGTTGTGGTTGGAATAGAAGTAGTTAGGAACATGCATGCCTAGTTTTGAGTGATGTTGGATTGGATGGGGTGGGGTTGGATGCGGAGTTGTGGGTTGTGTGACTTTCTTCCGATGCAATCAGCACGGTAGTCAATGTATAGATCTTTTTCTCCATTGTCTAGATGGTTTTTGAGTTCTGCACAGAGTTCATGACAGCGGATTCTTCGCAGTATGGATAAGTCTGGTCTTGAGCAAAGTTTTTTGTGGTTGGGATTGGTTTTTGCAATGGCATTTATTGTATGAATGAATATGCCTTTGCTGGACTCATTTTTGCATACAAAATCTTGTACAAAATCTTGGGGCCACAGAGCCATCATTGTATTTGAACTCAGGGCCATCTCTGGTTATTTTAATGATATCTTCAGGAGAGATGTTTGTTTTATTTGAGTTGCTTATGATATCGCGAACTCTGGTGATGTCATCTGATTCGCTGGTGTCTTCGAGACCAAATAAGATGGCATTTGGATGTTTCTGTATTTTCTGTATGTTTCTGTAATTTAGTGTAACACAATTATTTTTCATTCATTAGCAAAAGCTGCAGCAACTCCACCATTATCATACAGCTTTTATATAAGGGTTACAATTATTCTTTTACACAAGATCAACTCTAGTTGTATCTTTGTTTGGTAACTTCTTCTATCCGATTCTGCAGTATTTTAACCAGTCTTCCACTCTCTTCAGAGTGTAAGACCTGGTCTCCATGTGTTCTAGCTTGCTGATCTCAGGTGGGACTTCAAAGAAAGATTAGCTTTGCAAACTGTATCTTCAAATTTGAAAGGAAAAAAAGCAACTCCTCAAACTATAGTGAAGGTAAGAAAGACATCAGTCATACCTATGTAATCAAGACTCCACCCACTTACCAGATATAAACAAAATAGAATTTCCTTCTGTTACTATAAAGTATTTTCAACTAATTAAAAATGACATCATTTTTAAGCAATAGACCAGAGACCTATAGTAGTACTCAGATTTGCTTGAAAAACCTTGCTCTAAGGAACCCTGATGCGCAAAATGTTGGAGGCCGCTGATTTATTCTAAAGGTAGGATTATAGCTCTCATACCTTACTGATGGCCATACTACTGAGATGACAGAAGTTGAAGTCCAAAAACATCTGGTTATCACCAGGTTATCATTTATTCCTTTATCAAGTTATTAATCTATAAATAGATGCTATCCTCTTATAAAACTAGATAGACAATATTCACAAACCTTTGAGGAGTTTTGTGAAAAGTTTTGTGAAACTACACAGTTCCTCTGGGATCATCCTCTGGGAAATCTAAAGTATTAATGAAACACGTCTTACCTATTTGAAAATAAAGCTGAACAAGGTTTTTTAAAAACACATTTGCTCACCCTCTCTAAAATTTTAAAAAGAGCAAAATCTATTAATATGGATGAATAGGATAGAAGTAAAAAATATGCCAACATTAACAGTGTTGGTGATATACTTTTATGTCTTAAACCTTTAAGTTTAGGTGACTGACTGATTGATTGACTGATTGGTTGGATTTATTAAGGGTATAACATTCCTAGAAGACTTGGGGGGCTTACAGTATGTCCAATATATATGTTGAAATATCTAAAACCCACATGACTGCCTAGACCAGTGATAGCTAACCTTTTTAGCACTGAATGCCTAAAGCACATGCGTGCGTACATCCCCAAAATGCAATGTGCATGTGTCTCCCGTGCATGCGTCCCCACCCCGTGCATGTATGCATCCCCACGCAAGCATCCCCTGTGTGCATGTGTGCACATCCCCTATGCATATGGCCCATCCGGTACGCATGTGCCCTGCCCCCCCTGCCCTGCATGCACGGCAGAGCCTGAAGACCAAAGTAATGTTGTGCTGATATGACAGAAACTCTACTTTTTTGTAGATGTGTTGCAACTACTTCTCTGTATAAAACAATGTAATATTGCTTTCATCACTTTCACAACAGCAGTGGATTCTGAAAATGCCTAGTCATCTCTCTGTAGATTGGGGTTATCATTGGCCATATATAGTGATCTGGGAATGTATAGAAGTTTGAGATCCATTAAGTTAAACAAACCCTATTTACAGCTGCTCCACCAATATGTTTCAGTTTACTAACTTCTCTTTTTATAGCCTTGCAAGACAGCCATGTTGAGCAGTTCTTCATAGTTCCTAATTTGAAGTAGCGATGTGGACAGAAATTTTGTTCAACATTGGATTCTCCATAGGAAAAATATACGTTTCCAAGATATAAGTAGAGAAACAAGATCACAAGCACAATTAAAAACAAAAGTAAGGCTAAAAAGACCAGCTTTTGCTTAATATCACTTTTTAAATCACAAGCCTTTTTTGTCCATGTGGTAACTATCATTATTTTATTTTTGTGCATAGCAATTCTATGGTCTCAAAAATATGAAATATACATATAAAATGAGAATATTAAGGTGATATATTTACTTTCACAAATCATGATATACTAAAACAATTCTGCATGCATGGGAAAATATGCATTGATTCAATTTACTCAAATGCTAGATCCACATATCTATTTTCATCCGTTTACTGACTGGTATGAGATTCAATTAATACTTTAATTTTTAAAACTCAAATAATTTCAAATTAAGTTTGCTTTGCTGAAGCAAAATATCCCATTGCCTTCTGGAGAATATGATGAAATGTATAAGGGAATAAATGTACACACTTACAGACCTAGGAAAGGAAAGCAGAAAATTCTTCAAGACTTGGTTCTGCTCTTCAATTACACAAGGACTTTCCTATATTCCTTTGTGAATATCTTATAGGTATCCTGATGAACAATAAAGATTGTTTGACTATCAAATTCTATGGATCTCTGTCAGAAATAATTAATGAATGTTTTCATCATTGATATTGCCCAAATTCCAGTATTTTAAGTCCTGTTGGTTTTAATGATTTCAATAGGAAATATTTATTATCAATAGCACTGTATATGGCTATTGACAAATAAGTCTAGCTGAATTAACTAAGGCTTTGAAATAAATTTTAAAATTTTATAAACTTAAGTGTGTAATGGAAACAAAAGAAACATAAATTAATGGAAGCCAAATTATTTTCTCTTTTTTTAAATCTGATTATTTCTCAGGGAGTTTTGAGTGTTTTCACAATTTCTGTTTACAGGAAATCCACCTTCTTAGAGATAGTTTAATGTAGAGAATGTAATGGAATATATTTCTACCAATATGCCTAAATTAATGTATAGATCTTAAAAGAAACAGATAGGATTTGGAAAAACAACTGAGTAAAAAAAATTAAAAATCTTTCTGAGCTAATTTGCTCCGGCTCTGGTTTATTGTTTATCTGAGCTCCCAGGTGAAGTTTGGATTGCTCTGGGATAGTACAGTGAAGGGGCTTGTGTTCTGAAAGGGTATTGGGAAGTTCTTATTATGGCTTAATGGTTTTCTTCTTGTTTTGGATCTTGAGTGAAGGGGCTGCTTTTAATCCTACCATTCTGCCTTTGTTCAGACTTTGCTGCAGGGAGTTTTAAAATATCTTGTCTTGAATGGATTACCAAATCTGCATTTCTAAACGCTGCCTCCTCAGTTTCTGCTTGGGGGCAGAGAGACTGAGTCTGCTTTCTGCCTCTAAAAAAACATGTTTCTCCATTTCTCCCATGGAGGAAATACGCTTTTAAAAAAATATTTCTCAAAATATTCCATTATTCAAATGATGCAAACCAGTGTAGAAAGTCAGCACCTTGGCGGGATAGGTGCTGACTTTCTACACTGGTCTGCATCATTTCAGAAATTCTAGGCAGAATGAAATGAATATTATTCCATAGATTTATCCTATTGTACTAGGCTTACCTGTTTCCTATTTTACAACTTATATACCACTATCATTATCGACATAACACAATCCCAGGGTCTTCTGCTTTGAGACACATGAGTTGTTCATCATTTGCACATAGAGATAAATCAGAATAGAGTGACACATTCCCTTGCTTTAATCTCTTCGGATTCTGTTGAAATATAAAGCCTTTATGCGCTGAAGCTGACAGAGGAAACATATCTTTCAATTTACTTCTTAACAAGAAAATTTAGAAAACTAAAAATACAGTTGGTTGACTTTTCCTACTGTAACCCTAACCCTAACTTGTGTATGGATACAACTTGGATAACTTTAGGATGTTTAAGTATTTCTAGATAGATATTTGAATGGCTATATACATTGTATTACCATAGCTTCTTAGAGCATACAAATAATAGTCCTTTACTCACTACATCATGGGATGCTATTGGGCAAATCATGAGTGGTATCTGGTTTTCTCCAGACATAACATTTAGAATTGAGGCCAAACAGTTCAATCTTGGTTTCATAAGACCAAACAATTTTGTTCTTTACAATCTGAAAGGGCCAGTCAGAAGTGGTATTTGCTGGTTCTCCAAACTACTCAAAATTTCCTCTAGCGGTTCTCCAGAATACCACCTCTGTTTCCTACAATATGCATTATCAGCTGTGAGGCCTTCTATAGGGAGGTGTGTGCCTTTCTAAGTCATGTCCAATCAATTTAATTTACCACAGGGTGACTTTGGAGTCAACATGTAGAAACATGTCAGCAACATCAAGAGAAATGGGAGGCACCAATGCTAAATTTCAAATGTTGCAAAGGGTTTGAATACTTATGCCAATGTGATATTTCAGGTTTTTTCTTTTTTAATAAATTTACTGATATTTCTAAAATTCTGTTTTCATTTTGTCATTAAGGGGTACTGAGTGTAGATTAATGAAAAAAATGAGTTTCAACAACTGTAGGATCAGGCTGCAGCATAACAAAATTGACAAAAGTGAAGGAGGTCTGAATACTTTCTGAATACACTCTATATTCCTTAGATCTTTGCTCCCTTTAACCTTCTACTAGTGCCCATAACGCCTAATATGTTGTGAAGTTTTATTTTCACTCCATTTTGATACTAAGACCTCTGTCTATATTTTCCTGGGTATGTACAAAAGGAAGCAAGAAAATGTCATGAAAAATATTATTCCTGAATGCTATTATGACAGTTACATGAAGCAATTCATAACGTCTCCCAAACCTTTGCTCTTTAGGGAGATTTCTTTAGAGATATTTCTTTTATATATTACCTTCTTTAGCTGATTTCATTATTAAAGTTTTATTGCTGCTACCAGGTTCGTTCATTATTACAAAGAAACCTGAATATCCATTTTGTGATAGGAAGCGTTCTTCAAAAGAATGCCAATCTTATGTCTTTTAAGTCATGCAAGAATTCCAACATTCGTGTGTATGTGTGTGTATGTTCATCCATATACCTCTTGCATATGCTTGCTAATAAAATGAGTTGAAATAACTATATTATGCTATCATTTTCCTATTTGCCAAAACAGTACAGATGTACTGTGCACAGATCAAGGCATTTAATAATTTGGTCATAATTTCATATATGTAAAACTCTTATCTCAATCTTAAATATGGAATGGAAAGCACTATGGTTCACACTGAGTTAGGCGCAAGAACCATATTGTAGGAACTCTATATTTAAGCATTATTACTTGCATAATTGCAATAAAAGTATATTCATCAATTGCTACCTATAGCTGTAATGAAAATGTTTAACTCATTTTGTCTCTGTGTAAAATCCTCTCCCATATGAATTTTCACCATTCATATTCTGCTTCCTCTTCTTTCTTGATTGCCCTTTTTAGTCTAAATTGATTTGTAGTCAATTAAACTTGATATCCTTAAAACTTTCTCTCTTTTGTTCCCCCAAATTCCGTATCACTGATTTTTTTTTAAAAAATGATAGCCTGATAGTATTTGTTCTTCTCATTCTAAGTAATGGAGTGTAATATATGCTGACTCATGGTGTAAAATTGGAAAGAAATCATGATGACCTATTCCCCCAGACTGAGAAAATAAAAATCAGACTCCTTCTGATAATTTTTCCTCTAGATTGAGACGAGGCACTCTCCTGAGCTGAGGATCAGTTTCTAATCTTTGCACACCCTTAATCCATGCAATCCTCATCATTTCAAGTCATACCAAGAAAGGAAGAATCGCTAAGAACGGTATGAAAAGCTAATAATAAAACTTCGACAGCTAAAACCCAATCCATAGGAAGTTTTCAACTAATTTATAGAGGGAACAGTGTACCTTAACTTTCTGTATGCAATTTTTTCTTCATCACATTATTTCAACAAACCTACTTTCAAAAGAAATATAGGAAATAGGACAAAATGACGTTTTTTGTGTATGTACCAACCTTAAATGAATTGTGTTAAATATACATATTACTGCAACAGTTTTATTAATAATTGTGAAGATGCATTGTGTGAACATATCTAAATCAATATGATAAAATATATGACATTTTCCAACTACATTTGTCCTTTGGAAGCCAATATTCAGGATAAAATATTTTCCCCCTTCATATATCACAGTCTTTCTCTTAGCGGAAGAAATACTGATGGTGCAGTAGCTGCAGGAATATGGGGATACATGTTCAGATCAGCAAAGGAGCTTATTATTGCTTCTTCTGAAAGAGGCCAACTGAAACCTCATTGGTGGGCTCAGGCATGATCTGGATCTTTTGGTTCTTCAGAGCTGCCTCTCTCATCTTGTAATACATAAATTCATTTTGTTGGAACATGCGTAGCTCCATCTCAGATTGAATACGCATGGCCTACATGAATGCAAAGAAACTGCAAGTCACAGAAAATTCATTTTTTTATATACCTTTTAAACTGTACTCTGTGGAAGAAATCCTTACTTTCAGAGTTAAGTCTATCACAGGAAGCTATTCTTATCACAGTACTCTATGCAAATTGATAAACAATTCACCACATTCTTCTCTCACTATTAATTTTGTCTTTATATTACTTTAACAACAGTCATGGAGAACAGCAGGAAATTTGCCAATTCTTATGTAGACAAATTGCTACATAGATCCAATTCCAGAAAATTTGATAGTAAGCATCACAAATAAAAATTTATTATATCCAAAAGATGCTTCATCACACTTGAAAATCACTTACTTCCAGATCTTTGGTAATTGGATGAGTGGGTCCATGTGTCACCAAAAGAATAGCATAAGCTTTGCACAGCATCCCATGGCCTGCTTCAATAAGCCCAGCATGCCAGTGCGTGACTCCAGCTCTCATGAGTGCCATCCCAAGTTGGGCATTTTTGGGATGGTAAAGCTTTCTGAGGGCAAAAGAGAAGAAGCATGTTGTATAAGTTTTTTTTAAAAAAGAACTTTTATTTAAAAACTTATCATAGAATAAAAGACAAGTCAAAAGAAGGAAGGAAGGAAGGAAAAAGAAAGAAAGGGAGAAAGTAAGGAAGGAAGGAAAGAAAAAAGAAAGAAAGTAAGTTAAGAAATACAACAACATCCATCCTTCTTTTCAATAAGGAGTTGCAATTTTATAATCTCTCTTAGATAATATTCAATATTCCTTCAGTCTTTCTGGTAATCTCCTGTATATGCAAGTTTTAAATGTTCCTGCATCTCCAAGAAACAGGTCAAAGAGTGAAGAAGTGGTAAAAAAGGGAGGCTCCTACAGTTCTTTGCTGAATGCAGCTTACTGTTTTAAAAATGATATTGTGGATAGATAGTAATCTACAGAACACAAATATGCGAAGAGGAAAACAGCAAACTACTAACCCATTTGCAACCAGCCAGAAGTGGAATCCAAGATTTGTACCACAATTGCAAATATATCTGGGACTAAGGAAGAATTCTATTTTGGTTACATATATACAGGGGGAGAATAAACACTCTACATTTCACTTATTTTAAATATTTATATGATCTTTTCATTTGAAAGCAGAATTGATAGATTTAGCCCATATATTGTTATGACACTAACATGGTTATATTAATTTCTAAGAATCATAAATGCTTTCCCTCATTATTGCTTCAAGACCTCATATGGGTATGTTTGTGATTACGTAAAAGAGGATTAGCAAGTCTGTTTATTTTCTCATTTCTATTTAAATAGGTTACTGAAGAAGAGAAAAGAAAGAGATTCTGGTCACATACAGGTAACCATCCACCATCTGTTTTGAATAGCCAGAAGCCTCATCGAAGAGCTGGAGGTAAGAGAGAACTTCAGACAAGATGCTAAGAATTCGCAGCAGATAAATATTGGTTTCTCCCAGCACTGGTTCCTGCCTTATTAGACACTCTCGGCACAATTTCACCACCTGTCACAACCACAAGAACAAAATAATCAAAAAAGAGAGACTGGATAGAATAAAGAGGCCTAGCTCTAATGACTGATCAATTTTGAGTGTGGATATGAGTTGTTCCTGTAACTAGTCCCCCCATAATTAAAAAAAAGAGTTTTATAATTCATCTGCAATAAATGCAGAGAAATAGTTCTACGTTGGTGCAATAATAATGCAATAGCATTAGGTACAGTTCTACATTTTTATATATTTTAAGTGTGACTCCAAATTATTGTTGTTAGAAAAGCTATTAAATCTGAGCTCTTTCAGTGTGGGGGATGTTCAGGTTGCACTGATATTAAGATTTTATTTTATTTTTTTGTTTGTGTACAAACAGCTAAGATATTATTAAGATTTTCACTTGTATTGCTTGGAGGTTAATATAGATTTTTCTGGTTTTGTTTTTACTGTCGCTAATCTTACTAATTACCTAACACTAAATAAAACTGAAGCCAGTGTCTTCTGCAACTATAAAACTATAAAATAGCAGATTTGTCCCAGGAGGTTTTATGATATGGCAACATGAGCATCAGAAATGTCTCTTGCTTTATTTCATCTGCCTTCCTTTTACACTTTAAAGTACCAGGTAGTTCATCAACTGTCTTTACAGGCTATGCATCCTGGACCTCTTTGGAGGCATGGACTCAATCCCTTGGATTCTTCCAATGATGCATTATATGGGAGGGACTGAAAAGAAGCTTTTATAGTCAAGTTCTTTCATGTCTCCATATTTTATGCACATGAATACTTAACTAAATATTCCCTATAATTATTAAATTAAATTAAACTGAATTAGAACTTAAAGAAATGTTATCTCAGTATTTTGTTGATTTCTGTGGGCTTGAAACAGTAATATTCCGTAAGCAGAAACTCACCAATCTTCATCTTTGCAGTCAATACTGGAGTAGGTAGAAAATTAGATTATATAGGAAAGATAATCCCAAGGGTGGGATTCTACCAGTTCAGACTGGTTCTATAGAACCAGTTGTTATGATTCTGCCCAGTTTGGAGAACCAGCAAGTCGTGCTCCTGGCTGGCCCCGCCCCTCTCTGACCACCCTTCCTCTCCCCACCCAATCAGTCCTTATCATGTATGCACAACATCACACACATTGCTGACTGCATTCTTCCCCGCCGCTCCACCCTGCCCAGTCATTCTTTATGATATTTCTTCTTTTTCTTCCCAATGATCAGCTGTTCCAACATCAGTTGTGCCGGGATCCCCCTCGCTGTCTTAATGCTTCACCCAGGAGGCTTCCATGAGGCCCAGGAGGCAAAAAGGGGTTCGGGGGATTCCATTTTTTGCCTCCTGGGCCTCAGGGAAGCCTTCTTGGAGCAAAAATGACGTCCCAGGAAGCTTCCCTGAGGCCCAGAAGGCAAAAAAACAGAGCGTGGTGGAGATGAATAGCTTTTAAATCTGTATTAATGGTATTTATTGTTACATATTATGTATGTTTTCATTAGTTTTTTTGTACTGAATAGTAGCATTTTTTATTGATCTTTGGCTGTAATAAATTGAAATACTTGTTGTAAATGTGCATAAATTTCCATAGATTTAAACCAATAATGGGACAGAACCAAAAAAAACCCTATATGTTTATAGATTATATTATCTGGAGGTTAATCCAATGCACAAAAATCATGTTTATTTTGTCTAGATTAGCACCATCACTTCAACCAACATTTCCACAAAAGGCAGCTCCACATTTTTAATTTCCCACAAGTGTAATAGTTGAAAAGACAAAACCAATATAAATGATCTATTTTATACTTTGGTCAAAATCTCTATTCAGACAACCAGTCTTAGTTGACCCTCTGTACCAATTAATTTAAGAGGATGCCTTTTAGATTGCCTTTCCTGCTGAGATGAAGCAAAATGGGAATTTCATTCATATATTTATGTCTATATGTCTGTCTGTCTGTCTTTCTATCTGAAATTTGAAGTAATTATGATACAATAATATAAAGAGACAGATATTCATGAGGGATGATCTTGCTAAAATCCAAAAGCAAAACTACTGGTACAAAAAAAACATCAGAAAATTATGGTTTATCGTAATGGCCTCAATGACATCTTAACTCTAGATTGGTAGGGGTGGGGAACAGCAGAATATATAATGCACTTTGCTCAAACATGGGGTGCCATCACACATACAATCCTCTTGGGAAGGAAGGTACATAATGACAGATGTATCTGAAGATAATGTATGGAAAATATTTTATTTTGAACATTAAAAGTAAAACTTGTATCAAGTTTCCCTTGGTTGTCAGAAGGTCCTATACTATGAAGCAGGAGCTGGCAAATTTTTGGCAGCGTGAGGATACACTTTTAAAAAATTTTCTTCTTTTTGACAATAAGCAGGACACAATCCCTAGAAGCAACAAGGCTAAGCTTTTTGTTCCATTTTTAGCTACTTTGGAAAGATCATTTTCCTAAGAACTTTTGTTTCCTTATTTTAAAAATGACAGACAATTGCCATTATTTGGCCTTTTTTTTTTTTTGCTGAATTTTGAAATTCACAGAAAAGGGGTTCAGATGGCCCACACTGCTATGGAGTCCTAGAAAGATGGAAATTTTTTTCCCTATAACACTTAAATTACCGTGAAGGAAGTCATTGCAGAAAATCTGGTGTCCAATAACTTACTTCATGGTATATCCCATCAGAACGAGCTGTATCAACTTTTTTCATGGTTTCCTTAGAAAACTGAATAACCTCTTTCATCATTTCTTGTGATGTCTGTGAGAAATAAGGGGAAGAAATTAGCGTGTGCTTCCTCATTTTTCTTGTCAAAGAGCATCATAAAACAAATCCAATTTTCTTTTTATTACCAAGATAATAATGTCTTGGAACAAACCTTGCAAGATTCACGTTAGCTCATTTTTTCAATCGAAACAGATTCAAAAAACAGTAATGAAGATGAACAGAGTATTAAGAAGACTGAAGGAGGAAGATGTTTTGAGTTTTGAGAAAAGACACAGAGATATTTTGATGGCATGCTTCAAACAAATGAAAGGATGTCACATAAAAGAAAACTAACATTTACTCTCTTTTCCAAGAGGGTAGAGGAAAATAATAATAAGAGTAAGTTACAGGAAGGCAATACCATTTGAATATTAGAAAAAACTTCCAAACATTAAATCTGAAATCTGACAGTACCACCAGTTATCTAGAGAGATAGTAGCCCTCTTTTTACTGAGTACGTTAAAGTGCAGACTAAACAATAATCTGTCCAAGATATTTTAATCTGGATTAAATAAAAATTAAATTAAATTCTGGGCAGAGAGTTGGATTTAGTGGTCAAAATGGTCATTTTTATACTATGAATAGTCAGGCAGCTGAAATAAAATCAGCATTAGTAGGAACTACGCTTATTCCCATCATCTATATGGGTCACAGCTTTCTCCAGCTTTCTGTGATGACTCGATGCCACTGGTTCAGTGCAGCCAGCTGGGGGCAGCCATTTTGCCACTACCAAATCCTTTCTGCCAATTCACTGCCACCATTTCTTCACAAGACATCTTGTGAAATTTGCTGTGGGTATAACTCGCTGCAGGCGCTAGATGGAAAGTGAGTGAGTTGTCAGAGGAGAATAGCAATGGGCAGAGCAAGAGCCGTATAAGTGGGTGAATGAGCAGGGTGTCAGAGGGTGGGGGTGGTAAGTTGGCTCTGCCCTGAATGCAGAACAGGCAGTTCGGCTACAGCAGGGGATGGGGCAGAGAGCGAACAGGCAGCTGAAGGTATATTTGAACCTAATCTTTCTGTTTCCAATTCAGTACTTATCCATCTATATTCCTGGAAATATTCTGAAATTTGTCAAAGACTTACCTTTTCATTCCCCTCTTTCAAAGCCAACATCAGGTCATCTTTGATTCCTTTCTGGCAATGCTCACAAGTACAGTCAAAATAATACTGTTTTTTCAGTTGCTGCTTTCTATCTTCACTGACATTGAGAAAGTCTATATAGGAAACAGTCAGCTCTTCTCCTACAGAGATCTTACTCAATACACGTAGCTCTATCCTGGTTTTAAATAAGGCAAGAAGCATTAGATCAATTGCAATAATTATTTGATTCTACAATTAAGATTCTTAGGAAAGAAACTCTTTAAGGATGTATCTTCCCAAGCAAAGCCAAGAAATATTTTGTGGAATTTTCTGTCTTCTGAACTCAATTCTGTACAAAGGTGAACAAAATTCTGTAATATGAACTGGTCAAATTAATGCCTGCATACATTTATGGAAATGAAAACCACTTTATTTTTCTTTTATTCTGCATAATTTATTGAAGAGCATTTTTTCCAGGCTCTTGTTAAACATTAGTAGAACAAAGCAACTTTGTTTTCTGATTAAAGAGAAAATATCATTCGACAACCTCTATAATTTCACATATAGTATACAGTTTTGAACAAATTCTCAAAAATTCAAAAGGCAAATATATAGTGCTCACTATTCTTTAATTAAAGTTAAAAATTTTAAACAATTGGATTTTTAGAAAATTAGAGCATATTCAAGTGTTAGAGTATAATTTTGAAAGCACCATTATGAAATTCTGGATAAGTATCTTCTCATTTTATTTTGTTATACAAATTACTTTTTAATTGACATTTTCCTTCTTACTTTCAGCACACTCACTTAATATTCTACTGTTGCTATTAAAAATTACATTAGTTATTGCTTTACACCGCCAAAGTTAATTGATAGATAACTTTCAATAAATGAGTCAGCCAGAATGCATAGTAAAGTGGTGGGCTCTGTGCACTTATTGTGAGGTTAAGGAAGAGGGTCACTTGTGGATACTTTTCACTTATTATTCTTGCCACTAGTAGACAGCTTTTGAATGGCATCTTCCAGGTATTTGAGCAGGGTGGATTTTCTTAGCTTTAGAATTTGAATTTGAGGGATTCAGCATAGTCTCTAGACCAGGTGTCAGCAACCTTAAACACTAATCAGAAGCCCCATGTTCAATTCTGGAGCCAGACAGAAATCCGGTTCCCCCACCATAGAGTCTCCTAGCATGGCATCCTTTTTCCTCTAACTGTCCTAACCACCCCTTGTGGAGCTGACCAGAAAACCTGTCCCTTGCCATAGAGTCTCCTCCTGGCATGCCATGCTTCCCACACCAAAACCGGAAACTCATCTCAAAATTGTGGCACTGACTGGTGACAGGAAGCCACACAGAGGGATGAAAGAGCCACATGCAGCTCCAGAGGTGCAGGTTGCTGACCCCTGCTCTAGACCAATTAAATCACATCTGAAATCATGTACATGGTACATCAGTTAGAAATAGAGTTGTTATAAAAAATAAGCAAAAGCAGACTTACATGCACATCTACAGATGCATTAACCATGCCATTCCTAAACATTCAGCTTTTGAGCACATGAATATGTTTTTGCCATGCACCCTCATCACTCCTACTTCTGACAGTAGCATCACTGGAGATCCTTATTAAATTAAATTATGTCTATCCGAATATAAACATCCATGTTTCCATATGTGTAACGTAAAGAATTTCTCTCACATTCTCAATCTTTCTCTGTTATTCTTCCTTTAAAAATTGGAATGATGCATAAACCTCACATACTGGAATTGATTTGGTTCATTCCAGTTTCATTTTCAACACTAGCCCAGAAGCATTGAGAAATATATGGTAATTACCTTTAAGTTCCCTTTTATTAGATCAGAGTAATAAATCTGTTGGTACACTTTAACCACAACTTCCCAGTACAAGTTGTCATTTTTTTTTAGAAAGAATGTTTCTTTACATTCCACATTAACTACAATTATACTCACACACATACAGAGACAATCATGCTTTCTTACATCAGCTGTGAAGATACTTGATTTCAAAATGTGCAGCTCCTTCCAGCTTGTTTATAATCAGCTGAATCAAGGGATTAATTTCTATCATTTCTATAATTTAAATAATTCTTCTTTTAAAACTTAAAATATTTTTGAGTATTCCTGGAAAGTACACAGAATAAATCTCCAAAGATTGTACAAAGATTTGCCAAGAATGCTCAAAATGCACTTGAAAGTTTTCAGAGGCCTAGTGGTCTTCTTTTCTCCTGCCAGACCCTCCTGAAATTACAATCAAAAACTTGTCATAGGGTAAGAAATGGGATGGAAGGGATGGAATGGCCAATCCCACTCCTCAGTTGGAATTAGTTGTAATCAACACAACCAAAATTAGAGAAACGGGTCTCAGGCAATCAGTCACCTGCAAATAAGATGAAAGATTGATACGATTTATTCCCACTAACACAGGCTATCATGCTGTCACTGCTATGGAAAGGAAAAAAGGAAAAAGAAGATAGTTCCAATGTTAAGAAGGATGGGCAAGTTGATCTGATAAGAACAGAGGTGACAATCACAATTAATATTATAGTACTTATTATTATACACTACAAAATGCAGGAAGTATTAAATTAAGGGCTGGGTTTAGTGGAACTTAGCTTAGGGATTATGAAAAATGTGGAATTACACGCCAACAGACATTTCTAAAGTTGGGTTATTATTGTCTGTGATATAGTGATGCAGGATGATAGAGAAGTAGTGAGAGAAGGGAGTATATTATGCTTTCAAGACTGACCCACCTCATCTGGGTGTGGAACAATGATCTTACAGCCTCATGACTGGAAAAAAAAACAGACACCTGCAGTTTTACAAAGGTAGAAACACTGGAAAAGCAATCTGACCCCAGACATTTAGTAGACTTAATGCTTGGAGGCAGCTAAACATTGACATGCATATACCAAGGACAACATTAAAGATGCATCTGAAATTATCAGCTAGAAGCCTAAGACCATACAATTTATAATTTCCTCTCTCAAACAGGCTTTGACTCTAGCATTGGAATACTTGTATTTCATGATGATTGATTGACTGACTGACTAGATTTTCTTACAATGGAGGAACCAGAGTTGAAGGTGATCACAAAGCTTAGATTTTCCATCTCCTGGTCCTCTTGGGCTCTCTCCTTCCCATCCAAGAGAAGTTTAGTTTATGAATAAGCATTTAGTGAAACTAAGTTCCAAGGTTTAGTAGAGCCTTCCCTTGGCATAAGTAGGTCTTACTATGCAGATCAGCTTCAGCATTATAGCATTAGTAACAGCAAGCAGAACTCTTTTGGTAGTCTACTCACTATACTTAAAAATATATCAGGGGTGAAATTCAAAATTTTTCCCTACTGGCTCTGTGGGTGTAGCTGTTATAATCATAATAGCTTGTTATAATAGTAATAGCAACCAGGGACGATTTTTTATAGATTCAAATCATCCCTACCACCTCTCCCACACCAGGCCGAGGTGGTTGAATTTCACCCCTGGAATATATCACATGTATTACCTTACTGAATTCACTGCAATTATACTACAAAGCATCAGTATAAAAAGTAATGCTAGACACAATAAAATGCTTTGTCTTTAACTATTTCTACTATCTGATTGGTTTTCCTCTAGCATATAATCTATGCTTCATCCAGGCCTTCCGATAGGATACATAACCACTAAACGTTACTAGAAATGATGGATGATAGATATTCGACCAGAATAATTTACTTTACTTTTATGTTTTAATCCATCCTGAAACCTTATAATGGGGTTATTTTCAGGCAACTAAAATTAAACACTACAAGTTTACAAGCTAGTTTCATTAATTCTTATTCTCCTCTTGAAAGGATAAGAGTGACAAGTAGTAACATAGCAATCTAAAAGGCAGCCTCTACAGCTGAACCAGAGATAGATGGATCTTTCCACTCAGCAGCGTCTTGTATTGCTGTGAATGATTTCCAACTGAGCTTTTTCTCCTAATATTAGTCAATCCATCTCAAAATACGTTTGGTTTTTTTTTTTTTCTGGCAGAAGACATAACTAACTAGATAGGAACCTTCCCTTGCTGCTTAAGTCCTCTTGTGAATTGACCTATTTCACATAGCCCTAATCAAAAAGAATGACAAAATGCTGGCTTTAACCAAAGCAGCTGCAGTGCAAATGCCCCTCCACCAAAAAACAGCCTTTTCAACAGCATCCTGGCTTTAGTTTTGGACACTTAATGCCTTGAATTCCCTCCTTGCCCAAAGTTCCTTTCAGGCATTCTCAAAAATAAAATCCCATCCAATCAAGTATGAAAATATATTACCCTTTCTCACCTTGGCAGTGAGGTTCTACATGTCCTTTTCCAATTCAATTCATGGCACAGAATTACAGAGAGAGTCAAAGTGAAATTAAAAATACCAGACTGATATTCTGATATTTTGACTCATGCTGTAGTCTGACCTACTCCTACTACTGTAGTCTGACCAACTACTCAAGTAGTAGTTCCTGGAAGAGCCTTGGAAGTGAGAAGGTGTTGTGGCAAGTTTTAATAAAGTAAATGTCTTAAGCCTGCTAAAGTTTAACATATCTATTTAGTTTCTAATTTCTGAAAAAAAGATATCAGAAGTTGTTCCATGAATGCTAGTGTTTTGCAACTGAATAATGCTTGTGTGATTTAGGAATTCCGGAGTTGCAAGCAAGGATGTGGGAGCCATAAAAAAAAAAACCTATGGATTGTGAGCTGCTCATCTCTGAGCAATAGCAATATTAATTTAAGTTTTGGTTCTTATTCAGAATTCACATGCTTCTCCTGCTATTCACAATTTGTTTTATGAGATAGTTAGAATATATTTACAGCAACATTCAAGAGGGATCACATTTGGACTTCCAATTCTTATTTCTCATCTACAGGTGCTTTAGAAAATAGCTTGACCCCTTCCTCTCTGAGGCAGCCCCTCAAATATTGGAACACTGCTATAATGGCTCCCCTGGTCCTTCTCTTCCTTCTCTTCATATGTTCTTCATATGTTTTAGTCTCCAGTCCCCTAATCATTCTGGTTGCTCTTCTCTGTATTTTTTCTAGAGTCTCAACATCTTTTTTATAATGTGGTGACCAAAACTGGATGCAATACTCTAGGTGTGGTCTTACTAAGGCTTGGTCTCGATTGTATCCCTCTGTTAATGCAACTTGGATCGCATTAGCTTTTTTGGCTGCTGCTACACACTGCTGGCTCATATTT
Source organism: Bungarus multicinctus (assembly GCA_023653725.1). NCBI lineage: Eukaryota > Metazoa > Chordata > Lepidosauria > Squamata > Elapidae > Bungarus > Bungarus multicinctus. Next base: position 42,227,520 of record CM042840.1, read on the forward strand.
AGCTGGTTGTCCACTAAGACTCCAAGATCCCTCTCACGGTTACTACTATTGAGCTGGGTTTCACCCAATTTATATGTGTACTTTTGGTTTTTCTTGCCTAAGTGTAGGACTTTACTTTTCTCTACATTGAATTTCATTTTGTTAGATGCAGCCCAGTATTCTAGTCTGTCAAGATCCATCTGGATCTTGAGCCTATCTTCTTGGGTGTTAACTATTCCTGCCAGCTTAGTATCATCTGCAAATTTGGTAAGTTCCCCTTCTATGTAACTAAGTCGTTAATGAAGATATTGAAGAGTACTGGGCCTAAGACAGAACCTTGTGGCACCCCACCGCTTACTTCCCTCCATATAGACTTAGACCCATTAAAGACTACTTGTTGAGTATAGTTTGTCAGCCAGTTGTGAGTCCATCTAGTGGTGGTGCTATCTATTCCACTTTTTTCTAGTTTACCAAGAAGCAGATCTTTTGAAGTAGATTTCTTACATTTATTGCAATCAAACATATTATTGATGGAGCATATTTTAAGGGAGAATATAGTTGTCACTATCCTTTCTCTAAGAAGATAACTGGGTCCTTGTCTTTTCATACAGGCCAGAAGGAGCCTTTTCTGACTGATTGAATTAATATTGTTGGAAAGTGCAGATTTAAGAAAGTTTGATTCTGTCTATAAATATCATTATGACCTTTAATCGCTTCCATCAACAGATTGATTACCATCTTAGTGAATCAGAATTTCACTAATTGTGCAGTGGTTAGAGTGCAGTACTTTGAGTGCAATACTGACATCACTAAGTTATGCTAGGAATTTATTCAGTGAAAAAAAACATAGTAGTTAAAGTATTACCTCATTCGACCATTTTCTTAATTTATTTTTCTAGATCCAAGATTGTTCCATGTTCTTGACAATACACCTTGAGTACAAGCCACTGAACCATTTAGTGGCACAGTCTTTATTGTATAATTTTCAGCTTGCTAAGAACATTGTAAAAGTCTCCTGCATTTCCCATTCACTGAAATGGGATTTCTACTAGATAATGTTCCAATGGCTTCCCCATTTTTCTAGATGAGTTCAGCAGTGGCCATATTATATATTTTCTGGAAGCGGAAGTCAATGCATTAGAATTAGGCTATCTTTTATCTGAAAAACAGATTGTTTTCTGAAATATTTTGTTTCAATCTCTGAACAGAAAAGAATGTTTTAGGGAAGGAATACTTACTTGCCATTGTTAAAGATGACAGTACAATTGGGCCAACAATCATGATTTACCAAGCAAAGATTGGGGAAAATGCCTACGCCAACTGCCTGAAGTCCCCTTTGGTCACTCAGGGTGAAACCATTGCAATTGATCTGCTCTCACAAAAACAAAACAAAAAAAAGATGGATCAGGAAAACAAATATTTTTTTAGATCAGGGACAGCTAGTTTCTGTACAAAGAGATCTATTTTTCAGACAGAATTTGGGAACAGAAATATAAATTGATGCACAATTCAACTCATTCCATTTGTTACGATCTATATTAAAATCATCACAAGTTAACTAGCCAGGTTACATAATATATATAAATCCCCAAATTATGTACAGCGATCATCTTTCCCTCTCTTTTTTCTTATGTCTCTCACTACATTCCTTGCATACTTTAGAAATGTATTTTCTTAATTTTCCTAATTCTTAAAATCCTGCAATAGACGTATACACAAAACAGGATTTGTCATGTGGTTGCAACTTCTATTTTTTTTTTTTTTGGGGGGGGGGGGGGGGGACAAATTAGATATAAGGGGAGAGTGATTATCTTCCAAGCTCACAAAATTTTGTGAAGGATTCAAATGTGTTTTATCAAGAGCTGTTTTTCCCTCTTATTGTTTGGAGGTGGGGTAGAACAGCATCATTTGGGCTAAGTAGTTTAAGAACTTAGTGAAGGTGCCAACCAGTCAGTGGATTCCTGATGTATAATTCTAAATACCTCAGATATGCCCCATAAGCTTCCAGCATTTCATATTGAAACAGTCAGTTAATTACCGTCTTCCTGCTGTAAAGAATACTCACATTGGTGTGTCAAAGGACCAAATGTTCCATTAAATAATCTGGTAGTAAGGAAAAAGGCTAGGAGAAAGAACTAGTCTTTAAAAAATAAACAGCCATAGATTTTCCAGGAAGCAATAAAAAACAATCATGTAATGGCAACCTAGCATGTATGTTATCATTTTGCCATCATCTTGATTTGTTACAGATTATGCTATAAAGAGCAAAAATAACCCAAACCCCACCATTTACCTGAAAGAGTGGAGCTCTTTGTACGAGTTTTATGAAGTGCACCAAACATTCTTTAAGAAGCAACATTCTTACAATATGCTAAGTAATGAATCATAACTTTATTGAATATAATGAACTACATTCATACAATGTGTCCATTATACAGGTAGTCCTCGACTTACAATTATAATTGAGACTGACAATTACAGTTGAAAGTTGTGATGGTTATAAAGCGGCCATCACGTGAGCAGAGTCGATTTTAACTTTCAATGGTTATAAATGTGGTTGACAATATAATGGTTATAAATGTGGTTGTTAAGCCAAACCATTGTTTGTTATGGGACTTTTCTTCCAAAAAGACAGTAGTAACACTGGTTTCAGGAAAAACTTATAATCATCCAAACTGTTGTGGTCACATTTATTTATTTTTTTAAATCTATTTGTTTATTTTTATTTGTCAATTGCTTACAAGATAATAGGTATAAGTAAAAACATAGTTATGAATACATGGATACATATAAGAAAAATTATATATAAATATATATATATAAAAAACATTAGGACAGGGACGGTAGGCACATTGGTGCGCTTATGCACGCTCCCTATAGACCTCTTAGGATGATATATCCACATGACCGTGGATATTGCAAACCACTATAAATGTGGACTGGTTGCAGTATAAATTTGCTTTAGCTGTCCAAGTTCCCTCCCACAATTTCTTCCAGATTTCAACAATAGATACATACCACACCCAATATGTGGGAGATGTATTGCATGCCAAACTGTTTGCTCTCAGGCGGCCAGAACTCCAGGAAGTTCTCCAGATCCATCCGCAGCTCCTTCTTTTCCTCCTCCCCAAAATGTTCTACATGGTTTTGCAGGCTGTCAATGGAAACCAGACACCCCTCAGTAAGGCCTCCTCCTTCTCTTTCAATTCTCCACAGGATTCGAGCAGCCAATCTAGTAGGAGAAGAGTAAATAACAGTATATAAGTATGTGAAACCTTTGGGTTTCTCCCCTTTTGTTCAAGATTCTAGGAATTTGTCTTGAAAGGCCCTGCAGCTTTCTAGGCAATATTTTTCAGAATTAGTTTGCTATTGCTTCCTTTCTAGGATTGAGAAAAAGTGATCCAAGGTCAAAGTTGGCTTTGTGCCTAACATAGAATTAAAGTTCGTGCGCTTCTACTTTCTAGCCTGGTGCCTTCATCTATATACCAGATTGTCTGTCAGAAACTATACAATGAATTGCCAAACTTGGTTATTTTCCTTAATACTTTGCGATATGAAATTGTGAAACCCTCAGCATAGGTAGACTGTAATCAAAATTAAGCAGCTCATTCCTGCATACATAAAGTCTCTTAGGGCAGCTAAGAGGATTCTGTCTTATGTCTCAGAATGTTTCATAATGCTTGGTATAGTTTACAAAATCAAGATTCTTCTTTCTAAGATGAGATACATGTTTAGGTACCCCAAAATAATCTGCAAACCTCTTTCTTCCGCTGCCATAATGTATAGGTTGTTGGCTATTCTAAAAAGCAACTTCCATTTGGGATATGTGCAAATTTTTTTTAATAAACCCTTCTCTCTTAAAGAGACATGGGAAAGAATTAAAAGATTAGGAATTATGCAAGAACTTTGAACAATAAACCATTATGTCTGGCTAACTACCCATTAGCTACCAGTATCATTCAGTTCTCTTGCACATGCCTGACCTGGGGTTACCAGATATGGGCTGCATCTTGGATAGCAAATATAAAAGGATACCATTAGTTGAAAGGTATGTCTTTGTAATTCTGGAGAGGTGGAAACCTCTGGACATATTCTTCTTCGCTGTTCTTTTTACAGAGACATTTGAACAAAATTTATATTCCTGATAATTTATAGGTATCCTGACCATTATGGAACAATACATCTTCAGTGGCTGCTTAAAGACAAATGGATGGTAATCAATCACAGCACAGGTAGTTAGATTATTCACAGCAGCACTAAAGTTTCATCGGAACCTGATCAATAATCCATTATAGCAATTTTAGATTCAATTAATGCATTGAATCTTTTGGTGTGATTATTTGGTTGCATTTTAGTAAATAATGACTATAGGCCTTCACAATTTAAGGATTAATATCATATTATATCTTAGGTCATGTTCTTGTTTACATGCAACTGACAGATAAGATGCCAAATTATGATTTTAACATAGATTTTATTTTTTCTTATTATTTTATTCTAGAATTTTTAACCAGATGCTCCTTGAGTATTTTTAATTGTACTGGTCTCTGATTGTAGTAAATATTCGAGTTGAGATATGAGCTGGGAGGAAAAATTGGGATGACTATCAGAGAGCAAGAAATAAATTGAAATTGAATAAATTGACTGAAATTTCAATTAGAGTAGGATGGTCAAGTCTGCAGAAAAAATATGAAGGGGGAAACACCAATATTGTGCAGCAGCTGAGGCTGTAGAGCTACACCTAAAGCTATAACCATAACTATAAGCCTGTGTCTCCTGCCAAGTAAGTAAGCCTTATGGTTCACAGAAGTTTTGTGCCACACCAATGGACAATAGTTTATCTTTGTACAAGAATGGGCAAATCAACCTTAGTTTTTCTACAAATATACTCACAGTTGGAAGCCTTTCAGGAGAACTAACTCTCTAGCTAGAAGCATACTTTCCATTGAAGTTCACAATGCCTTCCTGTCTCATATATCACAATGGTGTATTTTTATCCAGCTCCTATAAATAGGATGTCTGATAAGTGTGGAATTCCATAGTAGTTAAAACTGAGAGTGTGCAAATAGCCATTTCAAACATTCTCTCAAGCTGTCTTCTTTTAATAGAACATTAACTTGCTCATATAATATTTGGAATGCCTACCTGTCTTTTTAAAAATAACTTTCTCAGTTTCTGTGATGAGCATGTAAAAGTCAGAGATATCCTCCAAATAATTTGCCTTGAATACTGACTAACCAATCACCTAATGAGCAACTGCCATAGAACTGAGAATCAAATCCAACAAGCATTATACAGGCGGCCCTTGTTATTTTCAAAGGTTCTGTGGTAGTGTGAAAGCATGGAAATATAAAGGCCAAGTCAATGGAAACGGAAAATTAAGTCTATGGGTGCCCTTTTTTCCAAGTTCCCCCCTTCTTTTTCTCCTATTGAAGTTACTCCTTCTCCTTATTTAATCCCACAGATCTTACTGAATCAGTGCAGGTGGGTGGCATGAGGAGTCCTGGACAGTGGTGGGATTCAAATAATTCAACAACTGATTCTCTGCCCTGATGACCAATTGGGTAGGCATGGCTGAGTGGTCATGTGAGTGGATTGGCATGGCCAACTCGACATCACTCACACCCAGCCTCTTGTGACTGTGGGATGGCCGTGAGTGTGAAAAATGGTCTTAAGTCACTTTTTTCAGTGCTGTTATAACTTTGAATGGTCACTAAATGAACAGTTGTAAGTCAAGGGTTACATGTACAAAAATATAAAAAACTGCTTTGCTTGCAAAAAGCTGCTCTAAATACCAATCATTAGATTAGAAATGGGGGAATACTCACTGAAGATCAATGATAGCCACAGCCATCATGGAAACCTAAATCATTCTGTCTGAATACCTTCCTTTTCATTAGCAATACCTGCAAACTGGAGAAAGTGGGTGGGCATATTTGGGCTACAAAATGCCAAGCTAAAGAGACAAATTAACAAAGTATATAGGGAGCCAGGTTCAAGTCTTTGTCCTGCCATGCTTGTGAATCACAATAAAATTAGTACATACCACAGATATCTAAATAAACTACAAGCCTGGTGCCATATCACTAGCCTTATCATCATGAGAGAAAACTAAAATGAATTGAAGGATCCACATCCCTACCTCCTTTTTTTTTAACCTTACTATCAGTGAGCAATCATGTGCCTTGGCCACTCTGAAGCCATGAAAGAGACTTATGTCCAAAAGGTGCTTTTTCAAAAGGCAACTGGACTTTCTGGAAACCAAGAAAATCCAGTTACCTCTTGAAGGAAATTAGCACCCTCCCCACAGAAGAATGAAATATTTTGAGAAATATTAAAAAGGCAGAAAATTATATTTCCTTAAATGAGAAATAGAGAAACATGCTCTTAAAAGGCAGGAAACAGGTTCAACCTTTCTTATTAGCCCCAAAGAAACTAAGGAGGACCGGATTAAAACCCCAAGGAAACCAGCATCTAGGATTAATTACATTTGTTACCACTTAAAGATACCAGCTGGTCTCACTTCACAAGATATCCTAAGGAAATCATTCAAATTTAAGAAACCCCAACTCATTGCTGGCCTTTGTGAAACAAACTAATTAAAATCAAATAACAAAATACACAAAACAAGCCTCTAAATTACAAAATGCTGTAGAATAAACTGTATAAAAATCCATGTACTCATCAAACCAATTGGTCATCTGCCAAGGACCTCAAAGCCATGTGGTCCTGTTCACCAATAAACCAATCAACCTCTATGTTTCCAGTGTCTTTCTCCCCGCTTGGAATTGAAACAATGGATACTCCAACACTCTTGAAAAAAACCACCTTTTGGACAACCATGACCTGGACGACTGAAGAATCCCCACAGACAAAAGATTCCTGTGCTCAGTGAATTGACAAAGCACCCTTTCACACCCAGGAGAAGCAATTCTTAGATCCATTTGCACCACTTAAAGATATCAGCTGATCTCATCTCACAAGATATCCTAAGGAAATCATCCAAATTTAAGGAAAGATCACATGCTCCCAGGAAGGCAATAAAAAAAATCAGAGTGCCAAGCTTGCATCCTGCCCCTTAGAAGTACACCCCAAAAGGACAGGGCCAGGAACTACTAAAACAGTGTAAAAAGCTTAAAACAACCCTTCCCCTTTAAGAAAGTCAAGCCGGAGAAGCCTCTCCAGCTAATCTGCCAAAAAAACAACTGCTGCTATAATGTAACAAGGCTTAAGCAGAGACAGTTTCTGAAAACACTTAAAGATAAACAAGATTAGGCTAGAAACACACTTTCCTGAAAGAATTAGCTCTGCAAAGTGAGAAAAACAAAAGGCTCTTGGAAAGAGATTTATTCCAACAACTGGTCTGCCAAACTGTTCAGAAAGTTAACAAATGGCTCTCCCAAAGTAGTGCAAACTGGCTGAATCCCACCACTGGTCCTGGGTGCTCTCTGAGCTTGGTTGTTTTCTTGCAGACATTTCATTACACAAACTATGTAAAACAATCAGTGCTAGTGTTGATGATGGTACCTAGTTTGGGTAATGAAATGTTTGCAAGAAAACAACCAAGATCAGGGAGAGCAAAGGATCCCTCATTTCAACCCTGAGCTACAAATATTCTTCTTTATTGGTTCTTATATGACTGGTCAATTGATTGCAGAAACTGGTCAATTTCTTGGTTATGGAAGAAGTTACCTTGTTCATACCACTTGGTCATAATGACCTCCTTGCTTTGCGTGGATTTTTCAAAATCTCAACAAAAGGCCTCTTCATCATGCTGTGAATATCAATGATGTTCACGGTCCCTAGATCCACAAAGCTCACTGTAACAACTATGAGTAGCTGGAATAGTCATCTGTCCTCTGCATCTTGCAAGCACAACACTGATGTTTCCTGCTATTCTCCAAAAGCAGTGCTAACTGCAATCACCAGTACTCAGAGGATAAAGAACTCTACAGTCATTGAGCCATAAGCATCCTGTGGATAGAAGTAGCATCCAAACCATCTCATATAAATCTCTCTCAATTTCATCTTCCAGAAGACCTGTGTTGAACTTGATATGGGGATCTCATTTATTATGTCAGAAGTAATAGGGAGTAATGGTGGGACTATATGTGTGTGACATTTTCATTAAACTCACTGGGGAATTTTTTTTTAAATCTGCTTTATACATCACAATTTATCTTCTAAATGTGTTTTACATATTTTTTTTCAGTTTTAACTTGATTTATTTCTCTTTGTTATTTTAAATGAATTCTTTAACATTAAAATAGCTTTAAAAATTGAAGCTGTAAACTGAAATAGGACAAAAAAATGTTTAAAACAAAATAAGTCGAACAGGTAAAAATGTGACAGCAATAAAAACAAATTAGAACAAAACATTCAAGAGAATAAATGGTAATTTTGCCACATAAACTTTCCTTCCATGGAAAAGGAATTAAAAATTGACCTGCATTTCAGCTTGCCTGAACCTTGAACAAAGCTGTTTTTTAAGCCATACAGTATTTCATTACAAACTCATTAGTTCTATCTCTCAGTACTAATCCTTTCACCTGATGTTTTCATTTGGGGCTGCTCCACGCTTTTTTATTGCAGAACATTCACTTTTGTGATTCAGCCAGGCATCCTTCTGGCAGGTGCGATCACAGTAGTGGGCAAACTTGCACTGGCCACAACGATGGAGTTTCTCATGCCTCTTGAAGCAAGTATGGCAGACAAGGTGCGTAAGGCTGAAAGGAAGAAAACAGCATTGATCATCACTTGGAAATTGCAGTTCAACTCTTAAGATATGTTCCCAGGTTTTCCAATGCCCTTTCTCAAAGTCCCTCCCCTCCCTCTGTGTATGTATAGCAGGAGAACTGTGAATTGGTTGGTCTGAAACACAATAACTGGCCCAAAGTCACCCATGGTTGAGGGCAGACTTGAACCTCGGTAAACCTAATCTTAGTGTGAAATCACATCCACTTCACTGACAAAATATTTGCTTTGGGCAGAAAAAATTATCAAAGATAATTTTGTGTCCAGAGCATAAAATTAGCTCAATAAATGCAATCGTAGATTGCATTGGCTTTTTAGGCAGCTGCTGACTCATACCTAGCACTAGGACACCTAGATCCTTGTCACAGTTACTACTGTTGAGCCAGATATCATCTATTCCAGGGGTGTCAAACTCATATCACGATGATGTCACATGATATATTGGGACTTTTCCCCCTTCATTAAACCAGGTATAGGCATGGCCAGCGCGTGACGCATCTGGCCCATGGGCAGGGGTGGGATTCAATTTTTTAAACAACTGGTTCTATGGGCATGGTTTAGTTGGTGGGTGTGGCTTGGTGGCCATGTGACTGGGTGGGCATGGCCAACTTGGCATCACTCATGACAGTGGGGATGCTCCTCACCTGGCCTCTCATGACAGTGGGATGCTGCAATGGTCATAAGTGTGAAAAATGGTCATAAGTCACTTTTTTAAGTGCCATTGTAACTTTGAATGGTCACTAAATGAACGGTTGTAAGTCAAGGATTACCTGTACAAAACTACAAAAAGCTTCTTTGCTTTCAAGCTGCCTTAAATACCAATCATTAGATTAAAAATACTTGCAAGCTGGAGTTATAAATCAGGCAGTGATAACTATCAGCAGCCAACTCTTGCTCATAAAGTGAAACCCTTTAGCAGAGAGGTCATTTAAGCTCTCCAGGAAAAGCACAGCCAGGAAAAGCAATCCTTAGATCTATTTGCACCACTTAAAGACACCAGCTGGTCTCACTCACCTCACAAGATATCTTAAGGAAATCATCCAGATTTAAGGAAAGGTCACATGCCCCCCAGAAAAGCAGCAAAAAAAACCCAGTGCCAAGCTTGCATCTTGCCTCTTGGAAGTACACCCCAAAAAGACAGTGCCAAATACCACTAAAGCAGTAAAGGAAGACTTCCTCCCCAGATAGAAAAAGAAACCATGAAGCAGGAAAAAATTCAAGCACAATACAAATAATTAAATCATAACAGTAGCTGTTACTTGTTAAAGCTGAATAGAGAAAATTATCTCATCAATAAACACAGGATTAAATGTCACCAAGCACAGAATTAACCTTCACCAAAAACCAGTTTTAGACCAAAACTCAGAAAGGGTATGTAAACTCACGTTTGTATGTCAATCTTTCTAGCTAGCCAGGATTGCTGAATGTCACTCATCTTGGTTCCCTGTCATTAAAAGCTTCTTTCTGACAGCTCTGCTTCATTATTCAATTATTTCTTCAAAGTGCTGATTGTCCAGGGATGTATTTCATCACAACAGCAATGTAAAAAAGCTTAAAACAACCCTTCCTCTTTAAGAAAGTCAAGCCCCAGAAGTTGCGGAGGCAGGAAATCTAGGCATACTGACAAGAATGTAATAAGGATGGAAAAAAACAAAAGGAGATTGCTTCTAACTACCAGTTCTCCGAACTGCTTAGAAAGTTAACAAGCGGTTCTATAGAACCGGTCAGAACTGGTAGAGTGGACAGGTATACTCTTACTAATTTCTTACGTATTTTAACTTGTATACCTGTTCCGTGTTCCTCTAATAGGTTGGGCTGTTTCTCCCTTTTGCATAAGAAACAAATTTTAAGAGCATGGCTCCACAAGTACCTGGCTGTGAGACTCTTTTTCTTAGATCAAATGGAATTGTTGCTGCCATACCAGCCTTCCTGCAGCGTGGCAGCTTCCCTACCCAGACTCCTGGATCTCACTACAGGATTGGCAGTGGAGTTTCTCTGACTTATAGTTCTGGGGACTTCAATCTGACATCCTTGGGGTGGGGTCAGAGTAGCCCAGGATTTCATGAAAACCATGACTTCCATGGGCCAGGTTACTCAGGGCCCAACTAGGAATAATGGCCACACATCCAATTTGATGTTTTTGTCGGAGCAGCGTCTATACCAGCATCACCTGGAATTGTGGGCTTGTCTTTGGTCTCCCTGTCATGGTCAAATCACGATCATGTGGCAATGCGTTTCTTAAGAGCTTTACCCCCCACAGGGAGGCAGGACTTATTAGATTGGTCTGCCCAGCGGTGGTATTCAATTTTTTCCCCTACTGGTTCTGTGGGTATAGCTTGGTGGGGGAGGGTCATATGACTGAGTGGGTGTGTCCAACTTGATATCACTGATACCCACACCAACTCAGTCACATGACCAAGAACTCAGCATGCCAAGCCATGCCCACAGAACTCAGTAGGAAAAAAATTTGAATTTCTACCTATCTACCTATTTTCTGTCCAGGCAGGCCTGGCCTAATCCTACATGCTGCCCACTCTCTCTTCATCAGTCACAGGTGTCACCCCGTTTCCCCTCTTTCAGAGGCCCTGTCCCTTAATCTCGCCGTTTCCTCCCCCATGACTGCCTCCTTCATTGTCCCATAACCGTGACCTTACTTTCCTCCCGTGGCTGGCTGCCAGGGAAGGCAAGCCAGGGCTGAGCTTTATTGTCGCTGGGCTCCACACCAGCCTACATCTCACCCTTGTTACGAGATGCCAGCAGCCGCCATGTGTTTTTTCCAGTGCAGCCACTCTCCAGCCACACACAAAAAAAAGACACGGCGGCTGTAGGCTCTTGCAGCAAAAACTATTGACTTCTGGCTTTGCTCCGCTTCTCCAACGCACAATCGCCATGTTCTATGTGCCGGTCACCCAGGCTCATCCCATTGCCTGCTGCACTGCTCCGCTCAGACTTGCTTGGGCAAATCCCTCCAGTGCAGCGGGCTCAATAGGATAAACCTGCACAATTTTTGCTACCTCTTTGCTAGCTGGAACCGAGCTGGGAATGGTGGCTGGAGGATTCTCCTGCCTGCAAAGAGGTGGTGGCTGGAGGCTTCTCGTGCTGCTTTTTGCCAGCATGAAAGGCCTGCAGCAGCTGCTTCTTTGCCGGCCAAAACCGAGCCAGGAGCAGTGGCAGGAGGATTCTCCTGCTGGCAAAGAAGTGGTGGCTGTAGGCTTCTTGGTGGGGAGTGGGAACATAGCGAGATTTGTCTGGGAATCAGAAGGCAGCTCCTGCACCCTGCCTGTCCCTTTTTGGTCCCCCTCTCCGCATCGAAATATTTTAAAGGAACGGGCTGGGATGGCTGCCTTCCAAGCAGCAGCACAGCAAAGGGAAGGGAGGTAAAAAAGTTCACCCAAGTCTTCTCCTCCTTGGGCATACACAGACTGTGTGCATCACACAGTGCCAGAGGGACTCGCCCATGTGCCAACTCCTTGCAGAAGATCCCAGTCTTATATGTGAGGTCCCAGTTTCTTGTGCTAGGAAATGGTACTTGAGCTACCGGCTCAGTTCTGGCTGGCAAAGAAGCAGCAGCTGGGACTCACCGCCCTGTTCTTCATGCCAGAGTGCACCCCATTGCCTGCTGAACTGGAGTGGATGGTGCAGCAGACAATGAGGTGTGTGTGCATGGCCGGTGTGAAGAACAGGGCGGCGATGGCAGCAGGAATGAAGCTCTTTTTTAGTGTGTTTGAAAAGCAGAGGCCAGTAGTTTTCAGTGCAAGAAGCCTGCAGCCAGGTGACTCTGTTCTGGCTGGCAAAAAGGCATCAGCTGGGAAGCTTCTCGCACTGAAAAAAAGGCAGCAGCTGCAGGCATCTCGCAACAAGGGGGGGGGGCAAGATGTGGGCTGGCAGGGAGCTGTTAGGGGCTCGGTGGGGAGCAATGGATTGAAACTGAACCTGGCAAAACTGAGTGGCTCTGGGTTTAGAGTTCTTTGGCCCATGGAGAATTGCCAGCTTTGGTCTTGGATGGGGTGACAAACAGACCCTGTGTGTGTAATCTGGGGACTTGTGGACTTGTGACTCCTGCTTGAAGAGCAGGTGGCAGTCATGGCCAGGAGGACCTTTGCGCAAGTGCAGGTTGTGTGCCAGGTATGCCCTTTCCTGGACTTTTGCTACTCAAGGTCACTCAGCCCTAGTAACCTCCTGTCTTGACTATTGCAATGTGCTCTGCATGGGGCTGCCCCTGAAAAGCATCCAGAAGCTCCATTTGGTGCAAAATGCAGGGGCTCATACAATTTTGAGCAGACCTCACTGTGCACATGTATCAGCTCTCCTGTGGGAGCTGCATTGGTTGTCAATTTGCTTCCAGATGCAATTCAGGGTTCTGGTTGTCACCTTCATGGTTAGGGAAGAGGTTATTTGAAAAATCACCTCTTACCAGTCACATCTACCTAACACTCTAGAGCAGGGAGGTAAGGAATGTTGATGGTCTCGTCCCCTAAGGATCCAGAAGAATCTGGCAGGATCCAGAAGAAGGGCTTTCTCCATAGTGGCGTCCTCTCTCTGGAACAGCATCTCTCTGAAAATTAGACTGGCCCCCACTCTAATACTCTTTGGAAGGCCCTGAAGATGTGGAAAGAAACCCAGAGTCCCTCAATTTGTCAGAGCTCTCTTTATGCAACCAAGGTGATCTAGATTGGTGTCCCAATGTTTTTGTTTTTCTATGGTATTATTTTTGCTTGAGTTTTCATTATCTCATTTTTTCAGGGTTTCCCAAGCATCTTGAACTGGTTTTCCTTTTAGAAAAGACATTAAATCCATCCTAATCTATCTCTTAGCTCTCTAAAAGTTTAAAGGTTTATTTACCTATGTTTGCATTATGGTAAATTCAAGTATGTCTTGGTCACTCTGCCCAAACTTCCTATAACTTCTATTTGTTCAACCAGTTTGTCCTTATTAGTAAAAATAAAGTCCAATATAGCTGTCACTCTAGTTCCCCTCTCTATCTTTTGTATGACAAAATTATCAGCTAGGCACATCAGGAACCTTTTTGATCTCCCAATTCCTGAAAAATTTGTTTCCCAGTTGATGACAGGATAGTTAAAGTCCTAGTTACTATAGTGGTATGTTTCTTGCATATCTCAGCTAGCAGATCAGCAAAGAGCTCATCTACTCCAAAAGAAGAGCTTTTTAAAACCATGGTTCCCATCCTCTGGAACTTTCTGCTTCTGGAAGTGAGATCAGCACTTAAATGTTTTTCTTTCCAAAAGGGCTTTAAAATCTGGCTCTGCCAATTGGTTGGAATTCCAGTGGGGATATATCATACTGCAGGTGGTTAATAGATTGACACAAGACTCCACCACTACTCCATGTGTTGCTTTCTTGCATTCTTTGTTAATTTTAGGTAAATATTTGATATTTATTATTTTAATAGTTAATGTTTTATCTTGTTTTATTTGGTTGTAAGCCACCTGGAGTTGTCTCTTGATGAGACGGGCAGTATACAAATTTATGTATACAGTACTGCCCATTAACTATGATCTTATTTTGTGGTGAACTAATACACAGCTCACTTTCTGAAAGTCTACTGTAGCAGCCTTAGATTCAGAATCAAATTAAAAATAATCTCAAGAATTGGTTTTCATAAGCACAATGCAGGATTGTTAATAGTGGGGTTCCCACAGCATTCCTACAGCAGATATAGTGGTCTCACTCATCAATCTGCCATCTCTTCTTGAACTTGATTATCTCTCTTAACAGCTCTCTGTAGGAATCCATCACATTTAATAAAATGAAGAACATTTAACAATTTAACATTTAACAATAAAATGAAGGGAGATTAAAAAACTTTCTTTATGCTTTTCTTCCTATGTTAAAATATGATAAGGTTATTGAACTAAGACAAGACCAAGTCTGATGACAACTGAGGTATAAGCTAAACTGTCCACTTTAAAAAGGCTTTTCCAATTCCTCTGAAGAAACCACATAAACCAGGAAGAATTCTTATGGCATGCACTATGCAGGGCTGACATCAGTTTGAAGTACCTGACTGGTTTCTATCAACCGTCAAGTCAGTGCAATGAAAGGATGCTGCAGACTTTGTTTTCCTTATTAGGAAACAAAGGAGACAGAAGTCTGGTTAAAAACAGTTATAGCTCCGTTGTGTTCAAAATAGGGGAAAAAATGAAACTTTGATTTTAGATTTTAATGATTAGATCAGATCATGTTGTTATTGAAATGGCTTGTATTTACTAGAAATGTAAAGCAAAAAAATGAAGCTGTATTCTATCATAGTGGAAAGAATCAGAAGTCCCTGCTTTTCTTTTTCTCTTTTTTACTGTACCCTCTTTCCTTTTTCCCTTCTGATCTCCATTTCCATTTGTATTTTATAGTATAATAAACTCTAATAAAAACACTTATAACTCAATTCATCTGCAATAGGGATGTGAGGAAGCCATGAAGGTGGGCAAGTAGCAATATTTCTCAGGAAATAAATCCCATTGAGCTCATAGAAACTGCAAATCTATCTACCTGAGGATAAATCCTCAGGTAGATAGAACTCACTAGGGAGCTATAGTCATGTGAAAAAGAATACACCCTTTTTGAATCTTATGGCTTTGCATATCAGGATATGTTAAAAATCATCTGGTTTTTAAAAATATGTAAATTTAACTTCAGATGGACAACAACACATGACATATTACAGCATGTTATCATTTATTTTACAAAAAGAAAACCAAGTTGCATGTACCTACTTTTAATAACTGCTAAGAACCAAATGATTTTTACTATATTCTAATATGTACCACCATAGAACTATCTGTGGTTGTACATATTAGAGGGTGACCTATCTTTTTTTATATGAGTGTATATGAACTGTGGTGGCACAGTGGTTAGAATGCAATATTGCAAGGAAACTGCCTACAGCCAGGAGTTTGATCCTGACTCGCTCAAGATTGATTCAGCCTTCCATCTTTCTGAGTTTGGTAAAACAAGGAGCCATATTACTAGGGGCAATATGCTGACATTTATAAACTGCTCAGAGAATGCTGTAAAGCACTATGGGATGGCATATAGGTGTAAGTGCTATTGCTATTGGTAAGCACTGTATATAGATTTCTAAAAGAAAAATACAGGCAATTTCCCCAAACTTTAGCCTATTCATTCTACCCTTTGCATGAAACATAAACAAGACATTTTCAGTAATTATATCCTCCAATGTAATCTGAAAGGGAATCAGTCAGGATATTAAACAATGATTTACATTTAAATAGTTTAGTTTGTTCTAGAATGTAAGACCATAATTTCATGACAGGGCCAAAATGAGCAAATATGGTAAATTAAATAAAAAAAACATGGCCAAGCTTGCTCTAGACTAATACAATATTCTGGGTCCCATAACAATCAACCAACTTTCAGAAAACAGGACAAAATAGATATAGCTATGATGATGCATAATATACTGCCACTGTGGCCATTGCTAGACTGAACTACCATGAATTTGTCTATATATGCCTCAAAAATCATTCAAAAAGGTGTTTTGGAACACCTCTTTAAAGCAGTAACTTTTCAAAGTCTTCTTCAAGACCTTGAAGAATATAGCCTTGGGTTTTGTTTTTGTTTAGGTTTTTTTTCTGGTTCTAAATTGGTGACTATCATTCCATCTACTAATCACAGTTAAGGTATGCATTGTACAGGTAGTCCTTGACTTACAACTATCAGTTTAGTGACCATTCAAAATTACAACAGCGCTGGAGAAAGTGACTTACAACTGATCCTCACACTTCTATCCATTGCAGTGTCTCCATTACCACATGATCAGAATATAGATACTTGGCAACCGGCTGGTTAGGATGGTTGCAGCATCCCAGGATCATATGATCTCTATTTGGGAGCAATGACAAGGAAGTAGGGAAGCAAAGGCCTCTTTTTCTTCTCACCATTCATTGCTGGGCCAAAATATCATTAATGAGAATTGCCTTTGTAAGATTTAATGATGGCTGGACAATACTAAGCAGATGCTGTAATATAAACAGGCCTAGCACTTTAAATGACATAGGAATGGTGAGGGTGACCTTGCTTTTCCTTCTACTTGTTAGATGCATGCACATATTAGATGGAAACTTTTTTCTGTCATATACATAAACATGACTATACTGTGGTTCCTATACAGGAGCGTTGTTAATCTTCACAATATTATTTCAGTGTTCACAAATGCATTGCCAAAAGGATCACATCGACCCACAAATAGTTCCCAATACAGCTAATCTGAAATGGAATTTGCTTTTGAGAATTGAAATATGATAAAGGGAGGAGGGGCAAATGTTGAATTCCATCAATTATCTGAGAGTGTACTGTGTTAATTTCTCCAATTTATTGTTCTCCAACTGTGTTGGCATGAAAGAATCAGTGTTCTCACAACTCCAGAATGTTGCTATTGGAGCTTCTGGGACTAGATCCCCAGCATACCTGGAAATAAAAAAATTATAACTTCTCCAGCTGGAAAAAGTTGCTATGACTGTGTATATTTTTCTCAATGAGAAAACTGCAGATTTATCTTCTAACTCAATTGTTTAAAGACCTCTTAAATGTCTGAAATGAAATCCACCATAATCACGCATGCCCTTTTCCAAGACTTAGTTGCAAGGACTTAGGAGGAATAAAAATAACAATAAAGTGCAAAATTGCATCAACTATACTGGCAAGTCCTGGAAGTGAAACATGATTACTTATCAAAATATTTTAAACAAAGTTAAAGATAATTGTTTTGAAGACAAATGAACAACCAGAAAATTGATGTTATACAACTATAATGACTTTCACACAACAATATCCTAGCAGCTGCAGTTTCAAAGTTATCTATAAATGTTATTGCCTTATAGTGCATTAGAATAATATAGATGTGTGATAATGAAAACCTGAGTCACTGTAATCATGGCTTCAAGGTTCAGGGTCCCGGTACATCTGCAATTGATACAGCAGCCTAGCTGAATGAAGGGCCCCTGGTTTCCATTTACTCTTCAAGTCATTGTCTTGAATCCTGGAGAATCCCAAGTTATGGACATTTTCTTCAGATGGGAGATGACCCCATTCAGAATGATCATTTAACAAGCCAAGGTATCTCTGGATAAACACAAATCCATTCCTGCTGGATTTCAAACATAGCTTCTTTTTGCCCTAACCTTCAGACACTAGATTTCTGCATACTATTTTGCAAGACCTAAGATATCCATTTTGTCAATTTAACTGTTCTCTGTTGCCACCCATAAAACAGTAATTCTTGAATTCTGGCCCTCTCCACTCAAACAATTTGGTGGCATGCCTTCTGCAGTTCCTCTGAAGTCTGTAGACCAAATAATTATTGGTATATCACAAAAAAGGTGAGTTTAGCTTCTAGTAATCAATTAAAATTATAGATTCATAGGGTTGGAAGAGACCTCAGAGATCTAGTCCAACTCCATGCAGGAGCCTCCTACCATCCCACTCAAATGATTGTCCAGTCCATTCTTGAAAACTTCCAGAGATGGAGCACCCAAAACTCTAGGAGGCAAGCAATTCCATTGATTAATTGCTCTCATTCTCAGAAAATTTATCCTTACAGGATAGATTTCTCTTTGACAAGGTTCCCCCCTTTACTTCTTGTCCTGCCCTTAGTGCCCTATAGAATAAATCAAATCCCTCTGCTTTGCGATAGTCCCTCAAGTACTGGAAGACATCTATTATGTCCCCCCTAATCTTTCTCTCCAACAGGCTAGACGTGCTTAGAAACCTCAACTTGTTCATTGTACAATTTAACCTTCAGACCCTCTATCATTTTTATTGCTCTTTTCTGCACCCTTTTGAGATCCCAACAATTTTTGTTCTATTGTGATGACCAGAACTGGACCTAGTATTTCAGGTGTGATCTCATCAGTGTAGTGTAAAGCAGTGCTATCATTTCTCATTGTCTTGATGCTATCCCTCACTGCATTCCTTCATTGGACTATATATTTGAAGAAAATGTTTCAATGAACATCCAAAGTTTTCAATGCTGCTGGGGAAAATAGCAGCATTAGATAGTGATGATAGTAGACGAAGCTAGGTTATCTACAAGCAGTGGTTGCAAAGCTGAGGAATTAATGTACACTGTTCCCTTCCCTTCCAGCCAAAGGGGAAAAGCTCAAGGAGATTCGGGAGGCTGAACTAAAGAGGCAAAATAGCATGTCTAAATTTAGCACTCGAGAACACTGATAAAGCCTCTACACTAGGAGGAAAGGGGTTAAAGAAAAATCTACAGTTTTATTATATGGTGGCCTGACTTGATGTCAAAGCCAGTGTTGTTGGTCCAACATCTTTTTTCATCAGCATATGTTACCTATGAAAAATCAATCACTTCTTTAGATATTGTTAGTAATAAGAGGTAATATGGATATACAAGGATTGGCACCTCTACTTCTGCTTCAGGGACACATGGCTTGTCCAGCACTGGCCACTTCCAAAAGCAGGTAAGACAAGGCTAACATATTCCAATGTTAGCCTTGCCTTACACAGGGCTCCGGGACCTACAGAAATCTGTGAACAAAGTAATCTAGCTAAACAGGCTTCCCTATTTCATAGATCCATATTTACTTATGGATTATAAAACAAGGGAACCAACAGAGGTATAGTCCTACAACTAAGGTACTTTCCACCCAATTGTCTTTGCATTCATCATAAATGAAGTGACAGTCATCCAATAATTCTGGGAGATTACACCTGAGATCTTCTACAAATCTAAATTTATATTTTGATTTTTTTTTTAAAAGGACAGGAATTTAAACCGGACTTTAAATTGTAGAGAAGGAAGTGTTTAGAGGGAAGCGAACAGGGAATATATTTTGTGATATCTTATTCTCATCATTTTGTATTAATAATGTCTGAATAATAGGTATTATGAATAAAACTGCCAGTATGAGCTTCTGAATATACCAGACTGCACAATCACAACTGATGGTTGATAACATCAAATACATGTACTCATATAGCACCATTAAGGTGTTAAATGTTATTCTACATACACCCTGAGCATATTATGCTGACATTGCATGTTTATGGAGAGGGGGTATTTAATCCTGAAAGGTAGTTATTTTTTTTAAAGGTACAACTACAGCTTCAAGGTAGAGATGAAAAGAGGAATCTTCTATCTCATCACTGTTACAGAAAACTAACTGTGTCTAAGAAGTCTTTTCCTCAGTACTCCTATTTTCTCATCTGCAAATTGGAGGAATCTTAACTTTCTATCTGATTAGCAGATGATGAATAACATCTCTCTTATACCATCTCCCTCTTGTATTCCCCATTTGCTTCCTAATAATGCACACATTAATTTTCTCTGCTTACCTGTCAAATACCACTGCAGCGTAGGCTCGCTCTGCAAAAATTACATCTCCAGCCCAAAATTCTTTTGTTGCTTTCAGCCCCCTGCCTTTGCCTTCTGAACTGAACACTTCAACTGTTTCCATGCCTCCTTTTTCTATATCAGGACATCTAAGCTTTTTACATAGGAAGGTTCCAAATGACTCAGATTTTATATCACTCCTGCTCTTTAAAGACTTCCCAACTTTCAGAGAACCAATCCTATAAATGGGCAGTCTTAGGACCGCCCAAATAGTACCCTTCCTTCATAAAGAACAGGAAAGCCTTTTTAAAGTTCATCAAATGCTTTTGCAGAGAGGAAAGAAAGGTTGGCAACACACTATCAGGGTTGTCTTCATGAAGCCATGAGTAAAATTTTATTACTCTTGGAAAAAATGGTCATGTAATAGTTACAAGAGTACTGTCTCCTATTGGGAAATTAATGTGTGTTCTGACAAGTATTTTTAGAAACCAGATGCTTCTGCCTGTCAGAAATCAACAGCTGAGAATCTGTTAAGTGGAATGACTGGTATGCAGTGTCTATTAACATTTAATACCATCTGCTCTCCTTTAAAAAAAATTAAACAATGATGCATTTGTTTCATATGCAATCAGAGCTATGCTAAGTTAAAATTGAAGACTAGGGACTCAAAATATTCTATGATAGACAAGGTAGTTGATCATAGGTCCATATCTAAGAAATGTATAAAAATACAGTGTATGCAGAAACCAGAAAATTTGCAGGAATCATTTTCCAAAAAGGTAAGTAGCTGCTTATCACTTAGGAGAAACATTTTTAAAATGTTATTTATGTTGTATTAAGTACTATACTACACTAAATATAATACTATTCTCTACTAAATGTAACACTGTGTGCTGAACTACTGTACTAAATGAAGTCAAATTTAGACTGATGGAAACATGTCACTTTTAGAAGAAAACCTGCAAACAAGAACAAATCCCCTATTATCTACCCACTACCAGTTCTCCAGATCTAGTCAGAACCTGCTGAATACCACCTCTGACAGTGGTGTATTCAATTTTTTTTTACTACTGGTTCTGTGGGCATGGTTTGGTGGGGGTGGCTTGGTGGGGGTCATGTAACTGAGTGGTTGTGGCCAACTTGATGTCTCTCACGGCAAGATGGGGTGGCACCTTTCTGTGAGTGACATCGAGTTGGCCACACCCACTCAGTCACATTACACTCCCCACCAAGCCACGCCCATCAAGCCACACCCACAGAACTGGCAGAAAAGTTCAGCCAAGTCTTCTAATGTTCAACCTGGTTGCTTCTCTCTGCCACAGCATTCAGCCTGGTTGCTTCTCTCTTCCTTCTTGGCCTCATACACACAGAGCAAACAGGCACGCATCTCACAGCGCCAGAGGGACTTGCCCAAGTACCATCTCTTTGCAGAAGGTCCCAGCACCTTGAGATGTGTGTATGACACACAGAGTGCACCTTGAGCACTCTGTGTGTATGCCAGAGAAGGAGGAGAAGACTTGGCCAAACTTTTCTGCCTCCCTTCTCAGGGGAGCTGCTTTGGAAGGCAGCTTCTTTGGCCTGTCCCTTTATGGTCCCCCCTCCTCCTGTGTCGAAGTAGCTTAAAGGGACAGACTACAGAGGTTGTCTTCCAAGCAGCTCCACTGTTAAGCATGCACATGGGGAGAGACAGAGAGAGCAATCCAATGGAACCTCTCTCTCTCTCTCTCTCTGTCTCTGTCTCTGTGTGTGTGTGTGTGTGTGTGTGAGAGAGAGAGAGAGAGAGAGAGATCTTCAGCCACTGGCAGCAACATGGTTGGCAGGAACCACCCCTGAGCAGTGAAGTGGTGAGAGGTGGAGTACAAAGCAAGGCAGGAGTGTGTGGAGCCACCCTCCCCATGCCCTGCACCAGCTTCCTTGAGCGTCCTTCCAGACAGGCACTGAAGTGCTGAAGCCGGGCAAGATAGGCCAAACCCTCACACACACCCCACCACCCAGGACATCCCTCTTCACTAACCTTTCCAGCTCCTTTTGTCGCCACCTTGTGCAGAACAACTAAAGTAGTCTGTGTGACTATGGTAAAAAATAGTTCATACCTTCCAACTTCTCGCACACATAAAAAAAGATCTCACAAGGTTGGAAGGTCTGAACTATTTTTTTAACCATAGTCACACAGACTACTTTAGTTGTTCTGCACTTGGCGACGGAGAACTGGATCTGTGCACATGCACACACACCAGGATGGTATGGGCCAGGCTGAAGAGAGGCGAGCTGGACCCTTACAGTTTCCAGGATGGCCACATGATGATCGATTTTAGAAAATTAAACAATTATCCAGGTACACACCAAAGCACTTTCTTCCATTCAATCAGAAGTTCATCTTCCATTCAATCAGAAGTTCATTCAATCAGAAGTTCATCTTGGTATTGGTTTTTTTAGCAGCAACAATAGCACTTAGACTTATAGTGCTTTACAGAAGCGATCCCCAACCATTCTGGCTCCATGGCTCGGTGGTGGCTTGGGGTGGTTTCACACACACAATCTAATCCCACTTCACATGCTTGTCCACCATTTGTGTGACCTGGTTCCCAGAGGGTTGTGGACCTCTACTTTAGAGCACTTTCTGAGTGGTTTACAACTTCGGCATATTTCCCCCAACTATCTAGTCTTTATTTCACCAACCTCGGAAGATTGGAAGGCTGAGTCAACCTTAAGCCAGTCAGGATTGAAATCCAAGTTGTGGGGAGAATTAGCCTGCAATACTGCATTCCAATCACTGTGCCACCATGGCTGTTTTAATTTTAAATGTACTCATGCCTTGCCAAATTTCTTTCACAATTATTTTTTTTCATCCTGTACTCTTTATACCCTACCTACTTTTTCTTCATAGTTGTTCTTTGAATCCTAATTCTTTTTTCTCTGAGCCTAACTCTCTGTTATTGTGTGTTTCTAAGAACTTAAATTCCAGTTTAAACAGACATTAATGGTCTCAGTTTACAGCTCTGTTGGAGTAGTGCAATCTGGTAGCATACCTGTGAATGCCTAGGGAATTTTGTGATTGACTATTGAGGTACTGGGTTTACATTGTTCTATCCTTTCTCAAACAGAAGGTGGGGTAGCCTTTTCCTTCTTTTGATCTGGTTTCTATAACTGGTAGTGGCAAAAGGCTGCAGCAGTAACAGAGGTGGTATTTTTCAGGTTCTGACCAATTCTGGAGAACTGGTAATGGAAATTTTGAGTAGTTCGGAGAACCGGCAAATACCACCGTCTGACTAGTCCGGCCCCCATCTGTTCTCTGCCTCCTGAGTCCCAGCTGATCAGCTGGCTCTTCTTTTGTTGTCCTGCACAGAAGAACAAAGCTGGAAAGCAGATTAATGGGGGTGGGGAGGGAATGAAGATTTTACATTATCCTTCCCCTGCCATGCCCACCAAGCCACACCCACAGAATCAGTAGTAAAAATCTTTGAATCTCACTACTGAACGGTAAGTACTAGTTAAAGCTACAGCTGCAGCAACAACCAGGCTATCCTAGTTACTTGGAACATATCCAGTGGTGATACATACACAAATTACCTAAAAGAGAAGAATTTTTAGTAGGAATTTTAGCAAGAAGTAATCTAGCAGAATTCAATCAAATGTCTATTTTAGCATATAAAACTATTTATTTCATATATGTGCATGCTACCTTTTCTGCTAAACTGGTACTTACACACATTTTTAAGACCCTGCAATCCCTTGCTTCCTGATGCCTACACAGAGTTTGTATTTATACACAAAACAATAAGGAATATTAGTATATTTTAAATTGAATACTAAACATTCTCACAAATGAAGACAAATACACATATCCCAGGATAATGTTACAGAATCCAATCTGGTTTGGTCACCAGGACCAGAGGCTTAGTTTTCAGAGCTTTTAGATTCGTGCTATAGCCCATCTTCAGGGAACATCTCTCTAAAGGAATGTACATTACATGGCTAATACATTAAAAAAATAGCAGGGAAAACAGATAATAACAATGGCTAAGAGCAGGAAGGTTGAAAAAAGAGACAGAGGGACTAATTCTGGCAACATAAGATCAAGCCTTAAGAATAAATGCACACAAAGCCATAATTGAGAAGACAGCAACAGATGGCAAATGCCATTTTTGCAAAGAAGCTGAAGAAATAGTAAATAGTGGATTACTTGGTTAGTTACTGCAAGTGGATTGCACAGATTGATTACAAACAACAGCATGACAAAGTAGCAACAATGGTACATAGAAATATCTGTAAGAAATATCATTTGCCTACAAGCAAGAACTGATTGGACTATAAAAGAGAGAAAGTAAAAGAAAATGAAGAAGCTAAAGTGCTCTGGGACTTTAGAATTAAAACAGACAGGCACCTTCCATATAACATCCAAGACTTAAATGTCAGTTAAAAAAAAAACAAAAGAAGTCTGGCTAGTGGATGAAGCAGTACCCGGAGATAGAATAAAGAGAAAAAAATGGAGAAGATAACAAAATACAAAGACCTCCAAATAGAAATAGAAAGAATATAGCAAAAGTAAGCAAAGTCATAGGCACCTTGGGTGCAATCCTATGTGAACACATCAGCATTGACAAATTCATTATCAGTCATTTGCAAAAGTCAGTTTTACCTGGAACAGCTTACATCCAATGATGATACCTCTAATACCACAAAATATCAATATCTATCACCCGATCCTTGGGAAGCACTCAATAGGATGATAAAAATGCCAAATCCAGTTTACTTTACTTTACTTTACTTTACTTTACTTTACTTTACTTTACTTTACTTTACTTTACTTTACTTTACTTTACTTTACTTTACTTTACTTTACTTTACTTTACTTTACTTTACTTTACTTTACTTTATTTGTCAATTGCTTACAAGATAATAGGTATAAATAAAACATAGTTATGAATACATGGATACATATAAGAAAAATAAAATATAAAAAAAACAATGGGACAGGGACGGTAGGCACATTGGTGCGCTTATGCACGCCCCCTACAGACCTCTTAGGAAGGGGGTGAGGTCAATAGTAGACAGTCTAAGGTTAAAGTTTTTGGGGTTTGGGGAAGAAACCACAGAGTCAGGTAGACTATTCCAGATATTGACCACTCTGTTGCTGAAAATTTCCTGCAATCAAGTTTGGTGCGATTAACCTTGAGTTTGTATCTATTGTTTGCTCTTGTGTTGTTATGGTTGAAACTGAAGTATTCATTGACAGGTAGGACATTGCAATGTATGATATTATATGCTATACTTAGATCAGATCAAAGGCAGCGTAGTTCTAGGTTTTCAAGGTCTAGAATTTTGAGCCTGGTGGCATAAGGTATTCTGCAATGAGTAGAGGAGTGAAGAACTCTTCTTGTAAAATATTTCTGGACTTTCTCAACTGTGTTAATATCAGATACGTAATGTGGGTTCCAGACTGATGAGCTGTATTCGAGTATTAGTCTAGCAAATGTTTTGCATGCTCTAGTTATTAGTGTAATATTACCAGAGAAAAAGCTATGTAAGATTAGGTTAACAACTCTTAGCACCTTTTTGGCTATGTAGTTACAGTGGGCTCTAGCACTTAGGTCATTTGAGATGAGTACTCCAAGATCCTTTACAGAATTTGGATCATCAACAAGATCTTGACTATTCAGCCTGTATTTTATTTTCTGATTTTTTTTGCCAATATGTAGGACAGAGCATTTATTTATTGAGATCTGAAGTTGCCATTTGTTTGACCATTCTGATACGTAGTCAAGGTCTTTTTGAAGGGTAGCGGTATTGTCTGTGGTGTTGAATAGTTTTACATAATCAGCGAAGAGAACGCAGTAGCTCTTGATATGATCACAGAGGTCATTTATGTAGAGTATGAAAAGAGTTGGTCCTAGAACATTGCCTTGGGAGACACCACTGTTGACAGGTACAGAATCTGATAGGACTCTCCCAATTTTGACCATTTGTTGTCTGTTTGACAGGAATGCTTCTATCCAGTTATGCAGGTATCCAGAGATACCATAAGATTTTAGTTTTAGGAGTAGTTTGTCATGTACCACTGAATCAAAGGCTTTGCAGAAGTCTATGTAGATTGCGTCTATTGCTTTGCCCTGATCGAGTTGTGTAGTCCATATGTTTTTGCAATGTAAGAGTTGCAGATTACATGATAGTTTTTTCCTAAAACCAAATTGTTTATTAGAGAGGAGGTTGTTTGTTTCTAAGTGGAGAATGATGGATTGGTTAATAATTGATTCGATGACTTTACAGGTGATGCAGCATAAAGAGATTGGTCTGTAATTTTAAACTAGGCTGGGGTCTCCCTTTTTGAAGATGGGGATGACTATAGCTTGTGACCATAGTTTTGACAAGGAGCTGGTCCTGAAAGATTTTTCAAAGATTATGCTTAGAGGTTCTGCTATGGCAGTGGATAGCTTTTTTAAGAAGCAGGCACATATTCCATCCAGTCCAATAGATAGAGATGGTTTTAGATTGCGTAGTGGTTTTTCAACATTGGCTTCTGTAAAATCGATATGTATTAGATCATTGTAGTTGTCTGTGGTTCGACTAGGAAATACTGGGCATGAACCATTGCTGTTTACAAATACTGAGCCAAAGAATGTGTTAAAGAGATTGGCTTTAATAGTGTCGTCATTGAAGTCTTTACCATTATGTCCTTTCAGGGGTGGGATGGACCTTGAGTCTTTTAGTTTGTTGTTTATAAAATTGTAGAAAGCACAAGTGGAATTGGTACGTAGAAGGTTTTCTTCTTGTTTAATGTGATAATTGGTGCATTCAGTTTTTATCTGGTGGCATAAATTTTTGTATCAGCTTTTGAAGTTGGCAACGTGACCAGATTTGTTTTTCTGCCAAAGTGATTTCTTTTTGGATTGAAGCTTCCTTATTTTTTTGGATAATTTGTTTTTTCTGGTTTTGGAAATTGTTAATGGTATATATAGTTTGATGACTCTTTTGACTTCAAGTAAAAATATGTTGTAATGATCTTCTATAGTATTGCATCCAGAGAATAGAAATTGCCAATCAAGGGATGAGAGATCATTGTTTATAAGATCATAGTTACCTTTTTTGAAGTTATAATTGGGGATTCCTTCATTGTGATGATTTTTGTGTGGACGTATGTTGAGACAAAAGTCAATCATGTTGTGGTCACTGTTGGAAAAGGGTTCTTTAATTTGTATTCCGTAAATTGAATTCAAACTATTGCAGAATATGAGATCGAGGCAGTTGTTAAGTCTAGTGTTGTTGGTTACTAGTTGTTCTAGTCCCAGATTTGTTACTGCATTGTAGAAGATTGCATATGTGGGTTCAGTAGTACATTCGTTAAGGGTCCAGTTAATATGAAGTAGATTGAAGTCACCAAGAAAGATGAAAGTGTGTGGGGAGGATGCTGCCCATGTTAGTAGTGTATTTAGCTTGCTTGCATGTTCAATGTCATAATCAGGGGCTCTGTAACATAGTAAGAACCGAAATGTGATATTTAAGGATAGTTCACAGACAATGATCTCAGGAATAGCAAGCTCCTGGGTAACTTGGATGCTTTTTAGATGTAGGGACTTTTTATAAAAATAGCAACACCACCTCCTCTATGGATTTCATGATCTGATCGATAAACATGATAGTCTCTTACTGTGGTAATGGAGTTAGGGAGAGATGCGTTGAGCCATGTTTCACAGACAAATTTGATGTCGAATTTAGCTGTATTTAATAAGATGAGTAATTCAGGTATTTTATTTACAAGGCTTCTTGCATTGAGTAGCTTGCATTTAACGCCAGTTGTAGTTGGGATAGAGATAGTTAGGGGCATGCATGCCTAGTTTTGAGTGATGTTGGATTAGATGGGGTGGGGTTGGATGCGGAGTTGTGGGTTGTGTGACTTTCTTTTGATGCAATCAGCTCTGTAGTCAATGTATAGGTCCTTTTCTCCATTGTCTAGATGGTTTTTGAGTTCAGCGCGGAGTTCACAGGAGCGGATTCTTTGTAGCACTTTACTTTACTGTCATTGCACCTCGTACAACGAAATCAAACACCATCTTCAGTGCACATCATGACCATGACCATGAAAATAAACCCAAACACACATCCTTCACCCTTCACACATTGAACCGGAAACCCCCAACACTACACCAACACTGCACTAAACAGCAGAATTCAAAACAGCTACTGCCCTGGGATAGAAGCTGTTTTTCAGCCTATTTGTCCTTGCTTTTATTATTCTGTACCATCTACCAGAGGGTAATAGTTCAAAATAAGGGTGCCCAGGATGAGATATATCTTTGAGAATGTTTTGAACTTTCTTAAGGCAGCGGGAGATATAAAGCTCTTCCAAAGAGGGGAGAGGGCAATCAATGATCTTCTGGGCAATGACATTAACCCTCTGGAGTGCTTTCCTATCTGCCACTGTACAATTGGCAAACCATACAGAGGTGCAATATATTAAAATGCTCTCTATAGTGCAGCAATAGAAGGTCACCAGCAGTTTTTCATTCAGTTGTTGTTTTCCGAGAAGTCTCAGGTAGTAGAATTTCTGCTGGGCCATTTTGACCAGTGCTGCAATGTGAGCACCCCAAATCAGGTCCTCTTTTAGGGTAACACCCAGAAACTTAAAACTGGCCACTTGCTGCACTCGGTCTCCATTGATAAGCAGGGGCTGGATATCTGATCTGTTCCTTCTATAATCCACTATAAGCTCCTTGGTCTTACTGGTATTGAGGACCAAGTTATTGTCTGCACGCCACAAAAGCGTCATCTCGGCAGGCAGACTCATCCCCCCCCACATAAGTCCCACCATTGTTGTATCATTTGCAAATTTAGCAATAGTATTACTAGCATGAGTGGGAATGCAGTCATGCACATAAAGAGTATAGAGTAAGGGACTCAATACGCAACCCTGTGGTGTACCAGTGTTAAGAATAATGAATGGTAAAACTTGATTGCAGGAAATACAACCTCAGCAACAGAATGGTCAATGTCTGGAATACTCTATCTGACTCTGACTCTGTGGTTTTTTCCTGAAATCCCAAAAACTTTAACAGTCTACTATTTACCACACCCCTTTCCTAAGAGGTCTGTAGGGCACGTGCATAAGCGCACCAACGTGCCTACCGTCCCTGTCCTATTGTTTCTTTTATTTTTTTTATTTTTCTTATATGTATCCATGTATTCATAACTATGTTTTTACCTATACCTATTATCTTGTAAGCAATTGACAAAAATAAATAAATAAAATAAAATAAAAATAAATGTATATTTCTTATATGTATCCATGTATTCATAACTATGATTTACAATCAGTTTTGGTCTTCCGAATACCCTTCTTCAGGTGAGCTCTGGCAACACTGTATCTTGCCCCATCACTGGACTTAAAGGCCTTGGTCCTGTCATGTAAGAGGCGCTGGACTTCCTTGGTCATCCAGGGTTTCTGATTGGGATAGATCCTAATACGTTTATCCACAGTGATAATATCTGTGCAGTGTTTGATATAGTACAGAACAGTTGCAGTGTGCTCTTCTAGGTCAGGGTGGTAAAAGATGTCCCAATTTGTGTTCTCAAAACAATCTTGAAGTTGTTGGGAAGCATCTTCTGGCCAAGATTTCACTGTCTTTATTATAGGCAGGGCTGGTCTCCTAAGAAGGATGTATGCTGGTGCTAAAAGCAGTGACATATGGTCTGATTGTCCCAAATGTGGTAATTGTATAACCTTATAACCATGTTTGATGTAGGTATATACTTTGTCCAATATGTTTGCTCCTCTAGTAGCACACTTAACATGCTGACAGAATTTAGGGAGCACTTCTTTTAAATCAGCTTGATTAAAGTCCCCTGCTATGATATGCACAGCATCAGTATACTTATTTTGCTGATTACTAACAATGTTATACAAGAATCCCAAAGCTATGGTAGTATTGGCATCAGGTGGGACATAGACTGCAGTAATCAAAACCACGCTGAATTTCCGTGAAAGATATGTGGGTCTACATATAAGAGTCTTATGCTCCAGATCCATGGAGCAGTGGCTGTCTACAGTCTTTGTATTGATACACCAGCTTTTGTTCACATAAAGGCTTAAGCCTCCCCCTTTGATCTTTCCAGAATCTCTACTCTTGTCCTGCTGGTGAGCTATGTAGCCTTCCAGCTCAACAGCTGCATCTGGAATGAGTGAACAAAGCCAAGTTTCTGTGATTAGCAAAACACAGCAGTTCTTGATTAATTTAGTTTTGCAATCTGTAGCCTTAGTTCATCCATTTTGTTAGTCAGAGATCTTGCATTGGTAAGAAATATACTTGGAATTGAAGGCTTGTGTGGAAACTTACTCAGCCTAAAGAAAATCCAGCATGGCATCCTCTCTTCCTCTTCCTGTTCTTCTTTCTCCGCCTCTTCCTCCTTCCTACAGGGATAGTGATCCATGGTCCCCCAGGGGCCTAGCTGCCTCTTTCGGTATGTTATGAGAATGTATAAAATTGTCCGTAATAGCCTTTTCACATTTCAGTCCAATTTGTAACAAGACTTGCCGACTATAGATGCTCCTTGCTCCATAGGATTCAATCAAGGAAAGGATCCAAAACACACACAGAATCATACACACCATACACTGAAAGAAGGAGCAGTTAGCTGCAGCATCCATATGCGCAGCCATTTGAACATCTGGCTGTCTGTGAGACAAACAATTATCTATTTATTAATAATGATGTAAAAAGGTTAATAATTTGATTCTAATAACATTTAAAAATCTTAATAATCATTAATGCATTGTGGATATTGGTAAAATACTTGAACTGGTAATATGACTATAAAATAGATTGTCAATATGAAACAATATTTCAGAAATCTGCAGATTTTCTTATGTCTTTCCTGTTCTGCATTTTTTACATCATGCTAATATCCTGACAGTCAATAGTTTTTGCAAGCATAGAATGAGTATGTAGATTATTTTCTTTCTAATTACATTACTGGTTTCCCAATCACATTACTCTAATATAAAACCATCTGCTCTGCAATCCAGGTTCTGTTTGACTACATTTAAAAAGGTCAGCATGTAGACCACAGACTTTGACTATCCATCCACTGTAATTTGGTTTTATAAAGCTGTGCCAAGTGATTACTTATGAAACCTACAGAATTTTGTATACATAATCAAAGAGTGTCAACTCTTGGAAGAATTTTGTTATAAAAAGTTAGAAATCCCAAGAAACAAATAAATGTTTAAGAGTTTTAAAGAACATTATATACTTCATACCATTTTTAAAACATTATTTCAATACTTGTTCATATTTATTAGACATCTCAGAAAGCTGTTGAAAAGAAATTGATTGTCAATTTCATTATGCTGGAAGTGTAAAATGATGAAATGAACACTTATAAATGGAAATAGACCAGATCATAATGCAAAGGAGGATTTGCTGGTACCTTTCATTTATGGAATTCCAGTCCTACAGAAGTTCAGTCAGTTTCCTCCCAGTTGAACTCCAACATGTTAAAACATTTTAATTTTATTGACTGAGTTTATTCCTATTTCAGGAATAATATATTTGACCGTGTTCTTCTTTTATTACATTAAATCAGATTCTGTAATTGTGCCTTATGTATGTCCGATAAATTATTTTGAGTTTTTAAAGAAGAAAAATAAATAAAATCATCAGTTCTAAATTTTTATAAAAATTATTACAAAGTGTCACCTGTGCTCTAAATGTGTTACTCATCATGCTGCCAATGGAAAATGGAAACAAATTTCATGCTGTGACAACTATATGCTGTAACCCACATTGCCTAGAATCTACATTTATATTAAAGAAGGGACATAATCAACTAAGTCATATCTTATTTCAAATTATTTCTTCTCTGATTTTACCGACTGCCAAGTAAAAGTCTCCATTTTGTGCTGGAGTTTAATAAAACAGCCTGTTATGTTTTATAATTAAGACTGCACTCTACATTTTCAAATAGACCTCTCTCTAATTAATTGCATTGGATAAAACAGTGGGAAATTGGTAAATGAGGCAACTGATTCAGCATTGAAAGCTGATCTGAAATAAAATATGCATACCTTGGGAACCAAATTCTTGCTATTCCCCACTAGTTAAAGAAATGTCTTCCAATCCCATTCCTAAATTTACTGGTTTTGGCAACAGTATAGATATCTGCTATTGTCTTTTGACTTCCCCTCATGGGGTTATGCCATAAAAGGTCCACCTGATGTTAGCCATGCCATGGATTAATTTGAAATTTCTAAGTTCAATTCCAACCTTGAAAAAAACCCTTCCAGAAGAATTGCTGTAAGGTTCGCTATAAGAATTGCAACAATATCGGAAAGGGCATAGGAAAGTAAAACTGCCTTGAAATGGAAGAAAAATTTCATCTCAGTCTCCCAGTAATGAGAGCTTATTAATCTAATAAAATATATCATTACATGAAGACAACTCAAACAAGCCCTAAAATTTAATAATATAGCCCCACCATGCGGCACAATATCAACTATTGCTGGGTTTTAAATCTGATTAAGTCATTGAAACTCACATTTTTAATAATGTTAATTGGAAAAGGAACTACCAGACTCCTAATTTTTTTTTTTTTTGCTATCATAGACTAACATGACTCTTTTCCTATAATGTATTTTATAATAAATTTTAATAAGGATTATTTGATTTTACTGCAGTCAAAAATAATTAATTGTAACAAATGACCACTGTAATAAACAATGTAATTGCTAGGGCCAGTTGTGATTACTAAAACAAAACAAGAAAATTAAGTTAATTCAAACTGAATTTATTGATTGCTGTTAACTACAAACTACACTTCTTAATACATATATAATATATATAATATCTATACATTTTTCCCTGTAAAGGAAATAAGATTGTTCACAGATTGATATGTATATAACTTTTTACTGGCACACTAATTTCATGGTGTTCTGTTTCCTCAGATATGGTCAATGAGAGATGCAAATACCAAACTAGCATGCAAAATATAGCCTGAGCTAATTTGATGAGTATGTGAAATATATAATTCCGTTACTTGCATGTCTGTGGGAAATGTGGGTAATCCTTGATTTACAACAGTTCGTTTAGTGATGTTTCAAAGTTACAATGGCACTGAAAAAAATACCTTATATAGTTTATTTTGCATTTCACATTTACAACTGTTGCAGCATTCCCATGGTCATGTGATCAAAATTCAGAAGCTTGGCAACTGATTTATATTTATGACTATTGTTGTATCCAAGGGTCATGAGTTCATATTTTGTGACCTGTCAAATAAAGTCAGTGTGGAAGCCAGATTCACTTAACAACTGTATTACTAATGTAACAACTGCAGTGATTCACTTCACAACTATGGCAAGAAAAGTCATAAAATGGGACAAAATTCACTTAACAATGGTCTTGCTTAGCAACAGCAATTTTTGGCCTAATTGTCATCATAATTTGAGATCTGTAATGGCTGAATTTGACTATTTTATCTATGTAATTACATTGAAATAATTAACAAAATAAAGTTAACAAATATAAAGCAGCGATAACAATATAACTTTAAATTTAATCATAACAATTATTTTAAAGGAAAGAAAAGGGTCCTGGGAAATGGTTATTAGCAAAAGAAAAGAATACCAAAACTCACACACCTCAAGTAAATTCTAAGAGGTTCTGTAATTTTTGAAGTTTAATTTTTATGCTATAACTTCATGTAAAGTTTCCCCTAATTATCCAGGTGGAGAAAATCAAACAACTAATTATATACTTATACCTGCAACTAGTTATATACTTACATCTGCAAAGAAGCAGTTCTTTGAGTGGTCATCTAAAAATCTAAATACATGAGTTATGTATGTGTGCAGAGTCCCATTCACAATTGTCTAGACTTCACAAAATTGTTCATTATGAATCCGCTTATCTTACCACCTAACTTCAAATGAATCCCACTCAAATCCTTTCATTCCTAAGAATGGCATAACAAATCCAAAGCAATATCACCCAAGACTAAGCAAGACAGAGTATTCTCTGAATTCACAGAAAACCACACCAACAATTGCGGGCACGGAATAACCAATTATTCATTGATAATACATCCATATGTAAGTAGGAAACATTTTATCTGAATTCAATTTGTTTGTCCGTCTTTGAGGAGAGAAGATTGTCCTTCCAAAAGATGCTGTTTTCTGCAAACACAAATCCAGCATAAAGTGCTAGGTAAAGGTAGAGATCATATGGCTACTCCTGAACTGAAAAACTTGGAGGAAAGTAGCTATCTTGTGAAATGAGTATATCAGAAGGAACATAGTTGAGAGTTGTTGGGATTCACAGCAAATGGTTAAATAGTACTGCTTGTAGCATACAGAAAATATAGTTGCATTGAATATATGAATTTGCACATCCTATGATAACCATATCCTTTGCTGAGCTCGTACACTTGCTGTCTATGCAGAAACGCAAACCAAAGAGCCTGCCCGGATAACTCCGGACATGAGACAATGGCAAATTACATCCTATGCCAGTAGCTATGCTCTGTAGAAAGCATTGACCTACTTATTATTCTGCCCTGCAACAGATATGTAACTACTTATGAGAAAGTACGTATAATTCCCTATGCATGTAACCAATGTACTGATACTTGCTCCCTCCCCTATGTATGTTGCCAAATAAAAGAGAGGCTCAGAACACGCCCTGGGTCCACTCGTCCTGAGGAAAACCTGTGTGTTGTCTTCACTTGCCGGTCAAGATTCATGAGTGACCCACCCGGTTTGTGGCATAATTAATTGGAATGCCGCAAGTGGTGACCCCCGACGTGATAAGCGTCTTGATGTGATTCTGCGGGAGGCGGCCTTGACAACCTATATGAGTCTTTGGCTGCTGGCGGAAAGCGTCTCGGACCACCCATACCTACCAACGGGAAAACTGTGCACACCCATCCACGATTGGAGCTCAGGTAAGTATGGGGGGAAAACTCTCTCAACAACAGGTGCTACACCTAAACGAGCTGAGGGAGTTAACCGAATCTTCAAAAATATATGCTTCAAGAGAGGGTAAATCACTCCCTCGATTGAAACATAATGATTTAATTGGCCTTCTGACACACATTTGGCAACATTTCCCATCGTATCCAGAGCAAGGAAATTATAAAATAAGTACATGGACAAAATTGGGAGAAAGTCTCCATTCGGCTCCTAGAGCCCCGATGCACGTTTTAACCACATGGCGTGCAGTCATGGAATGTTTAGTGATTCATCATAAATTTGCCAAACAATTACTAACGGATTCTGCGCCTCCTCCGTATGAATCCACAAAACAGGAACAGGCAATCCTCAATCCTGTTTTGCAGAACTCTAAAAAAGTCACTCCAACTGCTCCAAAACCAGACCCGCAACACCAAGGAGGTCAAATAGTTAGAGCAATACAAGTTGCACAACAATCAGGGCAACTTGAAACTGAGGATTTAGAAACGTGTGCTATGTTTCCGGTCACTTGGGACCCAGCTGGAGCCGCTGAAGGAGTGGCTGCTAGACCGATTCATCAACATGTTAATTATAAACAAATTAAAGAGATAAAGGGAGCAGTTAAAGATTATGGACTTCAATCTCGCTATGTTTTGGGTTTACTCTCTTCGCTTTATTCTGCTAGTGTTGAGATGTTACTTGCAGATTGGCAGTCGCTTTTTGGCATGATTTTGACTCCCGCCCAATATGTAGTTTGGAATTCGGAATATGGCAAACAAATTACCATTGCTGTCAATGCAGGACTCCCTCAAAACGTCACTGTAGACGATTTGATGGGAACCGGCACAAGGACAGCCATAGCTCAACAAACTCTTTCTGACAGAGCTGCCTTTCCCATTATAAAAGATGCTGCTTTCGCTGCTCTACGGAAAGTAGATGACAATCAAGACATCCCATTGCAAACTTTTTCAAAAATTATCCAAACCTCTGCTGAAGACTATGCCTCCTTTATTAATCGTCTTCAGATTGCTTTGGAACGCCAAATTGATAATATAGATGCTAGAGGTGAACTAATGATGAAATTGGCTTATGAAAATGCTAATTCGGATTGTCAAAAGGTCCTCCAACCAATTGCTAATAAACCTGGTGTCACTATGGCTGATTTCCTGCAAGCATGTCGTATTGTGGGAACTACAACCCATAAAATGGAGGCTTTAGCTGCTGCTTTGCAAAACAACAACGCATTTCCTGTTTCTTCCTCCAGAACTGTTGCTTTATCTAACAACCGCCCATTTCCTGCCCCTCTCTCCCCCTCGCCGACACCACGCCCCACTGGAAATTGCTTTAACTGTGGCAATCCCGGCCATTTTAAGTCACAATGTCGAGCCCCTGGAGGGGGGGCTCACAAAGGGAAATTTGGTCAATCACAACAACCAAAAACAATTTGCCCAAGGTGCAAGAAAGGATTCCACTGGTCTAATCGGTG
The DNA here is from genome assembly GCA_023653725.1 of Bungarus multicinctus. NCBI lineage: Eukaryota > Metazoa > Chordata > Lepidosauria > Squamata > Elapidae > Bungarus > Bungarus multicinctus. The sequence goes on from CM042840.1 coordinate 42,264,012, forward strand.
CCCTTCTTTTCCTCCACAAACAAAATTTCTTCCTCCACAAAACAACCAATGCCACAATTCGGGAAACTAATTTTGGGGCATTCGGCCAGCCCCTCCCAAAAGGTCGAAGAAATGGAGACCCAAGTAGACCAAATCCTCTCTCATTCCTATGAAATGATTGCTAATGACACTGTTACTTATTCCTTACCTGCTCATGTCTATCATCTTTTCATTTCTCCACGCCTTCCTCTTCATCTGCCTCCTGGCCTGCCTGTTCTTATCTTTCCTAACCTTGATCTCACCTCTCAAGGGGTTATTGCAGCTCCTTTCCTGCGTAGTTCTGATTCCTTCTCTGACCTGGCACTGGCCATCATGATCAACTCGCCCATGACCGTGAACAAAGGTGACTTTGTAGCTACCATGATTACACTGGAAGCTGCCACCGATGTTTTGGCTATGGAACAATCTCTAAAATCTACCCGCCCAACTGCTGAGTTTAAGCTCAATGGACGTTCTTTTTCCGGTCTTCTAGATACTGGAGCTGACGTCTCTGTCATCCGACATCACATGCTTCACCCAATACACCCCACATCACGCTGCCTCCCAAACCCTCACTCTTGCAACTACAACAATATTTGGGATCCATCAATTGGATCAGACCCTACTTAGGCCTTTCCACCGCACAACTGTCACCCTTGTTTACTGCCCTTACTAAAGGAAAACATCCATCTGACATAATTCCTCTACAAAAGGATCAATTAGATGCCTTACACCTCATTAATCAGGCCCTACTCACAAAATGGGTGGACAGATTGGTAGAAAATGTACCTTTTGTATTGCTAATTTTCAACACCACCATGCTGCCCACTGCAGCAGTGGCTCAAGTAACACCTTCCTTGATAATTCTTGAATGGATCCACCTATCCCACACACCTCGTGCAACACTTACTACCAAACCTGCCTTGTTTGCTTCTCTCATCACCAAAGGCCGGCTACGGTCCAGGGCCCTAGCTGGTATTGAACCTTCTGTCATTTACCTTCCTTGCTCCCTCTCCACATGGGAGTCACTGCTCGCTGTCAGCGACCACCTTCAGTTCGCCCTAGCTGACTGGCCTGGTGTTGTCTCTTGCCATCCACCACCAGACCCTCGCATACAACTTCTCAAAACCATCCCTTTCACTTGGCAAACTCGGATGTCTCCCCTTCCCATTCATGATGCAATCACCGTCTTTGCTGATGGCAGCAAAAAATATGGCGCATGTGCCTGGCAAGCTGATGGCCAATGGCACACCAAAATTACTCCTCCACAGTCCTCCGCCCAAAGGGCAGAACTTTATGCTTCTATTCTTGCCTTTGAGGCCTTTCCTCACCAATCCTTTAACCTTATTCTTGACAGTCTTTATGTTTCTCAAATTATTTCCTCCATCTATCAGGCCTATCTATCTCCCTCTATCGAACCAACTCTCTTATCCTTGTTTCTATCCCTGCAACACCTTATTTCCCAAAGAACTCACTCTTTTCACGTTGCACACATTCGTAGTCATCAACCGTTCCCTGGCATCCTCCAGGAAGGGAATGATGTGGCCGACGCTGCGGCCGCGGCTGCATCTTCCTCCCTATTCACTCTTGCCCCCTCCTCTCCCACTCCGTGGGAAAGCCATTCATATTTTCACCAGAACAAAAAAGCGCTTATTAGGCAGTTCAAAATTTCAGCTACAGAGGCTGCCGCAATTTTGCAACAATGCCCTATCTGTAGTAAACAAGCACACTCTGTGCCCATGGGAGTCAACCCCAGGGGGACAGAGTGCAACCAAATTTGGCAAATGGATGTCACTCAATATGCTTCCTTTGCCCCTTGGAAATATATTCATGTTTCCATTGACACTTATTCTGGCTTCATCATGGCCACCCCACAAAGGGGTGAGGCCACTAAACATGTAATCAATCATTGTATTCGCACCTTTGCATCGTTGGGACGCCCAAATGAACTCAAAACAGACAATGGTCCGGCTTACACCAGTACAATTTTTGCAGATTTTTGCAAAAAATGGGACATTGTCCACAAGTTTGGCATTCCTTACAACAGCCAAGGACAGGCTCTAGTAGAACGTGCGAACCAGACCTTGAAGCACGCTCTAGACAGATATATTGGCACACAGGGAAAAGTACCCCCTAGCCTCCCAGCCGTGCAAGATACTCTTAATCTTTGTCTATATACTCTTAACTTTTTGAATCTGACGGGCCAACCACCCAGCTGTGCCGCTGCTCGCCATTTCGCTGCCTCACCTGCTCCTGTGGACCACCGACCACTTGTCTACTATCGTTGCTTACCAGATCCAACCTGGCAAGGACCAGCTGGCCTTATCACCTGGGGTAGGGGATACGCTGCGATTCAACTTCCTGATCGCGTTCTTTGGGTCCCTGGTCGATGTGTGCGTCCCTATCACGAGAAGACAGGTAACCAACAGATCACTTGACTTTTGTGACGACCGCCGCTTGAGACAACCACCGCGTTCACATGTGCTGGCTCTGTCCCTGCCTTTGTGGTTGTTGCTGCTGCAGCCACTGTTGTGATTGCTGTCCCATCTGCGATTGCAACATTGAATGCGACATTGTGGTCATTGAAGACCTCCTGGAGTGCTTTTTAGTTTCCAACACCCACCACCCTCCCTACTATAACCTGGTGTCTTCCCCTACAGTCGTCCAGGCTCTTCAGTATGTGGTATCTCTTTATTCTTCTGAACTGTTGGACACCCTCCCTCGGGAGCAATAACCCCCATCGCCCTATAAACCTTACATGGCACGTTCTGGATTATCGGGGTGCTTCCTTGAATTCCACCTCGAACTATACTTTGTGGCCATGGTTCCCTTCTTTATATTTTGATTATGGAGAAATGTTAGTGGGGGTAGAGGGTTTTGCTGATAAATCCAAATGTAGCCCCTCCCCCCGAGAGGTATGGGCAATTGGCCTTGGCCTATACATCTGTCCGGGACATATTAAAACCTATGCTCATCGGGAAAAATGTGGTGGCGTTCTGGATTTTTACTGCAAAAAATGGGATTGTGTTTCCACTGGCAAAATATGGTGGACTCCCCCTCATAAAGATGACTACATCACTGCCACTCTGGGCCCTGATGGATCCCTTCCATGGAGTTCCTGTTCAAACTGGGCGTGCTGTGGGATCCGATTAAACCCCACAAAAATCTCTTTTACCACCCTGGGCCGCCATCTTCCACGGAGCACCTGGCAAACTGGACTTCGATGGGGGGGACGTGTGAATGATAATTCTGACAGAACCCTTGGCGGAAGCCACCCTGGCAATTTTTTCACCATCCGCCTGACCGTTTCTCTCCCACACCCCCCCCCCCCCCCGTAGGAAAAAACAAGGCCATCCTCTCCTCTTTCCTAGCTCCTTCGGATGAACTCCTCCCCAACCCCCTTTTGAAGTTAATCAATTCTACCTTCAAGTTTCTCAATTCTACACAGCCAAACCTGACTACCACTTGTTGGCTTTGCCTCTCCGCCACGCCACCTTTTTACGAGGCCGCCGGCTCTTCTCAGGACTTCACCAACCATTCCTCTCTTCCCTCTTCATGTCGCTGGACAAATGGCACTCAAACCGTCACCTCCATAATCGGGCAAGGCTGTTGTATCGGAATAGTTGGTAATTTTAGCAAATACTGTTTAAACTCTTCTTTCTGTACAATGTACCTCCCTCATAACAGAACTTCAACCTCCACAGCAGGCCTGCATATACTGTGGACCAAGAAAGGTAACATTGCTCTTCGATTGCAAAAAACTTGGTTTGTCCCTGGCAATGATTCAGTGTGGGCCTGCTCCACAGGTTTAACCCCATGTGTTTCAGGTGATGTTTTGCTAAGTACCAATAGCTTTTGCATTCAGGTGTACCTTCTTCCCAAATTGTCATATCACAAGTCAGATGACTTTTTAGACTCCTCTCCCTCTTCTTCCCGATATAAACGGGAAGTTGTAACTGCCCTAACGTTATCCCTACTCCTAGGCTTGGGGGCTGCAGGGGCTAGCACTGGTATCGCTGCTCTTGTCGTAGGGAATCAACAATTCCACTCCCTGCGGGAAGACATTGACACAGATCTTGAACGCATAGAAACTTCCATTTCTCACTTGCAAACATCTCTCACCTCCCTCTCAGAAGTAGTCTTGCAAAATAGACGAGGACTAGACTTACTTTTTTTGAAAGAAGGGGGGTTATGTGTGGCTTTAAGAGAAGAATGTTGTTTTTATGCAGATCACTCTGGCATAGTACAGGACTCCATGACCAAACTAAAGGAGGGTTTGAACAAACGTAAAAAGGAAAGGGAAGATCAAGGATGGTCTGGAACATGGCACAATCTTTCCCCTTGGCTTACCACCCTGTTAAATGCTTCTATAGGACCAATAATTTTGCTTATACTAATATGCACACTTGGCCCATGTTTGTTTAATCGCTTTTCTTCATTTATCACAAGTAAAATAGATTCATTACAGACCATGCTGTTGCAACCCCAGAATACCCCCTGGGACCTTGAAAGCAGGGGGACCTACCAACCCGTGTCGCAGGAGGATGTGTCAAATTTTTCCATCACGAACGAAGAGGATGAGTCTGTCCTTTAGCTCGTTTTTATCAACCATCGAGACATCCCCTCAGACAACACCAGGATAAGGTCAGCAGGCACAGGCCGAGTCGGAAGACTTGACCTTGTGTCCAGTGGTTGGCGAGTGACAGCGTATCTCAGACTCGGAGGAGTCTGGGCCACACTCCGACTCCACCAGCCACAGCCTTTCCATTTGAATAAAAAAGAAAGGAGGAGATGTTGGGATTCACAGCAAATGGTTAAATAGTACTGCTTGTAGCATACAGAAAATATAGTTGCATTGAATATATGAATTTGCACATCCTATGATAACCATATCCTTTGCTGAGCTCGTACACTTGCTGTCTATGCAGAAACGCAAACCAAAGAGCCTGCCCGGATAACTCCGGACATGAGACAATGGCAAATTACATCCTATGCCAGTAGCTATGCTCTGTAGAAAGCATTGACCTACTTATTATTCTGCCCTGCAACAGATATGTAACTACTTATGAGAAAGTACGTATAATTCCCTATGCATGTAACCAATGTACTGATACTTGCTCCCTCCCCTATGTATGTTGCCAAATAAAAGAGAGGCTCAGAACACGCCCTGGGTCCACTCGTCCTGAGGAAAACCTGTGTGTTGTCTTCACTTGCCGGTCAAGATTCATGAGTGACCCACCCGGTTTGTGGCATAATTAATTGGAATGCCGCAGAGAGTAAAACATAATTATCATGTTTCCATTTAAGAAACACTGAAGTAAAAGATAATGCCCCTTAGATGAGCTTTAGAAGGCCAGAGCTACACAATGTTCCAAGCAAAACTGGTTGTACTGTCTAGGTGGTAAGAATATGAAAGTCATCCAAAGGATGAAGTAATATTTCTTTAGGAAGAAAAAGCAGGAAATATAAATAAAGGAGTACTTTGTCTCTATAAACAACGAAAGTAAAAAGTTATGCAGTTCCCAACTTAATAAGATGACAACAAATGATTACCCTTGATAATAGGAACAAAATTTGGGTGTGCCATATTTTAGTTTCAATAATCTTCTCAAATGGGGAAGAGCCTAACAAGAAAGCAATCTCAGAAGCAGAACGTATGTGGCAATGATTCTGAGCCACCAACCAGCCCCATCATTCTTGACTTGGAGCCAGCAAATGCAGAAACTTTCTCCACCCAGCCCTCCGGAAATTTGGTAAATTTTCTCAAGAAAGAGCAGTATCGCATAGATGCATAGGGAGATCAGTTGTGTTTGGGCAGGGCTAGAAACTGCTGGTATTAAGGAGGAACTTTAGCTTAAGCAAAGTTACTAGAATAGCAAGTCCTGATTGTCAGATCCTTTTCCTGAAAGGATTGCTTTATCATCTGATTATTTCCCTTACTGATCTTTTAGAAACTTTTGGTTTTGGCAATTTCTAATTTTATACATATGCAAAACCTTGACTGAATTTACCATCTTGAGAAACATAAACTGTTTACTGCACCATTAAATCAAATAAGAACTATCATTTGTGAGTCCAAAAGGGCAGCAGTCGCGGGTTTGAATGCTTTTCCCATAATTTAATTTAATTTAATTTTTTATTTATCAAGCAATTATAAGATAATATGTATAAGTATAAACATAGTTATGAATACATGAAACGGATACATATAAGAAAAATAAAAAGAAACAATAGGACAGGGACAGTAGGCACATTGGTGCGCTTATGCACGCCCCCTACAGACCTCTTAGGAAAGGGGTGAGGTCAATAGTAGACAGTCTAAGGTTAAAGTTTTTGGGGTTTGGGGAAGAAACCACAGAATCAGATAAAATATTCCAGACAATGACCACTCTTGTTGCTGAAGTCATATTTCCTGCAATCAAGTTTGGTGCGGTTTACATTGAGTTTGTATCTATTGTGTGCTCTTGTATTGTTATGTTGAAGCTGACATATTCATTGACAGGTAGGACATTGCAATGTATGATTTTATATACTATACTTAGATCAGACTGAAGGTGGCATTGTTCTAGGTTTTCTAGGTCTAGAATTTCAAGTCTGGTGGCATAAGGTATTCTACAACGAGTAGAGGAGCGGAGAACTCTTCTTGTGATATAGATGAAAATATAGATAATATAGATGAAAAAAGAGAGAGGCTTCTGATGAGAGAGGCTTCCCAGAATCAATTAATGCCATGTACCAAGATGCTGTTGTATTATATTGGAAGGAAACTCATTGCCTTTTAAGCAACTCATTGCCTTTTCTCATCATGCATACAGAGGAAGGAAGATTATCTGTTGCTCAGGCAATGAGGGGTAAATACTTTGAATCCTCGATGAAGATATAATTCTTAATTCACTAAAGTATAAGAAGGGGGAAGATATATAGTACAATCAGATTGGCAAGATTGTGTTATTACAGCCAATCTCAATAAAAGTAGTTTTATAATGAATGTTATCACCTTCACGCATGTGGATTGCTGGGATAAAGATAAAGTGGATGGAAACATTAATGCTAAATTTGTAATGTAAAGTGCAAAAGAGGATTCTGTTGGATCCCCTTCTTTAGTCATACCAAGGATTTCTCCAACTAGAATTGAATATATTGGCCACAGACACAGCTCTTTGAAGGCCCAGGGTTCCTTCTAAATTATGAAAAGCTTAAGTCTACTGATGCATTACAAATTTTTTTTTAGAAAAAAGTTATTAAAAATCACAATTATACAGATTACTGACAAATTCAGAAAAAAATAAATTCTGCTCTATCATTTTGTAGATATTGTCAACGTAGTTAATAGGTTATCTAGTAATTTTTAAGAATACTATGTAAACTACATTAAATTTTTACTACTGTATCATGAGTTTATAACAAAGGAAAGTTGTTTTTTCAGTTTGCTGAATAGTATTTGAATGTAAAATTTAAATATGTTTATCCCCCAAAGGGCCGCTTTTTATCACATAAGTATGAACATATTCTAATCACCCCAATTTTTTCACCAAAAATATTACATTGATTTTTAAACATTTCTTTGGCATAATATTTTCTTCTGTTCAATCATGTGCAGTTCTCAGAGAAATAAATCCCTGCAGTTTTCTTGGCAAGGTTTTTCAGAATTAGTTTGCCATTTTCTTCTTCCTATGGCTGAGAGAAAGTGATGGCCCAAGGTAATCCAGCTGGCTTTGTGCCTAAAAACTAGAACTTGTGGTCTCCCAATTTCTAGCCAGGTGCCTTCACCAGTAACCAAACTGGCTCTCATAATATATATAACATATTATATTGCGCCATGCTTTGTTGCATTGCATTGCATTATATATTCTTTTAAATGAGTTCACTTTATTTGGAGATTTAAATTGAGCCAAATAGAAGCTCAAATCTTTTCCATGAATCTGGTGGTAATATTAAGGAAGTAAACAGGAATACCTCTGATGAGATTTAAAATAGCCAATGGCAGAGAAATTCTGTAATAAAAACCAGAAACAAGGATAGCTTGGCCTCTTACCCAAGATTATTATCTTGTAGAAGGAAAGATGGCTCACAGATGTAAATTTACAGGAAATATATTTGTATATATTGGTTCCCTACACACATAATTTCATAGTAAAATGTAGACATTAATCAACTGTATATCTTATTATTTCATTTCTCAACAGCTCCAAGAGTTTTTTATTTCATTTCTCTGCCTCCAATATATCTTTCCCACTTTTTCTTCCATTTCTGTATTTATCTTATTTACAGATCACCCATGCTGAACTATCTCATCATTTAGCAAGCTCTGTTTCTATAATGCCCCAGCCTCTAAATCAGGGCTGTCAAACTCATGCCCCCTGGGTTGGATGCATCACATGCTGGCCACTCCCCCACCTGGTTTAGCAAACGGGGAAAAAGTCCCAATATGTCATGTGAAACTGCCATGACAATGCAAGTTTGACATTCCTGCACTAAATGAATGATGTGAATTCTTCCCTTGTAGTGTATATGAAAATGGCTGATACTTTTCTTCCATTGCCAAGCTATATTACAAGAAGTTATATACCCAATTTCTTCCTTTACAAAAGTCAAAATTCACATAATTCTCCCGGCTGCTGGGCCATGGGATGGCAATGATCTTCAAAAGAACCCTTTACATGTATAGTATCTCTGCTCTTCTGGATGTAGACATCTTGCAATCCTTTTTAAAAATGATTTATTAAAGTTTATTATAACATAAAATGCAATTGAAATTTAAAAATTAAGAAAAAAGGAGGTTTGCAAACTGTAAAAAAAAGAAAAGAAAAAATGAAAAGCTGACTCTGCCTCTTTCCATACTAATACTAATTCAGTTATAGATAATGTAAGGTTGAAATTATAATTATTATACTAATTATTATAATTATTACAATTCTATAATTTACACAATTCTAAATTTAGTAAATTTTTACTAAAATTCTAAATATCATTTTTCCTACACAGAGCATAAAAAACCAGAAACAATAACTCAATAGAAACAGGACCAAATAAATTTTATTGGTTTGAAACAATTTACATCACAATTTTAACCAATCCATTTTTCTTTCTTTTTTATCCTTATTGTGAAAAGTATATGTATGTGTATGTGTTTATGTATGTATGTATGTATGTGTATATATATATATAATTAAATAAGGGAGACTAGGATAGATCTATTTCAAGCTGGTTAGCTCTCTTCAGCTAGCCATAATTATTTAATTATTTATCAGCTCAAAACCTAACACACATGTAAACAAAAGACAATGAAACAAATAGCTTTCTGTCGGTATGGTCTCTGGTGATGAGCCGAAAGACAGAAAAGAAAGCAGTATGCTTCCTCCTTTAATTGGGGCTTAACAGGGTGTTGTAACACAAAGTATATACTCATTCCCCTGCCTCAGCTGAACAGGATAGAACCAGTGGTCTAATGGCAATTACAACTGCCTCACATGTAATACTTCCCTGGTTCGAATCCCAGTAAGGGTATGGCTAGCTGAAGAGAGCTAACCAGCTCGAAATAGATTTATCCTAGTCTCCCTTATTTAATTATTTATCAGCTCAAAACCTAACATATATATATATACATATACATATGCAGGTATATGTATGTATGTATGTGTGTATGTGTATATATATATATATATATATATATATATATATATATATATATATATGCAGGTCTTGGTGTGTTCGGGTCTTTTCCTGTGTAAGACTGAGAGTATCTTGGCGACATTTCAACAAGGCCCCACTCGTCATCTTCAGACTGGTGCTTTCGGCTTCATGCTTGTGCGAGCAAAGCTTCGAAACATTGCCAAGATATTCTCAATCTTACATGGGAAAAAACACAAACACACCAAGACCTGCATATCTGTACCCGTGAAAATCCACGAATATATATATCTTTGTAGATTATCTTCATTTATATTAACAAAATTCACTATATTCTTTCAATTTCTTTAACCTTATAGGGAAAACTTATTTTATATCCATTTTAAAACTCCAAATATTTCTTTTAAAAAATTTCTAAAGTTAACGAATTCTAATACTTCCTTTTTTATAAACTTCCTCTTAACATAGCTACATTCAAATTCCCTTTCAATAAAAGTTAACTAACTTTAGGAATTGCTCAAGCATTACATATAAGAAAAACAATTCAAATTCATTTTATAAACATGGAATCATACATTGGAACTTTCTTTCAGTTACATATATCAGACCAGTAAAAAATCCATCCTTACTCCAGTTAGCTCATTAAGTCACTCTTTCCAACTTGCCCTCATAAATTAAAAAAAATTATCTGGAATGTCTATCAAGCAAATATAAATTTCTCTTTTGCTCAGAGGATTCTTAACTTGTTAGCATCCATAAAGAAAAAGTCCTAAACTTCTTCTGTTGTGGAATACTGATTTAATTGAAAGACTTTTCTTTCATTTGTGCTGGAAAGCTTGCATTTAAACCATCTCATAATTGGTATAATTGGTTAATATAAAGATTTGTATTCTAAAATTACAATTATGTCTTTTGCATTGTTAAATACTTGTGGAATATCCTTTGTGGTTTAGTTAACTTTCTGCAAATAATTGCATCTCTGGATTATTCAACTTTCTTCTAATTATTTGAGTAATTTATTTTTGTTGCTCCTCTTTAGAACATAATTGACCTATAAACTCATTTTTTTTAATTTAAATACTTCTTAATAAAACTTTAGCAATCTGATGCATTTAATATTTCTTCATCTTCCATTCTTTAGCTCCCTTTTATAATTAAAGAATAGACTTTTACAAAACAAATGGTATTTCCTGGCCAATCAGAATTCATTAAAATCAGAAGATTATAACCAACAACAACAAATAGTCCAAAGTTACAGATGTCAATACCAACATCAAGTAAGAGTAGCAGATTCATATAAATGACAAAATAAAACCACAACTTTTTAAATCCTTATGTTTCTCCATCAAAGTTAAAATAAAAGTAGTCCACACTTCCTTATTTTAGTTCATCATCAGCTGCCCTCTTCTTTGTCATTCAGCAATAAGGATGTCTCAAAAATGGTGCAGATTTTCAAGATGTAACAGGCTATGACTGAAAAGAGTCTCTTTTATCTTATTAAAGATAATAATCTAATGAAGTGTTTAAGAAAGCCGTGACTTATTGCCCATTTGAAAAATAAATTCCAAAACAGCTGCTTTTTCAACAGCAAAGTTGAAAACAGACCTGCCCCCAGCTGAATGACTCACTGACTGCTCTGAAGCACAAGTCCCCAAATCTTCTGCAGACAGCTATTGTATGGAGGATCTTGTGGGATGATTCCAGGACTCTTCCTAATCCAGGAGAGTCCTGTAAATGGAGGGAACACAGTTTCCTTGTTAGTAAATTGAAAAATGCTTCAGTCCAGAGAAAACTCCCTTTCATGGACCTTTTTCCTTAGACTGGTTAGTCAGCCACCTTTACCTGAAGCCACCAACATCATACAATTCTATAAGTTTTAGGAAGTTCTGAATATAGCTCTACAAAGGCTGATAACCTATATGTGTGAATCATAGAGATCATGATGAAGAATACTAGTAACATTTAGGATTTTGGTGTCTACAGATAAACTACATAAATATATCTTCTTAACATTATAAGACAGTCACCCCAAATTTGGTAGACATCAAACTACAATTACAAAGCATAGTTTATAGATATAATTCATTCCAGTCAAAAGGCTTTCTTAATAACTTGTAAGATTTATCATTCCTTTCATATTGCTAAACACAATCTAAGTTTCTTCTCTTAAATGCTGTGGAAGAGTGATATGTTTCATAAAAAATAATAAAGTCTCCAATCCCTTCATATATTGAAAGATATGACACATATTGAAGCCTTATATACAACAAGATGCCATAATTTATATATTATATAAAATATTTATATTTGTAATAAGATTTGTACCATGTATATGAACAATTACATTTTAAAAGGCATTTGGAAATCACATTGTGCAACTCCAGGACATCAGATCATATCTTAACACCAGGTTTGACATCAGGAGCCAAAACGATTAGTTGACAGCAGCCCGACCACCAAGGTCCTATTGTATATGCTGTCAATGGTCCTAATGCAAAGTCTGATGCCACCCTGATGCTACAAGTTCAACACCCCTGCTCTGGAGTCTTTGCCTACAGTGCAGCCATCAAGGTACAAGAAAGAGGCCAATGTGAAAGTGGTGGTCTGCTGCACACTCGGTGGCAACTGAGATCTGCCAATGTGGCCTGTGGCAGAAGCTGAGGAACGTAATCATCACAACTGTGAGCCATTGCAGAGATGCAGCTGCAAAGCAGGCTAAGATTATCTGGGAGAGGCCTGAGCCCTAATGTGACAAACCTAGATCAGGTCTGGCCCCAGACCTGGTAGGCCCATTTGGCCTTATTTAGTAAGCTTTTAGCCTACTGAAATATAAATCCTAAAGTCCATAGAGGGATTACAAAGATACTCCCTCCTCCAGTTAATTGGGGAAGCAAGATTAGGCACCTAGATCAGTGATGGCTAAACTTTTTGGCATTGTATACCTAAAGCATGCACGTGCCCATCCCAAAAATGCAATGTATGTGTCTCCCCTGTGCATGCACCCACCCCCGTGCATGTCACACATCCCTGAGGGTGCATGGCATGCATACATGTTCCCCCACATGCACATTCCACATGTGCCCCCCTGTATGTGTCCTGCTCTCCGGGCATGTGTGGCAGAGACTTGAAGACCAGCTGGCTGGCGGGAGACACTCATGCATGCACAGCGGAGCTGAGGTGATGACTCGCGTGCCTACAGAGAGGGCTGTTCATGCTATCTGCGGCATGCATGCCACAGGTTCTCCATCACTGACCTAGACCTTTACAGTGCAATATGGAGAGTAAATTACATTATGTGCAATCAATTTACCATCAAACTATGTATCACCTCACATGTATGATGCCTTTCTAAATCCAATCTAAAACATTGACTCAGAACAGTGAGATTTTGCAAAGCCACATTAATATGGTTATATTCCATCTCTCAGTAGAGATGACAGCAAAGCTAAAGGTAAAAGAAAATAGATAGTTCAAAAAGGCCATATAAAACATGAAATCACCAATTTAAAATACAGCTGTGGAATCCTTGGTGCTCTCTGAGATTGTCTGCAGACATTTTGTTATCTGAATATGTAACATCTTAATTGCTACAAGGAGTAGAATTTGCTTTCTATTTATATACATTCAGTAGCCTGCCCCCACCAACACCAATAGGGCAAATTACTGGATATAAACAGAGCAAAGCTCATTCTCTTCTAGTACTGAAAATATTACCTGCAAGAAAATAACCAAGCTCAGAGAACACCAGGGACTCCATGGTTCAACTCAGAGTTATTGATATTCTCTTCTATTGATAAAAGTATAGCTATTAGTGAAACGAAAATTAAACATAACTGCCCAAATGCCTATTTTAGTTACTCTAGAACACGCAATACTACTAGATGTTTTATCTGTTTTTACTGCAGATAAAATACCAAATTCCTTTTCAGATTGACAAATTGAAGAGTGTTAAATTCAAATACTATGCTTCTAAAATCTTTCAAACATATAAGAAAATTCCTGGTTTCCCAATATTATCACTACTATTCTCATATTAATAATAGATTTTGGCAGATATCACACACGACTGAAGTTATATACCCATGTTTATTTTTCCTTATTTATTTTCATATCACTAGTCCTCAGGAAAGTCATCAAAAGAAAAAGGGCACAAGTCTTTGGAATTTGCCAGCAGGCATTTTTGTTTACCTGTAGAGTTAAGAAAGAAAGCAGTTATTATTATTATTGTGTAATTCAGATACTCATTAGATGTAAATACCTCTGATCTTTGCAGTTGCTTATTATGGGTTAAGCATACAGAGAACTACAGACTTATTTCTCATCATTCTGGTGCAATATAATATATGGTAAGATGAAAAGATTTCTGAAAATTATCCTATCACAAAAAAGTGAAAGCACAATAGTGTAGTTTTTCAGCAAATCATCGGGCTCATAAGAACTACTCTTTTTTTCAGCCTCTGATGAAGAAAAAGTCACAAACAGATGGCAAAGTGAATTCAAGTGAATTTGGAGTGAATATGATACTATCATCCACATGTTTCTTTTTTTTTAAGTCTCTGTCATAAGCTCAAGGTGGGTCTGTTTTCTTTTACATCCTCTTTGACTACTCACTTTTCCAGAACTTTTGCATGTATTGGAAGAATAACTTCTCCATTGCTTTCATTTACAAATCAAGCTGAGCAGAGGGCATATGTGCAAAATCCCTTGCTATGGTTCACAAAAGGGAGAGGCAGTGCAGGCCAGGCAGGTTTATCTTTATATGATCTTCCTGAATACTGAAATTGAAATGACCCTGCTATACTCTTTCTGAAGGGACTTTTTTCTGCCATCATAACAAAAAATATTCATCATTTTCTCATTTAATTTTCCTATGTACTTTCTCAATGGAACATGTGTATGTAATGTAAATAAACATAATCCATTTGGTGTGGGATGATTTGCTTTCTCCTATGTGAAAGAAAATAATATTTAGGAATAAAAAAAACCTCAATCTAGAAAAATATCTTAAGAAACAAAATGAAGTCATATCCTGATTACATTCCATCAGTATTGGCTAGTAAAAAAGGAGATTATAGCCATTATGTCAATAAGATACCAATGAAAACAATCAGTTAATTATGAATAATTTGCCTGTTCACAAAAAGAAATATTGCTTTCTCATTACACTACCATTAAAATATTCATTTGATAAGTATCATTCAGTATAGTAATCCATTAAACTAAAACAAACTTATATTAAATAAAATACTATGAATTCAAATAAAAATAATATAATTAATTTTGGAAATAAAATAAATTATCCCTCATTTTCACATTTCCAGCATGTAAAGTTTTAGAACCTTCTTTACCTTCATTCAATATCCATCTCATGTATATCATCAGTTTTCATTGGCTGCTGATTATCACAAGTCCCGGATTCCTCCTGCTTCCTCTTTGTACGTTTTTTCCGACAATAACTTTGAAAGGAAGTAAAAAATTAAGTCTATGAGTTGCAAATTCATAATGCAAATTTGTTAGATATGATCAGAAATTATTTAGTCTAATCAATATTTTGTACACAACTGATTTCTAATAAAACTAGGTAAGTGTTGCAAGTGTATGTCTATGATGAAGGAGAATGTTATCTCCAACTAAAATCAAAGCAGAGCAGCATTTGCGTTCAGGTCAACTCAAATGCAGCTGTGTGATCTATGACCTGCTTCATTCATTTCTGAAGTCCTGTTCTTGTCTTCAGGTAAGCAAAAGCTCTACTAGCCATCCAATGGAGGTCAGAGGGAACATGGGAAGGATTGTACACATGGCCCAATCTACTGTCAAGTCTTTATATATTCAAAAAGAATAATAATGAAAAATAGTCTTGTATTTTTGTTAATTTTCAGCTCATGTATCTCCAGTGAATGTTCATTGACTGTATTAACTGGAGAGGTTTCTTAAATGGAGTGCCACAGGTGTTATTTCTAGATTTTCTGCTCTTTAATATTTTTATAAACAGCTTGGAAAAGAACTTAGAATGAGCTAGAGAATCCCTTCCCTTTCAAATATTGCTGATCCATAATTTCTAATACCCTGAGCCAATATGACTGATACTGAGGAATATTAGAGTTGTCATGAAGATTATTAGAGATGTCATTATATACCATCACAGAAGTTGTCTATCACAGGTTCAGAAAAAAGGCTACTAAATTTGCAGCTGATAAGCTGAGAGTAATAATTAAAACCAAAAAGCAAGAATCAGTATATATTGATAAGTCCAAATCAAAATTATAAAAATAATAATCTGTAACATATTTTAGCTATAAAAATTATATACATACATAAAATACATACATACATACATACATACATACATACATACGTATGCTAATCCTAGGCAAGATCAAAGGCTTCTGGTCCAAAATTCTACATGGGCTAATCCAGATATTATGGATCATCCATAACAGAATATAAGTTAGTAGTATAATGCAGCTATTGAAAAAGCTGAAGCTCAGATACTTTGGCACTAAATGAGAAGAGAAGACTCACTGAAAAAACTTGATGCTGGGAAAGATTGAAATCAAAAGGAGAAGGGACAGCAGAGGATCAGATGGTAAGATAATATCATTAACATTGGGGGCACAAGTTTGGGCAGGGTGACGATGGAGAACCAGGGGACCTGGCATGCCCATGGGCTCGGTAGAGTCAAACAGGACTTAGCAACTGAACAACAGGAGTATGTTACCTAGGTTACATAGAACAGAACAGAACATAATAGAATAACAGAGTTGGAAGGGACCATGGAGGTCTTCTAGTCCAGCCGCTTGCTTAGGCAGGAAACCCTATACCATTTAAGATAAATTTTATCCAATCTCTTCTTAAAAACTTCCAGTGTTGGAGAATTTACAACTTCTGGAGGCAAGTTGTTCTACTGATTAATTGTTCTATTTGTCAAGAAACTTCTCCTTAGTTCTAGGTTGCTTCTCTCCTTGATTAGTTTCCACCCATTGCTTCTTGTCCTGCCCTCAATGTGCTTTGGAGAATAGTTTGACTCCCTCCTGTTCATGGCAGCTCCTGAGATATTGGAACACTGCTATCATGTCACCCCTAGTCTTCTGTTTTATTTCTCTGTCCATTTATTATATTAAAAAGAATTACATGGAATTTATTATTTATTTGGAGCAATAGTGTAACAAAAGTATATCTAAAAATATCTAACTCATAAAAAAATAAAGCTTTATATAAAGGAACAATATTGGAGAATATATTGTATCAACATAACTAGAATTAAGGAAGAAATATTACTTCAATGAGGAATAGTAAATTCAGTTTCATTTTCTTCGTATATATTATGCAAAAGTGTGGAAACGCATGCATATGTGCGTTTTATACAGTATTAGAAACTTCCAAAAGCTATAATTGCTAAAGGCTGATTAATTTAATAACTACCTTTGTCATTTCATGAAAATACATATAGAAGCCAAACTTTCATTTGGGCATACTCACTGAGTGCAAGTGCAGATATATGCAATCAGGATGATAAGCATTACCATAACAACTATTAAAGAAACCACCACAATTTGACTTTGATCTCCTCTTAGATAAAATAAGTCCAACCGCTCGCATCTTTCCCCAGTGTAGCCTTTCTCACAGCTGTAAAAAAATATAGAAAAAATGTTTAGTAAATCAGTTTTCTTGTTTCCTTCAGGACTGAAGTATATTTCTGCAAACTAGCATGTATCCCATATACAGTAGACACTTGTGACTAAAGCAATCTTTCCTAGCCTGGTTCCTTCTAGATGACTTGGATCACAACTCCATCACTAGCCATGCCAACTGGTGATTATCAGAACCATAACATGACACAGTTGAAAGGTACAGATTGGGGAAACCTAGAATAGATCTGCAAACAAACTGCACATGCAGATGAATCTTAGGGCTTGAAAACTGCCACCCAATGGAATTCCTGATCTAAGATGCATTCAGGGAAATATCACCTGAATGTGATAGTGTTTATCAACCTAAACAATTTAATGTGTGGTCTTCAACTTCCAGAATTCCCTCGCCAGCATGCCCTGTGTCTCCCTTTATGCTTGGGGTTTATTAGGAAAAGATTTGGAAATAAACATACATTGGAAAATTTGATATATATGACCTTTTTTCTCAAGTGTTCAGGTATTTTGTGGCTGAGCACCTCATCGGTTGGACTAAATTAGTATTTCCAGATCAGTATTTTTCAATCTTGGCAGTTTGAAGATATGTGAACTTCTTAGAATTATGCAGATAATATGCTAGCTGGGGAATTTTGGGGAATTGAAGTCCATACATTTTAAAGCTGCCAAGGTTGAATATTTTGCATCAGAATCACTCATCATAGAAGAAAGCAGTTCCAATTTATATCCTGTTCAAATTGAGTAAGGTGTTGTTATCAGAATTTTTAAAATAAAGATAAATGATAATAAAATAAATTAACAATAAGAACACCCAGAACTATTTTTCTTATAGAATCGTCGGCACATCAGGAAACTTCAGTGGTCTTTATTGAGTATCCCTGACAATATTTTAAAATTTGACATATCTTTATTTTCTGTCAGTCAAGAATCCTTGAAACTCTACCATGGTCACAACTAGTAAACAATGGAGATGGTGTACCACAATTATAAAATCAGAACAGATTCAATTATCCCACTATCCTCTAAGCAGATAGATAAAAATTCATTAATAAAGATATACTAACTTTAATTCTAAATCTTTTTTTAAAAATCTTATGCATGGAATCTTCCAGTTCAGCAGTTACATATTGAGAATATGTATGAAATAAAGGTTGTAACATAGATATAATTAAGTCCAGAATTTTGCAATACCAAATCTAAGATTTTGGCTTTTTTAATCTGAGAAGAAAGGTAATTTTAAAAGTAAAAATTAATTGTTTTTAAAGATTTTTTACAGTAAAATACCTCATCGTTTTAAAAGGTTAACAAAAAATCAGCATATTCCACCTCATCTTCAATCTCCCAGATTCATCAAAGGCAAGGTGGACACCTAAACTAAATTAGGAAGACTTCTCATGGACATTCTTCAGGCAATGTAAAGCTCTGCCTAAGAAATTTTATGAATTTCTTAATAATAAGTAAGGCTTTAGCATTTTAGCAATCATCCTTGCATACATAAGATTTTGCCTACTCATCAACATTAAAGAGAACCTGGAGAGGAATCCATAATTGGAAGACTACATTGTTGTTTTTAAAGATTTTTTACAGTATTCACTCCAAAATGGAAATTCAAATGGATTCAAATAAGTAAGACATTTGGTCATTAGTAGAATAGAATAGAATAGAATAGAATAGAATAGAACAGAACAGAACAGAACAGAATAGCCTTTATTGTCATTGCATTCCACGAATACAATGAAATTTGAAAGCTACTCCAGCACAGTGCGTCAAACACCACATCACAATCACACTACAGAGTATTTAAAAATTAAAATAATTATAATAGGACTGAATCACAAATGCACTATTTGATTCAAGACAATTACTGCCTTGGAAAAGAAACTGTTTCTCAATCGATTAGTCCTCATTTTAAGACACCTATAATGCTTCCTTGATGGTAACAGTTCAAAATATGAATGTCCAGGATGAGAACTGTCTGTGGAGTTTTTTAGTGTTCTAGAGAGGAGTTTGGTCTTCGCAATCTCTTCCAAGAAGAAAGAGAGCAACCGATGATATTTTGTGCCGTGTTTATAACTCTCTGAAGCATCTTCTTATCCATTGCAGAGCATCCAGCATATCACACCATTAAACAGTATGACAAAATGCTCTCAATGGTAGAATGATAAAAAGTAACCAGTAACTTCTCACCCAGACCACTCTTTTTCAGCAACCTCAGAAAGTGCAGGTACTGTTGGGCCTTCTTTGCAATGGCCATAGTGTGGACCGACCAAATAAGGTTGTCGGAAATATGAGTTCCTAGAAATTTAAAACTATGAACTCTTTCCACACAGTCTCCATTGATATATAGTGGGAGAGACTCTGCTTTGCATCTTCTGAACTCTATAATCAATTATTTTTGATGTTCGGAGTGAGGTTATGACTCTTGCATCACAAGACCAGTTTAAGAACCTGTGACCTATAGGCTGTCTCGTCTCCTCCTGATATGAGCCCCACCAGCATGGTATTGTCTGCAAATTTTATTATAGAGTTAGTGGGACAAGAGGGAGTGCAATAGTAGGTATTGAGTGAATACAAAAGAGGGCTCAGCACACAGCCCTGTGAAGAGCCAGTGCTGAGAGCAAGAGTGGAGGTAAAACAGTAGATAACAGATTCAAACAAATACATATTTGGTCTTAGCATATTTGGAGATATTTGGCCATTAAAGTCATGCTCAGATTTAACTCTTGGGAAAAGGCTTGTTTGGTTTTGGAACCTACATGCAGGATGGAGTTTGTACTGCATCAACATAGCGGCATCTTCCCTTGACACAGAAGTACTTGTACTCCTCAGGACATTCGGAAAAATGCCCACTCAATCTCAAATCTAGAAATAAGAAAATAAATATATAAATATAAATATAGTATATAATATATTAGGTTCTACTTAAAATACTTGTTCACCCGGATTATTTGTGACTAACTTTTTCCTGCTGTGCTACTTTTCATAGTTTCCTCATTTTGAAAAATGTTTTCAGTAATCATATTTCTTAATTCTTTGAATATCACTTTGAGTGGAAAATTCCACATAGGTATTCGGTCTTCATTTCAATTCTGTGTCCCATTCAAAGATAACACATAGGGTTTTCAGGAGCAATAAATAAACAATAAATGCATATCTGCTTAGAAATAAGTTTTAAAAAAACATTAAAAATGTGTTGAATCAAATGAAAATCCCACATGTCCAAGAGTTTGTTGCCAACACTTCTATCTTCCCTACAATTTTGTGAAAAGGCAACTGCATCCATTACTGGAATAGTGATGCAGCCGTAATGACTTATAGCCGTGAAGTAACTTAGTGTTCCTTTTATCATTTCTTTAATTTTGCTTAATTGCAATACAATCAGAGGTGGTATTCAGCAGGTTCTGACCAGTTCTGGAGAACCAGTAGCGGAAATTTTAAGTAGTTTGGAGAACTGGTAGAGGAAATTTTGAGTAATTTGGAGAACCGGCAAATACCACCTCTGATTAGCCCTGCCCCCATCTATTCCCTGCCTCCTGAGTCCCAGCTGATTGGCTGGGTCTTCTTTTGTTGCCCTACACAGGAGAACGGAGCTGGAACAGAGCAGGTTAGTGGGATACGGAGGGAATGGAGATTTTACAGTATCCTTCCCCTGGAGTGGGATGGGAATGGAGATTTTACAGTATCCTTCCCCTGCCACGCCCACCAAGCCACACCCACAGAACCGGTAATAAAAAAATTTGAATCCCAAATTCAAATTTACTGAATATAATAGAATAACAGTTGGAAGGGACCTTGGAAGACTTCTACTCCAACCCCCTGCTCAAGCAGATGATCCTATACCATTTCAGACAAATGGATGTCCAGTCACTTTTTAAAAGCCTCCAGAGATGAAACACCAACAACTTTTAAAGATAAGACATTCCACTGGTTTATTATTCTCAGTGTCATTGTCATTACTCTCTCCTTGATTAATTTCCAACCTTTGCTTCTTGTCTTCCTTCTAATGCTTTGGAAAATTGGATGGTCCTCTTTTCTTTGTGGCAGCCCCTCAAATATTGAAACAATATTATCATATCACCCCAGTCCTACTTTTCACTAGACTAGACATACCCAATTCCTGCAACTGTTTTTTATATGTTTTAGTCTCCAACCCTCTAATCATCTTTGTTGCTCTTTTCTGCACTGTTTCTAGTCTCAACATGTTTTTATATTGTGATGATTAAAACTGGATGCAGTTTTCAGTCTAGTTTTACCAAGGCTTTATAAAGTGGTACTAACATTTCATATGATCTTGATTCTCTGTTAATACCACCTAGGATTTCACTGGCTTTTTTGGTGGCTGCAACATACTGTTGGCTCATATTTAAGAGATTGTTTACCAGGACTCCAAGATTCCTCCACAGTTACTGCTATTGAGCCAGGTTTCACCTGATCTGTACCTGTACATTTGGTTTTTCTTGTCTAAGTGTAAAACCTTACTTTTCTCTGAAATGTATTTCATTTTGTCAGATGAGGCTCAAGTCTGCCGAGACCCATCTGGATCATGAGCCTATCTTTGAGTGTGTTGACTATTCTTCCCAGGTTGGTGTTATCTGAAATCTGATGAGTCCTTCTTCTATTCTCTCTCTAAATCATTTATGAAGATGAACTGAAGAATACTGAGTTAAAGACAGAACCTTTGGATACCCACTGCTTATTTCCCTCCATGTAGATGTAGCTCAGTGATGGGATTCAAATAATTTAACAACCGGTTCTGTGCCCTAATGACGTGCATGGGTTGAGTAGGTGTAGCCAGGTGGTCATGTGACTGGGTAGTGTGGCCAACTCACTGTCACTCAGCACACCAGCCCTGTCTTCCAGCCACTCTCCCTTTCCCCAGGACTTAGACCTATATGCAACACCTCCAGAAATGAAAGAGTTAAGCAACCCTCAGTTTTCTGGTAGAAATGCCCCTCCAGTGAAAGGATGAGAAGAGACCAGCAAAGCATTCTGCTCCCATTGCCTAGGAAAGTAAGATATTGGAGGCTGAGCTTATTAAAAAGCAGTACATTGTGTCATAACAGCCATCTAATCACATAACTTCACATCTAATGTGGCAGAGCCAATAAATCCTACTGACTCCTCAGAAGCAATTTACAATTAAAGCCCATTTGCACCCCCGAATAATAAATAAATAGCAGAAGAAGGACTGACAATACTTCTGTCCAGGTAATTCTGAAAGAGACTAAACTAAAGCTGGATTAACCCCTTCCTTCCTTCCTTCCTTCCTTCCTTCCTTCCTTCCTTCCTTCCTTCCTTCCTTCCTTCATTTTTTGGCCTGATTTTGGCCATTTCCAAGTGATTTTCCAGGCCATGTTTTGGGCCATTTTCCACACCATTTTTGGCTAGGTTTTGGCTGGGTTTTTTTGGTTGGGTTTTTTGGGAGGGGGGCATTTTTGGGCCCTTTTTCACCTGAAAAATGGCCAAAAACAACCTGGAAAATGGCCTGAAATGCCTAAAAAATGCCCCCAAAATGGCCCAGAAAATGGCCTGGAAAACGGCCAGAAAATGACCATTTTGGGCCATTTTTCATCCCATTTTTGTCCATTTTCCAGGCCGTTTTTGGACCAATTTGGGGCCTGTTTTCCTCCCAAAAATGCCCCCAAACAGCCTAGAAAATAACTGGAAATGGCCTGAAAAATAGGCAAGGGCAGGGCCAGCCAGTGGTGGGATTAGCTGGTTCACCGAACTGAGCAGAATTTTAACAACCGGTTCAGTTGAACCAGTCTGAATCGGCTGAATCCCACCTCTGATGTAGCTCCATTAAACATTAAGATATTCCTTTCCTCTTGTCTCCCACATGATTCCTTCTATTTAGATGAGTTCTATTGAGGACTAGATGTTGAGTATGGTTGGTCAGCCAATTACAAATCCATCTGGTAATGCTCTCTCTTGCATATTTTTCCTAGCTAACCAAGAAATAGATTGTGGTCTACTTTGTCAAAAGCCTACTGAAATCCATGTATACTAAGTCCACTGCATTTCACTGGTCCATTAGTCATTTTGTCAAAGAATGAAATAAGATTTGTTTGGCATGACCTGTTTTTGACAAACCCAAGTTGGCTTCTGATTATAACTTTGCTTGCCTCTAGATATTCTCAGATTTGTTGCTTGATTATCTTTTCCAGGATCTTCTTAGGCATTGATGTCAGGCTGATTGGTTTGTAATTTAATTTAACCACATCAGCTCATCTCCAGTCCTCTGATAATTCCCTGGTTCTCCAGAATCTTTGGTTCCAAGATCCCTACTGCCAGTTCTTGAAGAACTCTGCAGGTCCTGTTGATTTAATCTCATCTAGCGTGGACAAGTCTTCTCTTATCATTTTTTTTGCCTATTTTAATTTGAATTCCTAGACTGTCTTTTATGGTTCTGTTTTCAGTATGTTAGGGTATTTTTGTGTGAAGTCAGATGCAAAGAAAGAATTAAGTAGCTCTGCTTTCTCCCTGCTCTCTGTCACTTCCTTGCCATCTTCTCCCATTAGTGGACTAATTGTTTATTTGAATTTTTTCTTACTTTTTATATATTGAAATAATCTTTTCTTATTATTTTTGACACTTGTTGCAAATCTTAATTCATTCTGAGCTTAGCTTTCCTGGCTTCATTTTTGCAGATTGAGGTTATATGCTGATATTCTACCTTAGTTATTGATTGTTACAGCAAAGACAGCTGATGATTCCGAGCTGTAGAGTATGAAATATAAATAAATGGAAGAGAGGAAAGCAGGGCAGAAGAAAGGGAAAGAAATGGTTTTATATTCAGTTAAGAAGCTTGACAAGATACAACAAGAGCAGTATAAAAACAACTGATGGATGTAAAATAAAACAGATTTATCAAGATGGGAAATAAGCCTAGTGAAACTCTGAACTTGATGAGAAATTAGACAAGGCAAAAGTTGAGAGAGATTTAGATCTTACATTATGCAGAGTCTGAATTGGTTCTTAGAGGTCTCATCAGCAAGCAAATATATAGAACATGAACATATTTCTTTCTCTATCAATCTCTGCATAGGTCTCTTTGACCTATTCGACTTTATATTTGTTTTGTTTTTCCCATGGGTTACATCTATCCTGACACCTTTGAAAATTCAAAAACATTTGCATCCTCAGACTCAAGAATAATTCTTCCAAATCCAGATATTTTCCATTCTTGACAACTGTCCCTGGGTTGGATTAAAAACTGCACTACTGTATTAATATAATCTTAATGTAAATTCTGTTTATTAAGGTATTATTATTAATTAGACAGGAAATGAGAGGCAAATAAATTCCATAATAAACCGATTCAAATGATGGTCAGTAACTGAATGTATGCATATATATTTCTTTTTGGAATCATTAAAACATGATATATTTATAATTAACATATTGCAAAATAAAAGCTTACTAATTATGATTGCCAGTTTCCTAAAATGTTGTGCATTGTTACATGTAATTACCGTGGAAATTATGTATTTATTAGATTTCTCTCCTGCTTTTATTTTTTATATAACTCAAGATGGCATAGAGAGTGCTAGTTCTGCTTATTTCCCCCATAACAAATAGGATGGATTCATAGTCACCCACCCACCCCATACTCAAAGAGCAATTAGAAATCCCAGCCTCTTGGTTTCTAGTCTTTCACCTTAATTACATCAATTAATCAATTGAACGTCTTCCTCATCATTATTGAAAATTAATGCCATTATCAGGAATTACAATCCATCTGTTACCTGTACATGTTCCATTTGCGTAATCACAGGAAAGCTTCTTGGTTTCCGGACTGGCTGTTGCATTTTCACTGCTAGTCACAGAGTTGAAAATGACTATGCCTTTAGTTGGGGAGAGAAGGCGGCAAATCATTTCAAAAGTATATTTCAAGTAACTAGATTCAAATTACAATAATTCTTGTTTCTAAAGATACAATTCCCGTTTCACTATCTTAATCATAACAACTAATGTGGGTTTTGTTACGTCTTAAGAAAAAATTCAATTTGAAAAACTTCTGAATGTAATACTCTAGATCAGTAGTCACCAACCAGTGGGCCAGGGACCACTGGTAGTCCACGAGAAAATTTTGGTGGGCCTCAGAGAAATGGTCACCCACAAAGTACCCTCCAAAGCAATTAATCCAGGCTTTGTGGGAACACAAGGCTGTGCCGCCCACATGGCCTGCAGGAATGGAAGGCTTGTGTCACTTGTATTGCGAACAACATGAGGTAGTAAGGGGACAGGGGAAAGGGCGTGTCCTACACACCTGGCCTGGCCACCAGACTGCTTCCTTCCACTTCTGCTTTTGGCTGTATGCAAGGAAAGCAACAAAAGTCTTTCTTTTTCTCTTCCAAACTCCACCAAAAACGAGTCTTTCGGACCCTGCAAGGCATCCTGCTCCAAGAGGCTGCGCTGGTGTGAAAAGTCTCACAAAGACTCATTTCTGGCAGAGTTTGTGGGAAAGAAAGAAAAACTTCTGCTGTTTCTGCTGTTTTCCTTGCATGAAGCAAAAGTGTCTGTCTGTCTGTTTGTCTCTCTCTCTCTCTCTCTCTCTTGCAATCCCCAAAAAAGAATGATCGATTGGTAAGAAAATAGGGTGGGGAATTTTCCTGCAGACTTTTTTTGGGATTTTCCCAGGGTCTCTGCTGCTTTCTGCAGAGATCTTGGGAAAATGTCAGCAAGCCACCATCAGTCAAAATTCATATTGTGGTCCACAGGATTTAAAATTACGAGTTTGATGATCCCTGAGGTCCAAAAGGTTGGCAACCCCTGCTCTAGATCAGGGATCTCTAATGTTGGCAACTTTAAGACTTGTGGACTTCAACTCCCAGAATTCCTCAGCCAGTAAAGCTGAGGAACTCTGGGAGTTGAAGTCCACAAGTCTTATATTTGCCAAGGTTGGAGAGCCCTGCTCTGGATTACTTACATTACCTATATTCAATAAAGTTTTTTTTAAAAAATACATCATAACATTTGCCCTCAACTATTTGAAAGATCTACTTCTGGTAGCACAATGGCAGATTAACACACCTTTGCTAAATAGCTAACAGAACTTCCCCAGGCAAGGAAAAGCTGAGTGCCCATTTTTGCTTCACAGATTTGCACTTTGAGAGAAACTTGACAAGATTTGTAGGGGCTTTATCAGCTATACAAAAATAGAGCATTAAAAGTCATGGAAATAAACAGTATGTGCAAAGCATCAATAAATGTAAATTTATTTATATTATTTATTTATGTTCATATTGTAGAAAATTTAATGCAAACATCAGAAGACAGTAGCAATTTTCCTTATTTACTTAAATCGATAAAAGTACTGAAATTTGTTCATATTCTAATATATTTTAGAAACAGAAAAAGATATATTGATAATTTGTTTCACTTAGATTCTGTTAGGTTTTCAGGTAGAACATTGTAATTTATTACTTCCATTTTTTACTATGATAGGTCTGGTGTTATGGTGGCTCAGTGGTTAAAATGCTGGGCTTATTGGCTGGAAAGCTGGCAGCCCAGGTTCAAGATCTGAGTACCATGCAATAGATTGAACTCCTACCTTCATCCCAGCTCCTGTGAATCTACTGGTAGCAGTTTGAAAGTATGCAAATGTGAGTACATAAATAGAGATAACAACCTCCATGATATCATACTGACCACATGACCATAGAAATGTCTTTGGACAGCCTTGGCTCAATAGCCTTGAAACAGACATGAGCACTGCCCCCTACAGTCAGCAACAACTAGCACAATAGAATCTGCAAGATCTTTACCTTTTTATGTCCAATTTAAAACTACTAGAACTACGTACCTTTCCTCTAAAAAGTAGCTGTTTATGCTTGAGACTGGTTTTCTAAAAACTATGAACCTATCAGATATACTAGAATTTTATTTACAACTGATTAAATTAGCATTTACCAAACATACTTTTCCCCACAGAAAATAGACTGTTACTATGTATAAATTTAGCTATTTTAGCTAATTTAGCTACAAATAACTTTGGCTATTTTCCCTGCTGAAAATTCCAGCATAAGACAGCAAATCATATTGGATCATTTACATTGATTTCTGAACAAGCATGACTAAAATTAATCTCAAAGATACCTTTATTCACTGATTTCAATATAGCCTTCCAAGTCAGTCTGCAATCATTATTATTAAATAATATTTTCACCACAGGAGGCCTCAAATCAATATGTGTAAGAATTTCTTCAGCTGGTGATCTGGAATTAATCCTCAATCCCCTTTATTAGCATTTTCCAAAAGAGTTTGTTTGTTTGTTTTTTAAATCAGTGCTAGGCTCAGATATATACCATATCAACTGTATAAACCAAATTCCTCTTACTAAAGCTTTCTTAGAATGAATTGTTTACAAATTATTCTTTCTTCACCCTTATTCTTGCTTACTGAATGCAACTTATCCAAATACTTTCAATTTTGCACACCTACATACTCTTTTTCACAAATTTGCATGCATGAAGAAGCCACTCAAAGTAAAAAAGATGGCTGCAGCAGCAGGAAAAAAAATTCCCTGGAAGCAGTGTTGTTCCTACTCCCATTGGGCAAACTGATAAATGGATGACAATTTCAGGAGTATTCCTCTGGCTCTTTCAAATGATCGGTCCTTTATTCAGTAAATAAATACAAACTGCCAAATATCAAGAATATTTAATATAATATAAATATTAAAGCTCAACAAGAAATATTTAAGCCATGAATTCGGTCTCATATAAGAACTCTGTAATAAAAAAGAGCTCATAACACCAAAAGATAATTAATGTTTGAAATAATTGGTTAATCTCTAACTTCTTGTTTCAGGCACATTGGGATCCCAGTTTTCAGAATTCTTAGCCAGCATATTTAAGGAAAATTATATTAGATTATGGGAAGTGTTATAATTCCAAGTTTGGTAACTTAAAATGAGAATATTCTTAAAATAGGATCATGCTTACAAAATGCTGTAACAGAAATTTAAAATTTGTCTCAATTATGACAGATGTGCAGAAAAATAGTACAAATAACTTGGTAAAGTTTCTGAAGGCTTAATTAAAATATGATGTATCATTAAAGTGCTTAAATTTCACATATGCAAATGAAACAATCTAATAAAACACTTACTGGTAAAGCCAATAAGTTTCACAAGTATTTAACTAAGCAAGGACTGCAATCTTCAGAAAGAAGCGTAATTCTGCTCAGACATTTGACATATTAAATATGAAAGGTTTTTTTATTTTTAAAATATAGATTGGATATGGTACTCAAAATAATAATTAGAAAATATAGACATTCAGTTCAACTTTGAAAGTAAGATAGTAAATAAGAGGGGAACATATTGAACTAAATACGCTTGAAACACAAAGCCAGAAATATGATCTATAGTTTAAATAAAATTATCCATATTAAAATTTCAAAACAGGTATCTTTTTGAAGGATACAATTAACTATGTAATGAATAAAGAAATAAAGAAGCTACCACATGTAAGGTTGAAAACAAACACAAATATTGCTAATATTGGCATACCACTATCTCAAAATTACAAATACAAACTGGAAAAAAAAAGATTGTGCTGGGCCCATACATGGCTGAAACTTTAGTAGACAGGGTACCAATAAAACAGCTGACCTGTACAAAAGCTGTGTAGCTCATTCTCTCTCTCTCTCTATCTTCTGACTGCATGTTGTATTCACCTACTTCTCTGTGAGTTAAATGTTATTATTTATAAATTACAGAAAATATTAATATGTTTAAAATTTCTATCTGTTATAGCATAACAGTATAATTACTCTAAGTTATAATTAAAATGGAATTAACCTCTTTCTCACACTTCCCTTGTTCCCTGGCTCAAGTCACAGCCCTGTTTATTTCATTAATTGTCTTGTTACCTCCTTTATCTTCCCTAGGTCTGTTAGGCATTTCATCACAGTACCTTAATGTGAGATCTGTGGGTTGGTAGACTAAAGAAGAAATATCCTGGGGGGGAAATATTGTAGAATACAGAAAATTACTTCCACACCATTATCAAAGAAGCAATATGAATGTCTCCATTTTGTCTCCAGCAATTGAACTCCATTATTTTGGGATATTTATACAATGGACATTATTCATCAGATATATGAACAGATCTTTGTCCTGAAAGTACACTTCATTTCCAAGCAAAGCAACAACACAGCAGTGTCCCAACAAAAGAATAAGTAGGAACAGAAAGGCATGGATTTTTTTAACAGTGTGTTTCATCACTAAGTGTTGACTACTAGTATTAAAACATTCCAGGAGTTCCAGAAAAACATGTAATCCAGTTAAACCACTTGCAATATCTCAAGGTGAGTGCCATAGAATTAGAAAATATTCCAATATTTACATTAGTATCAATATACGTAAATAATGTGATGTTTAATAAAATTGTCAGAAAGTATTTACCAAAAACTATTACAATCAGATAAACAAATCCAGATATATGTTTTGTAATGCCAATATTTTCAAATAACCCTAATTACACTGATTCTCTTTTGCTGAAAAACAGATACTATGAAATGTCATGAGTTTATAAATGCAAAGTTATAATACAATACAAATTAATACCATAATTATTTTCAATTCTCTATAATATAATAGATTGTTAGTGATATTTAGTGATACGATTGCAAAACTTAGATAATAAACAATATATCTTAATAAACCTACAAGCCCACATTATAGCAAAAACACTTAAATAAGAAATGTTTATACATAAGAATAAGTAGTATAAAATATGCACTGGAATAACAATTGAAGTGTAAGCACTGTCAAAATGGATTGTGATATACACAATATTTTCATTTTAAGTATTTGTATTGTATTTTATATTTTAATGTTTTAAATTTTCAATAAAGATTTTTCAAAAAAAAGAAAGAAAGAAGTGTTACAAACATATTTAGGCTGGTTTGTGATTAAACCAGAGCAGTCTTCTATCTTTTACCTTGTTTCAAACTGTCCTGGATTCTAAGGCCCCTTAAAATAAACACACAGGATAAAAATAGGCACTTAGGTACTCTTTATAATAAGTATCCTGCCAAGCAATGCTTTAGCGAAGGCAGCCTAATCTAATTGATGATATATTTTGCACAGGAAAAAATCCGCCATTTCTGATTTCCCTAGTCATAAAAAAAATGGGTATTTGGTTTCAATAGCAAGATCTGAATGCAAAAATTGGGAGGAAGGAAAGAACAAAAAAGACTGATTTATCATTAATGAGCAAGGTTTTTCAGTTGATGAAATATAATTTGACTATATTCCAAGAGGACAGGGAAGTCTTGACAACAGCAGCCTAAGCTATCTTTCCACAGAGATTCCTGTCTAAAAAAAAAAAGATCTCTCTTTGTAATCACAGTCATAATTGCAAGCAGTTTGTTGTTCTATTTTACTTTGTAAATAGAAGACATAGATAAGTTGTTATTTTTTTCCTAGCAAAGTTTCTATCCAAGACAAGCAACACCACCACAAGTGATGCCGAACTTGTTGGGAGTTTGCTTATTAATTTACTTATTAAATTCATATGCTATTGATTGATTTAATTTATATGCTGCACTCTCTCACTCATAAGACAATTCTTACAAGCTTATAAATTACTTGGAAATCCCTACCAGAGAAGAAAAATACTGACAGCAGGATTGAGTTAAAAATGCCATTCTCTTTTCCGGCAAGGATCCCAGGGTATAATAGTTGCATGACTTATGTCAGAAAAAGCGCACCTGTTGAACAGTTGCCTGTTGTGAAGCTATCAAAGGGGAACCCACCCGACAAACGTGGTAGGTAGAAAGGAAACGTCAATCCTCACCCAGGAACAGCAGAGGGCCAGAACCCAGAAGCGCGTCTAAGGCCATCAAAGCCGGGCTTCACCTCCACTAGCCAGCGGACTGCAGCAAATTACACGAAACAGCCACCGCCCCACAACTTGGAAAAATCAGGAGGCGCCGTTGAGGCGGAAAGGCGCAGCCTCTCCGGCAACCTGAGACATGGGTTCCCCCGCCTTCTGCTTCTCCTGCCTGGAAGGCACAGGGCTGACTGTTCGCCGTCCGCCCTCTTTAATGCCCCGCGTTAAACCTCGGCCATCTCTGCCGCTCCGGAATCGCTCGAACCCACCTGGCACCCTTGCTGCTCCTACTCCTCCTGGCACGGACGGGACGTGAGTTGGCGTCGCCCTCTTTCCTTCAGGGATATAGGGAAATCTTTCCCAGTCCCAAAACAGGAGTATTACTTCTTGCTCTTGAAGCATTTACGCCACCAGTCAGAAGGCTTCCGAGGCGATTGTATCAGGAGCAAGAAAGGGGCGCGGGGATGGGGAACGGGACGGGACTAAAAAAACAGACCCAAGGATGCGCTCAGTTAGTCAGGGCAGGATCCAGCCCTAACTGCAATGGCGGGAGACGAAAGCGATGGGAACCAAAGATCATGTAATTCAACTCAACCCTTTGGCTGAATTTACTGCTCAGATTATTTCAACTGGGGAGCCTTAATCAAATCAATGAATCTCAACTGTGATTCCATCCTCCGGAGAAAACACCTTTGTGGATCTCGGCTCAAGAAGCATACTGTAGAAAAGAAACAGCAAAGTTGACCTATAGGATATTATTGGAAAATCATCAAGGGGAATTTTTAATTAGGGTATGTAAAGAGACCATTTAATTGCAGAAGGATATAGTTATAAATGGTTTCCTATTTTGCAGTTATCAAAAGAATTCAAAGTAGACAAAAATATTTTGGCATGGAGAGAGAATATAAAATACAATTGTGCACTAATTATGAATAACTAGTTGTTAAAAATTGCACACTTTTGTTGAAATTTAATACAGAGAAAGACCAGGTTAAAGAATGTATGACTAAAATTTTTGATTATAAAATATAGATTGATCAATGAAAAAATGTGTGGTGAAAGGGGATGAAATTTTATTGTGTTATGATTTCAAAGAGAATATAAACTGATATGTAATTAGTATATGACACCATAGAAATTATCTAGAATGTATGAAGATGCTTCAAATCTATCATTTCATCATGCTTGGTGAATATGTAAGAAAGCTAAAAAGTATTGGATTGAAATACATATTTTTATGTAGAGGTTTTTAAATAATAATATTCAGTTGAAGAAAGGTTTTTTATTTTTAGGACTAATGAATATACAGAAAAAATAGCAGATGATTATTTCAGTATATAATCATTATGGAAAGATTATTACATATCCACAAAGATGGAAAGATCGAATGCTACCAACTATGGAGGAATGGCTGACAAAATTGAAGATCTTGCTGAAAGGGATAAACTAATGTAGACAATGTCTACATTTATTGGTGACTAGAAACCCCTTATGGACTCTTTTTGCATAAAAATGATTAGAAAAGAACATGTTGCAGAAAGAAGAGAATAAGTAAAGAGAAAGATTAAGATATAACTGTATTTACAACTGCCAGGAAGAATATTGGAAGTCTATATATGTCTTTTTCTTTGCCTTCTATTCTTTTACTTTTTTTCCTTTCTTACACTGTCTTTGATTCCTTTCTCTTTTTTCTCCTTTCTTTACATCTATATTAAATTAGATTGAATTTGTTTTTATTTTCCTTTAAAAAAGATGTAATAAAAATTATGGTATACAGTTTATATACCATGTTTCTCTGAAAATAAGACCCAGTCTTATTTTATTTTGGACCCCGATATAAGCACCGGGGCTTATTTTTTTTAATCTTCAGGAGTGGTGAGCACGGGAGCTGACGGGAGTGGGAGTGTCTCTACCACCGGCTCCGCTCCCTGTTCTACCATCTACTTGCCTGCAGCTGCAACAGCCCAAACTCCTTATACGACTCGCCCTCCACCCTCCCTGTCTGATGGACTTGCTGCTGCTGGGACACTGGAGCTAGAGTCTTGTCGCACCAGCAGACATGCTTGCAGAAGAATGCCGTGAAGCTTGTTGCACCAGTGGAGCCGCTCATGGCAAAATGCCACAAGGCTTGTTGCACTGGTGGAGCTGTTTGCAGCCAGATGCTGCATGGTGGTTGTGCCATTGTGCACTTGAGGGGTGGCACTAGCACAATGAGCTCACAGGTGTTCTGCCATGAGCCATTCCACCGGTGCAACAGGATAAGTGGGTGCAATGTGCATGTGGCACATCAACCCTGCACCCCCTCACCTTAGCTTGATTTTTACACCTGCACCTTACCCCATCTCGTACAACCAGACAGCGAGTGAGGCTTAAATGGGGCTTTTTTGGGGGGTAGGGCTTATATTAGATGCAGGCATGAAGATTGGGCTAAGGCTTGTTTTCGGAATAGATCGCATTTTTGGGGAAACACAGTACTATATAAACTATATAGGTATAAATATTACAATATAAATAAATTTGTTCATCTTTCAAGTTTATTCTGACTGCAGTTTGCAAGGACTATTGGTTATAGATCTTACATCTAACAGTTTTTGTGGGGAAAATTGGGATAATGTCAACTTGGTAAAAGACTTCTATCTCATCAGTTAAAATAATACCATTAATTGAGTACAGTAGTCTATATCTGTTCTTTAATTATTTACACTTTAGATTTAGATTTGAATCTCATTTTTTCTCCAGGAGTTCAAAGTAATTTAGATATTTCTCTTCATTTTATCTCTGTGAGATAAGATGGGCTGAGGAAGTTTGACTAGCCAACATTCATTCACTGAAAGTTGACTTGAATCGTGGTCCCTTGAACCTTTGTCCAATACTGCAAACATTACTATATAGTACAAATGCTCCATCTTTTTAAACATGAGACCATATACTTCATTTAATAGATTACAACAAATTTAATAAATAATACATGAGACTACATAGTTCATTTAATAGAAATGGAATTGTATCATTGTTATACACCATTCCAATATTAGGTGTAGTTCTGAAAAAATTAGACATAGGGAAAATGATTTGGAATTGGAACTGATCAATTGTGTCTTATTTAAACTATGTATATAAAAATAGCTATTTGTTTGTGTGTGTATGTGTGTTCCAGCATAACTCTTGAACGCCTCAAGCAATATCAACCGAACTTGGTACACAGATCACTTACTCTCTGGAAAGAAATACTGTGGGGGTAAGACACCTCTATCACACCTCGGGGTGTGTGTTCTGTAAAGATACAGCCTACACAGCGTGGTGGAGTTGCCATGGTAACGTCTTCACAGTACTCCACAAGGGGGCTCCCTCTGGTAAGGGGGAAAATCCAACATTAGAAATTACATTGGTCTGGACATTTTCAACAAGGCTTTGATTATTCTTGAGGACAAATGTATGGCCATGTTCAATAAATATTACTGCAACTTGGCCTGCTTGCACCACTATGAGACCAACATGACATACATCACACAGATTACATAGGAGAAAAGAACTACAATCTCGAACAGTTTAATTTATATATCACGGACAAGAAGCCATTTCTAAATCAAGATCAGAAAAAAGCATACCAAATCATCACAGATCACCTAGCAAAACAACAAAGTAGTATCATTTTTCTTGGTGCTTCTGGGGGCACAGGGAAAACATTTTTAACTCATTTAATTGTCACCAAAATCAGGGCTCAGGGAGAAGTTGCTCTTGCCATTGCCTCTTCAGAAATTGCGGAGACGTTAATGGAACAAGGGAGGACAGCCCATTCTGCACTTACGTTGCTACTTGACATCGCCATTCCTTTCTAATGTAGGATTGGGATACATAAACACCTGGACAACGCCAGGTTATCAGATAGTATTTTATAAAGTGAGAGAATCAATACAAGGTGCCAGTAATTTCTCTAACAGTAAACTATATGCAGAATGTTGTGTATTGACTTAAGTTTCCAGTCAGGTCCGTGCTTTGAGCGGGAAAGCACGGACCTCTCCCATTGGTTAATGCCGCTTGACAGCCGGCTATAAAAGGTAGCTGTCAAACGGCATCAGCTGTTGCCGCTCCAGCTGGCTGCCGTGTTAGAGCGGCAGTAGCGGTAACCCTTTATTTTAAAAATAAAGTGAGAGCTGAACCTTTGCCTTGGTGTCTGCCTGAGTGATTACCGCTGCTCTACAACAATGGCGACGAGGGCGGGATCCTAAATATAGGCAAGCCAGGCAAAAAGGAAAAGAGCGAAATCACTAGCCGAGAGCTGAAATCGCTACAGAGTTGCTGTCACTGTTTGCGGAGCGCGGTCTCTAACTCACTTCAGGAGAAGCAGCACAGCTGATAGAAAGATGACTTCGAATCCTGCATTCCCGCCCTTCAGACCGACGGCAGAGACATGGGAATCATACAGGAACCGGTTTGACTGTTTTTTAGATGCTATAAACCTTTCAGATATCTCTGACCATAGAAAAAAGTCTTACTTCCTAAGCTTTTGCGGAGCCACGGTATTTGACACCGCAACAGCATTACTGGCCCACGATCTATTAAGACTATTCCCTGGGAGGAATTACAAGAAATTCTCTCAAATCATTACTCCCCTAAGCCTTCCAGAATTACCAGACGCCCTGCCTTCAGAAGGCGCATTCAGTCAGAGGGAGAAACCATTAGTGACTATATGGCAGCACTGAGAACAGCTGCCTTACATTGTGGATTCAGGGAATACCTCGAAGATATGCTGTTAGATCAGCTGGTATGTGGAGTTAGAGATCCCAAATTGCAAAGACGATTACTAGCTAAAGGGGATCTAACCTTAAAGCAAGCCATAGAAGAATCCCAGGCTGCTGAGCTATCAGCACTCTCAGCAGCTGAAATACAGGGAAACCCAATCAGACTAGATAACCCAACAGTGCATTTTGATGAAGCCTCCACAGAGGAAAGTTTAGAAGAGGCTACTGAGATAAACCGCCTCAGACTGCCCAACGCAAATCAAAGGGAGTACAGGCAGGGTACAAGCCAACCCCCACGAATACAGACTACCTGTTTAAGCTGTGGGAGCAACCATCTCAGAGCATCCTGCAGATTCAGGAATGCTATATGCTTAAGATGTCAAAAGAAGGGCCATTTGGCAAAAATATGTCAGGCAGGAAAGACCTTTAACCAGCCACAAAGGCCTCAGAAACCCATACAATATCCAAGACAAATCGAGGACTGCTTCACATGCTACCAATCTAAGATACCTAAAAATAATTCTAACAAAATTAGTGTCACTGTTTCTATAGAAGGTAGACCATGCAGAATGGAAGTAGACACCGGCTCTGCACTATCCATCATCTCGTGGGACACTTTGAAGAAACTACTTCCCAGGGTAACAAGAAAGAAGATTCCAGGCTGCAATCTAACACTACGGAACTACCAAGACAGAACCATTCCTGTCATCGGAAAAGGCAAGTTTCTAATTCATTTTCAAGATTTTAAGGGTCACTTGCCTCTAGTGGATGGCACCCTCCCAAACCTATTGGGACTAGACTGGTTCCCTGCTCTGGGCCTCCACATAGGTGGAATCCACGCCATTGCAAGTTCAGAAGTTGATTCCCTGTTCAGGGAATATGCTGACATATTCAGCGAGGGCCTAGGCTGCTACATGGGAACCCCAATATCCTTCAAGGTGGACTCCCAAGCAGTACCAATCCGTTTAAAACCCCGCAGAGTTCCTTTTGCAATTCGTCCTAAACTTGACAAGGAACTAGACAAATTAATTAAACAGGGCATACTGCAACCTACAGACTTTTCAAAATGGGAGACCCCTATAGTGACGCCTCTAAAGAAGGATGGAAATTTGAGAATCTGCTCTGATTATAAATCTTTGATAAATAAATATTTACAAGTAAGCGCGTATCCAGTCTCCGTGGTACAACACCTACTCCATTCCCTTGAGCCTGGCTCCATTTTTGCAAAATTAGATATGTCCCAGGCGTATCAACAGTTCCCTGTTGATGACGAAATTGCTGAACTGCAAACAATAGTGACACACAGAGGGGCTTTCAAATGTACACGCCTACAATTCGGAGTTAGTGTTGCCCCTGGAATTTTCCAGTCCCTCATGGAAAGAATTTTGCAAGGGTTACCAGGCGTTGTGCCATACTTCGATGACATCCTTGTATCTGCCACCAGTCAACAGCAATTACTACAAAGGGTCAGAAGTGTACTTGAGCGTTTTAGACAGTGAGGTCTTAAATTAAAAAGGGAGAAATGCACCATAGCTACTCCACAAGTGGAATTCTTAAGTTACAAAATTGACGCCAAAGGTATTCACCCAACGGAGTCAAAGGTCAAGGCCATTCATGACGCACTCACTCCTACTAATAAAACAGAGCTTCAAGCTTTCCTGGGCCTCCTGAATTTCTATGCTTCGTTCCTACCCCATAAAGCTTCAATTGCCGAGCCTCTTCACAGGCTCTTAGACAAGAAATCGCCATGGCACTGGGGACCAAGGGAAAGTCTTGCTTTCAAGGAAGTCAAGTCACTACTAACGTCCAAAGCTGTATTAATTCAATTCAATAAGGACTTACCATTAGTTCTAGCAGCTGATGCTTCCCTCTTTGGAATTGGGGCCGTTCTGAGTCACAGACTGCCTAACGGTGCAGAAGCACCTATAGCCTTCTTTTCCAGGACACTATCCTCCACTGAACGCAACTATAGCCAGATTGATAAGGAGGCCTTGGCTGCAGTTGCTTCAGTAAAGAAATTCCATGAGTTTCTCTACGGTCATCACTTCGAACTCATAACTGACCACAAGCCACTGTTAGGTATTTTATCTGGCACTAAACAGACTCCCCAGATTTTATCCCCAAGGATGACCAGATGGACCGTTTTTCTGGCTGCATATTCATACACTCTAGTCCACCGCTCTGGAAAAACCCTTTGCCATGCTGATGCCCTCAGCTGTTGCCCCCTGCATGTTCCAGTCAAGGACCCAGCACCAGCGACTGCTGTTTTCCTCATTGAAGAACTCAGGCTGCCGGTCAATGCTTCTGACATCGCTGTCCATTCGGCCAAGGACCAGGTAATTTCCCAAGTCCTTGACTGGGTAGGGAGGGAGTGGCCTACAACCCCTTATCCATCAGAATTCCTACCCTACAAGCTACGCCAACAGGAACTTTCCTCATTGCAAGATTGTTTACTGTGGGGAACCAGAGTAGTGATTCCCCCCAAGTTGCAAACCTCAATCTTGAAGGTGCTGCATGAGGGTCACCCGGGAATAGTGCAGATGAAGGCCCTCGCCTGCAGCTACGTATGGTGGCCGGGCATGGATGCCCAAATCTCTAGCTGGGTCAATTCTTGCCAGGCATGCCAAGCCACCAGGGCATCCCCACCAGCAGCCACCCCTAGGACCTGGGAGGAGGCAGGCAGCCCCTGGTCCAGAATCCATATAGACTTGGCTGGCCCTTTCCACGGGCGCACATTCCTGGTGGTATTTTCAAAGTGGGTGGAATTGGCCTTAATGCACTTCACCACTACTGAAGCAGTTAGCAAGGCACTGACCAGGATGTTTGCCACACATAGCCTTCCTGATTCCATTGTATCTGACAATGGCCCCCAATTTACCTCTTGTGAATTTGAGATTTTCCTAGCAAACCTGGGCATCACACACATATTAGTAGCCCCTTTTCATCCTGCTAGTAATGGGCTGGCTGAGAGGGCAGTCAGATCTGCCAAGGAGGTACTACAGAGATTGGGACCCATTAATTGGCATTCTAGACTGGCCCAATACCTGTTGAGCCAACATACAATACATTGTGCCTCCACAAATAGGTCACCAAACGAAGTGTTAATGGGACACCGGCTGAGGACCACTCTTGACAGGTTGCACCCAAATTATGCCCCAATGCTTCCCCTTGGGTCTAACAGCCAAGACAGAGGGTTCCTAGTAAATGACAAAGTGTATGTCAGGAACTTTGCTGGGCAACCACTGTGGTTACCGGGTCGTGTGGTAGCAGTAACTGGTCCTAAGTCTTATAGAGTCCAGCTACCTGATGGGCGTGTCTGGCGGCGCCATGTGGACCACTTAAGAAGACGTTGGAGCACTGCACCCAGAGGTCATCTAGACGGTCCCAATACAGAAGCACCACCATCACCCGGAGAAACCAGCCTCCAGCCCACCGGGGATGACAGCCTACCTGAAGAAGAAGCTGACCAAGGTCCTGACCCAGTTCCAGAAGTCCCAGAAGCCTCACCTCCGATAGAAGCCATGCAGCAAGCAGAAAACAACAACCCGGCGCCATTTCCAACCGAACCAAGAAGATCTGGACGAGTACGCAGGCGCCCAACATATTTACAGGACTACGCATGCTCCTCACTGGGAGGGAGGAGTGTTGTGTATTGACTTAAGTTTCCAGTCAGGTCCGTGCTTTGAGTGGGAAAGCACGGACCTCTCCCATTGGTTGATGCCGTTTGACAGCCGGCTATAAAAGGCAGCTGTCAAACGGCATCAGCTGTTGTCGCTCCAGGTGGCTGCCATGTTAGAGCGGCAGTAGCGGTAACCCTTTATTTTCAAAATAAAGTGAGAGCTGAACCTTTGCCTTGGTGTCTGCCTGAGTGATTACCGCCGCTCTACAACATAGAACATAATCTATGAGAGGAAGAGGAAACTAGTGACATTATGTACCTCATGACATCATAGCATGTAATCAAATGTAATCACATAATGGCATGACTTGTATTGGATGCCTAAATAGGTATCTCATTTGTTTTTGTTTTTTATTTAGTATATGTATGGACCCAATCATCATGGCTAGTTAATGTGATTTATGGTTTATTACTGTTTGTGGGAATTCAATTATGTTTACTTGTATTGAATGTAGCATATTCAATAATTTACAATTAACCAAATGCATGTGACATAACATAAACCAGATCATAGTGAGAACAGTTTCAAATTCTTATTTCCTCAGAATCAAAATGGTGGCCATTTCAGATTCAGACAGGAATAAGCCACATATGAGCGGAACTCTGTTTAATGAATCACTGAAAACCATTTCCTGTGTCCATGCATGCGGTTTTTAAAAATTTAAGAAAATGAAATTCCTTATTCTTAATTGTTGCATATTTTCATCTAGATCCTGAGGCATAGTACATGTAAGCATTCCAGATCAACAAGTGCTCAAGTTTATACTGTTCAGCAGCTAGGCTGTTATTGTAAAGTACTCCTTTTCTGTAGTAAATCTTTACGGTATATTTCCTATTGTATCATAACTCTGATCATCAAAATATAATATACATGATAAAGCTACAAAGAAAGCTGTCCCAGGTTGTTTACCCTATAATTTATAATTTATTTATAATTATATAATTATAATGTATTATTTGTCCAGCAGTGGAGATTCAGTTGTCAGTATATTATGATAATATAACATAAGTTATGTTAATGCCTTGTTGAAACAATATAGAGAGAGTAGGAAGAGAAGGATGTAGCCATGCTGGATTCTAATTATTTATGGTAGCTCCTCCTCCTTCTTGTCTACTCCTTTCTCCTTCTTTTATATCTAGTAAAAGTAAAGTGGGGGGGTGGGTGTCTCTCTTACTTTTGTAGTTTAATCTGGAAATAAAAGCTGCACAGTTCTCCATGGGAAGATTCCTAGTAGCTATGGAAGAAGTGTGACACTTCCTTAATCGAAGAACCGTATTGCTATACAGTTTAGCTAAGACAGAAGAATTAATAGTGACTCAAGTAAAAAAATGATCGTTGTTAAGTTCATAATAATTTCCAAATGCCAATTTAACTTGACATTTCTCCAACACTGAGTTTAATCATAGTACAATGTTATCTTCTAGATAGCTATTTAACTGAAGGCCATGTTTTGGATCACAGGCCTTTGAGTAAACCAAATGTTTTTATACTCTTCATATTGTATGTTGGAATGATCTGGTGTCCTTTGACTTGAAAACCAGGTAAAAAAAGAAAGAAACAGCTCAAATGCTGAAACAGAAGTTGTTTCTATACAACTGTTCTTAAGAGTAATATATCTAGTAATTTGAAACAACTGGAAAAGGTAGGATAAGACTTTCTGCATCAATTTCTCTGCTA
The DNA here is from genome assembly GCA_023653725.1 of Bungarus multicinctus. Classification (NCBI taxonomy): domain Eukaryota; kingdom Metazoa; phylum Chordata; class Lepidosauria; order Squamata; family Elapidae; genus Bungarus; species Bungarus multicinctus. The sequence continues at coordinate 42,305,252 of CM042840.1, forward strand.
AAGTTGCAGTGAAAACAAGGTAGCATTTTGGAAGAAGACTAAATAAAGATACTTTGATACTAGTATAAGGGAAACATCATGAACTACCTTAGAGCTGTAAAATTGTTTTTTAAAATGTGGTTTTTTTGTAACTGTCTTTTTACATATTACATCGGGGTGTCAAACACAAGGCCCAGGGACGGATCCGGCCTGCGATGTGATGGGATCTGATCCGCGGAGCTGTCCTGGAAATGTAAGGGGCTGGCTCGTGTTGCTTCCGAGAATTATATACACATATTCTGAGTATTATATACACATAGTCAAGCACAGAAGTAGAAGGGAAAAGGGAGAATGGTGAGAAAAGAGATAGAAAATAAATTTAGTTTTCATATAGGTCATAAATCTCCAGCAGGCCGGTGCGTTCACACAGAGAGGGCCTTCTCCGGGTCCCGTCGGCCGCCATGTGTCGCCTGGCGGCCCCGAGGGGTAAGGCCTTCTCTGTGGCGGCCCCTGCCCTCTGGAATACTCTGCCGCCGGAACTGCGTACCGGCACGGACCTGAGGGCCTTCAGGCGCGCGCTGAAGACCTGGCTTTTTGAGCAGGCCGGCCTGGGCTGAGGTGGTTTTAAATTTGTCTCCATTTGTTCTGTAATTTTAAATTGGGGTTTTAAGGGTGTGGGGTGGGTTTTTCTTATTCGGCCAATATTTAATTTAATTCCTTTTAACTTTTGTATTACTGTTGGGGTCTAGATTGGCTGTATACCGCCCTGAGTCCCTAGGGAGAAGGGCGGTATAGAAATTTTATAAATAAATAAATAAATAAATCTGTCAGTAGTGTGAAATAGAATTTTCTGCATAGAATAAAAGTTAATAAATGTTTGTCAGAATGCTTTGAACTTCATTTTAACCCCTGAAAAATAGTGTTGGATCTATGTATCGAAAATAGCATATGCAGCTTTTTAGATCTTAAGTGGGAAAAATACTTCAGAGGAGAGACTAATGTGCTTGCTTGTTGAACCTTCTAACTAAAGAAATTTCATTCTCCCTGATCCTGTTGGCATCTTCTTAACTCAATTATGTATTTTCCTAGGACTGCCATCTAAGAAAAGGTACAGCTTCTTTAAGAACAATTATGATTGGAATCCAAGCAAACTATAGTGCTTTATTTACTCACTATGAACTATTTCCCTGAGGATAACTTCCCTAACATCTAAATTTATAAAAGATATATAATTTGTCTAATGACTGAGGCAGCTATTATATGGACAATTGCCCTTTGTGAGCTGCTTAGACTTGAACAACTGCACTAGTTTTATGGCATACCTGAAAGCTAAATTAGAGATCTGGTCAAACCAGTGGCAGGCCATTTTGAAACCTGAAAGTGTTTGGTGCAGGAAAACACTACTAGATTGAGCTGTTAAATCAGGATGCGGCCTGGCATATTTAAAAAGTTGCTTATCTTAAAATTTTTCGAGAAGTACTGCCAGAAGAAACGTGTGACTCATATGTCAAACATACTAGAAACTGTGGCAGTATTAACCCACCAAAGACAATAACAGGTGAAACAACTGGAATTTGGATGGTTGTTTTGGCAAAAATCTGCATCCATTTGTATTTGGTCTGCTCATTATTTTGAAGCAGTGGGGAAAAAAATCATGAGTTAATGATTTGGTTCATTAGGCCAAAGGCGAGCATTATGATCCCTTGTGGAATTCTGCAAGGTAGAAAATTATTGATGAATTAATCTAAAATTAAAGCTTTAGGCTTTTTTCATAAATATCAAGTAAGAAGATAAGACATTGAATAAAAAAATGTTTAAAAGCCAGCAGTCATTCATTAAGCATCCAGCAACTCTGTGTAGCTGATCAAAAGTTCATTGTATAAAACGTTTTAGCCATAATTACCTTCCTTCAAAATAATAGTCCTATTTTTTTCATTCCAGGAGATATAAAACTATTTAGCCAAAGTATCCCCATTATTACATGAAGCCCAAACAGGATTGTATTATAATTCTGCATCTTTAGAGATAATTCAATAAATATTTTTTGTGGAAAATATTCCAAATCCCCTGAAATGACCTGCATGAAACTTTTTGAAAGGAAACCAGGCTATTAAAAACCCATAAGCCAAATCTTCTTACTTGGTCTTTAAAAAAGGTTTTAACCAGCTGGTCCATTATATACACTGGAGTGTAATATTGGAAAAAATACTTCATTCACTAGGCCTGCTTTGGAAAGACTTTATATACCAATCTCTGACCAGAGCCGCTGAACTGGATAACTGAATAATAACTGAAACAATAATTTATTTATTATTATTTATTTATTTATTCGTACTTCTATACCGCTCCCTCTCCCAAAAAGGGACTCAAGGCGGTGTACACTCAACAAACAAGGTAATACAGAAAACAGAAGCGAAAACAGGTAAATAATCAAGATGGCCAAGAATCACCCCTATAAAATTACAAAATATAAACCCCAATGATCTTATTTGGCTAGACCGGCTTGCTTGAACAGCAAGGTCTTAACTGCGCGCCGGAAGGTTAGGATGTCTGACATGGCTCGTATATTCCAGAGGGATGGGGCTCCCACAGAGAAAGCGCGTAGTCTCGGGGCTGCTAGACGACAGCGATCCAGTGGTGGTACCCCGAGCAAGGCAACTCTGTGGGAGCGTACTGGGCGGCAGGAGGTTGTTGGTGGCAGCAGGCGATCCCGTAAGTATCCAGGTCCCGAGCCATGGAGCACTTTGAAAACTGTAAGTACCACCTTGAAACGAATCCGGAAGGCCACAGGAAGCCAGTGCAGGCAGCGGAGAAGAGGTGTTATGTGGGCGTCCCGAGGGGCGCCCAAGATCATCCGTGCGGCTGCATTCTGAACTAACTGTAACCTTCGGAGACTTTTCAAGGGGAGCCCCATGTAGAGAGCATTACAGTAGTCCAAGCGGGAGATGACGAGGGCAGAAGTGACTGTGCGAAGTGCGTCCAGATCCAGAAAGGGTCGCAATTGGTAGATAAGACGAATTTGATAAAAAGCACTCCTGGTGGCGGCCGCAATATGATCATCCAAGGATAGCCGCACGTCCAGGAATACACCCAAGTTGCGTGCCCTTTCCACAGGGGATAATGTCTCTCCTCCTATGGTCAGCGATGGAATAAGCTGACTGAATCTGGGGGCAGGAAACCACAGCCACTCGGTTTTGGTCGGGTTGAGACGAAGTCTGTTATGACCCATCCAACTCCGTACGGCCTCCAGGCACCGGGACAGCACCAAGACGGCTTCGTTGGAGTGGTCAGGGGTGGAGATGTACAGCTGAGTATCATCAGCGTACTGGTGAAATTCCACCCCAAAGCCACGGATGATCTCACCTAGCGGCTTCATATAAATGTTGAAGAGTAGGGGAGAGAGCACCGATCCCTGAGGTACCCCACAAAGTAGGGGCCTTGGGGTCGATCTCTGTCCCCCCGTCAACACAAATTGCGAACGGTCGGAGAGGAAGGAGGAGAACCATCGAAGAACGGTGCCTCCAATCCCTAACCCCTCCAACCGATGCAATAGGATACTGTGGTCGACAGTATCAAAAGCCGCTGATAGATCCAAAAGGACCAGAACAGAGGAATAGCCTCTGTCCCGTGCCCTCCAGAGATCATCCATCAACGCGACCAACGCCGTCTCAGTGCTGTGCCCGGGCCTGAAGCCCGATTGGAGGGGGTCGAGATAATCCGCTTCATCCAGGTACTGCGGGAACTGACATGCCACCACAGTCTCTATGACCTTTGCTATAAAGCGAAGGTTGGAGACAGGACGATAATTGGATAGCAATGTTGGATCCAAGGACGGTTTCTTGAGGAGGGGTCGAACCACCGCTTCTTTCAAAGCGGCGGGTAGAAACTCCTCTCTCAAGGAAGCGTTAATAATGCCTTGGAGCCAGCCTCGTGTTACCTCCCGAGTGGCTAAGACCAGCCAGGAGGGACACGGATCTAATAAACAAGTGGTAGCGTTCAGTCCCCCCAGTATTCTGTCAACGTGTTCTTTTGTAACAGAGTCGAACTCAGCCCAGATGACCTCACCGATATCTGACATCGCCCTCTCGCCCGGAGATGACCAGTCGGAGTCCAGTTCGTTCCGAATCTGAGCGATTTTGTCCTGGAGAAAAATAGAAAATTCCTCAGCTAGACCCTGCAAAGGGTCCTCCCGCGACTCCACATTCAAGAGGGAGCGGGTCACCTTAAACAGGGCGGCAGGGCGGTTTTCTGCGGACGCAATAAGGGTGGAGAGGTAAGTTCTCCTCGCCATCCTTATCGCCACTAAATACGTCTTAATATAAGAACGTAGTAGTGTTCGGTCAGACTCAGAACGGCTGGTCCTCCAACTACTCTCTAGGCGTCTTTTCCGGCGTTTCATCTCCCTAAGCTCCTCGAAGAACCAGGGAGCTACTTGGGAGCGGCGCCGGGTCAGAGGCTGCAAGGGCACAACCCGGTCATGTGCTCCAGCAGCCGCCGTATTCCAGGCGGCAACTAGGTTTTCAACCGAGTTGTGTGTGTGAGTTTCGGGAAATGGCCCAAGCTCCATCAGGAACCGATCTGGATCCATCAGGCGCCTGGGGCGGTACCATTTTAATGGTCCCGCCTCCCTGCGGTTAAGAGGTGTGGATATATTGGATGCAGAATGGGAAATTAATTTTGCTTGCCTACCCCAGTATCTCTCTTTGAGCAATTCTGCTCCTTAAACCACTGAAGATAGTAATTGAGCCTCACAGTGACACTTGCCTAGCTTCCCCAAACCATGAATTATCTCCATATTTGTGATTATTGTTCTTAATGGTGATATACTAATATACAAGGGATGGGCAGCATAAAAAAAGGTCTTATGGATAACCGGGGCAGTTTTACACTAAGGTCAAATAGGCATTGCCTTAAGGAGCTAAAGTTAAGAGGCCGCCAACACCCTCATCCTTTTGAATCTTTGCACAAACATGCACATCTACACAACATCTAGAAATCTAGAAATGAAGAGAAATTTCCTGAGAACTTAATCAATGTAATGGCCTTCAGAAATCGTGGGCGCTCGATCACAGGAGGTTTTTAAAAAGAGATTGGACATCCATTTGTCTGATATGGTATAGGGTTTCCTGCTTGAGCAGCCGCTTGGACCAGATCCCTTCCAACTGTTATTCTGTTATAATTAAAACTGTGTAGAAATTTTGAGCCATTGTTCTTGTTGCATTTATTAGCTTTAATTTAGCCATTATTATGATTCAGCTATATTTTAATTCTTCTGTAATTGTTCTACACAATAACATGCAGAAACTAAATCTTCCCCAGTTCAACAGAAAAAAAAATATCATAAGATGCATGTAAAAATATGGCATGCACTACCAAGACCATTTTATTTATTTTAATGCAACTTTAAATTTCAAGAAAAAATAAGCTATAAAATAACAACATAAAAGAGCGGAAATTCAAACCATGTTTTAAAGAAGCATTGACCTTACTACATCTCTAGCAAAATGCTGTTTTTCACCCGTCTTTTTCTATACAAATATAATTGTGGTCCACTGACACTATTGCTAGAAATTAAAATACATTCCTGTAGAAAATATAGGAACCTCTAGTTCTTTATGCCTATCATTTCTTAATATCTGCAATCAAATTAATTTATTATAACAAATATCTATAGAAACTGATAGTAGTTATTTTTGTTTTAAAGGGTTTAATAAGTTATTCTAGTATCTCAGGTGTATCAGGAGCTGAGAATGCTGCTGGTCCATACAATGTTAACAAATGTTGTAGTGTAACTATTGTCATTTATTGATTTAAAATTATTAAATTTATATGCTTCCCATCTCCCTATCCAAGGTTACAACTGATAATTTTCATAAGAATAATCTGTCCGTCTCTTTAAGACCACTTTTTCATTTGAAAGCCATCAAAATGCTTTAAGATAGTTGATTTAATTACAAAATAAAAAATGAACAAATATGCAGATTAAATAACAGGTGGAAGTAGCAGAAAAAAATTAAATACATTTGTAAAATCATGATAAAAAACAGAATAAAAGTATTAATTCTTCTCATATGAAAACATTAAAAAATGATGCTAGGTCAATTTAAGACAGAATTTCTTAATTATAGCATCCTTCTCTTTTTATATATATATATATTTTATTTTTTAAGACAAACATACAAACAAAACATAAAATCATAAAACCATCTTCCATTTTATATACATACAGTGTGTCAGTTGGTTACAAATCTTTTGTGCTATCCTTTCGTAGTCATTACTCACAGTTTATATAATTTTTCACATTATCAAAGTAACATATGCTTATATATTTATCAGTTATTAATCATCCATGACTAAACTATTTATTCCATCATTTTATACGAGATATTCCAAATTTTATTTTAAAATTTATATTGTACTTTCATCCAATGGTTATATATGTCTATATTATATTTTATATCAATCTATTGAACTTCTATTACAAAATTATCTAATCTATTACATTACCATGTCTTTTTGTCCAACCATTGATAAAACAAATCCCATATCATATAAAATTGCTTATCTTCTTGCTCTCTAATTTCAAGTGTCAATTTACTCATTTCAGCACAGTCCATAATTTTCTTAATAACTTTCTCCTGCATAGGTATTTTTTCATTTTTCCAATTCTTAGCAAATACAATTCTGCTGTTAAAACATTTACAATCAAATATTTCAGCTCTTTATTGTATATTTCCGGTATAATTCCAATAAAAAGATATCTGGTTTAAAGTCTATATGTTGTTTTATCATTTTTTCCAACCATGTGTGGATTTTAGTCCAATATCTTTTTGCATCCGAGCATGTTCACTACATATGGTAATATGAACCAGGTATCTGATGACATTTTCAACATTTATCCGATTTGTTCTTAAACATTCTCGCAATTCTTGTCGAGAGTAAGTGCCACCTGTAAAACATCTTATACAAATTTTCTTTATATGCAGTTGACATTGTCATTTTATAATTTTGAGACCACAATTTTTGCCATTTCTCTAAATCAATCCCATATCCAAAAATTTTTCCCCAAACAATCGTTTCTTTGACTTGTTCTTCTTCCAACTTAAATTCTAATAAATGTCCATAAAGTTTTTTAATTACCTTTTCATCAGTACCCATTAGAATTTTGTCTAAATCAGTCAATTTATCATAAATACCTTCTGTTTTAAAATATTTATCAAATCTAGATTGTATTTGCAAATATGAAAACCAATTCATTTTTACACCTTGTTCTTCCAACGCTTGCATAGATTTAAGTTCACCCTTTTCATTCAATATCTCACCATATCTAACTGTTTGTTCCTTTTTATATATTAATTATGGCATCTTTCTGAGGTAACTATTTTAATAACATTTTCAAACAAAGTAATTGTATGAAATGTTGAAAGTTGCTACTAATGGGATGGGGCACTATTGAGGTTCTTAGACCAGTAGGTGACATCCAAAATTTATTATGGGACCCAGATAAATAAAGATTTATTTTGTATGGGTATTACATAACCCTACAAAATCAGTATAATAGAAAATTAACCCCAGGTATACAACTATCTTAAAATTCAGAAAATTAGAATGTTCATTGGTAATGTGTGGATTTGTTTTACAAGTGGTGCATTTGAAGAGGTATTTAAAATAAACTAATACTTGCTGACTTTTTTAAAAAAAATAGCTAAATCCATTACTGTATATTAAAATCAAAACCATGATATTAGCTATTTTAATACTATGTTACTTCTGTGTTATACAGTATGTACAACATATTTTTGGTATTAGTTCCTAATAATTTTGAAAAGACTTTGTCCACCTGAAGAGCACACGCTTGATTTCTTGTTTAACCAGAAACAGCAAGACAATAAATCAAATTTTGGCATGGAAGGAACACAGAAAGCAATCTTTCAAACTTTTTCTGTGAGAGTATTAACAAGCATTGAATAAATAATACAATGTGTGTTCAAAAGAGTTGTTCTGCACAGTATAGATTTTTCTTTGGTCCATCAGGATATGTTAATATCAGTCAACATTAGCTTCTTATTAAACATATGAAAAAATAAAAGTACCTATGCTCTGCAATTTGGAAATTAAATTATTAAGTCTTATAAATAATTTCTAGTTTCTGCAGTACCAAGATATGTTTGAGGGAATCTAATCCATTACCTAATCTATTAGTTTGACCAGCACATGTACATTTCAACATTTGCAACACCTAGCTACTTTGAAGGAAGCAATGGCAAGCCATTCATAGATCTCTCAGAGCGGGGCAGGAGAGAATAAATGACAAAGCATACCATGCAATGCAAATTCCATTTTTATGTACTCATGTGCAATAAAGCAATGTAAATACAAATAGGTGAAACTTATATTGCAGTATGACACATTTCATCATTTTGGTAGGATTGGACATATATGAAACCACTTTGATATTTCTTCTGAGAAATCTACTTGGATGAGTCCATGAAGTTACTAGGAAAGTTGGCTTTTACCTATAGTCTCTTTGATAATGAGTAGGTAGCTGCTTTTAAATTCTGCAGATATATAACTATTATGAGGTGAATGTTCTATGGAAACCTATAATTTCTAAAAATTTAAACAGTAGTTAAATAGTAGTAGGCACCTACTTCCTAATTATTGTACTGAGTTGCAATATCAGATAATTAATGAACCAGATCAATTTCTTGAAGTCAAGAAAATAAAAGATGCAATATGATATTGTTTTCACTATCATCACATACAATATCCAAAGCTTCGGTTATCCTTTGGTTCCAATATATAACCAGGACTCATCTGTAAAAAGAGAATGGGAGCTGCATCTAACCATTGATTTCACACTCACTCAATAATGCTCCCACATATACACTGTCTCTTATCAAGTGCAGGATTCTGATTAGGAAATTTCACATCTCAGTGGTACTTATATATTAAGGATCAATGGGTTGGGAGAGGGATGGGATTCTATCTGGTCAGACTGGTTCTATAGAACCAGTTGTTACGATTCTGTGCAGCTCGGAGAACCGGCAAATCGCTCCACTGGCTGGCCCCGCCTCTTCCCACCCGCTCACTCCTTACCTGGCATGCGCGCCATCCAACTTGCCTGCCTCACCTAATTTTTGGTAAGTTCATATTTTTCCTTTCCCCTCCCTGACCATCAGCTGTTCCGACTATCAGCTCTGGCGGGATATTTAGATTAGCTAGAAAGCAGAAAATCATTGGATTTCTTACTTTCTAACTAATCTAAAAGCAGAGCTGAACCTTCTTAGCTTCTATTTTTCAGTGCAGACTCAGGCAATATATTGCAGAAAGGTAGATCTCTGAGTGAATCTGTGTTTCTGTGAGCAACTCTATCTGCCTGCCTGCTTTGCCTGATTTTGGGTAAAAGTTGCTCTTTTTTTTATAAAAAAATCAATATTTACATAAGTGGAGTGTTGTGAGTTAATTTTGTGAGTTTGCTTTCTAACAAATTTTATGAGTTTGCTTGCAAGTAAATTTTATGTGACAGACTCAGGCAATAGATTGCAGAAAGGTAGATCTCTCTGTGATTCTGTGAGCAACTCAATTTGCCTGCCTGCTTTGCCTGATTTTAGGTAAAAGTTGCTCTTTTTTAAATAAAAAATTCAATATTTATATAAATATTTACAATATTTACATAAAAGCCATGCCCATCCAGTCACATGACCACCAAAGTTACATCCACAAATTAGGCCATGCCCACAGAACCGGTTGTTAAGAAATTTGAATCCCACCCCTGGGTTGGTACATATGTCTAAGAATAAGGCCCATTTAATTCTGTGGGACTTACGATGATGTGGATAGAATGATACCATTGTATGTGCAAGTTAGCAATATGTGAGATTTTAGCTTATCACAGTATGAAGGTTGTCTGAACATGTTATTATTGTAAAATTTTTTTACACTACAGGTAATCCTTGACTTAAAACAGTTCATTTAGTGACCGTTCAAAGTTATAATGGCACTGAAAAAGTGACTCATGACCATTTTTCATATTTACAACCTTTGCAGCATTCTGATGATCCTATGATCAAAATTCACATGCTTGGCAACTGATTCATACTTATGACCATTCCTGTGCCCTGGGACCATGTGATCACCTTTTGCAACTTTCTGCAAGAAAATTCAAGGGGGGGAATCAGGTTCACTTAACAAGTTACTAACTTATCAATTGTGGTGATTCACTTAAGAACTGTGGCAAGAAATGTTATAAAATGGAGGCAAAACTCATTTAACAAATTCTCACTTAGCAACATAAATTTTCAGTTGTGATCGTAAGTTGAGGACTATCTTATTAAATGTGTAAGTATGTTAAAGCTTGATATCTGTGCATCCATTTTTCATCAGCCTTTCAGCAGCAATCCTTTATTTCCGCACATTGTCGACACTGAGCACAAGGCCAACTTGCTGTTTTTATACTTTGAGGCTCTCTCAGATCTTAATTCATCTTTCAACATATTCCTAAAAACTAAGGTGGAGCAACATGCACAGCACAGCTTATGGAATTCTTTCACTCTTATCAGCAGTGGTATAGGAAGTATCTATATTTTGTTCAGTGCACCAAAGTAATATATTGCATCTGTGTGTGTTTCTGCTTTCCTCTTGTGTTATATCTGCAGGTGTTTATAAGTAGATTGTATATGCTCTTAGTCTGCAGCATGTAACCAGGAGGAGAATGATGGTGATGGTAGAATAGAGCAACTAACTGTCTCTTTCCCACAGGCATTATCTTGAGAGTTTTCTCTATTTTAATTTGATCTTTCTTTGGTTGGTTTTTCATATATTTCAAGTAGATCAGTTCTCCTTATTTTCTGAGATTATTCTGCTAGCTGATAGAGAGATGGAATCCCAGAGTTCCTGAGGCTTTTATATAGTTTCTTTCCAATGTTCCTTTTGATTAGGTTAACCTCAGCAACTTTAAGATGCATGGACTTCAATTCCCAGAATTGCTCAGCCAATGCTGTGCTCAAAATTGAAGTACTTACATGTTAAGTTAATGAGGCTGAGAAAGACTGAGTTTCAAAAAAATAAAAAAGTGATTTCATCCTGAAATATCCTTGGTTTTTAAAGTGACGATTCAACTATATGAATAGCAGCAACGTTCATAATGGCCATTTTATACTATAGATGTTATTGTTTTTTATATTCTTACACAGTGGTGGGATTCAAATATTGTTGCCACTGGTTCGGTGGGCATGGCTTGGTGGGCACGCTTTGCATGTGTGCACACACTTTGCGTGCACATGCATGCCAAATGCGCACTTTGCGCAGGCACAGAGGCATTCTAACTCGCCTCCTGCAAGCCTGCACGATCCCACTCACTTCAGCAGCTGCCGCGCAAAGCAGCTGCGTTTCAAATTCAGCAGATAAAAGTGAATATGGGAGCCTGGGGGGGTGGGGAGGCCAACAGCAGAGTGGCAGAGAGAATTGGTTCGGTCTCCACTGCTCATCGCTCCTGCCGAACTGGTCGAATACCACCACTGTTCTTACAGTACAATACTGTCTAATACATTTATGTAATGTAACAGGACCAATTACTAAGGAATTATGTAAGCATAATATCTTTAAAAAATGAGATATTTAGTTATATATCTTTCACTCAGGACACTGGGAGATGCTATGAAAGTCAGCATCTGAACCTTTTGGATAAAAAATATGGAAAATGCTTTGGAAAAAACTGACATTATCATAATCTCTATCCCCAAACAAAACAGAAACAATTCTCTATCTAATCTCCATTTAGGCCACCCTGAACAGCAGCATACAGTGACAACACTGAGGCTGAGCCTGAAGTAGGTGCTCAGGCCACAATTTCCTCTCTAGAGCCACAGGTGTCATTCAAAAAGGCTACCTTGTGCTACTCTTCAAGGCATTCAAATCTTGAGGAACAGCATAGTGCTCCCGAGGATGTGCATACCACTTATTTTCAGGTAATGTTCTCTTTCCATTGACAGGACTCTGTGGCCTACCTAAGGCTGCTCCAAATTGCACAAGACCTTTGTTTTTGAAGTACCTCCAGAGAATACTCCTCAGCAGCCTCTGCAGCTGCCAAATCTCTACAAAATCCTCTTCTTAAATGCTTTTTTGCAAATGCATGATTCTCTAGCACAGGAGTGTCAGATCCGGCCAATGGAGTGCTTAGATGTGGCCCGTGGGGCTGTCCTAGAAACAGTGAAGGACTGGCCCATGGTGCCTCTGCCAGCAAAAACAGAGCTCAGAGGGCTGCAGGAGGACAGGCTCTGTTTTTGGCTGCAACAGCCTCTTGCAACCCTCTGCCAGCAAAAATGGAGCTCGGGAGGGCAGTTCCATTTTTGCTGGCAGAGGATTGCAGGAGGCCGCCGCAGCCAAAAGTGGAGCTCAAGACCCATTTTCGCTGGCAGAGCATTCGAGCCATCCCCAACACAAGTGATGAGCTGGTCATGCCCCCCCCCCCCCCCCCCGCCACCTGATGCGGCTCTTAATGAAATTGAGTTTGACACTCCTGCTCTAACACAACTTTCAAAGAGTGCAGAGGCCATGTGAGAGGTCATCCCACTTTTGCACAGCTACCAGAGCCCCCAAAAAACATGCAAAAGCTCATCCCATTTTCATGTGGCATCCATAGCTTTCTAGTATCATTTTGGATGGTGAGATGGGTGACTATAAATTTAATAAGCAAAATTTAAGAGTTATCCACTCTGAATAAAGCCCTTTATGGCATAGGAATTGGTTACTTGAGGACCTCCTGTCTTCCATGGGTGCTACCAATCTTATATGATTCAGCAAAACCAGCATGCTCTAGAACCCATAAATTAAACAATGCCAGCTGACTGGACACAGGAGTGCCTGCCCCTCTTGGACAGTATCTCCCTGAGATTTATGCAGCCTCTACCCTGTTGATATTAAAACAAACCCTTAAGAACGAGTTGTTTCCTAAGCCTTTGACTGGGTCTTGGATATTGTGTCTGCCATTTTCTCTGGACATTTATATATATATTGTATTGTATGGACTGTTCTGTTTTAAATTTTGAATGTTGTACTTTGCTCAGATTTGTAATGAAGCTGGGCAGCTTTTAAATTTAATACAATATAATATAAATAAAAATTAAATTAAATGTTAGGTTTCTGAGTGCAATTCAAAGTGCACTATCAACAAATTCCTATATGGTTTAGGATCTAGATCTCCTAGGAGCCATTTTTCTTCAACAATTTCTGCCTATTGTTCCCAATCAATTTGGAAAAGTCTCACCTACCCTACCAGGCAGGCATTCTCTGTAGTACTTCTGCCTTGGAACAAACTTTCAGTATTCATTTAAATTAATTTACACTATGGTACTATAACACACACATATATCAGATGGGGGGAAGGAGGGAGAGAGAGAGAGACTTCAGTTGCCCCCCTCCACTCTGTTGCCCTTCAGTAAATCATTTTTCCTCCAGTATTATGATTAGGATTGCTGGGTTTCTTATCCTGAGGGGGATAGAGGAATGTGAGTCATTGGCTGCCTCTTGATATCTGGTTGGATTTTATCTTGTTCTGTTTTTGATTTATTATACACTACCCAGGGCTGCGCTGTTTGAGTTGGCCAGCTGTATAAATTCTATAAATACATAAATAAATGTTATATTGTTTTGTATTGCATTATATGTAAGTTCTGTTAGCCACTTAGAGTGTTTTTGATTCTATAAACTTGTAAATAAGATAAGACATTCAACCTACAGCTGGGCCCACAACATGAAACATACTATTTTTGCAGCATTTCCCTTCAAACAGCAACTATTCAGTTGCTGATATTTCCCAATGTCCAGCATGTTGTGGGGAGACAAGAGTCAATGTGAATTCCACAAAGATGCAAGTTTGTGTATACAAATGCCAAAGGACAGTTTTCAAAAGTAATAATAAGAATCTTATTTTTATCATGGGTCTAAACCAAAGCAACCCCAAATTTCTGAGGGAATTGACATGATCTCAAAACCACTGAACCATATATTTCAAAGATCCTGGAACACCAGGGAACAACTAGAGGACTGGAAAAGAGCTAATATAGTTTCCATCTTCAAAAGAGACTAGCAGGCATGCAAATGAACCTGTGCATGCGCACCTGCCACTCACAAAGAATCATCTCCTCTAATCCCCTCACTGCTCCACCAGCCCAGAAACTTTGGGGGCCACTGGAATAAGTGGTACTTGGCTAAATAGTAGTGATCTTGGTATTCTAGTGGACAATCATTTAAATATGAATCAGCAGTGTTCTGCAACTACCAGAAAAAGCCAATGATTTCTAGTTTGCATTAACAGAGGTATAGTATTAAGATTGCATGAAATGTTAATACCATTTTATAATGCCTTGGTAGGATCACACTTGGAATACTGCATCTACTTTTGGGTTGTCAGAATATTAAAAGGATGTTAAGACTTCAGAAAGAGTGCAGAGAAAAACAATAAAGATGATTAGGGGACTGGTGGCTAAAACATACAAATAATGATTGCGGGAATTGGGTATGTCTAATTTAATGAAAGGAAAGATTGGGAATGGTACCAATGTTCCAGTAACAGCTGCCACAAAGAAGAGGGATCAACCTATTCTCCAAAGCACCTGAAAGCAAAAAAAAAAGCAATGGATGGAAACCAGAGGTGGTATTCAGCAGGTTCTGACCAGTTCTGGAGAACCAGTAGTGGAAATTTTTAGGAGTTCGGAGAACTTGCAAATACCACCTCTGAGTGGAGATTTTACAGTATCCTTCCCCTGCCACACCCACCAAGCCATGCCCACCACTGATGGGAACTGATCAAGGAGAAAATCAACCTAGAACTAGGAAGAAAATTATTGACAGTTAAAACAATCAACGGAATGGTTTACTTCCAGAAATTGTGAGTGCTTCAACACCGGAATTTTTAAGAAGAGATTGGACAACCATTTGTTTGAAATAGTTTCCTGCTTGAGAAGGAAATTGGATTCGAAGACCTCCAAGGTTGCTTCCAACTCTGTTATTCTATTAAAAAAAAAAAAAAAAAGATAGCACTTAAGTCCCAAAGTTCCATTCTCAGGAGGCAACTAACTGGACTTTGTTTTTATTTTGAGGACATTTTGTTTCTAATCCAAGAAGCTTCTTCAGCTGTAACAAGATAGTGGGGAATGGAAGGCTTTCTGAAATATTGCTATTTATCCAAAGTAATATGTGTGAAAACACTCTGGGATGCTATATGGTCATGCTTTACAAGTCTGGATATTAGTTATAATTTGTAAACTATCAAATTGGAAGGCACTAATCTTTTTGTATAAGCTTGCAAAATAAATTTGTTTGATATTATAGAAATTTGGAGCAATCAAAGCTGTGCATAAAGTCAACCCCACTTTCAGCAAAGGATGAGAAATCTGATATCATTTGCCAGCCGAATCTTGCAAAGACAAAGGTCTTCAATATCACATTACAAATGCTGACGTGTTATTTTTATTTACATAGAGGCTTAATGAACTGTAATATACCAACTTTAATTCATTTATTTATGACAGTGAAAAGTTGAGACAACTGACAATTCGTTTTTCAAAAATATTTTCAAAACTAGGCCAGACAATTATATTATTCTACTGTGTTACGAAGCCTTCTGAAGGAGGCGGGGGATGAAACTCTGCAACCCGAAGATGCGAAGACATAATCAGCCGGAACAAGTGTCAGGGCTTTATGATGACCACCTATTCTCCCGGCTAGAGGCGGCCAACGCCTGGTTCGACCTGTGGGCACTTGCTAAATCTGCTCGCACCGTCCAGCAGAGGCCGCCCTGGAACAGAGCGCGGGCGGCGGCGATAGCCGCGAAGGGCAGAAAGTGGCAGTGGGCGGTGGACTGAGACCCAGCGAGGGAGGCGTTTCCTTGCTGCAGTCCTGGACGAAAGAAAAAACGCGCTTCTTGAAGTGATCAGAGGAAGTGCTCACAATTCGGGTGATAGGATCTTTGCCCGCCTCTCTCAAAACCGCGCAAGAAAGCGACTCGGAAGCCAGCAAGGCCACCTTGCCGTTCCAGGACTTCAGCTCCAGCCGGGGAATTGGCACGACTATGTCTCCTGAAAGTGGCAGGGCACCTTCCCTCCTTTGCTTGATTGTCATAGCGGCCGGTAAGGAAGCGGGAAGTGCAGTTTGTTAAAAGAAAGTTTACCAGCGAAGCTGCTCGCGCGCAGAGCCTTGTATTTAACCAATAGCAAGTGGCCTATGTTCACATTACTCGCTTATGCTTAACTTGTTCGTGTTGTATTCCAACCAGCCTTCTGCATTTTCACAATCCGGCGACGAGCCATAAATTTACCGACTGGATTAGTTAGCGTATAACAGCTGTGCTTAATTTGTTGTGGTTCAAGCCGTCATGTAAACGCAGCTAGCGTGTCAGCGTAAGGTTGCAGTCTATTAGTAAGATCAGAGACACCAATTCTGGACAGGTCGGGATATAAATAGAGTTGATCAAAAGCTTGACGTGAGTCAGCAGTTTGATGCAGGCGAAAAAGAAAAGCTAATAATTACTTTGAATTAAGAGCATCTTATCGAAGTCATTTGAAATAATAACTCCTCCGAAGACTCCTGCGGCACCGAGTGGGTACATTGCAGTGAGGAAAGATCGTACAAATAAGTAAAAATTTAGAAATGTAAAGATTAGCCGCTAGGTCAAAGCCTATAAGGTGAAATTGAAGTGGGCACTATTAAGTGTGGGGAGAGAGAAGATAGAAAGGTGAGGCTGGATGGCAGATATTCTGCCAATATCCGAAGCCTCGTGCGCAGGTTTGGGCAAGGTTATTGGGGAGGGTGTCACTTTATAGCGGTAGCAACTGTTCAACTATGCCGCCAATTACCACAGAAGATGCATCTCTCTGCCCTCCGCCCTCTCCTTCTCGATAAAACAGCCATCTGTTGGACAAGTATTTCTGGATTTCTTACATTAAATAGAGTACTGTAGACTTGATGGCCTCGAAAATTCTCATCCTTTCTCTGGTAACATAATATAAATGAAATTTTTGAAGCTGCTAGCCAGCATGGATCATCTGAAGATCATTTCAGTTGATTTGTTGTCTAAAAAAAATTTAAATTTTCATTTTAAAGCTTGCAAGTTACAGGTTTTTCAAAATGTGCTGTTTTGAGATCTGTTCTTCAAAATGAGTTATGGTTCTAAGTATCAGGCATAGTGGTATGAGGCATTGAAATAGTTGGTTAGAAATGCCAAGCGAATATGCTTTCCTAATGGAAATGCTAGAACTGAAAAGAGAATGTAAAAAGAATATGCTATTTCAAGTTCTCTTAAAAAGAGAATGTGTGATGGGAGGGAGGGCAAAGCTCTTCAAAGAAACAACACAAAGAAATTAGGAGGTGGAAGAGATAAAGTTGGAAAAACCAAAACTTAACCATTCCAAACTACATTTTTAATGAGAAAGACAAGTAGTGTAGTAGAGAGCAGGAGATACAGATGGCTTGAAGAATAAGTACAAACATTCTCTTTGGTCTCCATTTAAGATAAATGGTTGCTGAGAATTGGCTGTCTAATATATTTGCCTTTGTCTAATAAGTGTGTTACTGCAGGCACATATTTTAATTTATTCTTTATAAATCCAGATTAGTTTGCATCAATTTAAAAGTTTTATATCATATGATGAAACAATGCATTTTAGCAATCATATGTATAGTCCAATATTGCACTTGTAAAAAATATGTCTGGATTCTGTTTGTGAAAATGTATTGAAGACTCCATTTTACTGTGATACAGTAGTTGTATTACTTATATTTTCACTAGCATTTTCTGCAATAAATATATTCTGTGATATGCACATAAAGATAGTTCTCAACTGGGACTGGGACTTCCATTGCTAAGGAAATGATCGTTAAGTGAATCAGATATAACTTTACAGCTTTTTTTTTTTTGCTATGGTTGCTAAGCAAATCACATGGTTGTTAAGTGAATCTGGCTTTCCCATTGACTTGCTTGTCAGAAGCCCCTTGGGAAGGTCACAAATGACAATCACATGATACTGAGGCACTGCAACTGTCATAAATACATGCTAGTTGCCAAGTGCCTGACTTTTGATTGTGTGACTATGGGAAACTGCAATGGATCTGCAAAAGACACTCTGATGGTTGTAAGTGTAAGGACTAATTGTAAGTAACTTTTCATCTCCATAGTAACTGAATGTTAAATTGTTAAATGAATGGTTCTAAGTAGACATCTATCTGCATGTGAAACACCTTCTACTTGACACATTCCACATATATTCCTACAATTTGGAGAGTTGAATTGTTTCAGAGGATAATGAGCAGCTAATCAGACTGACATGCATGGAATTATACATAACAGAGATAGAAAAGCTCTCCCCATCTGATAGCTAGCAAGTATGCCTGGAGAGATCACATCTGTGATGGCACAGCATTATCTTGGGTAAGCATTAATCACTTATCTAATTGTTTAAGATTTTCTTAATTGGGTTGAAGATGTACTAAGGACATGAGTCTCTAGAAGTAGGCAACCATCAGTCTTCACCACTTGATTATGCTTGAACAACATGACCTAACTTTCCTTGCTTTTTAATGAATTTGCATAATTTGACTTTTGTTTCATGAACATGCAAAGGAACTGTCCTGGCTTTAAAGAAAGCTTGTTCAGTAACTTTGATTTCTGCAAGTGCTGAAAGATCAGGAAAGTTTTTTTTTTTTAAAGAAGGCAAATAACAACTAAGAACCTCTAGGTGTTAATAGTAATGAAGTGGGAAAGAGAACTATAAGAAGCATAAAGGAAGTACATAAGGTCCTCATTTGGAAATCCCAATTGGGAAAGTCAATTTGGTAGTTAAGCAAAGCAATAACTAAGTAAAACTGCGGCTATGTTATGATCTTATTTCAACTTTTCTTTGCTTTTATAGATCTGTTAAAGTTGTAAATGTGACTATCAGCTATAAAGTTACTTATTTTGTCATCGTCACCATTGTAACAGCCAGCAATTGCTAAATAAAGACCTTGTAAAGTGAGGTTTATACAACCTATGTTTGGAAATTACTCAGAATGTAACTCCCATAATTGATGTTACTTTGACGTAAAAACAAAACTTTTCTCAGATGCTTGAGCAATACCACAGGAATCATTCTTTTATTGGATGTTTCATACCATTAACAATATAAAAAATAATTGCTTTTAACGTCACCATAATGGATTAAAATACCCAATATTGTGAAAGTTGTTCCTTCTCCCTTAAGAATTCATGGATTGTCTATGTGCCTTGCTTAAAATATCCAGTAAATTCTGGAAAATTGCTAACATTACAGCAGTGAATCAAAATGTTCATCTGAGTACTAAAAGAATTATTACAGTTTTCTTGAAGCCAGGAATTGACATTATTTAATTCATGGCAGGTGCCTGTGTAGCATGTACTATGCATGGCATATCTATAATTCTCCAACCATTTAATCAGTTGACCTATAATTTCATTCACTATCAATTGTTCAGTTTATTTTAAAAAGATTGTTAGGGTGCTTGCAGGTTTTAATAAAGGCAAAAGTTCAAGGAAATTATTTTCTTGTAATATTTCCTCTTTATTATTTTCCTGGTTTCAAGTGTCCTAATTGTGAGCTTAGTCAGCATATTGGAGCTTGGTAGTAGGTTGTTGTTTTCGTTGCTATATTATGCCAATGTTGCTTATTACAGAAGATTTTTTGGTATTTCACCATGTAAGGGAAAGGTGGAGAGAGGAACAATTTTGCCATTAAGGTTGTTGTTGCCTCAGATGACAGTTGGCAAGAGCTGGGCACATGTATCCTGCCCTGCTGCCTTTCCATCTGTTTTGCTTAGCTGGCTTTTAGAGATGGATTCAAAAGGGGAGGCTGTGCTTCAGACTCAGTCCAGGATTAGGAGCAAGGAAAGGGACACCAAGACTAAGCATCCATTCCCCTTTTCATCCTTGCTGCTTCCAAAACAAACAGACCTTTTCAAGATTGAAATAAGATAAGAAAATATAACAGTGAAATCTTTACACCAGATATGGTTTTGCACTAAACAAAGAAAAACTAGGCAAGAGAAAACTAATTAAAAAATAAACTTAAAATGGTCAGAAGCAGCAAAGCTGCTGAATAATGTATTAGTTTATGTGCAGTAAACTAACTAAAGCAGTCTCTGATCAGGCTCTATTAATGATGTTTATTGAAATCTTTATAACAGATATCTGATCTGCTTGTACATCTCCAAGTGACAAGTTTAGCAATTTTTCACAGCAGTTTCCCAGCCATGACAGTATCCTTCCAATATTTATGCTAAAATTTATAAAGATGTCGTGGTTGCCTGGGAACAGAAAAGCTTTTTTGCTTGTTGCCATAATTTGGAGTAATTGGTCCTTTCCTGTGTTATGACAATATTGCTGTTTTGTATATAAAGCAGTCTTGGTATACAAGACTTTCAGGATGGCTTGAGACAAGGCATATTTGGTAAAGAGAGTGTAATAGTCCTTGCAGGCCCCCAGAATTATACATGCTTGCTTAAGACTGATTCCTTTCTCTCCAGTATGCTATATAAGGTAACAGACTAACATGGACGGCATACTTCTCAGATAATCTGCTCTTGTCACTCAGTTCTTATCTTGCATACATTTGGATTCAACATAGGAGTGGCATAGGAGATTAATCTAGCAACTTCTGTTTTATTGCCTCTTGCCAAAGAGTGTTTATATCTGTACTGAGATAAGCATGCATGTCTATCTGCCAACTGAATGTTATAATAATTCTGAATATTATAATAATACTGACTATTATAATACAGGGTAGTTGCTGTGGAGAAAATAAGAAATAAGAAAATAAGGTTGTTTATAAAAAGATGGAATATAATTTAAATAAATAGCAAGACAGGACAGGCTGCACACTAAAGAGATATTACAGCAATATCACTTAGACTTATATACCACTTCATCGTGCTTTACAGCCCTAAGCAGTTTACAGAGTCACCATATTGCCCCCAACAATCTGGGTCCTCATTTTTCCAATCTTAGAAGCAGGAAAGGTTGAGTCAACTGTAAGCTGTAAGAATCAAACATTCTAATCACTGCACCACCATGGCTTTTATTATGAATGTAGTTCCCATAATTTTGAATCATTTGACACCCCAATACATCTGCAAAATATCAGATATAGGGAGGTTGTATTTCTGGTAATTTTGAAGTAATTGGAAGAAATTGGAAATATGGGATGGGGTTTGAAACAAATCAATTAATATAAGTTTGCTTTTTCAGACAGTTTATGGAAGTTTAAATAACAATTCATTCTTAAGTTTCTTTGATATTTTATTGTCATTATTAGAAGAGCCCTCAGAAGCAGGGGAAAGCCTTGCATCTTAGAGTTATATAATATGTCTTCTGTATAGGAAGTACCGTATAATAATCTGATATTACCGTATTTTCCGGCGTATAAGACGACCGGGCGTATAAGACGACCCCTGATTTTTGGTTGACTTTTTTCAAAGTCATCTTATACACCAGAAAATACGGGTATTCAAAATTAAGCTGCAAGGATTTGTAAATGCTTCTCCTTCTTCGTGCTCGCATCAGCCTTCCTCCTCCGGCCCCAGGGCGACTCTCTCGGTCTCTCTCCCACACACACGGAAGACGACCAGGCCTCCCGCGGAGCATGATGAGCCGGCAGAGCGGCCGCCGTCTTCTCTTCGGGAAGGGGAGGAGCGTCTCCCGGCGACGCCCGTAATATTTTCCGGCGTATAAGACGACCCGGCGTATAAGACGACCCCGGATTTTAGGTTGTCTTTTTTTGGTTTCAAAAGTCGTCTTATACGCCGGAAAATACGGTATACATTGTCTTACATAAAAGTTTCTGTATTTTCTCTTGGGAGGGAAACAAAAACTCATAGAGGAGAAAACATAAACCATTCTGCCTCTTAAAAATGGAACTATTGCCTTAAATTCATTTGTTCCAGGCTTCAAAAGACTCTTAAAGTGATGTTTTGGTTCTGAATCTTGCTTCAATTCAACTTTTATATAATACTGCAATTTAATTTTTGCTGACTAACTGCTCTGTTAGGTTATTCATCCAATAGGTTTAGTAAATGTTTATGATCAAGATTCATCAGGGAGGAAATCAGTTTTTCCTTATGGAAACTTGTGAATCTTATTTAAATCTCTTCATGTATCCCATTTTTAAAAAGAAATAAGAAACAGACTTTTGGGTAAGTGGCCATGGCAGTGGACAGTCAGTTTACTCACTTCTTACAGGTAGCCCTTGACTTACAACCAGTTGTTTAAGTACTGGGCAAAATTGTGATGGACTGTTTAAAAGCTTAAGACCCATCCTCAAACTTAAAATTGCCACTTTCCATCCTGTGGTCATGTTATTGTATTTCAGGTGTTTTGCAACTGCCTCACATTTACAACTGATTGCAGCATCCTTTAGTCATGTGACCATGATTTTATTTTTATTTTTTTGCCAGTTTCCAGCAAAAATCTTCCATTCAGTAGAATGGATTTGCTTAATGACAAAATTAATTACAAAATTCACTTTACAACTAACTGCAGTGGTTTGCTTTACAAAGTGCAAAAGCAAAAATTGCCATTGAATCTGATCACATGATACCTTGACTTATAACCAAAATGTCTGGGTCCATTATGGTTATAAATCAAGAATCATCTATATTTGGTCCTTTCTTACTGTTACTGAATTACAACTGCTACTTCTTTAGGGATAAGATTGGATTTTTAATAAAGTAGATAAAATAATGTTCCTAAATGATTTAAGGAAGCTAATTCTGCTCACATCTAATCAACCCACTTACATTTCTCATTTAAAATCCCTGGCTACTGTTATCTTTTAAATACAGACCCATTTTCTAGAATTTTAGTTTTCAAAGCTATTTTACAAAATTTCAAATAAAACATATTTAAAACAAAAAATAGAATCAACCTCAATGATTTGATTCTGGCATTAATGTCTTATACTTTTAAATTGATAGTTAAGGTAGTTTCTTGTAATGGAGTTCTGCAAAAAATCATCTGTAGCAAAAGTGAACATAGAAATCAGGGCTACGTGTCACACATAAAAGACAATGGGGCTTCAGTCATATAATTGCAACCACCCTCTTGAATTTTTTGACATCCTGATTGTGATAATTATAGGTTTATAAACCTTAATTTCTAGACAAATAGTATATGACAATTAAATACAGGTATATTAGAAAACTGAAAAGAACTGTGTGGATTGATTGATTAACCATCAACTAATGGTCAGTTACTCAATTTATATTAAGTATTCCAGATCTTTTATTGCTTTCCTACATGTTACATTTGTCACTCATCAAGATATCTCTGAGTTGAATTGATAATGAGGGGAAGTTTTGGCACATGGGAATGTGATTCAGGAATATTATTTCTTGCTAGATTGAATAAAAGGTATTCAGACTTAATTTTATAGGAGGGTTTGGGCTTAGATTGTTTCTCTTCTAGACATGGAGTTTCATTTCTTATCCAGCAACAGACATTTCCTGTCTTGGGTATGTTTCTATCTTATGGCCTTCAGACCTCACTGTAATGAACTCTCTCTTTCAGCAGATCTGCCCCACCCAACCAGGCAATGGATAGTAATACAGCAATCATTTCTCTTAGTTTGCATTGTGTTAACTCTTTCCTCTCCAGGTCATATGAGCAAGGTCCAGAGAAAGAACATGTCTTCTCCTGTGCTAATTGGGAATGCCAGGAAATCTTTAAGCCTAGTATATTGGTAGTTAATTAGAAGGGGCCTAGGCATTTTGACCCATGCTACCAGATTATAGTTCCGACAAACACAAATAGGTATGGGAAAAAAGTATTTGCAAAGCAAATACAATACATTTTTTAGATTTGTTTATCACAGTGTTACTATTTTTTATAAATAACTCAAGGTGGCATATATACCTAATACTTGTTCTTCCTACTTCTTCTTCCTACTATATTCCCCACAACAACCACCTTGTGAGGTGTACTGGGCTGAGAAAGAAAGTGACTGGTTCAACCTGTTTTCATGCCTAAAGCAGGATTAAAACTTATAGTCTACTGGCTTTTAGCCTATGCCTTCACCACTAGACCAAAGTGGCTCTTTAAAAAAAATCAGAATATGTTAACACAATATCAAGAACTAATTTGGTTGTTGTCCACAGTCATAACAAGAATTGAAGGACTCTCAAAATAAAATAGCGTTCAGAGACTTTTGGAATGAAAGAAGGTCAAATTTAACTTGGTTGGGTGGATTTCAAAATACAGAGGCTGTTAGAGAAAAGGATAATGCATAATCTGTATCTTGTACCTCAGTGAGCTCAATAATGTTTTCTAGTACATCAGGTTCTATAGTCAGAATCATACCTGACAGGTACATCTTGTTGACAAATGCATTTAAAATAATATTTAGAGAATATTAAGAATCCACACAGCAAAGGATCAATTAAAGGTGGGTTTTAGATATTTTTTTAAAAGATTAGGCTGGCAGGGTGAACCAAATAAGTCCATCCAATTAAAGAGCAAAAAAATATACAAGCATTGAAAGAAAACATGCCTTGAACATTGCTTTTTGAAACACTCCCAGCTCATTACATGCTGCTATCACAGCCATTTTCAAAGTATATGCGTTATCTGAGGAGAAGAATATCCCATGTAAAACTGAAAGTCTGCTGTGCTTTGTGAGTTAAGTTTCATCTTATTACATAATTTCTTCTAGATAAGTGATGTAGTAAAACACTCCTATTTTCTAGTCACAAGTCATGCAATATAAGGAAGTAATAAGTAGTCAGAAAGGAACAATAGATCACTAGATTTTCCCCATCTATGGATAGTAAATTTAAACATCTTTTCTGTGAAATGATATCTTAAAAAAAAACAAATTAACTTGATAGATTTTTGGCAGTTTTCTCTTTTGAGACAGGGAGCAAAGTAACCCTGTTGTTATTTTTCAGGGTTTGATGGGTATCCCAAATCAAAAGGTATCAAAGTTGAAGGGAAATCAACAAAGAGGGTCTGAGATAGAAGGTTTCTCCATGGAAACCAGTCCTGAAAGAACTACCAAGGGGAAAAAAAGCAGTTCGGGCTTGTTTTTCAGACACAAACAGCAGAAAAACTAGGAAATCACCTGTCAAAAGCTATGGTAACTTCTATCCAGGCAGAACATATGACCAGAAGAGTCAAACTGGAGAACGGATTGAAATTTTGGAGCCTTTCTTATGCCAGCTGCATTTCCAGCTTATTTGAGATGGAAGACAAACAACTTAAGTCCATTATGCAATAGAGCCCTTAGATGTATGAACCAAGTTGCATGATCTTTGGCAAGTATCGTAAATGGAATTTTACTTTTTCAGTCATAAAGATGTTAAGTTGATCCCTCCCATTTTGGAAATATACAAAGGAAAGGTTTTATCTTTTTCATCAATCTGGAACCCACATTATATTAACACAGTTGGAAAAGTCCAGAAATATTTGACAAGAAGAGTTCTCCACTCCTCTACTCATTGCAGAATACCTTATGCCACCAGACTTGAAATTCTGGACCTAGAAAACCTAGACCTACGCCGCCTTCGGTCCAATCTAAGTATAATATATAAAATCATACATTGCAATGTCCTACCTGTCAATGAATACTTCAGCTTCAACCATAACAATACAAAAGCAAACAATAGATACAAACTCAAGGTTAATCGCACCAAACTTGATTGCAGGAAATACGACTTCAGCAACAGAGTGGTCAATGTCTGGAATACTCTACCTGACTCTGTGGTTTCTTCCCCAAACCCCAAAAACTTTAACCTTAGACTTTCTACTATTGACCTCACCCCTTTCCTAAGAGGTCTGTAGGGGACATGCATAAGCGCACCAACGTGCCTACCGTCCCTGTCCTATTGTTTCTTTTATATTTTATTTTTCTTATATGTATCCATGTATTCATAACTATGTTTTTAGTTATACCTATTATCTTGTAAACAATTGACAAACCAAATAAAATAAATCTTTTCTTTTTCATGGTGTACCATTTGAACATTGACTAAAAGCACTGCTGATAAAACTTGGAGTGTATCAAATCCAACAACTGATCTTACAATTAAATAGCTGGTTTTAGAAGATTGCAGTTGTTGAGGTAATTCCCCGTTAGGAGAATGAGTGCACACAGGGAGACATACTGAGAGTAATGGTGAATAACACACACTCAGCAGACAGCTACACTGTATAGTAAAATGTAGGTTTTATTTCCAGTAATCGGTTAAGCAAAATCCAACACACAGTCCAAGTCATACATGGTTTTCAATCCAGGGATGATCCAATAACAAAGTCCAGTATCAAAAAACAGTTCAGTAATAGACTCACATCAATCCATGAATAACGATGATCAGTAATAGTCAATAGGGAAATGCAGGAACACAAACATCAACCATCTAGCAAACTCTGTCTGGCTCTGCTCTTCTGGGAAACCAGGTTTCTGGCTCCATCTTATGGCCGGTTGGGATACCACACCCAATTACAATTTTAGCATTCCCTTAAAGAGACAGTATTAAAATGTCTGTCCTGGTTTATATATTTCCTACCCAACTAGGTTACTTACATTCCTAACAGCAGTGCCTTTTTAGTTAAAGCTATTTTTTCTCATTAGCTGATCCTTTTACATTATAAGTTATACATTTATAAGCATTGGTTCATAACCTTTTAAATTTTGGGGCTTTCTTACTCTCTTTATTGTCTATTCTAGAGGTAATATGAAGAAACCAAAGAGATCAAAACTTTCACAATATATGCAGCATAAAATGTCAAATAATGTTGAAAGCTGTAATCAAACTACATAAAATGTTCCTTATAGAGACATATCAACTTTGAAAAATTGCTGGACTTCAAGAAGTGTTAAAATTTGCTAAATCTCCAAGGACCAAATATTTTATAGGCGTAGGGATAATATACATGCAGTTCTCTGATTAAGAACATCTGACTTAAGAAAACGACTAGATGCAAAGGGATTGTTATATAGCATTACTAAAAATGACGGGCAGTGTTCTCCTTCAAGCTGACAAAGCGCTGAAGCTGTCAATGCTTTCAAGAACCTCTGAAGCACACATTTTAATTCTGTTCACCAGATCTAGTAATAGGCAGTCTGTTTGTAAGTACGATTTCCAACTTAAATACAAATTCAAGTTAAAGACAGAGTTCAGGAATGGGGCTCATTCTTAACCCAGGGACTACCAGTAATTAGGTTCTGATAAATACTTTCTAGAAAGTGGTTATTTTTAGTTCATTAATAGGATGTTTGTTTTATCCATTAAGGAACCTTTAACTGATGTGATTATGGTTTGTGTATTAACAGAATTTTAATTCTTAGTTTGCACACAACCTCCAGGTTAAAACATGTTGAAAGAATAGTTCAATCTCAAAAGTGAGAGGAATAGAAATATCCTTGCCTAGCAGAACACAGTAAGCTAGTACGGCTAGCCTTTGTGAGGAAACAATTCCAAATGTAGGGCATTGCTACCGAAAATATCCATTCTTATTTTGCTTCGCATGGTTGGGATCAGAGGATTCCACCAGGTTCAGAAGTCAGATGAAGAATAACTCTAGACCCAGGTAGATCACCTACTTTAAATGCTTTAAGTTTGCTGGCAAGTTCTTACCCACAAGCATCAATATAAAAACAGCAGATTGGTGCTCTCACATTCTGGATCTTGAATTGCATTCCCGCTTAGGCATTCTCCATTTTGCTTCTCCAGTTGTTGCACTGCCATAATTATGTCTTTGGTTGCAGCCCTAGTTCTTGAAAAAGAGTAGATGGATTACTTATACACCCTTGCTAGATATTGACCATTCCTGAGGATGCTTTTGAAGCTGTGGCTGTTCTAGTAATTAGGGCAGCATGAGTAAAGCCAGAACAAGAGGCAGCAGTGGCAGCCACAGAAATTATGGGTCTGGGTTACTTGAAAAAGCTATGGTGCTAAAGAGACAGTAGTGACAGCAGCAGATAGATAGGTAAACTTTATTACCATATTTGACCACATAGGGCAGGACCAGCTTTTGAAACAGCAGTAGAAAAGAAGATAGTGAGTTTAGATGGCACTGTCATAAGCTATCGTATTAAATATAAGAAATGGCTGGAATTAAGGAAGCACATTAGGCTGACAGGTGGCCCGATATATAATCTTGATATTATTCCATTATTTCTTATCAATATGCGTTTCTTGAGGAATTATTCAGACCAACATAGATACAGTACCATTGTGTTTCCTTTATCTAAAATTAGCAGGATAAGGCATACATTGGGGCGACTTGCTCAACTAACATAATTTTTCTCAAAATTCATAGAGAATCAAGATCCTGACTTTAAATTGTAAATATGTTACACAAAGATCCATCATGGATCTGATATAATTTTTATTTATTTAAACATGGAAAGTCATGTGTCTTGGCAGTTTTGGAAAATATACAAAGAAAATGGTTATTTGTAGGAACTATGACTAATTAAATCTATGTGTAATTAGATCTGGGTATACAACTGTATATAGTTTAGAATAAATCTATCAGTCCAGTTGTATGCACTTATCATAGAACATAATTGCTGTTACTAATTTTATTCAGGCATGTAATAAGTTAAGCCATGTGGGGCTACTGTACTTAATTCTGTTTGAAGCTTTGCAGCAGCCTTATTCCAGCAAGAACAAGAAATTATGGGAATTATGTTCCAGAACATCTGAAGAATTAGGAAGCTGTGGAAGTGCATTAGAAAATAATCAAGGGAAAAATAATGCTCAGACCTGCTTTTTCTCTTCCTCCTCTCTTTTCATAGGATATATATAAAATTTAACAAGAACCAGAATACAGTAGGAATGATTTCATAGTTGTTACTTTCCTTTCTTTATTCCCCATACTTCTTTTTCAAAGGTAAAATGTATGCTTCACCATGAGATTTTTAGCAGAAACTTCAGAAGTAGAGAAAGCAAGTTATAAAATGAAGACATGTAGAAAGCCACTTGGTACTCTCAAACTGTTTTCTCTCTTTTCTGAGTATTATTATGGTCTCAAATTACGAATCAAATTATTAAAGTAATAGTAATAAAAATAAAAAAGAGACAAAATAATATATTACAATTAGTGGTGGATTAATCACACTTAAACAAAATTTTCATTTTATTTCTAATTGTACTTGTGTAGGCATGAATAAAACATCATAGCCCATACATCATTTCCCAATCTATTGTCTTTCCCAGATTCCCCAACCAGGAGTTCTAAAACCATGCTAACTGGAGAATTCTGAGAGTTATAATCCCAGCCCTTTTGGAGGGCATCAGGTTGTGCAAGACTAATCCTTGTTAACAACAAAATTTTCTAAGTGGTAAGAGGAGATAGGCTAAAGTAAATAAGTAAAAATGTTCAGCTGTTACTTTTGTCAGAAAACAGCATAATTAAGAATGGTGTGTAGTTAATCCTGACCAGTTTAAGGTTGATTCATCTTTCCATCCTTCCAAGGTCAGTAAAAATGAGGACCCATATACTGACTTGTAAACCACCTAGATTGCACTTACAGCATTATGAAGCAGCATTATGAATAAGTGCTATTGCTAAATGTATATGTGTATGTATATCTATATATCACTATATCAGATAGATAGATAGATAGATAGATAGATAGATAGATAGATAGATAGATAGATAGATAGATAGATAGATATTCTGCACAGAAAATTAGAATTAAGGGATTTTTGAGCATACTAGGTTATGAAATGGTGGTTGAAATTGCATTGATATTCAGAGGCATTGTTCAGAAGGATAAGAGGCTTACTCAAAGGCATTCATCTTTCAGTTTAGGAATAACAGAAGGTTTCATGGTTTATTTGCTTCCATCCTCAGGAAAGGAGTAGAAGATTATTTGTCCCTTGACTTATTAATCAACATGCTCATCAAAGTGACTTCTATATTCAAACAATCAATTAATCAATTTTTATTATGGTCACAAACTACAAATAATATTATTAAAGTAATAGTAATAAAAGTAAAAAACAAATAAAGTAATATATTACAATTAGTGGTGGATTATATCATTGACAGTTAAAGTATGCCTAATTTTGTATACAGTATAAAAATTTGGCCACGTTAATTTGATAACAGCAGTTGTACAGAGAAGAGACCAGTATTTCCTGGATGTTTTATTAGGTGAGGGGCGTCAGTGAGTCCTTACAAAAGAGAGAGGATAGTAGAACATGAGCTGTAGTTTTGATAGCCTTTATCTATAGGGGTACAATCTCAGTTTGTATTTTTTTTTTTTGCACTGGACCTCCAAAACTGCTGTGGGAATGCAGTGCAATGCATTAAAGTTGATACTCTTCAGATTTTTGAGATATTTATGTCATATATGTATCTCACTGCTTTAAAAGGTAGAGTTTGACTGCTCAGAAAAACTTTCTTGGGGATTGCTCTTAATGGATTTCCAGATCTTTGGTATGTTGTTTGAATGCATTAAGTACATACTTATATCCCATCAGCAGAAACACTTCTCTGGAGAAACTAAGATACTAGAGTTTTTGTAAAAGTCCTAAACTGATTCATAATTATCTTCTATATTAATAATTGTCTCAAACTTGTAGGGGAAAAGGGTAATTTTAACCAATTTATTAAAATGTAAGTTCATGTACCTGTTTCTATTTATATAATCCTGCCTCCCTCCTTAGTACTATACTTGGGATAGAGCCGTAGTGGCAAACCTATGGCATGTGTGCCACAGGTGGCACACAGAGCCTTTTCTGTGGGCATGTGTGCCATCCGCCCCAGCTCAGCTCCGCCACACATGCGCATGCTCTGCTAATTGGTTTGTGGGTCTCTGCCACGCATGCGTGGGGGGTGGGGCGCATGCAGGGGTGGGGCGTGTGCACGCAAGGGGGGATTCATGATTGCATTTTGGATATGCATATACGTGTGCTTTTGGTACTCTGTGCCAAAAAGGTTCACCATCATTGGGATAGAGCATCCTATAGCTGTTAGGTATTTGGATTACATGATTTCCAGAGGAATAAAAAAGGAATAATGTCCCAGGTAAGCATCAAAGAGTTGTGCACAAGTCTTAACTGAATATAACTTCAGTGTTACTGGAATATTAAAAAAACCTGCATGGTTTTATGCAGACCCCGGTGTGCACACGTGTCACCTCTCCTGCAGGAGCTGCATTGGTTGCCGATTTGCTTCTGGGTGCAATTCAAGGTGCTGGTTGTCACCTTTAAAGACCTTCATGGCTTGGGACCAGGTTATCTGAGGGAACATCTCTTGCTGGACACATCTATCCAACCCAGTAGAGCGGGGAGGCAGGGAATGTTGTGGGTCCTATCCCTGAGGGAGATACACTTGGTGGGACTCAGAAGAAGGGCCTTCTCCATGGTGGCCCCCTCTCTCTCTGGAATATCATTCATCCAGAGAATAGAATGACCCCCACTCTAGCACTCTTTCGGAAGGCACTGAAGACTTGGTTTTGCCAGCGAGCCTGGGGAACCCAGAGCGGGATGGAGCCCATCAAATGGCTAGTGTGATCTGCTGTCATTGGGGCAGGGGATGGGAGTTGGGGGGTGATTTTTTTTCCAGATTTTGTTCTATTGTACTTTATTAATTTACTTGATTCTTTTTGTTAATTTTTATTGTTTTTTATTTTTTGTTTTAAATATAGTTTTACATTGTGTAAGCCGCCTTGAGTCACCATGGGTGAATAGGCAGCAATAATAAACAAACAAACAAACAAACAAACAAACAAACTGTTCTCCTGGGGAAAAATTAGAAGATTGAATTGCTACAGCTGTTTTTGGGGCAGTGGTGGAATTCAATTTTTTTTACTACCAGTTCTGTGGGTGTGGCTTGGTAGGCGTGGCAGGGGAAGGATACTGTAAAATCTCCAGTCAGAAGTGGTATTTGCCGGTTCTCCGAACTACTCAAAATTTCTGCTACCGGTTCTGCAGAACTCGTCAGAACCTGCTGAATACCACCTCTGTTTTGGGGCATTTTGATTAACATAGTTTTTATATGCACTGTGTTTAGTAGTGCTATGGAAAACCATGTCCAAATATTTAAAGGATTTAACTTGCTCAATGTTCTGCCCATTTATCTTCTAGGCAAGGAATTTAAGTCTTTTTGCAAAACCATGATCTTAATTGTAGTTGGTTTCACATTGTTGTACCCTCAACTGGGAAACACAACTAGTCATGGGGTTACGTGCAATATAGCTTGTTATTATTATTACCAATCTTTTTGTTTGAAATGTTGCTGTTACACAGGAAAGAAGCTTCAATATTCTCAAGATTCCATTTTAAAATTCACAACACTGCAATTTTCAGTCAGAGTAGCTATAAACAAGATATTTACATTTATTTCTTATAGAGTAAAGATCTGATTTTTGTAGCCCATGGAAATTAAGCTACCTATGCAAATCTTGTAAAAACAATTGATATTTGGAACCATTCCTGCTGTTTTCTTATGTGGAACAACAAGCTAAACTCCTTTCTCTGACTATTAAGTGATTTGTTCAGCCTTTACTTTGATTAATTTTCTGGTATTCCCTGAAATCCTAGGAAATAAAATTATTTGTTCATTTGTTCAAAAAACAAAAGAAATGAATCAGTCCGGTAATCAAAGGCTCAGATCAATACTATTTTAATGCTGCTTTTATGCAGAAATGTAGAAATAGTGGAAATAGACCATAGTGGAATTACAGAATTGTAATTAAAATACATTGTTAAATATGTTTATGCTGAAAGCAAAATTGGATTTGAAAGCACTTCTGTTATAGCTGATGTTAAATGTAGATTCTTACAGGAAGTATAGTAAAAAAAAAACAAATCATTCATCATCACCTCCAAGGACTGCATGTTGAAATATCAGCTGACTTGTCAGAATGACTTAGTGACACAAAGCAGACTGTTTTGCTCAACAGAATAGGCCTGGCAGAGAAGCCTATTTATTAGGCTGGCAATTCTTTTGGGCCTGGTGAAGGGATGTGGTCTCAAGCAGCAGCTGGCCAAAACTTGGCAGGATTTATGCAAGGAAGACAGGTATGTATGATTCCTGGTAGATGAAAACCAATTACTTTGGGAAAATACAGGCTGTTTTAAATGATAAACAAATAGATTGTGGAGAGTGAAGCTTAGAAATCTCTACTTTTCTCCCGTATCTCTTCCAGTACAGTGAAATACATTGAAGCTTTTTATGGCTCTGTACCAGAATCATTTAGCAAAATCCCCAAGCTGCAACTTAAATGCTCCACATGCCTTTATCTAACATTCAAGGCCATCAAGCTCTTGGGGCATTGATCTACGTCTCAGTGAAGTGATAATCTTCTGTCCGGACTATACTTTCTCAGACTTAGGAGACTTTTAAAAAATGTGCTTATAGAAAACAAATAGATCTCTATAAATGGACCTCCATATGAAACTTCCACTCTATAAAAACTAGCTTTTAAATATATGACTTTATAATATAGGGAAAAGCAATAGAACTATGCCAAGCCTGACATGCAAGTTTGAATTAAGCCAGTGTTTCTCAAACCACTTTTCTCTCAAGACTTATATCCACTTTTAAAAATTATGGAGGACTCCCCAAAAGCTTTTCTTTTTAGAGGTTTTATTTATATTTGCCCTATTGAAATTAAAATTAATGCATTATCTGCTGCTACTAGTTATGACTGTTTGATGGGACAGTAGCATATTATTTTTCAGCAGAAAAATGACAAATGGTCTTGATTATGAGGGGATTCTTGAGAGAGCCTTGAGGGACTCACAGGGGTCCTACAACTAGATTTAAAAAACACTGATTTAAGCTATTCAAGAAATAAATAGTCTTTGTATTCATTTCTCTAGAAATTAATAGAAACTGTTTAGCCCACAATAATTCAAAGTAAGCAACCAAGATTGGCTGTTATTATATAAGGACCATGTTTCTTGATTAGCTAATGATGTGGGAAATTAATGAATAATTGTTATTTTGGACCCAGGTATGGGGTGGCGTGGTATGTAGTATTAGGTCTTAGATCAAAATGGCTGTAGTTTAACATTGGGTTTTGTAAAAATGGAAAATAATTTATATTTCTTTTGCTTCAAAAATAAAACAAAAGGAGAAATGTGTCCCCTTTTGTGTTTAAGCATGCAAGAAGGGACAGGAAAGGAGAAAGGGAAAGAGGAAAGAAAAAAAGAAGGAAAGATGGGAAGAGAGCAAGGAAGGAAAAATAAAGAAAGGAGGACAAATAAGGAAAGGGGAAGGAAGAAGAAAGAAGAATGAAGAGGGAAGGAAAAAAGAGGAGGAGGGAGGGAGGAAGATTATAAAGAGAGTGAAGGGGAGTGTCTCCGGGAAATCCTGTCTTAGCACTTGGCCTCCACAGATGCCCCTGACTCGAGTCCTGTGTCACGCCAACCATGGCCACAGCCATGCCTGGTCATGCCCATGCCTGGTTCCACCCACCATGGTCACACACACACACACATATCCGTACCCTCCGAGGTCAAACACAACCCTGATGCAGCCCTCAATGAAATCAAGTTTGACATCCCTGACCTAGACTAAGAAACAGATTGTCAGCCACCAAAACAAGATTCTTTTGTTAAAAGAAAATTTGTTTCTTCATCTTCAGGCAATATCTTTAGTAAACATACACACACACACATTATTTGCTTCAGTGGTGTTAAACTGCAAGATTCTGTAGAAGAATATGATTCTCTGAACAAGATGCCTGCATTATGACAGTGGCAATGTTAGTTTGGGACAGGTAGTGAGGTCACTGAATTTAGAAACCCTAAGTACTGTTTATGGGAGTGATCAGCAGAGCTTAAAGACAGGTTTAAAGGAAAAATCATGTTCACCTAAAAAAGATATATTCTTAAAATATTCTAAGCTTGTGGGTGTCAAGCCCTAAGGAAATAATATATAAATAGATGAATGAATAAATAAATAGCAATAAAGGGAAGAAAAATTTTGGACTTACAAATCAATGCCTTCTATTCTTCTAGCTGGATGAATATGGACTTGGGGCTATAATCAAAGGTTTTGTACTTGGTTTTAATGTTCTAAAGCAAAATACTTGATGGTTTACTTTTTTTTTTAATTGGGAAAAGCTGTTTGAGGTTATTAATTTGATTAAGACTTGGCCAGTGAGAAGAATGAGACATTTTCTTCCAAATGATTTTCCTAAGCTTACCTCCTTCCTACAACAATAGGCTGGCAGGAAAACTAATAAGCATGTAGAGGAGTTAAACTCTTCGCCTTCCCTTCCTGCAGAATAAGTAATAACTTCAGGAAGATAATTTTAGTTTAAGATCCAGTGTGGGAGGAAAGGGCTAAATATTCCCATTCTGCATGTCAAGTCTCTGATCAAATTTAGTCCTACCTCCAGAAAACATTTTGTTGAGCAGGTTGCTAGCAAAGACCTTCATAAATACAGAGTTAAAAGACAGATAAGAAGCAGTTTTTTGTTTCATGTTTCCTCTGTAAGCTGGAAGGATAAGAATGTTTTAGTTTCTACCATGTAAACTAGATAGTGTGATATTTTGTGCGAATAGTCACATCAATAGTCACAGTTGCATAATTGTTCCATTTCAGATCTACAGCTGCTTTGTTTTCTTTTTTGCAGCCTTGAGTTTTTCATGTGTACTGTCAACTACAGAATGTTGCTACAGGTGTGTTGGCAAGCTAAACCTAGTCACATTTGATTAGCTTCTTTGCTTAGTTTGTTCCTGATTCTTTCAGCTTAGCATTTCATTTGTTCATTAATTTATTCTATCTGTTGATAAAATTCATTCAATCGGAGGCATCTATATGATCTGATGCTTTTGTCAAAATAACTAAAGCAATGTCCCAAAGAGATAACTAGACTTTCTAGTGTTTCTTTGAAGACATTTCACTTTTCATCCTAGCTTTTTCAGCTCTGACTGGATGGTGGGCAATAGAAAGATTTATCGCTCCCACTCTATTCAGAGAGGTCTGTTCAATTTTGACATAGATGGCCTCAACAGAGGGGGAAGGATATGACATCATCTATCTTCAGTCTTCAACACAGTCCTTTCAACAGTTCCAAGAAGGCTCCCTATCCATTTGCACTACTCAGGTAATCCGGACTACACAGATAAATGTCCAGGTGGCCTCAACAACTCTCTAAAAAATGCAAATGACCAGCTATCTACAAGGAATTTAAATCCTTCCATTCCCCACTATCTAGTCAGAGCTGAAGAAGCTTCTTGGATGAGAAGTGAAATGTCTTCAAAAAAGAAAAGAAAAGAAACCAGAAAGTCCACTTGCCTCTTGAAAAAGTACCTTTGAGACAACCATAACCTAGATGAATGAGAATCTCCATAGAGATAACTAAAGCAATGTTGTAACATAAGTTCTGATTCTTTTATATGTGCATGCAACATCATGATGCACATGTAAAAGGGTCAGAGTTTGTGTTGTGGTTGTACAACCCTATTTTCATTTGATATGTGCAACTCTTTCTCACTCCATTGGATTCTCTGCATTCAGTGGAGCCAGAAATCAACTGGGATTGATGAAAGTTATATTCAAATGCATTATAGAGCATTCAGATTGGAGGTTTTCCTTCTGAATCTTGCAATGTAACAGTAATTCTGATGCTTCTATCATAACTGGTGATCCATAGGCACACACACGCATACCACACAAAATTTCCAATGGAAGCAGGTCATATCTTCTACAAATAATGCAATGTGCATTTCAGTGAAATATCTGTGGCATAAGGGGCTGACTAGTATAGCTAATTCTTGACTTAGAACCATTTGCTTAACAATTCAAATGATGGCCTCCAGAAAAACTAATTACAACCTAAATGTGATCTTACAACTATCACTCCACCCCTGTGCTCATATGATTGCAATCGGGTGCTTGGCAAACAGCTCACATTTATTGGTTGCAGTATCTCATGGTCATGTGATTGCTATTTGCTATTTTTTCCCCTGGATACTGGCAAAAAAAAATACTTCATTAGTCTGGACTCATACTCAAAACTGTGTGTATTGATTTATGACCTTGGTAAAAATGGTTGTAAAATTGAGTCTGGTCATGTGATGACTCAACTTACAACTGCAACTTCTTACGACGGAAATTCCAGTTCCAATTGTGGTTGTAAATGAAGGACTACCTGTACGTTAGGTAATATACTGGACACCTCACAAGGTTGCTAATATGATTCCGCATGATGCACACAGAAATGCTGTTAATGCTGTTAATAGAATCATAGGAAGCTGTTTTATGCTAAGCTGGAATACATCTAAAAGATCTCTTCTACTCTGGATGGTATCAGACAGACAGGATTTCATTCTATTATTTGATCAATAAAGCAAACTATATCCAAGATATTTACATAAGTAAACATGCTTCATGTTTCAAGATCTACATCCTTTCATCCTCACTGCATGCTGATGGAAATATTTCTTTATATGTATGTAATCATTTTGCATTTTGCACAAGGTTGAGCCCAAAACATTGCTAAAGGCATTATTATTTTCTTTGGGACTGAAAGATACTTAGGTCTTTTAACAGAACTTTTGTGTTAAAACCTCCTGAGAGCATAATAAACACACTAGCGTCAGGTCTCAAATATACCATATTTATTTATTTAATTAGTTTATATACCGCTTCCTCTCCCAAATTGGGACTCGGGGCGGTGCACAGCCGAGCTAAAAACGACACAATTACAAATATAAAATTAAAAATAGATTAAAATGAATTAAATTAGTGACTGGAAAATTAAAACTGTAATAAAACACTAAAACAGGGTAAAAAAATTACAAAAGTTAAAACCATTCCAATGATACTAGGTCAGACCGGCCTGCTGGAAAAGATGGATTTTCAATGCGCACCGGAAGGTTTGCAGATCAAGGATAGTCCCCATCTCCGGGGGTAACTCATTCCAAAGGGAGGGTGCTGCCACAGAGAAGCCCCGCACTCTTGGGGCCGCCAGCCAGCATTGCCCAGCTGACGGCACCCTGAGGAGACCCACCCTGTGAGAGCGTACTGGTCGGCGGGAGGCCGATGGTGGCAGCAGGTGGTCCCGTAAGTACCTGGGTTCCAAGCCATGGAGCGCTTTAAAGATGATCACCAACATCTTGAATCGCACCCAGAAGGCCACCGGAAGCCAATGCAGCTCGCGCAGGAGCGGTGTAATGTGGGAGCTCCGAGAAGCCCCCAGAATCACCCGCACGGCTTCATTCTGCACCAGCTGGAGCCTCCGAATGCTCTTCAAGGGGAGCCCCATGTAGAGAGCATTGCAGTAGTCTAGATGGGAGATGACGAGGGCAGAAGTGACTGTGCGAAGTGCATCCCGATCCAGAAAGGGCTGCAACTGGTAGATCCAACGGACCTGACAAAAAGCCCCCCTGGCGACAGTCGTTATATGATCTTCTAACGACAGCCGTACCATATGACTAGCTCTATACCTGCACTGATATTTTAGTAATCAAACCTGTTCTGGGTGTAGCATCCCGATAACATTTTCTGCTTGTGCTATTCCTTATAGGTTGTCTTAACCAATGGCAGTCCATTGTGATGAACAAGACTTAAGATTCTCAAATTCTTGTCTGCTGAGAGGACTTGATAGGGAAGGGCAGGACATCAGCACCATTAAAAACTCCTTCTACTTAAAATCAAAAGATTCATCTTTCAGTTCCCTCCTTTTTCTACCATTAATTTGAGTAATGTACTCTTTTCAGTAGTCTTAAGATTACTTAACACAGTGATGATGTACTCACACATTGAGATAAGCTGTATTTCTGAAATTGCTCTTCCCTAAAAGTAAGATCATTCAACAGATGAAGAACAATTTGTTTTCTACACTGCTTCCATTACAAATCAGAATGCAGAACAATTTGGTTTGATTTAAAAGGATAAGATAATAACTGAATTGCAAGGGACCTTGGATGCCTTCTATCAACTCTCAGCTCAAGCTGTAATCTTTCTCTTCATTAGAGACAGAATATACCCAGTTCCTGCAACTATTCATCATATGTTTTAGTCTTCAGCCCCAAATCATCTTTGTTACTCTTCTCTGCACTCAACGTCTTTTTTTGTATAGTGGTGGCCACAAGTGCATGCAATATTCCAAGTATGATCTAATCAAGGCAGTATAAAGGGGTACTAACACTTCAAGTGATCTTTTGTTGATGCAGCTTAGGACTTCATTGGGGTTTTTTTTTTGCATCTGCAACACACTGACGGCTCATATTTAAGTGTTTGTCCACTAGGACTCTTAATCCCCCTCACCTATTCTGTACCTGTGCATTTGGTTTTTCTTACCTAAGACTTTATTTTCTCATTATTGTATTTATTTTGTTGGATAGAGCACAGTGTTCAAGTCTGTCGTTATCATTTTTTATTTGAGCCTATCTTCTGGACCTATAACTTTGTGTCATCTTCAAATTTGATGAATTCCCTTTCTACATATACTATATCCCCCTCATCTAAATCATTTTTAAATATACCAATAAAGGAGAATATTTATAGCTCAGGGTTGAAATGAGGGGTCCTTGGTGCTCTCTGAGCTTGCTTGTTTTCTTGCAGATGTTTCAATATTCTAATTAAGTATCATCATCGGTGCTAATAAGCTGTTAACTTGACAATTTATATTCTGGTATCTTGCCTGTCTGTGTGGATATGGGTGGCCTTTGAGATACTTTGATTGGGCTGTTTACTGATGGCTCTTTGGCAGTTCTTGATTGGGGCAATGCTTTCTTGATTGTTGGTCTAAAGTTAACTTTGGAGTTAATCTATGCTGATCTGAATGCTGATTACTAGTGGAAATATGCTGGAGTCTTTTTCTCTTTCAGCTGGTTAATTATCTCTTTTGCATAGTCTATATATGTTGTTAATCTAGGGATATATAACTATAGTATAATCTATAGTTAATTTATA
Source organism: Bungarus multicinctus (assembly GCA_023653725.1). Lineage (NCBI taxonomy): Eukaryota > Metazoa > Chordata > Lepidosauria > Squamata > Elapidae > Bungarus > Bungarus multicinctus. The sequence continues at coordinate 42,345,126 of CM042840.1, forward strand.
GATGTCTCTATGGACGGCTGATTTGTGAGAGTGCCAGACTTCAAACTGCGCATGCGCCTACAATTCTGCACATGCACGGAAGGGAAAATCACCGTGACAGGGGAAATTGCTGCGGCTGTATTTGATCAGCATCCGAGATCTGTTTGCGATAGAAGCACCAATTTTCCCAAATTTTTGGTCATCACTTGATTTGGTTGCGGACAGAAGTGTTCATGACCTGAGGTTCCATTGTAGTTCCATTGAGGACTACACACTGAGTGCAGTTGGTCAGCCAGTTACAAATTCATCTGGTAATGATGCTATCTATCCCATAGTTCTCTATATTACCAAAAAATAGGCTGTGTTCTACTTTGTCTAATGACTTACTGAAGTCCAAGTATACTATGCCCAATATGTATACTTTGCTGCTCCACTAATTTAATCACTTTGTCAGAAAATACAGCAATGTTTCTCTGTCATGGTCTGTTTTTGAGAACTTCATATTAACTTCTAATAATAGCCATGCTTGTTTGTAATTGTCTACACTTCTATTGCTTATTTATCTTTTCCTGGATTTTCACAGATATTGATGTCAGACTGATTAGTCTATAGTTACCTGGATCCTTTTTTCCCTGTTTTGAAGATGGTAACCACATCATTTCTCTTCCAGTCCACTAGTAGTACCCTAGATCTATGATCTGTGATATATATGATATATAATTCAGTGGATCCAGGATCATGTCTACCAGCTCCTTCAGAACTCTGGGATGTAATCATTCTGGATTACTTTTATGGTTTCTGGAATATTTTGGAATGATCTGGGTTTTATTTTGAAAATGGGGCATCCAAAGAAAGTGTCACAGAACAATAGCATCCCAGGAAGAGGGAGCTTTGTAGTGCAAATGCTGTCTCTTTTAGTCATGCATGCAATGGTATACATACAAAAAGAGGCAGGGCTTGAATCACAGTATTTTGTTGCCATCTTTCCAACTTTGATTCACACACCGTTTCCCAGAAGCAAATATGTTGCTGAATGATTGAAATTTCATATTGAAGCCTGAAAAGAGGCATGAACGTAAGTGAGGTCAAACACCAAAAAAATCTAATCAGAAAAGCCTCAGTGAATGATTTTTTCTCTATATATTTTCTGTATTTTCCTCTCTTCATTGTATCATTCCTGTTTCTACCCTGCAAACTATCTGAGAACCCAGGTTTTGCAGCAGACAAAATTGGTTTCATAGGGAAAGGAGTTAAAAATTTCAAGAGCGTTTATCAGTGCCAATTTTCAGAAAGTTCAGATAGCAAATTCAGATATAAATGGAATACCTATGCAACTATCTCCAAACGATAGGCATACATGTTCCCTGACGGATACACATATTTCCTGACAGACACATAGATTCCCTGACGTGCAGGCTGGAGAAATCTGCTTCACCCTTGAGTTTAATGTTGAAATAAATATTAAGAAGTTTAACCTTCATGGGAAAACTACCAATGCACGTCAGAGTAATTCTTACTCAGTGTTCCATGTCATTTCACGTGGCAGCAAAAATCCTTTTGTCAGCTCTTCCCCATAATTAAAAAATAGGATTGGAAAATTTCTGCACAATCTCTCTTAATCTATTCGTATTATATTATGACCTACATGTCATGCTATTTTTTATGTTTTTACATTTGTATGATTGATTCTTCAGTTTGCATTGAAACACGTATGAATTCTTTTCCCTTTGTTAAATAATAAATGTTTTAAGAAAATATTTAAAGAAAAAAAATCTCACAATGGAAAGCTAGGGATTCAGGAATGCAGACACAAACAATGGAGAGATAGCAGGGAAGTCAGTTGCCTCATAAACAACAAATTATCATAGCCAGATGGAAGAAGAATCTGGAAAGAAACATTTCAAGTTCATAGAGGGGTTCAAGTTCACAATTCATAGAGATTAAATCCTAATTCACTGTAAATGAATTAATACTCATTACAGTTTCAAGGTTGTCCCTTTACTGTTGCAGTGTGCTTCTTACATACCTTAGCTAACTGATTAGCAGGAAATTCATCTATTTTCTCTGTAAATGAGGGCAGATACAACATTGGTGCTATTAATGAAACTTAGTGGGATGAAACCCATGAATGGAATGTGCAGCTCGAAAGATTTAAATTATTTAAAAGAAATGGACCTAATAAAAGGGGAGATATGTATAAGAAAGAAATACAGCAGAACAATGATGAAAATTTTCTTGAATGCATTTGGGTCAGTATAAAAGGAAAAAAGAATGACATTGCCATAAGTATGCCTATCTATTCAAAATTGGCCCTATATAACAAAATGAAATTCAGTGATGAGAAAAGTAACATTTTACACTTAGGTAAAAAAAACCAATTGCATAGGTATAGAATAAGTGGTACCGGGCTCAACAGCAGTAACTATGAGAGGGATCTTAGAGTCCTAGTAGACAGTCACTTTTATTTATGAGCCTTCAGTATGCTGCACTGCCAAAAAAGCCAAAGTAGTCCTTGGTTGATTAACAGAGAGATAGAATCAAGATCACATTAAATGTTAGTACTATTTTATAATGTCTCTATAAAACATAATTGGAATATTTCATCCAGTTGTGGGCGCCACCATATAAAGAAAAAATACTGAGATTCTAGAAAGAGTACAAAAAAGACCAACAAAGAAGATTAGAGGATAAAACATAGGAAGAAGAGTTGCAGGAATTGGGTACATCTAGTCTAATGAAAAGAACAACTAGGGGTAACATAATAGCAGTATCCCAATACTTGAGAAGCCATCACAAGAAGGGGGACGGGGCAACCTATTCTCCAAAGCACCAGAATGTAAGACAAGTAACAGAAGGAAACTTATAAATGAAAAATCTAACTTAGAATTAAGAAGAAATTTCCTGACAGTTAGAATAGTTAATCAGCAGAATGGATTGATTCCAGAAGTTATGGGTGCCCCATCACTGGAGGTTTTTAAGAAGAGATTGGATAGTCATTTGTCTGAAATATTATAGAGCAGGGATGTCAAATTCAATTTCACTGAGGGCCGGATAAGGGCTGTGTTTGACTTTGGTGGGCCAGGGTGAGAATGGCTATGGTGGCGTTGCCAGCTCGACATATCACTAGTGTGTGTGTGTGTGTGTGTGTGTGTGTGTGTGTGTGCTGTGGTGGCCTAAGTGCTCTGCCAGTGAAAACGGGCTCTCGAGCTCCATTTTCAGCTGCGATGGCTTCCTGCAACCCTCTGCCAGTGAAAATGGAGCTTGAGAGGGCCGCCCACAGCCCTCCCAAGCTCCATTTTCACTGGCAGAGGCACTAAAGCTGGCCTTCGTTGTTTCCAGGGCGGCCCTGCAGACCAGATCTAAGCACCCCCCGGGCCATATCCTGCTCCAGCCTTGAGTTTGACATCCCTGGTATAGGATCTTGTTGAGCAGAAGGTTGGATCAGAACTCTAAACTCTTTTCCAATTCTATTATTCTGTTTCTCAGGATGAAAATAGAAACCATACATAGATTTGTACTAAATGAGAAGCAATTAAAGTTGAATTCAGCTATTTTTCTCTGATAACAGTTTTAAAGTCTCCCTTGTTAAAAATGACCTAGAAGTAATCTGACCTGGAGGTCATATTTGATTATAAAACCCCAGAGCAAAACATTACACTTTCTTGCAATTAAGACAGAAATGCTAAAAATGAATTTTAGCCAACTTAAAAGGTATCTAGAAAGCAGGTTAGAAAGACAAGAATGTTTATAAGCACCATTCATGTTTTTTAAAAAATAACCGCAAGCAAAGCTGATTGATTGTAGGCATTGCTTATTTTCTTCTTATAGATGTCAGTTTCAGAATAACTCTAGTCAGAGACATTCTTAATTACTGTTTTGGCATTTAAAAGCAGCTAAACCATAGCAAAGACATTAAAGCTTAAGAACAAAGAAATCAAAGTATATTAAATATTGTTCACATTGACTATCAGCAGCTCTCTTGAGTTTAGAGAAGTATGGAAATGGAACATTTTACATTGAAAACATGCACAAGTAAAGTGGGAATGAGATTTTTAACAATGAGGATTTATTGTAAACCCGCCTAAAGTCACAAGAAAAGGTACCATATGATTTATTGGAAAGGATCCTGAAAGCTTAAGCCTTTTAATAACATTTGTTATTCTGAAAGGGTGCTATAGGGTTACTTTTTTGCTGTCATAGATTAATATGGCTTTCATCTTTATTTATTTAAGATCTTTATTTATTGATGAAACTTATATGCAATTCCATTCCCAGAGCCTGAACAGCTAAGGGCCACTCATAATATTTCTGAAGGTCTTGGGAACCACAAAGTAGAAAAAGGCCACTCAGTGCCTGTAGAGACAATTCATTCTAGGGGTAGAATGCAGATTTTTATTTTGTCACTGTGATATGGAAGTTTTAGAATTTAAAATTTTACAATTTAAAACAGTATAAATAACAATAACGTAACATAAAACAGTATAAAAACTATAACATAGTTTTTATCTCAATTACTGGGAAACAAGTTTCTCCTTTCTTGTTTGATAGGTGTCTAAGATCTGCAAAAAGAAACTGAGGGCTGCATGTTGGTAGTACAGGTTGCCCACACAAGTTTTTGAATCATGTGGTTCCCTAGTTAGCTTGTTGCTCACCTAATAACCTGAGAACAAATTTTGACATATACCTCTAATTTCTTAAGAGGGAATCAAGTCATGCTGATTTCCTCAGCTACCTCTTTTGGCAGCTGAAACCAAAATGTTCAGGATAAGATAACATTTTTAAGTAATATCCAAACATAACTGCTATATAAAGAATCATAGAATTGGAAAATGCTAAATTCTAAATTCCTGATTTAGCCAGCCCCTATTTCACCAGTGAAATCAGTGGAAAGGAACTAACCACTACATTTATATGTATGCATGTATGTATACATTATATGTATGCATGTAATTATTTTATTATCAAACTGTTTCTAGTGTTGCAAATTTGTTGCACTGACAGTTCATATATGATTTAAAATAGCTGCCTTAGGGGGTTTCTTTCGTGTGATCTAAACGGTGATTCTCTGTTCCAGTGATGCAGAAATAATTTCCTTTGTCGACTCCTATTATAGGAGTTTGTGCTTCATTTGTTGGCCTTATACATACTTTCATTAACACATTTTTGTGACATTCCATAGCATAATTCATATTTTTTTTCAAGCAGCTTCAGTGTCAATTTTTCATGCAGCCAAGGAATGTGAGGATGACAGAACTCCATCGTTTTGTGCCACCAATATTTGTGATACCATTTTTGGGTGTATTCCAGGAGATCACAATCCATAGCTGAACCACCTCTTATAATCTTCCTCCTTTTTTCTCAGATAAAGTATAGCAGCTTTTTCAGTATGATACTTTTTCTTCAAGTGTGCTTTCCAGTGTATTTGTGATAAAGACATGCCAATTTCTTTTTTTAGGCTGGAAAACAACTTCCTCCAAGAATTGTTACAACTACTTTGGTTCATGTCCAAAGTATCGCTATCTGTCCAGTACTGTTATCCACTTGGAAAGAAAACTTGTTAGGAACTCAAAATGGGCAATCAGCCACTGTTACAATATCTTTCTTTCAATTAGTAATTATTCAGGGGATGAGATTTCACCCCATAAAGTTGAACACAGCATTCCTAAGACTATAGATTTTTTTTTCTAGTCAGTCATCTCTCTTGCTGCTTCTTCCTGCTTGAACTTCAGTTGAGGGCCACCAAACCTGTTAGCTTCTTCTTTTCATTTGCTTAGAAAGGGTTAGTTTCATCAGACTTAATGCTGAATTCTTTTCAAAGATAAGGTTTCTACCAGAAGACCAACCATGCTAAACTAATTCAAAGGACTTCTAATCCGGAATTTTGTTCCTATAGAGACCCACAGGAATCTAGGCAGGAGATGAGTTCAATGGAAGTCTTGGGCTTGAGTTCCCCATACCTAATCTAAGGAATCTTACACTGCTGAACTTGAGGGTAATCACTTATGGCTAGTAGCTATTGACTTTCAAACTTTATATATACGAAGGGAAAGCATTTGACCTAATTGATTAGTATTATATTGATTTATAATTCACTTTCAACTGTATAGCTGAATGTATTTGTGTTAATATAAAAGGAAAAAGAAATGACATTGTAATAGGTGCATCCTTCATACCACCCAAACAAACAGAGGAAATAGGTAATTTTTTTGCCAATCAGTTAGATTAGGTGTGCTGCAAGTACACTGCAAAACTATTACTAGAAGCTAACACAGGTTTGTCAAAAACAGATCATGCCAAACAAATCTTATTTCATCCTTGACAAAAGCGACTAAATTAATGGACTAGTGAAATGTGAACATAGCAAAACTGGATTTCAAAAATGTATTTGACAAAGTGGACCACAACCAAAAACTGCTTCTTGGTCAGATAGAAAAATGGGGGGAGAAAGGGAACTCATCAGATTTACAGATGACACTAAATTAGGAGAAATAGCGGTTTAGAAGACAGGGTCAAGATTCAGAAAGATCTTCACAGACTTGAAGACAAAATGCAGTTCAGTGGCCAGAACAGTAAAGTTTTACATGAAAAACCAAATGGGAATCTAGGCATTCTAGTGGACAACCACTAAAGTACAGGTCGTCCTTGACTTATGTCCACAATTGATCCCAAAATTTCTGTTGCTAAGCAAGATATTTGCTAAATGAATTTTGCTCCATTTTACAACCATTTTTGTCACAGTAGTTAAGTGAATTGCTGCAGTTGTCACGCTAGAAACGTGGTTATTAAGTGAATCTGGCTTCCCCATTAACTTTGCTTGTCAGAAATTCACAAAAACTGATCACATGATCCCGGGACAGTGTAACCATCATAAATATGAGTCGGTTGCCAAGTGTCTGAATTTTGATCACATGATTATGGAGATACAGCATAGTGTGAAAAACGATTTTAAGTCCTTTTTTTTTTCCAGTGCTTCTGTAACCTTGAACAGGCACTAAATGAACTGTTATAAGTCAAGGACTACCTGTATGAGCCAGCAGTGTGTTGCAGCTGTCAAAAAACCGAATGCAGTCATAGGCTGCATTAACAGAAGAAAACTATTACGATTACCTGAAGTATTAGTGCTGCTCTGTACTGTTTTACTAAGACCACATTTGGAATACTGCATCCAACTTTTGTCACCATGATAGAAAAAAGATATTAAGTGCAGAGATGAGCAACAAAAGTGATTAGAGGGCCTGAAGTTAAAATATATGGTGAACAATTGCAGGCAATCTTCCAATATTTGAGGTCCTTCACAAAGAGAAGAGGTAGACATCCTATTCTCCAAAGCACCTGAAGCAAGGGTGGGATGCTACTGGTTCTGCCTGGCTCTATAGAACCGGTAGCTCTAAAGAGCAGCAGACACCGAACCAGTCCCGTGTCTGCTGTTGTTTGGCCCACCCACCCGCCTGGGCTCTTACCTGACTTTTATTTCCTGCTTTTTCAACCTAGCTACTTTGCGTGGCACAGCTTGAGTTTGAAAAAGCAGTAAAAAAAGTGCTTTTTGAAACGCTATGCACCTGCGCGCAGCACTTATCAGCTATCCTGGTGGCTCAGCTAATGGTGTAGTAAACACGCGCGCAAAACGCAAATAGCGAACTGGTAATAATGCCAATTGAATCCCACCCCTGACCTGAGGGCAAGAGAAGTAATAACACATGGAAACCTACCCAAGATAGATCCAATCTAAAAACTAAGAAGAAATTTCCAGAGAATGAAACAACTAATCAGTGGGACATATTGTCTCCAGTTATTCACTGGAGGTTTTTAAGAAGAGATTGGACAGACATTTGTCTGAAATAGTATATGGTCTTCTACTTGAGCAGGAAGCTGGACTAGAGGACCTCCAAGATCCCTTCCAACTCTGTTATTCTGTTCTTTCCTGATTCATAATCTGAAGTAAAGACTGTACATTAATTGGATGCACAATTTGAATACAGTAATAGGGATACAACAGTGGAAATTTCAAGGAAAGATGTTGACATATTACTGTAGTTTTGATTGTTAAAATGAACAATGCTTTTCCTAAAAAGTTCTGAAATGTAATGAATGGATTGAATTGTTTTTGTGTCTTCTTTCATATGTAGTCCCAATGCTATAAAACCAAACAATTCTGGAAAATTACTCATTGTAGAACAGAATTTGAGTATTGTAATTGAATTAAATATTGTACAATAGATATTTTTAAAGAATTTCATGAAATAATGTATTGTTTTAAAACTTGATTCAGATATTCATTAATGGCTGCAAGGATTTTGCGTTCTTTTACTAGAAATCATTGTTGATTCCTTCCTTGAAAATGATTAACTTAATTGTAAGAATATATTTCAATGTCCAGAATAATTTTGTATTAAAAAGTAAATTTGATATAGATTTTAATTGTAACTTGAAATTATCATTGGACTATAACTTGTAGCTGTATTTGTATTGCATCCACAATTGCAGTGCAAATGGGTTGCATGTAGAGTTTATATTTTTAATTTAATTCTTGAGTATTGTATTCATGTATTTTAGTTCATAGTTTTAAATGAAATATAATTTATATATATATATATATACCGTGTTTCTCCAACAAAACAGCCCCCACCAATAGGAAGGCCCAGCATGATTTCTAAGCATGAGATGAAATTAAGCCTCACCCCCAAAATTTAGACCTATTTAAACCATGCGTTTCCCCGCCATTTCTCACATCATTCGTTAGAACTACACGAGGGGAAGGGCTGGGGGAGAAAACTTGCCTTTAGGAGCACCCTGCAGGTAGCCTAGGCTAGAATACCCCGATCTACTCCCGATAGAACATTAGCCGATAGTAGCTCCCCGAAGGCAGAATCACCAGCCGTTTCTATCAGCCGGTAGAAGCGGCCTCGGGGCAAGTGCCCACAGGCACTCCTCTCGCCACGAAGCCATTTCTATTGGCCAATGGAAGCTCCCCAAAGGCAGAGTCACCAGCCGTTTCTATCGGCTGGTAAAAGCGGCCCTGGGCGACCTCTTGCCACAAAGCCATTTCTGTTGGCCGATGGAAGCTCTCCAAAGGCAGAGTCATCAGCCGCTTCTTCCAGCCGGTAGAAACAGCTGGTGACTTTGCCTTTGGGGAGCTTCCATCGGCCGATAGAAATGGCTTTGTGGTGAGGGGAGTGCGCAAGAGCGCTTGCCCCAAGGCTGTTTCTACCGGCTGATAGAAGCAGCTGGTGACTTTGCCTTCAGGGAGCTTCCATCGGCCGACAGAAATGGCTTCGTGGCATGGGGAGTGCGCGTGGGTACTTGCCCCTAGAAGTGGCTGGTGACTGCCTTTGTGGAGTTTCCAGCAGCCACTAGAAGAAGCCTCGTGAAGAGGTGAGTGCGCATGGGGCGCTCCAGGTGGGGGTGCGTGTGGGGGAGGAAATTAAGTCAACCTTGAAAAGACATCCTAGCCCCGTTTTTTCGGGGCTCAAAAAAAAATAAGACCCGGCCTTATTTTATGAGAAACATACATACATACACTTAAGTGTAGTAGATTAGCAAATTTATTTTTATGTATTGTTTAGTTTTAATCAAGTGGCTGAAGGTGAGCTTATGACATGCATGCTTTTTTAATTTATTTTTAAAAAACAATTTGCCTAAAGCAGAAATGTAAGGGGGCAAGATCAAAAGAGGAATAAACCACAATTAGATCAAGTGTAGGACTGCAGTTAAATTGCAAAGTCAGACTGAAGTTGACTTCACTCTCTAGATAGAAATGCTGCAGCTGTCAGGGTTGCAAGGTTATATCTTCCTGTATTCTTTGGAAACAGCAACTCATAGGGCTATGGGGTACACAAGGCAGCCTGAAAATGAGAAAGCATAAGAAGTTCATAGGAAATATGGCAAGCGTGTCAAACTCAATTTCACTGAAGGCTGCATCAGGATTGTGCTTGACCTTGGCCGGGTGAACGTGTTGGGGGCAATCCTCTCAGGCTCCATTTTGCAATGGCCTCCTGCAGCACTTTGCCAGCAAAAATGGAGCTCGTTTTCAATGGCAGAGCACTGCAGGAGGCCATTGCAGCCAAAAACTGAGCTCGGGAGCTCCATTTTCACTGCAGAGGCATCATGGGCTTCACTGTTTCCAGGGTGGCCCTGCGCGGCCCCCAGATATAATCACTCCGCTTGCTGGATTCAGCCCACGGGCCTTGTGTTTGACACCCCTGAAATAGGGGCTTGTCTCAAATATAAAACAAATCACCACATTCCAAACAAACCCAGAAGATTCGGGATATTTCAGATGTGGATGGAAACCAAATCCAGGGGGCATGCTTTGAGCATTTTGCTTTTGTATCAGTTTCTGAGCAATTTCTCCAACTTCTTCTCCCTACAAATATCCATCCCCAGTATTGAAACCATTCTGGGTTTTATATTAAAAAAAAGAGATGTAATTTTTTCATTGAGAAAAATGCAGTGCTAAAGTCTACCTGAATGATGCAAACTTGTGGTGCTATTTATTTTTTACCATGGATTCTGGGTTTTCTAATAACCATCTGGTAGAAAATATCTGATTCATTTACTCCTTAAATTTCATAGTCCTTTCTCACTGCTCACATTCTCTTGATTTTGCATCTACACAAATGAAAACCTACCAGAATGTCCTAGAAAGTGAATTATATTTTTAATTGTTGGGAGAAAATTCTAAATATATTGCTTAATTCTTGGACGATATTCTCTAGTATTTCTTCTTTGAGTTTACAGGGATATTATATATAGGTAGTTCTCGGCTTACAACAATTCATTTAGTAATCATTTAAAGTTACTATGGCACAGAAAAGTGATTTACGACGTTTACAGCATCCCCATGATGATGTGATCAGAATTCATATTTATGACAGTTGCAGTGTCCCAGTGTCATGTGATTACTTTTTGCAACCTTCTGACAAGCAAAGAGGTTGGGGAAGCTAGGTTTACTTAACAACCAGGTTACTAACTTACCAACTTCAGTGATTCACTTAACAACTGTGGCAAGAAATGTCATAAAATGGGGCAAAACTCACTTAACAAATTCTTACTTAACAACATAAATTTTGGGCTCAATTGTGATTGTAAATTGAGGACTACCTGTAGAGAGAAGATGACTCTTAGGCTCAATAGCGCAGGAGAGCAGGGATCTTTTAGCAGATAGCGGGACCTGGAGGCATTGCTGCCAGCAACCGACAAGTCATGTCAAAAAAATCTATCATCTAAAGAAGCTTAAGAGGAACAGAAATTGAATTACTGCTGCTCACCTTAAATCTTATTTCTCAATTGGCTAGGCTTTAAGAAGAAATCGGAGAAATTCTAATTGTCTTCTAATGCCAATTAGAGAAATATTTGTTCTACACAGTTCATAAATTTGCAGCTCTGCTTTTCATTTGAGTAATATAGATAAGAGTATTTATTCAATATTCTTGAACTCCTATTTTGATGAATATATAGTAAATACTAACATGAAAAGATACTTCTCATGTGAATAATTTATCCAAGTACTTCTTTTCGTTTCTCCACAGGCCTAAATATAGTAGCAACTTCTATTTTGTTATATTTTTAAAAAAATCTGTCCTAAGTTTACCTTCAGGGTTGGAAAATGATAATTAACTTACTGAAAATAAATCAAGGCGAGCAAAACAAATGGCAATTTAAAATAGTTATAATACACTATTATGGTAAAGAAAAGTCTGTTAGTTATTACTGACTAGGAGGTGATGCTCATCTCTGTTTCAAGGCCATTGACCCACGGACATGTGACCAGCATGATGTCACAAAGTGCTGTGATCTTCCCATCGAAATGGTACCTATTTATTTACTTGCATTTGCATAATTGAACTGCTAGATTAGCAGGAGCTGTGGTGAGGATGGCAGCCTTCCAGATGATGAGCCCAGTTTCTTAACCACTGAGCTACCATGCCACCTCAGTAATAATGGTACCTGTGTTAATTCAGATATCTAAAAGACAATGATTTAAGTAAATATGTTGCTTTGGAGGCTACTAATACAAATGTTCCTATTCACTTATTTAGGACTAAATATCTACTCCATCTCCTCAATGACTACATCTACCAACTCAAATAAAACAGAATTAACCAACCAGACCCCTACACTTAATAGCACTTTAACAACAAATACTGTAAAAACAGTTACAAGTCTTGTTACTCTTTCCTTTACAACTACACTGACACCTACTGAAAATGATACGATCCCATTGTCTACTACACCTAATGACACATCAAGTACATCAGAGACAATTGTATCAACAACTAATTTGTTGTCACAACCAAGCACTGGATTACAAAGCACAGAACACATGCCAACCTCAGTGATGTCAGTTGATAGCTCAGCAACAACTAACATTTCCCATGTAGAAACTGAAGCCACCACTACTTCAGGTATTATGAATGTGTCAGTGATCAGCAGCAGTTCATTTCCTCATGAGAATTACACCAGCTCTTGGGTTACTCAATTATCAAGTACAGAAGTGTCCACAGTACCTGTGACATCCAAGAAACACACTGTGGAAGGAACCACATCTGGAGTCACTACTAAGCCACTCATCTCATCAAGCTCTGAGGGAAAGTTTACATATTCACAAGAGACTTCAGCAAGTAAAGCAACTGTTGCGACCTCTCCTATTGGCAGTACCAGACTCTCCTCAGAGGTAACCCTGCAAGAGGTTCAGCAGGGTTTGAGTTCAGGTGAGTGAATACAGCTAACTACCTATAATGCTTGTCTCCCGCCCTCCTTACCTCCCTCCTTCTCTCTCTCTCTCCCTGTCATTAATTCTCTCCCCAAATCAAGCAGTATAAAAAAAGAAATAATAGTTACAAAATACTTGGTCAGGCTCTCTTGAAATCCTAGGAGATGAAGTCTAAGTCATTTAAAGAGCATCAAATTGTGGAAAGCTAAATGATTGACCACTTTACTCCGCCCAGGGTTAGAAAGTATGCTACAAGCAGATCCAAATGACTCTGTATAATAATAATATTATATTATATATTCTTTTCTTTCCATTATCAATGAGAAAGAACTTCTCTTCTTAGTAAAATATTTTAAAATAAAAGATCTGTCTATTATTCATTTTTATTTATTTATAAATTTATATAGCCTCCCATCTTATACAACATAACCTTGGGCAGCTCACAGACAAAATAAAAAAAAATAACAACATAGAAACCACCTACTTATTGATGACATTTGGATGCATAATGAATAATCAGTCTGTTGAAAATGGAATGGTTTTTTAAATTTATTTGAACTTTTGCATATTGTAGGAACCCCTTAATCCCAAAATAAAGTCAGTTGGGTTTTAAAGAAAGAGAGGGGTGGGGTTTTTTTTTGGTTTAACATAGTCAAAGTTACACATATATGAAAAAATTTAAAAGCATGTCAATTTTTAAATATTTTTAACATCCTACTACTTTATAAAAGGGACTTTCAAATAGTGAGCAATAAATATCAGCAAATTTCAGGCTTCCAGGATGCTATATTTTAGATCTCAAAAGTAATGAAACTTGTGGAAATAAGTATCAGCTCTATTGAGCAAGAAATTGCTCAACACATTCATAGAAAAATTGCAGATGATGCTAAAAGAAAAAATACAATAAGTGTTTATCACATTACCATTGTTAATTCCTAAGGTGCTTATAATTTACTTCATATGTAATTTGCATAATAATCTGCATAACCACTCTGTTTTTGTCTCCCCCTTTTCCCTCCCTCCATCCCAATTCAAACCCTGTATGTCCAATTGTCCTGTATGCACGACAATTGGAGAATCCATGGATGGGTTGACACATGCCTTTCAGCCCGGAGACTGAGTCCAACTGTTTTTGCCACACCCTTCATCAATTGTCACTCTCCCCAGTTCACGACTCAGTCATGCCCTAGAAGGTTGTGACAAAAGATTGGCTCGTAATTCTCCGGATAGAAAGAGTTTGTGGTTAAAGCTGACTTCTTATAGTTCAGGTTAGCTTTGTAGCGTTTTAAAGTGCTACAGAGACAATTTTTTTTCTTTTTTCTTTTTCTTCTCTGCTTCCTGGTCTTCGTTGTTATTTCCCTATAGCCACTGCTTGCTGCCAGCCTCGCATAACGCCAAAGGGAATAGTTTTCCCCGCACAAGAGCAGCCGTTGTCGCGTGCCTGGGTGCCCTGAGCCCAGCTGTATTTTTTTTCTTTTTAAGTCAAGCCACTTCTCAGCTGTTTTTATGGACTTTTACTTTAGCAGTAACAGCGCAGCGTAGCAGTTCATGGCAAGCCACTTGTTTAGCTTGCTGGCTTGATTGATAAGCCTCCTTGGGATCTCTAGTCTGTTTTGCTTTTTGTGATTCCATTGTTTTTGACTGAGCTCTGAGAGAAGCATGGCTATAGGAGTTTGTATGCTGGCTTGCTGCCACTTTGCCCACTGCATCTTAGTCCTAGTTTGAAGGGAGGAAGCACTGCCATTTTTTTCTGCAGCCCTTTTAACTGGCTGCAGGCAGAACAGCTACTCTTTTCTGGGCTAAGGGAGCGGTCAAGATGGCTGATTAGATTCTGATGGCTAACAGCATGGCTGGGCAGGGAGATTCTTCAGCTGCTCCCAGAAAGACCAGATCCAGGAAAGGCAGATCAGCCAGTCAAGATGCAGCTGACAAGATTAGAGCCAAGGCAATCTACTCTAGGAAGCCAACTAGAGTTGAGAAAAAAGATGCAGACAGGAGAAAGAAGGCTCTGGAAAAACAAATCTCCAGAATTCAAAAGAAGACTCAACAGGAAAGTATTCCAGCTTCTGTCTTAACTGAAACTGTGGCTCCTCCTCTCTCAGCCAGCCTCCCAACCTACTGTTGCAGTTTCTTGGAACTGGTCCCCAGAGGGCGACAGGGAATTTTTTTTCTGGTTTTCCAACTGAAAGTTTGCAACCTACAGAGCAGTTTTCTTTTAACTGCCTAGCAGCAGGGGTTGAGGCTCAGGTTAGGGGGAGGATTTTTACTCCTGAGGTGACCTTTACACCTAGCATTTCTGGGCTCCGCCCTATAGAGAGGCAGGAGCAAGGTCTCTCTGAGGAACTCAAGTTCCTCATCTTTCAGGCTATCTCCCAAGGTGTAGCCAATACTCTTCACCTTGGAAGCCGTGCGGCTTCTGTTACATCTGAGCTCCCTGCTTAGCAGAATCTGGAGACTACAATCCATGTTCTACAGGAACAGATTCTCCATAAATTTTCAGAAAAGTCATCTGACACCTACCACTCAATTGCTCCATCTAGGAGCAGTGATAGACACCAGGCTGTGTGAGGTCTATCTATCCCAGGAGCAACAGGACAGTATCAAGTCCTTGGTCATTCAAATCAGGATGGAACGTTTGGTTCCATTGGCAGTTCTGTCTCAACTCCTGGGAAAGATAGTTTCATGCATAGCCATTGTTCCTTGGGCCCGATCGCACCTTAGAACTCTGCAATGGTTCCTTCTACCATTCCAGAGGAAAAGGAGCAGCAATTCCAATGCCAAGGTCAGGGTTCCATTAGAGACGCTTAGATCCCTCAGGTGGTGGGTGTCCCCAGCAATAGCTAGGGGGACACTATTCAAGGAGCCCAGCCATCTGATCTTGACCTCAAATGCCAGCCTCTTCGGATGGGGAGCCCATCTCCAGCAGCAGCTAGCTCAAGGACAATGATCTCAGGCAGACCTGATGAACAATATCAACTGGCTGGAGCTCCGAGGCATCCACCTTGCCTTTCATCACTTCGAATCCATGGTAGAGGGACAACACCTATTGATCTTGACAGACAATGTGACTGCAAAAGCGCATATCAACCGCCGGGGGGCACCCACTCGAGGTCTCTCATGCACAAAGCAGACCACCTATTTCTCTGGGCAGAGACTCACCTGAGTTCCATCAAGGCGGAACACATCTTGGGGTTGGCAAACATGCAGGCAGACTTTCTCAGCCGGAGCACGGTGAACCACCCAGACATCATCCAGGAACTGTGCAGGAGGTTCAGCCATCCAGTCCTGGACTTATTCGCCACCCCGATGAACTCGTAACTGCCCAGATACTTCATGAGGTTTCCAACTCTGGGAGCAGAGGGAGTCAATGCCCTCCGCTGTGCATGGCCCAGAGGCTTGTATGCATTCCCTCCTCTCCCCATTATACCAGGAGTAATCAGGAAACTTCTCGTGGAGGCTGAGCTCTTGCTGATCGCATCCAATTGGCCCAGATAGCCATGGTTTGCAGACCTCGTCAGTCTCTCTGTGTCCCAGCCTTGGAGAATCCCTCGAGACAGGATCTTTCTAAGACAGGGGGGGTCTTGGTGCATCTGGAGCCTCAGTGGCTCCAACTGACCGTCTGGCACTTGAGAGGCGGCTTCTGATGAGGGACAACTTTTCAAGAAGGGTGATACAGACCATTCAGGCTTCCAGGAGGCCTTCCACCAACAGAATTTACAATTCTACTTGGAAGGCATTCTGTAGTTAGTGTGTCAGGTCAGGTCTGGATCCCACAGCAATTTCCATCCCTCAGATCCTGGACTTTTTGCAAGAGGGTCTGGATAAAGGGTTAGCCCCTAATACTATCCGAAGACAAGTAGCAGCCTTGTCTTCAGTATTAGACTCCATAGCGCACCATCCGGTGGTGCACTCTTTTTTGAGGGGGGCAATCAATTTAAAGCCACCTGTTCTTCACAGGTATCCAACCTGGAACTTAGCTAAGGTTTTACATGCCCTTACCTTACCACCCTTTGAACCTCTCAGGTTTACGAGTCTGCGGTTTTTGTCTTTTAAGGTCACCTTTTTAGTCGCCATCACATCGGCCAGGCGAATCTCGGAATTGGCTGCTCTCTCTGTGAGAGAGGAACTCTGTACTTTCCACACTCTGTCTGGATCCCTCCTTTGTCCCCAAGATCAACTCCTGGTTCCACTGGGCCCAGGAGATAGTGTTGCCAAATTTCTGTCCAGGTCCTTCCCATCTGCTGGAACAGAGATAGCATACTCTGGACGTAAGGAGGGCCTTACGCAGGTACATAAAACGGACTTTGCCTCACCAAATGTCCGAATCTGATTGTCTCAGTTCAACCTTCCTCTCTGGGTTCAAAGGTCACTTCATCGACCATAGGCCACTGGATAAGGGCGTGTATTGCAAAGGCCTATGAGACACAGTTGATTCCGATTCCCAGACAATTAACCACCCACTCTATGCGAAGTGCCGCGACCACAGCTGCATGGGCGACGCAGGCTTAGATCGAGATCTGCAGGGCGGTGACATGGTCCTTACCATCTCCCTTTGTGCGCCACTATACGTTGGACACCTTTGCCTCAGCTGATGCTGCCTTTGGAAGGAGAGTGCATCAGAGAGTGCATGTAGCTAGGGGGACTCAAGACCACAATCCCTGCCCATAGGGACACCAGGCTTTGGTATGCCACATTCATGGATTCTCCAATCGTTGTGCTGGAGAAGGAGCATTGTCTTACCTCAACGCTTCTCATCACGACGATGGAGAATCCTAGGAGGTAGTCAGGTCCTTCGTCTAGCACAGGACGCCCGGAGAACCAATGCCACAGAAGAGTCCTACAGAGTGCTGCGCCTTTGTCGTGAACTGGGGATAGTGACAGTTGATGAAGGGTGTGTCAAAAACAGTTGGACTCAGTCTCTGGGCAGAAAGGCATGTGTCAACCCATCCATGGATTCTCCATTATCGTGGTGAGAAGAAGCGTTCAGGTAAGACAACACTCTTTCTATTGCATATGATGAAGATAATACAAAATATTGTATCTTAAATAATGTGTCGGTTAGCAAACTACTAGGCTTCTTCTGAATATAAACAATAGATATTCAGTTCAGTAATCAAACTAAATCATAACTCAAACCAGCTGAAAATGTGATTTAGAAGTCCTTATGCCTATTGTTTACCACTCATAAAACCTGATTCGTTCTTATTAAATTGCTTAGCAAAATGCAAAGCAAGAAATCCTTTTGGTTCTGATAGGTTCACAAGGATCCACAGAAGTTCTAGGATGCTATTTTGTCAAGAAATTACTCTCCCCCCCACTTAGTTTACATACGTGGAATAACTCCAAAGAGAATAAATAACAATTACAACTTTTTAAAAGATACGTGTATGTGTCAAGTACCAATGAAATGGAGAGTACCAAGCACAGAAGTTGAGCTAGCTGTTTTTCTTCCACCTTGGCAAGCAGATAAGAAGACATAAACATTTCAGGACTCCAGAAAGCAAATCATTCACTACTTGTTTTCTGAAGTTCCTTTTCTTCCTTTCTGAGCTAATATAGAAGCTAGAATGTCATTTAGCAACAAATTAAGAATATGAATCTGAAATTGAAATTGAAAAGCATGCAGATCATATCTTACCACAGTGAAGTCATTTCATGGCTTAAGACAAAAAGCCTTAGCTTCACACTGCCATTTTTAGTATGTGCATAGCAATATTGATTTACCGGAACAGCTTTTACTGAATTATGTATGTACAATTTGTGATGATTATACTACATTATTGAAGTAAATTCTCCATCCGGCATTTCTGAAGAATGTGAGACAATAAGAAAGTATGCAAATAATATATTTACAATATGTTGATGTAAAGAGTTGTAGATTACACAATGTAGTACAGGTAGTAATACATTTTTCCAGATAATTCTTGTCTCACTGTATACTCAATGCCACTGTATACTTGGCATTGCTAAATATCTTATTTCAGAGCACATTGTGCAAATAAATTGTACTGATATGAATCCAAAATAAAAAAAATATTTTGAAATGATAACCAACCAATTTATGCATTTTTTTCCTATGCAGGAAGCATTGCAGCTATTACTATAACCGTAATTGCTGTGGTTCTATTGATATTTGGCATTGCTGCATTTTTAAAAATCAGGTAAGATTTGGCAAACTCTTATTCAGAAGAAAAACAATCATTTGTTTGAAAGATTGAGATGGACTTTGTAACTGTTTTTAGAACTGAAAGTGGGTGCCTTCCCCATGTCACATACCATTGCTGACTTTGTCTCATTCTGTATACAGTATAAATAATTATAAGATCACAGCCATTTGTACATTGTCACAGTATTAGCTGTTTCTTGAATTAAATCCTTCGTTGTTCTGGATTTACATTGTTCCTTTACTATACCTCTCAATAGTCCTTAGCCTTTCCTTTTTTTCTCTGATTTGCTGCGCCATTACTATTCTGAAGCTATACTTCTAGTATAGCAGGTTTTTACACACCTTTCTCTTACTTATTTTTCCTGTTGCACTACTGGCATTTTTTTCTGATTCTATTCTGTTATCTCTTGCTATCTAAGATATTTTTCTACAACCCAAATTGTGATATTGTGATGATCTTCTCTGCACAACCACAAAACTTTCTGCCTTCCCATCTCCTTCTATCTTTCTTTTTTCCTTCCTTCCTTTCTTCCTATCTTCCTTGTCTGCCTTCACTCTTTCTAGAGTCACAGTATTTTTTTAATATCATGGCAATCACAACTAGATGTAATATTCCAAGTGTGGTCTCATCAGAGAATTATAAATGGCATTAACACTTAACGTGTTCGTGATTCTATTCCTCTGTTGATGCAGCCTAGGACTATGTTGGCTCTTTTGGCATCCGCAGCAGACTTTTGGCTCATATTTAAATGATTGTCCAAGTTTCCTCTCGCAGTTACTACTATTGAGTCAAACATCATATTCTATACCTGTGCATCTCATTTTTTCTGCCTCAATGCAGAACCCTACCCAGATTGTGCGCCCTCTCCATGGGGGTCACGATTCCCCCCCACCACGGCCAGCAATGGAGTAAGGCACAGGAAACCACAGCCACTCGGTTTTGGACAGGTTGAGAAGAAGCCTTTTAAGACCCATCCAACTCCGCACGGCCTCCAGGCACCGGGTCATCACTTCAACGGCTTTGTTGGGGTGGCCTGGGATAGAAATGTATAGCTGAGTATCATCAGCATACTGATGGAACTCTACCCCAAAACACGGACTTAGTTATGTGCTCCTCTATTCTCTTTTCATACTTGTCCTTTTCATCTTGCATTTTATCAGAGAGTTCTTTGTATAGCCATGTTGCTTTGAAAGTTCTTATTTTTCTTCATCATTGGAATTGTGCTAGATCATACTTTTATAATCTCAGTTTTCAAATTTTCTCTAGGTTCTTGGGTTGTTTTCCCCTTGAGGGTCCTCAACCATAGAATCCTTTCCAAGGTCTCTCTATGTTTATTGAAATCAGCTCTCTTTTGTAAACTTTAGTTTGACTTTGTTCTATTGTTTGTGAGTGCATAATGTCGAATTTCAGTATTGCATGATCACTACCCAACCATCCCCAAGGTTCCTGTAACTTCAACACCTACCATTTCATCTCTTATTAGTGAGAATTAAGTCCAGTATGGCTGACCCTCTTTTTTCCTTCTTTACCTTTTGGGAGACAAGTTTTCTGCTTGGTTTGTCAGGAATCTATTTGATCTTCCACTAGGTACAGAGTTTGTTTCCCAATTGATATACAGTTAGGTTCCCTTACTCCCTTACTATCATGATGTGCTTCCTATATCTTAGTTAATTGATTAACAAAAAGTTCATCTATTTCCTCTGTTTGGTTGGGTGGCCTACTATATACATTTATAGCAATATAGTAATAGCACTTAAACTTATATACTGCTTTTATAGTGCTTTACAGAACTCTCTAAATGGTTTACAGAGTCAGAATATTGCCCCCAACAATTTGGGTCTGCATTTTACCCACCTCCAAAGGGTGGAAGGCTGAGTCAACCTTGAGCCTGGTGGGATTCAATCTGGCAAATTGCAGTAAAAGTAGCTGGCAGTACTGCACTCTAACTACTGCACCACTGAGGCTCTATATATATCCGAAAGGTGCTTTTTTTAGGAGGCAACTTGTTCATCTTTCTTGTTTTTCTTTTGAAGATGTTTCACTTCTCATCCGAGAAGCATCTTCAGCTCTGACAGGATAGTTCATCTGAAGCAATAACATTCTTTTTTTCCTTTTATATTGATCCAAACGCATTCGAGATAGTTTCCAATACGATTCTGCTGTATTTCTGTAGAGATGTAGTTATTTCTCTTATATAATGCAACTCCACCCCCTCCTTTATTAGGTCTGGGTTTTTTTAATAATTTAGATCCATCTAGCTGTATATTCCATTCATGGGTTTCATTTCACCAAGTTTCTGTATTAGCAACAATATCATATCTGTCCTCATGTACTTGGATGTTTATTAATTTATGTCTTACTCTGCATATGATAATGAGAAACTTTGGTGATGAAGGCACAGTGAAAAGGATGGCTAATTAAAGTACAATACTGTTTCTTTTCATTCTTAGGCATTCTTCATATGGTAGACTTTTTGAGGACCGTGATTATGGATCCTGGGGAAACTACAACAATCCACTGTATGATGATTCCTAATCTAAGAATATTAGGCAAGCCAAAGCTGTTCTTGTGTCGTGATGCACCTAATTCACGAAAAGCACTATATTCCAGTTTCTTTTGACATGCAATCTTATATTTTATTCCTTTTGCTGTTTTTTTCCAGTGAATCTTTGCAGTTTAATAGAAGCCAAACTCTACAATGTGAATCAGATTCAAGTGATGCTTACAATAAATAATTCAAGTCTTATTTAATAAGTTGCTACAATTTCTGGAAAAAGATGAAGTTATATGGAATACTCCAATTAAAACTAATGATAGGTGATAGCAACTTATGATAGGTGAGCCTTTAGTGGCAGATTTGGCAGGAAGAAATAATATGGCCTCTTTAGCTGTCCATTAGCAAACCTTTAAGATAAAAATTGCTTAATGTGAATCTCAGAAGATTAATATCAAATCTTGCTCTTGTTTATTTGCTTCACCAAGCTGTTTCTGTAAGAAGAGGATTCTTATTAACATTCAGCTGAATATTGTACTATTTTATATTTCACTGAGATTCTTGTTAACTGCTTTGTTAAGTAGTTGCTATAAATGGCAATGCCATGTCAGTTGCTTCCCTTTTCTTCTATCATACCAATTCAACAACTCTTGAGTGCTCATTAACAGAGGGAACAGCTGTTGGTCCACTGATAACACACAAATATCATATTTAAGAAATGAAATTAATAATTCTTCCATATTTAAAAAACCCTAGTAGATTTGATACATAAAGTATGAGATTATTTCCAAAAATAAAATATTAACCTCTTTGATTTGTACCAAGTATTAACTATTCCATATTTTCTGCGTTCAGTATTAATATGTTAATATCTAGGTCACTATTGACCTTGATTTAAGTTCAACATTTTATCACAATTTCTCAGCTGGATGAAAAAGAAAAATAGAGGGTCTATACTGAAATAATGATGCTTCACTCCTTTAAATTTCCCAGCAGTTTCTTGCTAATAAATTGGGGGTGGGTAGTGAGTGGAGGAATTACAGACAAGTGGAATCTTTTCTTAACTTCTCTAAACATAAACACCTAAAAACAGGTAAACAGACTCCACTTCACCAAGCATTCTTCCCATTTTGTTAGGCACAACTATATTTCAAGTTACATCTGAAAACTCTCCAAACAAGTAGCATCCTTAAAATTCAGAGACTACAATATAAAATAATGTATAGGTAAACTTCCATCAGCTAAGAGCCTCTTTAAATCTAACTATAGAAGACAAGTAAAAAAAATTACCCTTGGATGTTTGAGGAGAAGGTAAAAAGGAAGGAGAATCTGCTATAAGATTTGGTTTTAATGTTGAAAAGTGGGCTTAAAAACACAAGACGCAAAATAAAACCTAGGAAATTGGAGGAGAATAATAAATTCTGAGTAGTGAAATTGGGTTTCTGCCTTTGCTTGTATAGTTCAGAGGATATTGGCAACAAACTACCATATATTTTTAAAACAGTGGAAGACGGACTGTTACCATTTTGTACCACAAACCCCCATTTTCCAAAGAGTTCCACAATTTGTCTCCATATTCTACTCTATCCCACTATTGAGTCCTATCAATAGGACCATAAAAATGAAAAAAAATATTATTTCAATCCACAAAAAAGCTTTACTAAATATTATTATTTGCATTCAATAGTCATTTTTCTTTCATGTGACAAAGCTCTACAATGGTCACCCCTAACTTGAACGCCTGAAAGCATTGGTCTGTAATGTGATTTATGCTGGCAAGTAATCAGTAATGTTATATGCTAATTCAGAGAAAAGTAGCTCTAAAATGAATCAGAATCATAGAGGCCTGGAAGGGATCTTGGAAGTTTTTAGTCCAACCCCTTGTACAAAGTAGAGTACTTAAATCATCCAGATAAATGGATGTCCAGTTGAATGAATGAAATCTAGTTTTGTGCAGTTGGATTCCAAATGAGTTTTATTCCTTTCTATTCATTATCAAACTTTTTTTGTCCAGATCCTTAGTATAAATTGGAAGCTCCATTGATTGTCTATCTAATTCAAAACCACCAACTTAGGTGGTGATCATTCGTCTCTCTAATAAGTATGAGTCATATTTTAAGCAGATAATAAATACTTCTTGATAGACAGTTTGTCCACATACATCTGCAGTTTGCCACTACATCTGCAGTGACATCTATGAATGTCAAATTTTAAAACTTCAGTTAAGAAATGAATCAGATGAAACCATTACAAGGTTTTCCCTTCAAGATTTAATCTGTTCGCATCATCTGTTGCTTCAGATAATAACTACCACTTTGCCAATTTGTATGCTACCACTTTGGGTAAATAAAAATGGTTTGATTGTGAATTTCTATGATTTTTTTTCTCTCTCCTATTTTTTCAGCGTATCTGTTTTATAAATAAAAATAAGATTAGAAATAAGAACAATTTTAGGATAATTTAAGAAGTTTTTGTGTCTTTCCATGCTCTAATTAGTTACATAATATGTAATACATAATATTTGAGATATAGTTATTTAAGCAGCATAACAATATTTTAAAATTAACATTTTGTCATCATTCATAATGTTTCCTTTTACATTTTATCATCATAGTGCTCTATGTAATGCTCTACAAATCATTTGGTTGCATGACACTCTATGTACATGCTTTTGCGCTGTTATCTAAAATATCAGCTGTCTTCACTTTTGTCATTATTCAGAGTAAGTTTTTAAAGACTCTGCTATTTCTTACTATTTTACCATTAAAGCTGATTAAGTAAAATACAGTGATGATTACAGGTGCAGATCTATGTTGGTATTAGACATGGGGGCTGATTTGTTTTATGTTAGGATAAAAATGGAAAGTTGAATGAAGTGACATCATGGTGAATTTAAGTTCTTGTTCAATTTACATGGGTTCATCAGGGCTACATACTACTTACTAGGGAAGACATCCATACTGAAGACAAAAACTATTTTCCTTTTAGTGCTGTATTGATTTCATTGCTACCCGAATGGGATTAGCCTAACAGTCTCAAACCCTGACACCTTTGTCTCCTTTCATATGTTCTTAAAGGGAAAGTGTTCTGTTAGCTAGTTGATCCAATCAAACACTGCTCTAATTTTTTTTGTGATATCAAAGTGCAGTCATGTTTACCAAGTATACCTGGTGTTTTAACTTCCTGTTAAGTGAGTTCTGAGTTATCCAGGCAGGTATGGGGAATGTACTCAGTTATGACCATAAATGAGTCCAGAATTATGGTGATAAGTTATTATGGTCATATATCAAGGCATTATGTGTCGACCCAATTTTTAAAAGATTTTTTTTTTGAGGTCATGCAGCAAACACCACAGGCATTAGCAATCGCTGATTTTTTTTTGTCTGAAGCCAGAAGTAAACATCAGAAATGTATAAAAAAAACTAAAGGTGAGTCACTCACCAAGCACATAAAATGTAATCATGTGACTGCGGGGGCGGGCGGGAGGTGCAGCTGTAACTTTGAAAACAGGTTATAAGTAGTTCTGAGGAGGTCCATTTTAACTTTGAATAATCATTAAGGGTGATACGTTGAGGGCTACCTGTACATTGGCGGAGCCCCCTGTGTACACTGAAAGCCATGGCAATAGGTCCCAAAAATCTTGCAGTGTTTTCACCAAATTAGTTTGAATGGGGGATTGGGAAAATAATGGTGATTAACTATATGTAATTTCTGTTGATTTGTCTATTAAATTTCTAGCTTTACATCCTGCTTCTCCTTCAAGAACTAAAGGTGGTATTTACTATGCTCCCACTGCTCACTTTTCCTTACAGTGCCCCTATGGGGTAGCCTAGCTCAAGAGAGATTGATTGATCAGAGATTGAAGATGGACTTTAAACTGGATCTCACTAGAGTCATCGGTTCAAGCACTACATTGTGTTGGCTGTCAGATGTGTTAACTGTAAATCAGATCGAGTTAATATTTATCTTGACAGTAAGGGCTCTGGCCAGTAGTCCAAGACTGGAGAATTGTGATTCTTGTGGCATTCAAATGTGACTGGTCTGTTCTAGTGATCTCCATCTTTCTCCTGACCTGTTTTATTTTCTGTTATATATGTATTTACACAGAAAGTGCATTTCTTATGCAAGATTGCTCTTTGTTGTAAAAAGTAAAACAAAGGGCATTGTTATTTTTTCTTATTCTATGACTGGTTGGTCTTGGTCTTCTTGGAAAAGCATGGTAGATTGGTTTATATTAAATGTTTGTAAGTCTAACATGCTTTGGTAACTATGTATGTATGTATGTATGTATGTATGTATGTATGTATATCACTTTCTAAGCACAGAAAGAGCTTAGAGTTGCCCCAAGTGTTCACCTGAGCCTCGTCACAGCCTGGGATGAGTATGTGGCTGAGCTTTAATGAAATTTTCTCTCTGCAGCCTCCTGGGTCAATCACAGGATGTTCTGTGGGTATTCTAGGAAATGAAGCACATAAACAGAGGCTAAGGGCGTGCTTAAGTAGATAGATAGAAACTTTTCCAAAGTTAAAAAATAAACATGAAAAATATACAAGAAAGGAAAAAAGATTAAAAATTATTGAAAGCAAGAAAAAAAGGTATTTAAAGTGACTTCATGACAGCATTTGCATAAATATATGCAATGGCATTTCTCCACTTCATAATTACAAAACATTGTTTCCTTCTACCCCTTTAGATTAAATTTAACAGAGTTGGAAGGGATCTAGTAGGTCATCTAGCCCAAACCCCTGCCCAAGCAGGAAACCCTACACCATTTCTGACAAATGGCAATCCAATCTCTTCTTGAAAACCCGCAATGATGAAGCTCCCACAACTTCTGAAGGCAAGCTGTTCCATTGGTTGATTGTTCTTGCTGTCAGAAAAATTCCTCCTTATTTCTGGGATGAATATCTCCTTGTTCAGTTTCCATCCATTATTCCTTGTCTGGCCTTCAGGTGCCTTGGAAAATAGCTTGACCCCTTCCTCTCTGGCAGTCCTTCAAATATTGGAACACTACTATCATGCCTCCCCTGGTCCTTCTCTTCACTAGACTATTAGTGTCTCACTTGATCTTATTGTATCCCTCTGTTAATGCAATTTAGGATTGCATTGGCTTTTTTGGCTGCCGCCGTACACTGCTGATTGAGATGGGCAGCTTTTCATTTCTCATTTAGTTGCATAATAATTCTGCACACTAATGCCCAATAATTTTACAAACAGATATTTTAAGAAAGCCAAAACTCACTTTCTTAAATATTCAGGTTTGAGGTTTATTAACATTTCGATTGATCGAGAGCATTGTAGTTTTTCAATAAAAATTAATCCTTTAAAATATAATTTGCCTAATAATTGTGCACACAGTGTACGTAAGAACCCATATCGGGGATTACATCATGTTGATAAGGGTAGCAAAACATTTCTCTGCATTCATTTTGCTGGTAGCTACAGAATAGTTGGGACAATCTGGTCCTTACGTAGGGCTTGTCAATTTTTTCAGCTTTCAATTTCCAAACATTAGGGATACTCAAAATAGTGACATGCCTTGGGGATTGTAAAGATATTTTGATTACTTTATATAATTTAGATGTGCTTGTTAAATAACTACGTAAATATTATAATTTTTTAACATTTTAATTGTTTCATTTGAAAGGTTCATCTGTCTTTTTGTTTACAATTATTTTGTCTGAGAGTGTTAATACTGCTGGCTTCATTTCCCATGAATGTGATAACTGATCTGTAATGGGTTCTAAAAAAAGAAGTTGTAAAGAGGCCTTAGACCCTCTACTTCAAAAGAAAAGACAGAATACTATTGATTAGAAATAACAAATGTCACTATGCAGAGCATAAGATATGGTGTTGTTCTATGTGCCACTGCTGCCATTACCACAGCCGCATAGATGCTAGATCAGTGTTTGTTAACCTCAGTAATTTTAAGGTGTGGACTTCAGTTTCCTGAATTGGCTTCAACCCCAGAATTGGCATCTTAACATTGAGGTAAACAAACACTGACCTAGATATCCATTATAAGGTTCCACCTAAAATTTCAGGATTTTCATCAGGCTGGAGGGGACACAGCTGGTTCTTGAAATATGCAAACAGGCTGTCAGCCAGCTGAAAAGGATACTTTCCTATATCTCCTCAGGGGTTGATGGGGACAGCTGGCTTTCATTTTTGAAGAATTGCTCTCTGTTCCCCCAATTTGGGTTCCAACAGGAACCATCATGATAGGCTGCTATTGAGGATGATTGAAATTAATTCCAAATTCTCAAACATTCGCAGCCATACCTTTGGAAGATATAAATGACACAAATAGTTGGAGGGGAGTGAGCCTAATTTTAGAGATAAAGGAAGATGTCTGCCATTTTATATGACATTTCCTTGCTTGGACTGGATAAAAATACTATCTTTTCCATAAGTTCTGGGTAATCCTCTGAATTCTACACCTTTCTTATTTCTGTTCTATTTTTTAAAAAATATGGTGTTTATTTGAATAACAAAAGCAAAGTTTCAAAAGAGGCTCTATTCCATTTTCTTCCCAAGCTGACTAAACATACATCTTTCTACAATTCAATAGTACCCCTAAATGTAGAAATAAAAATAAAAATCACTAGGTGTATTTTATGAAAACATACACATGCTTTCCTAGTGAAATTAATTTCAACAAAGAGCAACTAAAAATAGTAGATAGGCTGACATGCACTTTTCCAAAAGCAGCTGAATGGAGACTAATTGACTGAGCATGGGGATATTGTTACATAGGCAGACCAGAACAAATCAACAATGAGAAAATAGCAGACCATACATAACACCTCAGCTGTTGCTATTACAGATTACAAGTCTTTCACACAACATGTCTACATGGACAGGTTGCATTTGACTCAAAGGAGACATTATCTATGGCTTACCTTAAGGTAAGGATATGGCCAGTCAGTCAGTAAATTAAGGTAAATCAAATCATGGCCTGATTTGAGATATGACTCTCTTAATTTTTTCCACATCAGATGCTTTCTGGTCAAGAGCTGCTAGCCTTACCAAACTGCATATCAAGCAGCTATCCCATCTTTTCTACCTAAATGGCCTTTGAATTATAAGGAAAAGCATGGGATGCCTACAAATAGAAAATGACAATGATGTCTAAATATTTATTTTACAAAAATATGTCATAATGATAGAAGCAATTTAGGAGTTACAAAAGGGTTGTTGACTACAGAGTAAGAACTTCGGTGTAAATTTTTTTAAGAGTATGTTCACAGTATGTCAGTTGTCATAATAAAATCCTGAAACCAATAGGGTATGATTCTAAATATGCCCAAGATTCATGGGCAGATTTAAGAAGTATCTAGCCAAATGAAAGCAGCTGACTGAAAGAACTGTAACTGTGCAGCCTAATTTCCAGTGCTGGATCTTGAGCAACACCAGCTGATGACTGATGATATTACAGCTACAATGCAAAACAATGTTTTTTTTTAACAAAAAAGAAAAAGCAAAGGAGGTTCAAATC
The DNA here is from genome assembly GCA_023653725.1 of Bungarus multicinctus. Classification (NCBI taxonomy): domain Eukaryota; kingdom Metazoa; phylum Chordata; class Lepidosauria; order Squamata; family Elapidae; genus Bungarus; species Bungarus multicinctus. Next base: position 42,373,976 of record CM042840.1, read on the forward strand.
ATTAAGACAGAATAAAAAACAAGATATTCTTAAAATGTTCTATATATTACTACTATTAGATGAAGTGGGGGGGAGGTCCCTTCCATTCAATCATGTTCAATTCTCAGTGTTAGATATGGGCTAGATTGAAGAGGCAGGACAACGGTAGAAGGAAAGGATTTCTTTATTTAGCTCTAAACAAAAGACTGCTACCCGGTGTGCCTGCTGTTCTTTTTACAGGCTCCTATCCACAATTTCAGCCACTGACGGCTGTTCATTCTCCCGCCTGGAAAATGAACCAGTGGGGGAAGTCTGATATCACTGACTTTTCCCCATTGAATATCTAACACTCCTCCCCTCCTGGAAGAAGCATTCATCCAATCTGCTCTCACTCACAGACATAAACACGTAAGTAGGAGGGACTCCTGTGAGTCCGACTGGACCTTCGCAGTTCAAACCCCCCACCCCCAGCGGTGGCAACCTGACTAGTTGGGTCTGTTGTCACTCCAGAGCCAGCCTCGTTTTTTCAGGGTTGGGGCTGGCTTTGATGGAACAGAGGGCTCTGAGTTTCTTTGCTGGACTTCCCCCCCTTCAGCTAAGTTATCCTGCAGTGTACTTGAGTTTGAGTCCCACCCCTTTACTCATCAGCCCACAGTCTCAAAACAAGTGCATACTGAAAAGCTAGAGTCCATTTCGTTAAGCAGTTGGAGAAGGCAGGAGCATAAAGAAAAATCCATCTTAATCTGTGGCACATAGTCATCCAAGGACAAATCCACATTCCACACACACAGCATCGTTGATGAGATTTAAATTACTTCTATTTATTAATTGTTATGTTCAGCAATAACTCAATACTGCCTATCTTGTATTTGGTTTTCATTGTATGTATACCTATTTTCCCCAGTTTCACCATATCCTGTTCTTTCAATAAAGCATCCAGATCTATCCACAAGGTCTGTTTTATTGGAGGATAGGTGGGTTTAGCTGAATGTCAAGCTGCACACAGACTAATGTATAATCTGTGAGGACAGAACAACAGCCTATGTTATCCTGTTTAACAAGGTTTTGTTAATTCTCTGTTATTTCATTATTTTGTTAATTCTGGTCCTTTTGTGAGGTATAAATAGATTGTAACCATTTAATAAAATCAATTGCCAAAGTCCATGTCTTCACAGTTTGTTTTTTTACTGTTTTCTTCAAGATATATAAAAATATCCAAAAGATTTTTAATATTGTCTCTCAACTGTCTTTTAGCTAAAAACTCACATTGATTTTCATGAATAAAATCTAGTAAGATTATTTTCATTCATTTGGCTAAAACAATAGTAAATATCCTACAGCAGGGGTATCAAACTGGTGGCCCATGGGCCTGATGTGTGATGCGCAGGCCATGCCAACCACAGCTTCACAAAGGCAAAAAACACGATACGCCACATGATGCGATTTGAGTTTGACACTCGTGTCCTATAGTAATTATTATTCAATATTAATATTTTTATAAAGTCAAAACATGACCTTATTTAGTTGTTAATGCTATATTAGCATCTATACCTTTTTTTCAGTCTGTAAAATATAATTCATCATTTTTTTCAAGACTTAATAATATAGAATAAGAGGATGGTAAACTGGTCCTTATACATCTCCATTTTTACTTTTTATGGTTTCACAAACTTCCCTTATTGTTAAGGGTCCTTTCATTATTTTGTTTTTCTGTGTTATTCAGTAAAATAAGCAAAACCAGAGAATTTTGAATTTGCCAATAAGATAGGGAAACGGTTGACATATAAACTGGGGAAAGAAAAAGAGAAAAAGATGATATTAAAATTACAGGATGAAAATATTACACAGATAATTTAAACATGCCCAAACATGTTCATCTACATTATTCTAAACTATAAAAAGGAGATGTTTTCCTTGAAAGGGTTGATAAATTTTTTGTAGGAAGTTGGCACCCACCCCTCTCCTAGAAAAATTGAAATAGCCTAGGAAATATTTAAAAGGCAGAACATTATATCTCCCTGGATGAGAAAAGGAGAAATATGTTTTAAAGACAAAGCAGCTTCCTGCAGCTCCCTGCCCCCCCTTCAGCTCCAGGGTGATGGGATTAAGGATGGCCCTCAGGAAATGATAGGATTACCCATCTCACCACATGTTCTGAGAAGATTGCATTAGCCAGCACTCAGGTGAAGCCATGTGGTCCAGACCAAGCCTACAAAGTTAAGACCCCCGCCCCTGGGAGTCTGACAGCTAGTGGGATTCATTTCTTGCACAGGAACAGGAAACACTAAGATGGGGCCCAACAGAGGTTATATAAGGGTCTCTCAGCATCTTGGTCAGCCCTTCTTCTCACCTTGAAGCATGTGATCATCTTTCCTTCTCACTCTGGAGCTCCAGGCCATGTGGTCCTGTACACTATTAAACCTTCCAACCAGCCTCCATGTTTCCAGTGTCTTTTTCCCCACTTGGAACTGAACCCAGAAGGATATTTCTTTCAACATTTTAAAGAAATAAAAATGTACCTTTACTAAGATATTGCCAAAAAAATTCAACTTTGTAATCTTGCATTACTTTTTCTTTCTGCAACAATGTTTTACTTAATTTCCATCCAAAGGAACTGGATTTTCATTTATTGAGTTGTGGCAGTGGTGGAATTCAATTTTTTTTACTACCGGTTCTGTGGGCATGGCTTGGTGGGCATGGCAGGTGAAGGATACTGTAAAATCTCCAATCAGAGGTTGTATTTGCTGGTTTTCCGAACTACTCAAAATTTCTGCTACCGGTTCTCCAGAACTGGTCAGAACCTGCTGAATACCACCTCTGAGTTATGGTCTGAAAAGGTCTTTGGCAGTATGTCCACTTTATGGACATTAGATACAGGTAGTCCTCGAGTGACAACCATAATTGAGCCCCACAGTTACGGACATGTCACAATGATTGAAAAGTGGGTCACCATGTGATCAGACCCAATTTTATAATCTTTTTTGCAATGGTTGTTAATCATCAGTCTGTATCAATTCTGACTGTAATTGGAAGTTTATATACAAAACAATGCCATTTTTCTTTTTGATTGCCACTGAAATAAATTTTTCATTCAAATTTTTTCAGATCAAATATTTTGCATGTTTTTTCTAATATGTATTTCTTTTAAACAAACTATATTTTGTTTTAAATTTTAAAAGGAGTGAAATAATTAAATTTTTTGAGTTGCATTTGCTCATTTATATTTCACTTTGGTCATTTAAAATTCATATATATTTATTCATCTCATCTTTATTATTTTTATATTTATGCCCAAAACTTAGAGAATTTATCCTATCAAAATAAAACTATCAGGGTAATGATGATTTAATAGCTGACCATCTGCCGTAATACTATAATGATGCTACAATGATATAATGCTGTAATGCAATAGTAGTAATGAGTCAGCAGGTTTTTTTGACTGCTATTACTTTAAGAGGCTGTATTATAAAAGAGGCCCTGTTGGGTGTATCTCTCCCCACCCTAGTGCGCTTCCGTGCTGTAAATTACTGATTGCTGTTTGTTCAAGACCTGTCTCAAAGTATTTGTATATATATCTGCTTTTGTAGGGATAAAACACATTGGTCTCTCTGATCTCCATCCATCCATTTTTTTGGGTTATCATATAGCAATAGCATTTAACTTATATATCTCTTCACAGTACTTTACAGCCCTCTCTAAATGGTTTACAGAGTCAGCATATTGCCCCAACAACCTGGGTCCTCATATTGATGTATTCTCCTGTTCCTTATTTTATGGATTCTATTATTTTACTTCAGTTTTGTTTATATTCTTTTTTTCCTTTTTATTATTATAAGCTGCCTAGAGTAACCCCATGGCAAAATAGGGGGAAAATAAATTTAACAGATAAATAAATAAACTTAATAAACTTAATTCCATGTCTGAGCACTGATATCTTCAACTCTATTATTCTGAATGGTATGTAAAAAATATAGATAAAACCAAGTTCTTTACCTCCTAAAATATAGAGCTTATATTGATAAATTAAAGAGACTAATTATGAGCCTGAGGTATTTCTTTTGGGGCCTCTAGAATCAGGGTGTCTCATTTATGAAATAATCCTTAGATAATTCCCAGGTGTACAGACTCTTGTAAGAAGAACTCCACCTTGGCATTAATTTTTCTTGCTAGAATTAAATAGCTTTAAGTTGATATGAATTGATCTTTAGCTTTTCTAGGTTCACCCAACTATTAAGGGAAAAGTGGGATAGTGTGTGTGGTAAATGTTCAGTAGAACCAGTTCCGAGAATTTATATGCAAATATTATACCTAAATAATGGGGAGAATAAAAAACTATTTACTAAGTCTGCATTACTATTACTATTAATCCTCCTATTTTTCCTTTCACCTATTTCCTCCCACTTGTGACTGTAGGAGTGACAAAGTCCTACGATTTATATTGACTGTTTCCTAGTATGATTTGATTGCTTATTGTACCCTATGACTATCATTAAGTGTTGTACCTTATGATTCTTGACTCTTGACGAATGTATATTTTCTTTTATGTACACTGAGAACATATGACCAAGACAAATTCCTTGTGTGTCCAATCACACTTGGCCAATAAAGAATCACACTTGGTCAATAAAGAATTCTTTTTCTTTCTTTCTTTCTTTCTTTCTTTCTTTCTTTCTTTCTTTCTTTCTTTCTTTCTTTCTTTCTTTCTTTCTTTCTTTCTTTCTTTCTTTCTTTCTTTCTTTTCTTTCCTTCCTTCCTTCTTTCTTCTATCTATCTATCTATCTATCTATCTATCTATCTATCTATCTATCTATCTATCTATCTATCTATCTATCTATCTATCTATCTATCTAATTCCTAAACTAATTTCTATCCCTGGCAAATGTAGGCAATCCTCCCGATGCCCTTCCTTTAGTTTCATATTTCCTTGCAGGAATAAGTCCAGGATCTAAAACCTGGTAAAAGAATCTTTTCATCTGTAGTCAGCCAGGTCACTTGGAGTGCTATGAATACAAATTTAGAGAGGTACCCCATCAGGTCCCCTCTGAACCAGCCAGCGATATTACAAGTCAGTAACTGGATAGAACCCTTGTGCTTAATATTAGTGAGGATGATTGGGATCGTTTTGGAATTTGGGACTGAAACATGTGGATTTTTTCAATCATTTAATAGAAATGATGGTATCCAAAATTCCTTTGTGTTAAAAAACAAACAAAAACAAACGCTGGTTTAAAATATGTCTACCTTTATCACTGCCTTGTTGTTTTATAAGCTCTGGCAGGTTTTGAAGTGAACAGAAATTTGGATGTTGCAGGCTGACAGCTCAGTCCACCAGGGATAGCTTACTTCCAGGTAAGGATGATTTTCTTGGCTCAGATTGTCTTTCTCAGTCCTACTCCAAGACCATCTTTGATTAGAAACTCACCAAAATTTGGGCTGCAACTTTTCTGTCAAAACTTTATTTAATTTGTGTTATTTACATTTTTTGTATGATGTGATGTTTTATCGGAATAGATTCTTTGTTGTTCTCTTCCATGTATATATTCCATGCTGAAATAGGGGGTGAACCAGCAGATGGTTTCTCAAAACAATCATTGTTTTCTTGGGAATTGGGGGTATCCAGCAATATTAAAGGTTTAGCAGCTTTACATGTTTTGTTAATAATTTCCACAGATCAAGCAACTTTTCTGGTGGTCACCACAGTGAAAATAAATCAATTGCAAAGATGCAAATACTTCTTTACTCCCCTCCTCCCTGCGCTTTCTCTATACTTGCCATTAAAGTTTTTAGTCTAATCTGTTTTTGAATTAGTTTGAGAATTTCTCTTCCTTGGATTCAAAATTGTTCATGATGGCACTTCTACTCCTGAAATTAAATGCAGGATAACCTTACGTTGCGCTGCAATGGTTAACTTTAAAAGCAGACATGTTGATATAAATACAAAAAGCAGACTAGTTAGAGCAACAGTCTTCCTGTAATGATGTATGGGTGTGAGAGTTGGACATTAAGAATGGCTGATCAAAAATGTGTTTTGGAGAATAGGTTAAACCCTCTCCTGTGTGGCAGTCCCTCAAATATTGGAGCACTGCTTATCATGTCACCCCAGTCCTTCTTTTCACTAGACTAGATATACCCAATTCCTGCAACCATTCTTCATGTGTTTTAGCTTCCATCTCCATAATCTTCATTGTTTGTATTTTAATTTTGTCTCAAATTTTATTTTTTGATTTCTTAAAGTAGTTGTATAAGTATTCATAGATAAATCACTTGTACTGGTATATTATTGTAATGAGTTTGGTACTGTAGCTTGATTCTGTACAAACATTCTTTGTAATATCTTATTACATTCAGTAGCAGCAAAATTGTGAAAAATAATACTCATGAGTCATTCATTGGTTTAAGTGTTGGTGGGTTGCTGCGTCACAATTGCCATCAGACATATCTAGCATTTTCTCAGTTGAGATAGTTGGAGAATTACGAAATTACATGCTACTGAGCCATGATTATCGCTTGAGGTAGAAATTTGAAGGTCTCATTATTGATACTGTGTTGTCTTGTATTGTAAGAGGTGGCAGTATGAAAGGGTTTCTTCTAAAGTCTACCACCATTTCTACGGTTTTGAGTGTGTTCAGTTCCAGATTGTTCTGGTTACACCAAAGGGCAAGTTCTACAATCTCCCATCTGTATGTGGATTCATCGTTGTCTCGAATGAGACCAATCACTGTTGTATCATCTGCAAACTTCAGTATTTTAACAGATGGATCCTTTGAGATGCAGTCATTGATATATAGAGAGAAGTAGAGAAAGCACACAGCCTTGGGGGGAGGGGCTCTGTGCTAATTGTACAGGTATCAGATGTGATTCTGCCTAGCTTCAGTTGCTGCTTCCTGTCTGTTAGGAAGCTTATGATCCACTTACAAGTGTGTTCAGGTACCACTAGATGGTTTAATTTACTTAGAAGAGTGTCTGGAATGATGGTATTGAATGCTGAACTGAAGTCTACAAAGAGGACCCTTGCATAGGTGTTTGGAGATTCAAGGTGTTGTAGGATATAGTGCAGAGCCATATTAACAGCATCATCTGTTAATCTATCTGCTCGATATGCAAACTTCATGGGATCTAACAGCGGATCTATATCTGGCCTATACTCCTCATGAGTAATTTTAACATTTGGAAAAAAATAATAACCAAGCAGCTTGAAAGAAATTGCATTCCCCCCTTCCCCAATATTTTTTTATTTATTAAAATTATATGTAGCTCATCTCCCCAATATAATATAAAATGCTTGTGTATTTCGATTTCTTCTTACATCCTAAGTTTAGATTTGGATTTTATGCATGCACTTTGCCTCTACCCCACCCTGTTCCATCTTAGAAAATTTCTTGCAGACTTTGTGAAGGGAGGGCATGATTATATGGGTAGTCTGATGAACCTCAGTCTACAATCCTGCACCGTTATACAGTTCCGACCCCAGGTGTGGGAGCCAGACAGATTTGCTTGCTTGCATATACATTCTGTACACAGGGCTAGACTTGCCTACTAAACAGAGTTCTTTTCTTGCTTACTGGTCACCTTGTTCCCTAGTTGGAAAAGAGTCCATTGTGCTTGAGGTGCCAATCAAGCCATCTTCAGCACAGTCTTCTTGGAGAGAGCACTAAGTTTCTCTGATGCCAAGATGGAAATCAGAAGTATTCATATCTTTCTTTCTATTCAGACTTTTTGGTTTGGCTGGTGGTTTTTGTTTTCATACAAGAAATAGGATTGTTTTTTAATAAATTGACCAAGGTGAAAATTTGCATCAGACATTCCATTTTTTAGTGTTGTAATCTACTTTCTAAACACCTTTTTTTTAAAATTCAAAGCCATGATAGTTCTAAGCTCTTGGCAAAGGTAGACTTCTTTGGTTGCTCAGAGTATAGAAAATGTTTTTTGAGCAAACTGCTAGTTTTTGCTTCAGATGGCTGGTGCTCTGGTTAGCTCTGTCCACTGTAGAAGGTAAGGCTCCCTGGCTTTATGATGTTTTTCAGGTTTAGTATGTGTGCATACTAAAGAATGCAGAATTGTAAAAGTGTTAAATTCCTCACTTTAAGGTCATTATCAATATATTGGTTGTAATTTGGAAAAGGGGTAGTTGGTTCTAATTATTATCGAAAAGCTCTTTGGGAATGTCTTTGTAACTAATCTTTTTTTAAACTCCCTGAGCAATTCTAATGTTTTTTTCTACTAGTTCTTATGGGGGGAAATTTCCAATAGTTCATGTTGCAAATATTAGGTAATTTCAATGATGAAAAAGTGCTGATTCCTTTTATAGAGTTCAGATTAATTTTGTGTTGTTTATTTGATTTTATGCTTGCAATAAATGTATGAGATCAGTTGGGCTTAAAAACATGTCTCTGGAACAAGTTCACTTAGAATCCAGAGGTATGTTTGAGCAAAGTTCACAGCCAACTCATCTTACCATCACAAATTGGCTCTAATATGCTTAATATTCTAATGTTACCAGTAAACACATTACTTCCCACATTTATTTTAAATTGGTAAAAAGGTTATTGAAAGAGAAGGCAGCTCTTGCTCAAAGATGCCCAATCTAATAGATACAACTTGATAGAAAAAGAAGCAGGGAATAATATTAGAGGAACCTGGCTAGCTTGGTCTCAATTTAGATGGGAAAAGAGGATTTGGAGCAGCTCTTTCTGCTGTGATTCTTAATCTGGCAAGGGGAAAGCAGGTCTCTCTCTGACCTGATTTTCTTTTGGGTAACCTTTGCAAGCATCTCATATCTCTGATTGATTGACAAAGCAGGTTTTGTCAATTACGGTATTGTGGGGGGAGTATATTGAGCATTACTTGGTTGAACCAGTTGTTTATTACTATATCTAAGTTAACACAAACCAATTGTAGTGTCAGCTTCATAAATGTTTTTATCAGGGAGTATGCCAACCACATGTATGTGCAACAATAAATAAAATATGCCCAACACCTTTTGGCAGTGAAAAAGGATAATACTTAGCAACCTTTTCAAAGCATAAGAGACAGAATAACAACTCGAGAGACACTGTTTTTATCATTACAGTATCAAAAAGAAAGGCATATTTTCCTCATCCCTTTCCCATAGTCAAAAGACTATTTCTATCTTCCAGACTGCTGTTCAGGTAATGAAAAATATTCAAACACTGCAATCCTGCCATTAATATCCTGCCATGATGGCTCTAAGTGTTTTCAGGATTGTATTTGCGATCGTACAGTTTCCTAGAGCGTAACTGGCATATAAGAAGAGAGATATTTCTTGCACTTGGCCTCATGGGTTCCCAGAGCAGTTACAGCTGCCATTCATGATCAAAATGCTGCTTTCTTACTATAATCATAATTAATATGTTATCTTGACACTGATTCTTTCTTGCAATTAATTCTGCAAGCAGTTTCAAATCATATTGTATCCCAGATAAATGAACAGTATTTACTATACAGTATCTGAAATGAATTTATTTTGAATAATTCCAGTTATTTATTTACAAATTTTATTGGCCACCCATCTTACCATAAGGTGCACTTTATAATATGCTTGATGTCTTTATTAACTGAGCATCACTTCCCTCAGTTAATAAAGACATCAAACATATTATAAAGTGCACCTTGTGGTAAGATGGGTGGCCAATAAAATTTATAAATAAAATAACTGTACCTATACTGTACCTATACCGAAATGAAACAAATTCATTTCGGATATGGTAAATACTGTTCATTTGCCTGGAATGCCATATGATTTGAAACTGTTTGCAGAATTAATTGTAAGAAAAAATGAGATGACAAACAGAAAATTATAGCCTGCTATTACAGTTCTGTGTCTACATTTAATGAATGTGCAGAAAGAGCTGTTTTAATGTCAAGTTCATATGAAAGAAATAGATGCCAAAATAATTCATAGCAGATTTGATAATGGAGATCTTGCTCTTTCTTAGAAAATTATTCCTTATGTTCCTGGGTTAATCACTGATCCAGTGTTTCTTAATTCCTAACAATATAAATATGAATGTTACTAGTACGCAGATGTTCTTTATCAATAGCTGGATTTGGAGAGAATTTATTAGACATTGATTTGACAGAGGACTTTTGGGACCTAATGGCTTTAAAAAATGGTCTTCAGACATCTTGAATAGCAACTTCTTTCAGTTATTATTTGAATTAGATCTGAATGTTTTGAATGAACTTGAAGCCCAATTTTACTCATTCATTGCCAAATACAACCATAAGTAACTCCTACAGATGGCTCTAAAACTAAAGAGAAATGTATGCATTCTTGATTTGAATGAATGAATGAATTCTTTATTTGGTCCAAAGCTAGCAGCATAAAATAGCTCTCAGGAATCAAATGCCAGACAATAATACAATGTTCAGATAGTTCTCAAATAATGACTATGATGGAGCCTTCAGTTATCCTATCAGATATATACATTCTTTCTGGCAATTCTGTCTTCCAGCCGAGAAGATAGAAGGTACTTAAAAATGAGTGTGAGACCATGTTCTGTAACTGGTAGATTGTTCCAAGGTGATAAAATAGCTGTCTGTAGGCTCTAATTCAGACTCAAGAACCTCAATTTGTTAGGGATATTCTTATTTGAATTCTATTCTAACAATTCTAGATTACAAGTATCATCAGAAAACATAATTTTTGTCAGTTCTAGTGGGCATTAACTGGATAGTTCTTTTCAGAGAACTGAGATAACATGCTTGCATAGTCTGAAATACATAGTGACATTTTGAGGCTGGAAAGATTTTTATATATTCTGGATTATTATTTTATTATTATTTGTTAAATTTATTTGCTGCCTATCTTACCATGGGGCTACTCCACAAGGCTTACCATAAGGAAGAAAAGGAAAGGAGTGAAAATAGAACAGAAATAGAACGATAAAATAAACAATGACATAGGAACACAATGAGAATAATGCATCAAAATGATAACCAAAAAGATGGGTTGGTGGGCAGCAGACAACAAGGAGGGAGAGGGAATCTGCCATTAATCCAGCAGCCATTTCCAGCAACCACTTCCAGTGAGCCTCCCATTTGGGCTCCAGTAGAGCCAGGACTTCTGGCTCTTGTGAAAGGATAAATGCAGTAGTTAGAATCAGGGTAGGACAAATATGCACCTTTGCCTTAGTTTTAGTGAAAAATGGCTAAAAGCTATATTGAAAGTTTCCATATTTCAGCAATATAGGCTCGAATTGTTCCCAAGATTTAAAATGGGTGTGTGTGGGGGGATTGTACAAATATCTTTGAAAGTTTCCTGCTGTTACAGTCAAAGCTATTCATCCAGTTCTTTCTGAAACATCTCCATTCTTAACATCAATGATCCATTGTTTACTCTTATATGTGAGGTGCATGTTGCTCCTTTTTCATGGGAAATATGTCAGTGTTCCAACGAAACTCCCTATTTCATTCAGTACTCAGGAAAAAGGTTCATCCAAATAAGAATTTATTGAAGAAGTCATATTGGCACATCAGGGAAAATCAGAATCTGGGAGTTCCGGGTTTTTCCTTCATAATTAAAAATCAAAACCCATCCCCCTGCACCCACCAGTCCATCATATGGTCCAATCGCCCATCATCCCAACTGGAGACATTCCTCCAGCCATTCCTTTCCAGGTACAGGTTAACTTGTCCTTGACTTTATGAGAAGAATGTTGTTATGTCTAAGCTTCCACCATTCTATGAAATCCCCCCCTCCCAAATTCCCCGGCCCAAGCTGATAATGCAAGGCAATATATGCTGAATTGTGGGAGTGGGGAGAGGAGAGCAGGTTGCATAGACTGTTGGACTGGTTCTGTCATTAACCTTTGTAGGAAAAGACTCAAGCCTTTTCCAAAGAGAAGAAAAGAGAGATATCAGCGTGGAGCTAACCAAGATAGACAATGAACCTGTTGATGACTATAATGAGCTTCCAGCTGGATGCATTGCAAGAAGTAAGTATGAAAGAAGCAGCATAAATACCAGACAGCCCAAACTATCAAGTTATGTTGTTCACCTTTTTAAAAGTATACTCCTGGAACTAGCTGTGGTACTTTGGCTAAGCTAGAAAAGCAGTTAACCCTGGTTAACACTAACCGGAAATCCCTGGGTGGTAAATAGGATTAAGAAATCAAAAGGAATCCTGAAGGTCACAATGGAAGTCACTGCAGTACTAGTGCCAAAGAATTTTTTTTTTTTAAAAAATGATGTCCATGAAAAGGATTGTGCACATTTGATTTAGAGAATTACTGGGATTAATGGGAAGAATATAAAGTTCTTGGACTGTTTAATTTATAATGAATAGTAAAAGGGGGTTGCCATGTATGGCTAAACAAGGTGGTTATGTCTATTTATTATACTAAACAATTGATACAATCCACCTAAACTGTTTTAGGCATTATGTCAAATAATATGTCAAATGTTCCTAGGCAGTCCAATAGAAAGTGTTTTAAATAAAATGAACTGTATTTATTATAGAAATGGCAAAGCGGTCCACTTCCTTTGGTCTATCACAGCTTAGAGGCACAGACAGCCAAGAAACCAACTGTCAGATTGTCCCAGTAACAACTACAATACCTCCAGTCACCAAAGCACAAACTACAACCAAAGAGATGAAGATAACTCACACAATTGAAACAGAATCATCAGAAGATAGATCTCGAATTTTATATTTTCTGCCCTATTTTCCACGTCCATCACACACTGTCTTTAATGTTATATTTCCTTTCAGTAAAGGTACCATTGGTTATAACACCATCTGGAATAACAAAATCTTAAGAGATGACTCTTCAGAAGAAAAGAGAAGGAAAAGAGACACACTAATAGTTAAGAAAAAAACCAAGACCTCAATGAAATAAGATGGTTCTTTGCAATACTCACTTTTTTTGGCTTTCTTCTTTTTTGGCAGTCACAACAAAGACATTAAACAATGATTTTATAACCAAGACTGAAACTACAGTAAGTTAACAAGAGTGAATCAACTATTTGATATATTGATTTTTAAATCTTTAAATATACAAATTTTACTTATAAACAGTTTAGAGAAAGAAATTGAGAAAAGTTTTCTCATTGATGATGAACAGAATCCATTGTCATCAGACACAAGGACCAGTTAATTTCCCTTTCTACTAATTCTACCAGGATGCAACAACCTTAACTGGTCAAAAATGGTCAAAAGTCACCATTTTCACAATACAGTAAGCAGAGATGTATCCACTGGAGACAGAAATGTCTAGTGTTTAATAAGCCCAGAAACAACAAGAAGATACTTTGCCTTAGCAAAATAATATTCTCTGTCAGTGAGGCAGGTAGCAGGGAATATAAAACAAAAAAGATTAATTTGAAAAAAAAGTTCCACTAAAGGCAGCACCATTCCAAATGCTGATTTGGAATTTACATTTCCTATTCATTCTCCCATCCCTTTCTGTATATTCCTTCCAAGCAAATATATTCCCCTCTCCAGACCCACACCTACACACTGCACTTCCTTCCTGGTACCACTCTTCTCTCAGAACTCCAGAAATGGCCCATGGAAAATTAGTCATACATTTTGCAAGGAAATAAAAGCTGTTAATAGTGGCTACAAGGAATAGTGACTACAAGGAAGACAATCATCAGCAAAACACAATTTCAACAGAGAATAGAAGACAACTCAGGAAGGAAGACAGGAAATGAAGGAATACATCCAAAGGACTTGAGACATCCCTATAGCCATTAATGTACAGTCAGGATTGCAGACAGCTAATATGAGATTTCTCCTCTACCAATTATATCAAATAGTTGGTTCTATGATGCCAGGATACTTGGAGTAATTCCTTGTGCTTTTCATCATGGCACTCTTAAAAGACAACCCAGTGATATTTTCCAGTAGTACACCCCCCTGCCCCCGCCTTAGAACATCTCTTCCAAAAGCATGATGGCTAGCATCAGTGCTGCTAACATTGTTTCTATTATTGTACATGAGTTGTTTTTCATTACTTTCAGCTTGTCGGCCTCCAATTGCCAAATTAGTAAAAAGCTTTCTCATTCGTTTTTTCATATGGTCCATGCTGCTAACTGATTTCTAACTGGAGAATTCTGAGAGTTAAAGTCCACAAGTTTTAAAGTTGCCAAATTTGGAGACCCCCACAATTACAATGTCTCAGTGTCTTCTGCCATTTCTTATGTGTATGGACTAAGATTATGAAAAATGTGTACTCTTCATGGTCACTGGTATCAAACTCGCATCACATTACTGTCACGTGATGTATTGTGACATTTTTCCCCTTCGTAGAGCTGGAGTGGGCATGGCCTGCACTTGATGTACCGTTGATATCAATGCCCTAGGTGAATGCAGGCTGTCACATTAGTATTGTGCTGTGAGATTTGGAGAAACTGGTTATAACTATTATAGGGCAGAGTGATCTTGCAAAGTAAGAAAGCCTTCATTTTATATTTGGGAATATTTGGGATCTTGAGTGCCATGATTGTATTCATATTAAATTTTCTTTAGTTAACTTTGGAAGTATGTGAGATTCAATCTCACATTCAGTTAGTGATACTACTCTAAGGTTGTTGTTTTTTCCTCCTTCATTTGCTTTCATTACCGCACATGCTTTCACAGATATGACTCCAAGCATCCTGATGGAAAAGATTAGTTCTTATGCAAGCATGCAGGATATATTCAATGCCTTTTTCCACTGCTGCCTGATAAAATACTAACCATGGCTTTTTCTGTCTTTTCTATCTCTTTGGGTTAATTCATTTTCAAATGGACCAACGGATAACTTGTGTGGGAGTCAGGGGAAGTTAGTTTAAACCTTGTGTATGACTGGATTTTTGGAAGGGTTAAAACTGGATCAAGGGATAGTTTACAATGTAGTTATAACTGCCCTCACCCATCTATTTATGTGTGTCATGAGAATAAGGCTAAAGAGTAATATTTCCTGGTGTTTTCTTTTTTAAGCTTTTATAGGAAAAACCCAAACTGCCACATTTTCTTTTACACAATATAATTTAATAAAACACTAAGGCAAGGATTATATTTCTTTGCCACTACCTAGTAAACATCAGATTTTTGCATTTTGGATCTAGTAGGCTTAGATTACCTTCTAGAAATGATATAAAGCCTGAGTAATCTGGAGATTTAATAGTTGGGGCTTGCTGATTGTCTCTTTCTGGCCTTCTCTACTTATCTGGCTTTTGGTGAAGAATGAAATGAGAAAGAAGTCTCCTCTCCCTTTCTTAGCAAGTGACACACAGCCATATTGTGTGATTACAGATCAAGGAATTAGGGGCCAATAACCTTACAGACTGCTCATTAAAATACAATTTCCAGGATTCTTGTAGAGAAAGAAATTATTGATTTCACACATTATATAATGTTCAAATTTTTCATTGATTTGTTGATTCTGGCTAAATTTTGGAAAGTTATACAAGAACCAACTAATTAAGCTTTCTTCAGTAAGCCATTAGTAAGCTGGTTAGTGAATCTAGGAAAGTTAATCACTGTTAATTAACAACTGCAAGTTTGGAGTATGTGTGCCCATACAGGAATTTTGGCATTTCCCTTACAAGTAGAATACAATCAAAACTTTGTATAGGTTACATTGGTGTGAGTCATTATCATGAGTTCTAATTAGCTCCAAACATCTTCAGAAACAGATGTATTGATAATGTAAATGATATGGTTAACAGCTTACCCTTCCTTCACAAACATTCTTTACCTAAGTGCTATGTAACATAATAACATCCAGGGGAGAAAAACTTTCTTAAAGACACATAAGCTTCAAATTTTCTTTTTGTTCTTTCATTGGGTGTTAAAAGGGTGTAATATTGTAGCAGAATAGTAGAAAGTGCTACAGTGCAGTTAAAACCCTACTAACAAATCTTTTGCACTGCCA
The DNA here is from genome assembly GCA_023653725.1 of Bungarus multicinctus. Classification (NCBI taxonomy): domain Eukaryota; kingdom Metazoa; phylum Chordata; class Lepidosauria; order Squamata; family Elapidae; genus Bungarus; species Bungarus multicinctus. The sequence goes on from CM042840.1 coordinate 42,389,839, forward strand.
AGACTTGTAAAGATTATTTTCAACATTCCCTTGAATGCTGGATTTACTGTGATTTTTCCATATTAAATGTTTAACAAATATGCTCAAAATCTTCCTCCTGACAGTGCAGTTTTCAGTCTTGTCCAAGATCTTCTCTTGAGCAAGATGTTCAGAGATGGAATAAGCCCATGTACACAGATCTGGGGATTAATTCAGACCATAATTATTGAAAGATTTTGTAAATAAGAGTTTCCCAAACTCTTCTCCTAAAGATTTTCATGAATGGAATCCTTCCCAAGCACTCTCTAAGTTTGTTAAAACCAGCTCTTTCAAAATCTAAGACAGGGATCCAAAATCCCAGGTGGCGATCCATTACTGGGCCCATTTAGAACCGGGTTGCACAAGCAGTGAGCGAGCATGCGCAAAAAGCTCCATTAGCACAAGCGGCAGGTACTGCACATGAAGTTCCAACTCACAAGTGGTGCATGTGACACCAGCCACTTGCACAAATGGAGCTATGCACATGCATGCATGCCTGCCACTCAATGGAACCATCCACTCTCCCTCTCCCCACTGTGCCAGGCCAAGCTACCAAACTGGAAAATTGGGGGCCACTGGTCTAAGACACTGTTTTATGTTCTATTGTTTGTGTTTGCATCATATTGAATTCCAATATGACATGGTCACTCTCCCCCAAAGTTCTGGCAACTTCATGCCTCAATCACTACTTCTGTTACTAAGAATTAGATCCAGTATGTCCAGTAGTCTCTCTTGTTCCCTCCTCTATCTTTTGGATGACAAAATTGCTAGCTAGGCTGACCAGGAATTTGGTTAATCTCCCATTTGATGCAGAGTTAGTTGATGTCAAGGTAGTTAAAGGCCTGCATTACTATTGTGCTGTGTTTCCTATATACTGGTTAGCATATTTTCATCATTTTCTTTTGCTTGGTTGGGTAGCCTGCAGTATATACCTATGGCAATGTTGTTCTTTTTTCCTTTTGTATTGACACACATGCATTCTAGGTGGCTTTCATTCCTGGTCTTGTGCATTTCTATAGAGATGTAGTAATTTCTTACATATAACGAAACTCTTATCTCCTCTTTTATTAGGACTGTTTCTTTTGAACATTTATATCCTTCCATCAGTACATTCCAGTCATGAGTTTCATCCTACCAAGGTTCAGTAATGGCAACCATATCATGAACTTTTGACAAAATATTTGTATTTCTAAATGTTTAACAAAATAGAAATGCCTGTTCCATAGACACAATAATTTGAGATTTGTTTTCAAAGTGTGCTAGATAAGTAACCCAATCAGATAAAAGTTACAACTGATAATTGGAAAAAATGTTAACTACTGCCTGAATAACAGCTCTATTTCTTCCAAAATCTTATTCAGCAACAAAACCCACATCAAAGAGATGGTGAGTGAAGCTTCTGCTCCTGAAGTTTATAATTACTCAGACTGCTACAATCTTGAACTTGCTCCCTAATATACTCCCCGCATTTATATTGGAAGCAGACTACAGAAGGAACAGATTAATTCATAGATTACTCATGCAGTTATCTTTGCTAATGGCTTTGGTTCAAGTAACCCAACATTCATTCCATTCCTGGGCGAAAGCTGTGTTTGACTGGTTAAATTCTTGCTGTATCTTGGAGAAATGGATACTCCAAATGAACATATCTGTCAGCCAGCATTTAGTTGTAAATCTTCTACTAATCCTTGAATCCTTGAATTACAATATTTACTTGGCTCTACAAGCTGGATGCCCGGGCTGGTTTTTTTTCCTGAATGAGAGTGGAAAGCAATGGTAAGAAAAAAAGAATGGTCCAAGGGGTATTCACTTCCACTGCTTCCATTATGGGACTAGAAGAAAGGGATCAAAGTGAAAAAAATAGGAAACAGTTCTGTTAAGGAACCTCGACTTTATATGCACTGATTAAATCTACTGATTGAAACCTACACCTTGGATGCAGAACACTCAGTGAATCATGTGAAGCATAGATAACGGGATTAAGAACAGTGAGTTGAAACAGTAACAATACAATAATGTTCGTTTCCAACCATCAGGCATGCTATATAATGGTTCCAATCTAATATATCTGCTTTTTGATTTTCATATTCATTTTTAATAATCAAAGATTACTGAGGCTGAAATTAATTGTTTTAAAAATGTTATAGCTTTTCCAAAACTTATGAGATCAAGCAGTGTTTTTAGCTGCATATTTCATTCTTTGGAAAGAATATATTTTATCCATGAAAATAGGAAAAGGTCTCTCTCTTGAAGCTATCTTAATACATAATAAGGGTCATACACTGATTTTTTTTTTTGTTCTCTGTATTGTTGAAGGTGTGCAATAATGTTCTTTTCCTGAGTTCCTTCAAGGAGGTTCAGATAAATGGAGGTTGAAGGCTGGTTATATTCCACTTCCTTATTAAATGCTGATGCTAATACATTTAGATATATATAATTACAGAAAATATGACTTTTGAATACCCATGCAATACAATCCAATTTTATAAAATGGTGGCGTTGTGAATAATTTTAGATTATTAATTGATATTTAGTAAAATTCAGGCCTCTGATTTCATCCTGAAATCAAGTTGGTGCAATTATCTTATGAAATGGCCTGTGTGTGTATGAGTGTATGATGTTATAAAGGATTAACTATCACTTGTGCTGGAATTATAAAATGATGAAATATCTGCTTCTCCATATAATATGGGCTTGCCTCACAATTTGATTTATTATCCATGTTAGTAAATAATGCTCTAGGAAGAGGAATATAGTTTAAATTGATGTTTAGGGGGAATGGAGAGCAATCTTGAATGGAAAGATTTTCCAAAGTAAAAGTCAAGAATCTCCTCCCATTCTCACTTGATTGCAGTCTCCATTTCAGTTGGTTAAAAAATGGTAGAGCAAGAAACGTTCACAACTGAAGCCATTTTCAGCCTTTCAACTTGCTTATATGAAAACTAAAAGCAGAAAGATCATGAGTATGCAGAGTCACATATTTAACGAAGATTTATAATAATATTAAGCAACAGATAACTTAGAACAAACACAGAAGGTATGTTCAGGCAGACCTGTCCAGATATTAGTAAAACTGGCAGTAATGCCCCATGAAAGGATAGGAAATGGTGACACACTATTCCCTTCCCTACATAGAGAAAAGGAATTGTTTCTTCAGAATCCTGATTTATGCAATTTTTAAGTTACTTGCTGAGCCTTTACAAATGGCCATTACAGGAAGAACAGAGCAGGAGAGTGGACGAAAGGGCCCACTCATTTCAGCTCTTTCCTCGATTAAATCCAGATGCTCCGCACTTTTAATCATATTTAAGAAAAGTAGGTCCAGTGGAATTGCTGTATAGGAAACTTAAAAATGCTTCCTCTTACTTATTTCAAGGTATTAACTCACCCTCTTAAGTCACTTGTTTCTGCTTTACTATCACTGATTTTTAAATCCCCATTCAAACACGAGACAGACATTTAATTAACATTTTATGTACACAATGAGAAATACATGTTTGAACATTGCAAAGCCACAGAGGTTAGAAATTATAGGTTATTTAAATGTTGTAATCAGAATGGTATTTTGTGGTAACATAAGAGTGAGGTCAGTATTTGGATAAAAACAATAGCATTTATGTTTTTGTTCATATGAAAGATCAAACATAAATACTGGCCTACGGTCTACCCAGTAACGACAGTTTTTTCTTCTACAAACAGAATTATGTTCATGTGCCATAAACCATAATAGCAAAATCACATATACAAGGTTCACATATGAAAACAATTAATCAGTGAATTAATTAAAGCAAAATCAAATACAAAAATGTCTCTGGAGAGCAGATGCACTTAAAAATATATTATTTTTCTAATCTCTGAATTGTTTTATTCACATCATTTAACAAATAATCGGTTAAAAATATGCATCAATGAAAAGTTTTCTACACTAAAAGATAACATAATACAGGAGATAAGAAGGTAATAAGGAAGTCTTTTTTCTTATGCAATAAAATAAGTCATATAAAAGTCACAGCAAGAAAAGAAATAATGCAATTAAATCTCCATTAATTAATTACGTCCTTTTGAATTCAAGGGATATACTCTTAAGAAAATTAAAGAACGGATCTCTTCACATATTCGTACTCTTAGCCATTGGGCTGGACATTCCTAATTTAAATATGACGGTATAATAAGAGAAATGAAAAGACCTGGAGAAAAATTAAGAGACAGGGAATTGCTATCAAGGGATGAAATAAATAATAAGGATGAGCAAAAGAGGGAAAGACTAGGAAATATGTAGGATTCATACACTTTGGGTTCTTGACATCTATTCATTTTTCTGGAAAATTTTCCTCTCTTGACCACCATCTTGCCATACCACTCCAGTCTGAATTATATCCCAATGTCCTCATTGTAGATCTGTGTCAGGTGGATCAGTGAGTTGATGTCTCGTTCACCATTCTTAGCATATAACTTGATGTAATTTATGTAGAGGAAGTGGCTGACGGTAGTTCCACTCTTGAACTTGTATCCATATCCTGTGATTAAAGTGATTAAAGTCCCTGGCTAAAGGTGTTCAAGGTTCTATTGAACAGCAGTGGAAACAATGCATCATTTTGGTATGGCCACTTATGTAAGCTGTCTTGTACTACTTTCCAGTGTTGTCTTCCACTGGGTTTTTGAGGAAAGTCCTTAGTGTCTTGTTGATTTTGTGTAGCCCAGATATTCACAGATCCATGTGTGTGGTATTGAGTCATAGGTTTTTTTGTAATCTAGGTTGGCCTGTCTAGACTTATTATTATTTATTTATTTATTTATTATTTCAATTTATATACCGCCCTTCTCCCGAGGGACTCAAGGCGGTGCACAGCCCGTCTAAAACCCCACAAACAATACAAAAGTTAAAAAATATTAAATTTAAGGTTGGCTGGTTAATAAAAGTAAAAAGAGCCCCCCCCCCCCCCCCTTAAAACCCCAATTAAAATTTATAATAAATATGGAGACCAATTAAAACCATCTCAGCCCAGGCCGGCCTGCTCGAAGAGCCAGGTCTTCAACGCGCGCCTGAAGGCCCTCAGGTCCGTGCCGGTACTTGGGCAACTGCTCTATCTAGAAATGTCTGGTGTTTGGAGCCTCTGGTGTTCCCAATGTTCTTCTGAGCTGAACTCATATATTGGCCCATATAGTTCTGTAGCTTGGTAGCTATTAATGTCTGATGGTACTTTATATGTTGTGTAGAGGTTGTGTGGTTATTGGTCAATAGTTGGCCATTGCTGTTCCTTTGTGGGAGTCTTTCATAATCGCCCTTCCTTGTGTTAGTCTTGGTGGGAAGGAACCTGCTGCTAGCTGGTACATCTGTGATGCTAGACATTCATGCCTGCTGTTTATTTCCTTAGACAGTCAATAGGTGTGAATTGTATCTGGGTCTGGTGCTATTCAGGTCAACTTGCTGCTGAATGTCTGCAACTGTAATAGTGACTGGTTCTTATTCTGGAAGATTGCAGTGGTGTGGTGCAAGTCCTGCAACCACTTTACATTAATGTTTTATGTCTTCTCTTTCTCCCAAATGTTATTTTAATACTGTTCAGTTTCTGCTAATGGTAGCTCTGTTGTTATTGTGTTATTGCACTGCAGTTGAGAGAACACTTTGGATGGTTCTTTGGAGACAGGACATTTATCTTCTTAGCCTCTGCTTCTTTATCTTCTTGGCCTGGTAGCCAATGCTTTTGTTTATCAGTCTCAATGATTTCAGGTAGAGTCAGGCCTTTGTATGTTTTCAGAAGCCTAATCTTATCCCAAATCTTTACACCTTTCTGTAATTCCACCAGTTAACTAAGCCTCTTTCTGAGTTATCTTGAACTTAGCCTCTAACCTCATTTCCCAGAGGGAGTATTTATTACTGTTTTTCTTATTGTGTAGCCAGATATAGGATTACAGTGACTGTAGCATATACCAATTCATTAGTTTGAGTTATTGTGATACCAGGGATTGTTGTAAGGGCTTCTAACTTATTATCTACTGAGACTTGTTAATCACCCTCAGGAGTTGAGGGTGGGCCTCATATCTGTTGTTGCCCTTTGTAAAGGAAAGAATAATGACATTCCAGTTCCAGGGATTGACTATATCTCCAGTTCTTCTTCTAAGTCTTCTTGAATTTGGGATGTAATGTGTAGCTGATATATCTCAAATTCTGGAATTCACAATATGGAATGTGGACCTCAATAATCCAGTTAATGTCCAAGCCAGAATAATACTTCTAGTTTGTATAAGTCATATTTTGAGATAGGCAGATGAAGCATTAGGGGTTTTTTTTTGCCAAGGATTCGTACTGGTAAGGTAGGTACCAACTGGGATTGGAACTCCAGTCTCCCATCTCAACGATGGTTTTCTACTAAGCTATCTAGCTGCTATAAAGAGCTTTTTTATCACTGATGTAGCTATGATTCAATATACTGTTTTTTAATTAATAAACAATTATATCCATGAGGGGGCACAATGGCTCAATGGTTAAAGAATCTGAGCTTGTCAGCTGGAAAGCTGACAACCCAGATTCAAGACTTGAGCATTCTGCAACAAGGTGAACTCCTTGCCCCAACTCCTAGCAGTTAGAAAGCCTGCAAAGGCAAGTGGATAAAAAGGTACCACTTTGATGGGAAGATTAGAGTGTTCCATGCACCTCGGCATATACTCATGCTGGCTACATAACCATGGAAATGTCTTTGGAGAACATTGGCTCCCTCTGCTAGAAAACAGAGATGAGCACTGTCCCCTAGAGTAGGATACAACTAGACAGAGGAAAACTTTACCTTTATATCCATCCATATTTTTAAAAGTACTTGTTTTATAAAAGACTTGATTTGTTTTCATTAAAATGCTGAGACCAAAATAGATAATACTTCCTCATACAAATTCCAGCAAGCAGCATCCAAACATCAAGTTCTTTGCCATACTTGCAGAACTCTCTCCCCTCCTTCATTATACTTTACAAAGGTGGTAAGTAAGAGAAACTTCACATTTCCATCGGCTTCCAAGTCAGCATGTTCAATATCACAGAAAATAAATCTATATTTTTATGATGCCATTAGAGTTACAATAGCAAACACAAAGGACATATTTACAAATCAAATTTAAGTGCCTTTTTAAAAATTAATTCTAGCTTGTAGAGTGCTAAATATGCAACAAAGTAGTAAATCCGTTTTTGGTATTTTCTGGAGAGAAGGAATTAAACTACTGCAAGTCTATGTTGCAGCAGTGGTGGGATTCAATTTTTTTTACTAGGTTCTGTGGGCGTGGCTTGGTAGGCGTGGCAGGGGAAGGATACTGTAAAATCTCCAATCAGAGATAGTATTTGCCAGTTCTCTGAACTATTCAAAATTTCCACTACCAGTTCTCCAGAACTGGTCAGAACCTACTGAATATCACCTCTATGTTTCAGACTAGAATTGGTATTTTTTGGGGGGGCCTGCTGGGAGTTTTAGGAAGTACAGCCAGTGATATTAGGATGTGGAATTTTTAAATACATTTTAAATTTTCCTATATCACCAAAATGGAAGAATGGTGTTCTGTAATGTTCAATTTTGTTCAATTTGGATAGGCAGTCAATGGGAAACTGGGGTATGTGTGAGTGTAGCAACCCATATAATGCTCAGGTTGTCCACTCTTGCTGTAGATATGAAATATCACTGGTATTCTAATAATTACAATTACTACAATTTTATTATTATCTGGAAGCTAAAAATGTTAGACATCTGTTTACTCGAAACAGTAATAATACCAAGAATTTCCAAATGCATTGAAGAGTTATAAGGCAAATATATGTAAACACTGGTATTCACAACACATTTTAAAGTATCTTCAATAATATTATATAAGAATGCTTTAGAAATGATCAGTTCACTTTATTTGGGTGCAGTGGTATAAAAAAATATTACTCAAATAACATTAACTTCAATTTTTTACAAGAGTGATGGTATTAAAGAATTAGGAACATATCATTTAGTGAGATCCAGATAAATGGAATGCAATAGAATAGAACAGAATAGCAGAATTGGAAGGGAGATAAAGGCTAGCTTATAGAGAGCCAGTTTCTAAACATAATGTTTAGGAGTGATGACTTTCCTTAAATGCATGCTTGTAACTACATGAAGATAATTCAGTGAAGCCGTACGCTAAATAAATTCAGTGAAAACCAGGAAATAAATAGAGAAACATAGAGCTATGAATACAATAATTTTATCAATCTTGATAAAAAGCTTACACAAAGAAAAGTATCCCTTGAGTTGAGTTTGATTCCCGGTGACTTCATCGCTGAGCTTGACAGATGATTAATTTTTTCCAAATTTCCAGGATCTAACAAACTTGAAATTTCTTGATGATTTTTTACTCAAGAACTAATCAGGTCATATCATGCTTAGTTTTTTTCTAATTCATCCAAGTTAATTTATTATGGGAGGAAAGTATTTGTCACAAATATTGCAAATATAAGCTATAGAATTATAAGTAAATATAAATAATAGAATTTTGTCCAAAAGCCTAAAAATAATTTTAAACAACAGTTTTATCTTTTATCAAAGCGTTGTTTTCTCTTTTTCCTGGATCTGTTACTGGGTCTGTTTGCGTACTGGGTTCAATCACAGTTAACATAACTATGCTCTCTTGAATAAACCATAGCTGACAGGGCTCATATAAGATGTTAATCTTATGGCTGTCAGAATCAACCCATAATTTCACTGATATGAATTCACAGTAGGTTTATTTCAATGGAAATTTATACTAATTTTGTTTTGCTTTAGGAATTTACAAAATATTTTATTTATTTATTTAATTTTTATTTTGCATTTCTAGATCACCATCTCTCTCCCATACTAGATTAAAGCTAAGGCTTTTTAGCCCCAGATTCTGGCTTTCCCAGGACTGAATTAGATACTTAAAAGTTAAAATACCAAGTCAATGGCCTCCCCCTGATTTCTTTATGATTTCAATTCAATTTGCAATTGAATATCAAGGAGTTTGAAATAAAAAATGAAAAAATGATGCTTGTAAAATACCTATTAGAGCAAGGGTGTCAGACATGTTGCAACTTTTTCCCCTTCACTAAACTGGGTGGGTATGGCCAGCGCATGACACATCCGGCCCATAAATTTAACACCCTGTATTAATGTAAGACAATGCTGTAAAATCCACCTTAGTACATGCTTGACCTCATACTAAAATGCTAAGCCATATACAATTTCACAGGCATGTACAAATAGCCATGATGATGCAAAAATTATGAAATATATATCAAGGTATCTGTCCTTTCATATTTATATTGCAATGGTGAATGAAAGTATGTAAGGGTTTGCATTATTTTGATATTTGTTTCATCAGTGGCTGTGTTTTGGCCTCATGGATACCCATGTTTGCTAGCTATGTTTGTCATTTACCATAATATGTGAACAGCCAGTAAAGAAGACTTTAAAAGCCTGACTTCTAATGAATGACAGCTTTTCTATAGAAAATGTGAATCAGCATTGAGGAAATGAGAGGTTTTCATTTAAATGGTTAAATCTATTTAATTGTAATCTTCAACTGTTAGATTGCCAAATTACATCAGTTTTCAAGATCACTGAAATGATTAATTGTAGATTATTTTCTTCACACACATGATATTTTAAAAGTAGCAGCAGCCTTAGTATCATAGTGCTAGTTAACATAAAATCATTTTTTCCTTTTACTGCCATTATCTTAGCTACAGCAAAATACTAACAACTTCCTCTTCCTCCCCAAAATACCTCCATAAGGGGGTAAAAGTGCTGTAGATGTGTGATCAATGGGAATCACATAAGAGTTGCCAATTTTGTTTGTTATTAATGCTCTACCTTGGGGAAGCTGGCTTCTGAGGTATCTTGCAAGACGTTTCCAGATATCTACAATCAAGTAAATTTTGACTGAAATTCAAGCATGCTAATGTTTGGGCAGCAGTTAGTGTTAGCAAAAACATCAATAAGAAATAACAATAACTAGAATCTATTACCATATTTGATCGTATTAAAATAATTTTATGAATTTTTATTATATTCCTCTAACTCATCTTTTATATATTACAAAGTCTAACTTCATTTATTTATCTTATCTTTCACTAAATATTTCCTCTCATATTTCTTCTGAGATAGTATTGATATAATGGTGTTCTAACTGAGCTGTATAAAATATAGTTTTGATATTCTCTGCTTTATTTTCAATACGTTTACTAATCAATACAAAGGTGAAAAGCAAAAGTTTTTCTTCTTCTTAAGGAATATCATGCATTTTTTTAAAGGAAAGTAAGGCTGCATATTGGAAAGATACATACTTCATAGGTAATAATAATAAGAAAATTAAAGCCATAAGTTGTGTATGCATTTTTACCACCACCCATCCCAAAATAAAAGGAACTGAATACCTGATGCCGAGCCAGGTTTGGATTCTGAAGATCTATCGTTGCAAGAGATGGCATGCAAGATTCTGGAACAACTTCGTTTTCTTTCTTTAGAAATCTGGAATTCCAAACTATTTATGAAGGAAACATTTGATTTTTGTTTAACAGAAGTTAGTCTTTAGAAAATTATCAGATTTCCTAAAATGTACAATGCTACATAGGACTATGAACTGCTTTTTATTTTGATTTGATTGATTCAACTATTAATTGCTAGCCATTGATTTATAATATGGTAGACAACATGTGACCTTCCACGATTATTGGATTGCAGTTCATATTATCATCACACCTGGTCATGCAGGCTAGGTAGGAAGATAGTTAACAGAACTATCTTATTAACAGAATCTGGACATTTACACTATATCTTTTAAATGAGTTTTTTTTACAAGTTTGCTTACTTAGAGATATTTATTTTGAATATTTTCCATTCCCTTCATTAAAAAGCTAGTATGGACTAAAATAATTCCAAACAAATGGGCAGGCTAACATCAATCACAGTCCTCCACATCTGCAGCAAAGACAGAAGGCATGTTTATTATGGACTGAACATCTGTGCATGGAGCTGGAGATCCTGCGATCCCAAATAAAGAATGATTGATGGGTAGGAAAACAGGGTGGGAAATTTTCCTGCAGACCTTTTTTAGGATTTCCCTCGGGTCTCTGGTCCGCGGGATTTAAAATTATGAGTTTGGTGGTTCCTGAGGTCTAAAAGGTTGGTGATCCCTGATATACAGAATTTGCACCCATAGAAATGAATTGAATAAGACATTATAAAAATACAAAACATATCAACTATTGACTTTATTATTTTAACTTTCCTAGTTTAGATAGAGCAGGGTAAAATTTCATCTATGTTTCTATTTTTGAATTATCACATTTCAGAAAAATGTAACTGACAATGATACATTGAGCTGTACATTTTAGCTTTGAACATTATGATTATTCAATCAATTCTGAACTATAAAATGTAAAAGGCTAGCATCTTTTATAAACTTTCTGCTGAAAATGATTAAAAATGAACAGGTGATTTAAAAGGTTTGTTTATTGGAAGGAACTATAATATGCAATATGAGATGATGGAGATGTAATTGTTATGCTAACTGCTACAAACCGCTTACAAAGAAGACCAGAAGTTGCTTCTTTGGGTATCTTTCTTTTTCTTACTCTCTTGATAGTCTTCACTTTTTCTTTATTTATTAAATAGATTTATATGGTCACACAATGACTTTTTCCTGTTTCTATAGTTTACAAAAAAAATTTGTAAAACTTTTATTTAATAAAAATTATTCATAAACATTCTAAAACCAAACACAAACCCTTACCATCCACACCTTTGAGTTCAGGGAGATGGCTGTAATTAAGCTCTGGCAAATGGACATCTGCTTTAGAAAACTGCCATTTTTTCTTGAGGGATTGAAGAGCATTGTTCTCTTTTGGCATCTATTACCACGCAAATAAAATGTGAAAGTTTTGCAAAAAAAAAAAAGAGATCTAAATTGAAACACTGTTTGCAAAGATTATATAAGCAGTACTAAATATTTATTCTATCCTATATCCTATATCAATAGCGAGCCCACTCTCTAACACCCAAATAACTTTAAGCAATATAATAGAGAGAGTGGGGCTGTGGGAGGGCAGGGAAAAATATTTACAAATATCTGCAGAAAGAAGTGATAGCTATTGAAAATATAATGTTGGAATATTGGCTGGGAAAGGATGCTATAGTGAAACACCTATGTTAAATCAGCTAAATGAAGGCTATTCTCTATTAAGGAAAATTGAAAGCTTGAGTTGCATCCTATAGTAGGAGATAGATCTTTTAGGTACAATTAAAGTCTCTCCCTGTTAGAAAGACACTTTGAATAAAATATCCTAAATATTCTAATTGTTTGTGCCTGTATCTTGAAAAGCTTTCAAAGCAGATGCTAAATGAGTTATAAAACATAACAAAAATTATAATATTTGGACAGGATCAATTATGAAGAAGTGTGTGTGTGCGTATACACATATATACATACATATATACATACATAAAGAGGTGGTATTCAGCAGGTTCTGACCAGTTCTGGAGAACCAGTAGCAGAAATTTTGAGTAGTTCAGAGAACCAGCAAATACCACCTCTGACTGGCCCTGCCCCCATCTATTCTCTGCCTCCCAAGTCCCAGATGATTGGCTGGGTCTAATTTGGTCCCCCTGCACATGAGAACGGAGCTGGAAAGCACAAATGTTTCGTACTTTAAGAAAAAATGCTTAATTTTTTTCTTTCTTTTCTTTTTTCCTCTTGGTGCTGTGATTGTTTCACTATAGGTTTGCTGGTAGGATTGTTTTATTTTATTTAAATCACCCAGGGAACATTTTTAGCTGATGAGTATAGTAGAATATTTTAACTGAACAAAAGGATACCAAAATATCAAGGAGAGATAAAATGTTAAGAGAAAGGCCCTACTTGCTAGGTGCATGTGGAAGTGGTAACTTTGCTTCTCTTGCCTTTGCCCACTTTCCAATATATGTATATTTTCTAAATAGAAATGGCTAAACTGTAAAGCTCATCATATGCTTTCCTAAATTTCCACAAGATGTGGTTTCATAAATGCAAAATGTCAGGAAGGCTCAAAATTTTTGAAGAGAGCTTACCGATGCTGTTAAGTTTACATTATATTGACCTGCTGGTGATTTTTTCCCTTGCTTGATACAAGGATTGAAATATACTTTGGTTTTTTCATCAATTCTAGAAATAAAAAGAGAATGGTCATCCTTAAATTTAAAAAACAGATCCACGACTATATAATTGAAAAATACAATTGTCCCAGATTGATCTACAGGCAGAAGATGTTGAGACTTTGCAGAAATTAATTAGATCTACATCTGAGTCAATATTTGCATAGAAGACTGCTAATATAAATTAATATTGAAGTTGTCATGCTATATAGTGATTGTAAGAGGTAATATTGGCTAATAGCTAGGTAAGAATTTTCTCCCTCCTTCAACCTTCCTTCACTTTGTGATATCTATTCAGTTACAGGTCTTTTGTTCCACTACTGCACAATTAGTTGTTTTTTTAAAAAAAAACTGACAGGCCTAAACATAAGAAAAAATACTGCTGGAGCAATTCTCACTTTGCATATGAATCTTTATCCTATTTTGAAATAAGTGTACTTTGTTATATACTTAGGAAATAATGTATGAATTAGTTCTTAAGTAACATCAGATAATATGCAAAGATATATATTTTCTAAATAGAAATGTCTAAAGTGTAAAATAATCTGCAATACTGATACCAATCGGATAGTTAACTCTGATGTTGTACCTGTAATTATGGCTTGTTAATGTTGTCCCCATTGTGGGAATCCCATTGATGCTGGATTGTGTGGTGGAATAATTCTGTGTAATGGGAGGAATTACCATGCTTGGATTCTTCACATATTCTAGGCTACTGTTTGAATCCTTTAGATATATTGGAATTGTATTAAATTGTCCAACACTGTTATCATACAGGAAACTCATACGTGATGATCTTTCAGATTTCAGTATATCAGCCTTAGATACTTTCATTCTGAACATCTTGGAATCTCTGAACTTTGAATTCACATCCAAATCCTGTTACAAGACACAAAGCAAGCACTATAAATGAACTGAACACAATTAAAAATTAATGTAAGTATTATATAAAGGTCAAAGAAAACTGTAATTCTGTTAACATTTGAACCATTTAGGTTCAACTACATGAGAAAAAAAGTATTTCTATCTGCAAGTGGCAACCAATCACATTCAAATCCACAGTACTGTTCTATATATATACAATTATCCTGATCTATGGAAGAATATAGCTTCTATTTTATCTAAAGTCACATTTAAAATAAGAATTTGACAGAGATAACAATAAATCTGTTGTCACATATACATTAGACAAACAACTAACACCAACCCTGGTTCTCTAATGAGTTGTCCTGCATGATATATACATAAATGTACAATTATTTATGTGTTCAAATATTCCATCATCATTTAAATCAAACCAGACAGCCAAAATAATGAGTTTCAGCAAAAAAAAAATAGTTTTCTGATATGCTATTTCTAAACATTTTTCTATTCTGTATACTGGAGTTTCTACAATATATATTTGAAAAAGTCTTATATTATTCTGAAAGAACAATGACTAAGAATTTCTCAGTAACAAAAAATCTTAATATAGTATCTGATTGACTATAAGAATTACTCTATTTTTTAATGACATACTTTCTTTTCTCTACTCTTGTCCTCACTTTATTTTATTTGGAAAATAGTAACTATTAATGAAATATACAGAAGTAGAAAGAAATAAATAAATATATAAACAGGTGTAAAACAAATTAAGGGACTTCATATTATGTCACCAAAATGTGGGATGATCTTAATTCTTTAACATCAACATTTAAGCAAAACAAATTAGACATTTTTTAATTTCAATTCTATAGCAGCAGGAAGCAATGAAGAGTTAAACCTTTGTAGACTATTTTAGAGAAACAATAGGAATGAGATATATAACCATCATCTTAATAAAGTATATGCTGCACAACAATACTGTCACATTCCTTAATTCTCAGTATTTCTTCCTACTTTATACTTTGTCTCTTTTATTCTTCAATAAATCCTACTTAGTACTACAGTGGTAGCAGCTGAACTACATTTGAAATTGAATTTATCATGTTCTGTTACAAAAATTGAGAAGCAACACTTGTTCCAAAGAGATTTTAATTACTGTTTTTCAGCCTGAAGATTATTAGAGATATCACACTACTGCAACCTGATACAGATGAGCTGCTTAGGAAACTGCAGTTTAAACCTATTCTTATTTCTCTACAAAGCCTTGTATTTATCCAGCTTCTGTCACCTAAAGCTAGAATTCTGAGTCCGAACATATTCTCGGAAGATAAACCTAACACTTCATTAACATATTTTTTCAAAAAAAATATATTTCTTAGAAATGACTGAATTACATGTTAATGTAATTTAATATAGATGATTCTTTGCCACAACATGTGTTAGTTGGCCTATACCTAAACAAGTGAAGTTCTAGTTAATCTCCTCTCACACAAAAATGTAGATGTGGGCAGGAAGAAATATAAAATGCTAATGTAGATTAACAAAAACATTTAAAAAAATACACATAAAAACAAAAAAGAAATTAAAGTGTATTCAAATGTTTGTTACAAATGTATCAATGTAATTAAAACATTAAATTTATTAATTACCAGGGAACAGTTGTGCATACTAAAGGATAATTAATTTCAGGGCTTCCTCTCAAGATGGCTGTTGCATGGTAAGGGCTTCTCTTTCTCTTACCGATGGATCTGCTGATTTTATTACCAAAGCTGATTCTTTGGTAGTGCTATTCCCTGGTTTTAAATGGGAGCATTTGGAATGACTTTTGGACAATCATGAACCCATCTGGAAAGCCGGGGGGGGGGGGGGGGGGTGTGTGTGTTGGAAATTGCAGTTCCCTCTGGAAGTGATCAACGTCTCTGAAGTATACATCTTCATTTTCTTAAGCATGTCCAAATATTAACTTTCACTTTTTGAACTTGTTTTGTTTTTTGCTTTAAAAATTTATTAGCAGTTGAATGCTGATTTATTTCAACCCCTTGCTAGATTCTAATTGTTTTTTTTTCTTTTTGATATATTTCTTCTTTTTGTATTGTATAACTTCTTGTGCAAACAGAAATGAGGTCCTGAATGTTCTCTATCATACCATCAGTCAATCATTTACTTGGAGGATGCTTTTATTGTTGTAGAGGATTTTAATCAGATTGGTTTGAAAACAACTCCACCCCCCCCCCCACCGTTTCCATCAATATGTGAACTTTGCAACCGGAGATAGAATACATTGGATCTTTCTTATTCCAATATCATGAATGCATTCAAAGCTATTCCCCGCCCTCACTTTGGCTCTTCTGACCACCCCTCTGTGCTGCTTGACTCAACATTTAAGCCTCTATTACTTAGAGGAAAAATTAATAGTAAAGCATGTGAAGAGTTTGGGTGGAGAGATCTATAGAAGCATTACAAGATTTGCTTTGAGTACACAGATTGGGGCATGTTTAAAGAAGCTGCTACAGTTAACCAACATATTAATGTAGAAGAGTATGCCACTACTGTGTTTACATATATTCAGAAGTGCACTGAGGATGTCTCTGTCCTTAGAAACATTGTGGTGCAGGGTAATGAAAAACCATGGACAAAAATAAGGTTCGGAAGATAGTGAAAGCACAGAATGCGGCTTTTAAATCCAGTGATATGCTGGTGCTCAGAACAGCCAGAGCTAATTTGAAATATACCATAAAAACAGCAAAGCAAGCCCACGGTCAGAAAGTTCAGATCTTCTTTCAGGACTCTACAAACACATTAGGTGTATATGGCAAGGCATTCAGGTCTTTACAGACTATAATTTGGCTCCATCATGCTATAAGGGTGACACAGTTTTTTAAAATGATTTGAACAAATTTTTGGAGAAGATTTCAAATATTACCCAAGAGGAAAGCAATATCCCATCCTGATGAGAAAATGTTACTTCTGACTAGAAGATGTCGGGAAAGTTAACATTCATAAATCAGCAGGCCTGGATAATATCCCTGGGCGTGTTCTTAGGAAGTATGCAGATGAATTGTTTTGTGTTCTTACAAATATTTTCAATTGCAACAGGTAGTGTTCCATCATATTTTAAAACTGCCATTATTTTACAAATGCCAAAAAAGTCTTTCAATCATATTTGATGATTATCATTCAGTTGCAATTATGTCCATCATTATGAAATATTTTAAAAGACTGATAAAGGACTTTATTGTATCCAGCTTCCTTCCAGCGTTTGACTCATTTCAGTCATCCAAACCATTCCTATGTTTTGTTTTGTTTTTTATTTATTTTATTTGGTTTGTCAATTGCTTACAAGATAATAGGTATAAGTAAAAACATAGTTATGAATATATGGATACATATAAGAAAAATAAAAGAAATAATAGGACAGGGACATTAGGCATGTTGGTGCGCTTATGCACACCCCCTACAGACCTCTTAGGAAAGAGGTCAATAGTAGAAAGTCTAAGGTTAAAGTTTTTGGGGTTTGGGGAAGAAACCAGAGAGTCAGGTTGAGTATTCCAGACATTGATCACTCTGTTGCTGAAGTCGTATTTCCTGCAATCAAATTTGGTGCGGTTTACCTTGAGTTTGTATATATTGTATGCTCTTGTATTGTTATGGTTGAAGCTGAAGTTTTCATTGACAGGCGGGACATTGCAATGTATGATTTTATATACTATACTTAGATCGGACCAAAGGCGGCGTAGTTCTAGGTCTAGAATTTCAAGTCTGGTGGCATAAGGCATTCTGCAACAAGTAGAGGAGTGGAGAATTTTTCTTGTGAAATATTTCTGGACTTTCTCAACTGTGTTAATATCATATACATAATGTGGGTTCCAGACTGATGAGCTGTATTCGAGTATTGGTCTAGCAAATGTTTTGTATGCACTAGTTAGTAGTGTAATATTACCAGAGAAAAAGCTACATACCATTAGGTTAACAACTCTTAATGCCTTTTTGGCTATGTAGTTATAGTAGGCTCTAGCACTTAGATCATTAGAGATGAGTACTCCAAGGTCCTTCACAGAGTTTGGATCATCAACAAGGTCTTGACTATTCAGCCTGTATTTTATTTTCTGGTTTTTGTTTTTTTGCCAATATGTAAGACAGAGCATTTGTTTGTTGAGATTTGAACTTGCCATTTGTTTGACCATTCTGATACATAGTCGAGGTCTTTTTGAAGGGTAGCAGTATTGTCTGTGGTGTTGAATAGCTTTACATCGTCAGCGAAGAGGACGCAGTTGCTCTTAATATGATCACAGAGGTCATTTATGTAGAGTATGAAGAGATTTGGTCCTAGGACACTGCCTTGGGGGACACCACTGTAGACAGGTACAGAATTTTGACCATTTGTTGTCTGTTTGATAGGAATGCTTCTATCCAGTTATGCAGGTGTACCAGAAATATCATAAGGTGTTAGTTTAGGGTCCAGTTAATGTGAGGTAGATTGAAGTCACCAAGAAAGATAAAAGTGTGTGGGCAGGATGTTGCCCATGTTAGTAGTAAATTTAGTTTGTTTACATGTTCGATGTCATAATCAGGGGTTCTGTAACATAGTAAGAATCAAAATGTGATAATTAAAGACAGTTCACAGACAATGGTCTCAGGAAGAGCAAGCTCTTGGATAACTTGGATGTTTTTTAGATGTAAGAACTTTTTATAGAAGATAGCAATACCACCTCCTCTACGGATTTCACGATCTGATCGGTAAACATGATAGTCTTTTACTGTGGTAATGGAGTCAGGGAGAGATGCATTGAGCCATGTTTCACAGGCAAATATGATGTCAAATTTAGCCATATTTAGTAAAAGGAGAAATTCAGGTATTAACATGTTCTCTATCTGAGTTTGATGCACTTAAGAGGAAAGAAATACTCATGTGCAAATGTTGTTTGTTGGTTTTAGTTCGGCGTTTAATTTGATTATTCCTCAACATTTAGTAGATAAATTGGGTCTTTTAGGCTTAAAAACTCCTTTGTGCAACTGGATTCTTGATTTTCTCATTGAAAGGCCCCAGTGAGTTGGGACTAATATTTTTAACACCATGTTTTTGAGCACAGGTTCTCTTCAGAGCTGTGTTCTAAGTCTGCTATTATTCACCCCGCTGATCCTTGACTGTTGTGCAAGGTTTGCTACCAGCCATATTGTGAGGTATGCAGATGATATAACACTGGTGGGCCTTATTCAGGATGATTATGAGGGCAATTACAGAAGGAGGTAGAGGGTTTGATGAATTAGTATAATAAAAACAGCCTGGTTTTAAATGTTTTTCTTAAATGTAAGGAAAACAAAAGAGATCATTGCTGATTTCAGAAAAGGCAGGCATAGCCATACACTTCTGTGTATTAACAATTCAACTGTGGAGGAGGTTAGTAATATCAAGTTTTTGGATGTGCAGCTGACGAGCAGATTAGCTTAGTCGCTCGACAGTGAGGCACTGGTGAAGCGAGTATAGCAGTGCCTACATTTTTTGCATTGCATGAGAAAAGCACATCTTCCTTCCCCTCTTCTTATTTTTTACAGAGGATGATTGAAAGCATCCTGTTGTGTTGTATTACTGTGTGGTTGAGAGATATTACTGTTTTAGACAAGAAAAATGTGCAGAGTGTGATGAAGACGGCAGAAAAGATTATTGGAAGTTCACTTTCTTCTATCCAGGACATAGCATGTAAGTATTGCTTGACTAGGATCCGCAGTATTGTCTGGGACACTCCATATCCTTTCCATGACTAGTGTTGTTATTTTCTGGGGGGAGGCTCTACAGTATCCAAAGCAAGTAACTAGATTCTCTAATAGCTGCATACCATATAGTACCATATCAATCTTGTTTGTTGATTCTGAAAATGTATGCAGCTTAACAATGAATTTGTCTTTAAAAAACTTGATGAAACAATAATGATCCTGCAAAATATATTAGGGCATGGAATTTTGGATAAAGATACACAAAAGGACTTTGATCCAGTTTCAGACCAAAAAAACATTCTAATGTTGGAGAACAAACAAAGTGGATTCCATCTGCTGCTCTGAATATTAAATCTGCATATTTCTACAATACCAGGACTCTGACTGAAAGGGGAATTGGCAAATTCCTTTCTTCTAACAAAGATTGAGGGAAACAAGATGGATTTATTAGTTACCATATTTTTCAGTCTATGAGACGTTCCGGATCATAAGACACACATAAATTTAGAGGAGGAAAGCAAGAAAAAAAATCTGCCTCTGCTTCCCGGCATCCATCTGGTATTCATCTGGTTAGCATCCTTGCAGCAAACAGCAAACAGCCCCGTCAGCTTCAGCACATTATCGCAAGTCCCAGCATATGACTCGTAAAGGCTCTGCTCTATTGTGCCCACCACCAGTCAACTGAGCTGAGCTTTACCACCGTTGGCAGGGAATGCTGGAGCCTTCATTGCCAATAGCCACCTATCGCCATTGCCGCTGCTGCCTATCACTACCCATTCGCCAATGGCAAATGGACTGTGGCGATCGGCAGCAAACAGGCAGCGGAAATGACGATCCCTACTGCCTAGAACTGATCAATGGTATTCCGGGAGGCCGATCCAACTGCCAGTCAGCTGCTCAGAAACGAAGTCTGCAGCATTTCCCAGCAGCAATGCACCAACCCCCCTTCCCCCCTGCAATATTCGCTGTATAAGATACACAGACATTTCCCCCACTTTTGAGAGGTGGAAAAGTGCATCTTATAGTGCGAAAAATATGGTAACTGGTATCACTTCTATTTGGACTTTGATTGGAAGATAGACTTATTCTGGAGACTGAATCTATTATATTTAATGAAACAATTGATAAGAAATGGAATTAAGAAACAAACATGGATATTTGATCCAGGATGAACTATTTATAACTTTTGGGATGACTTGGAATAGATAACATGCCATGGTAAACCTTCTATGATTACAATAGAAATTTGTTAACAGAGAGTTTTGAAACTAATTTTGTTTTGTTATAGTACTATTATTGTTCCTGTTAACTACTTTGTCACTATTATAGCATACAGTAGACGACGGGTCAATAATTTGCAAATAGATTTAGTAGGTTAAGATTGATAAAAAATTTGGGATGGCCTCTTTTACAAGTAGTGGATATTAATATAGTAGTAATGTATTAATCAGTATTCAACTAGAGGAGATAATATGTATATGGTTTTTTGATGTATCTTTTTAATATTTTTGATTGCTCATGTTTTTTATTTTTGTTTTGTTTTTGTCTTCTTTTAGATTTTTTTTGGAATTTCATACTTTGTCTTCTTTTAGATTTTTTTTGGAATTTCATACTTTGTATTTTAATCTTGTCTTGAATAAATAAAATATGTAACTAAAAAAATAAAAAAGGATTTCAGAGAACATAGCGTTCAAAATAGGATGCTATGTAGTTAATGGAGAGAACAGGGTTTGTATGCAAATAGCTTAAGTAAAATCTGCACGATTTCTAATAGGAAAACTCCTAGAATGTTACATTCTGACAGTCCCATCTCAAACAATGAAGAATAATTTTTCATAGGCACAGATTAAATTTGGCTTTAAAATCATTTTTATACATATATTCATATAAAATTGTAAAGAAGGAAAAAAATCCTGAGTTCCACAAACCTGGATTAAAAGCATTTTTCTTTCATCACCTATATCATCTTTGTCCTTCTTATTTGTTTTTGGTTTCTTGGGTAGAGAGTGTTCTTTTTCTTTTTGAATCTTGATTTTAAATTCTTGAACAAATCTTATGTTTCACATTAAAATGAAAACATAAAAAATGAAACTTTTATTTAATAAGCAAAAGCATTTACTCATCACACATTCACATTTAAAACCCCATCTCTTATGTTTTTGTTGTTATTCAATATTTTCAAAAAATATAAATTAAAAATATCTTTACCATGTTGGCAAGTAAAGACATTTCAATACAGTTCTGGAAATACTGGCCTTTTATTTATCATTTCTTGATGTAACTAGAAGTACAATGAGATAACCAACAAAACTGCCATTTAAGCAGATCTAAGGAAAAATAAAGGACAATATATGTGACTCATGTTGAACTATGGAGTCCTTGATGCTCTCTGAGTTTGTGTGTACTAATGATTGTTATCCATTCAGATAATGAAACTGCAAGCAAACAACCAAGCTCAGAGAGCATGAAAGACTTCACAAAACTCTACAAAGCTATAAACTTTGACACAGACCTAGTGCTGAGTGCTCTGTACAATGGCCATCTTGGGGTTTCTCTGCTATCATTCTACAGGGGTTCCTGATAGCTGAGTGGATATTTGTTATCATCTTGCTTGATATATTATGTTTCTGTGTTTCTGTTTAAATCTGTCTGCTAAAATTAACACTAAAGCTTATTTTTATCATGTATACATTATACTATTATTTCAACAGATGGTTGCAATCCTATGTTGCAAAAATTTGATTTGTGGATCAAAACTGAAATAAATAAATGGATTAGAATACAAGAAAGAGATTAAAAATTACAGATAGTCCTCAAGATACAACTGATCACTTAGCAACTATTCAGTTACTAGAGACTCTCCCTAAAGCTACTCAAAGTTACAGTTGCTGCAGCATTCCAGTGATTATTCATCCTTACAACTGACTGCAGGGAGTTAGCTCTTCATCATCATTTGAGCTGGTGCCTGAAGGAATCATCATACTTGGGGCAAGTGGCCTGTGCTTACCATTTTAGGGCCTCCCCTACCCAAGACATCTGTGATCTGCTTATCAATCTGCACCTTGACGACTGCACCAGATAGAGCAAGGGGCAGAGGTCATTAAGCAAGGTCATCTCTCTTAATGACCATCATGACATGTGACTGTAATAGGCAAGTTCCATTGTAGCCATATCTACACATATGGGTTTAATATCATGTCTTTTTCACTCTTTCCCAATCTCCATTTTTTAGTTAATGCTAGTTAACTAAGTTGACTAAGATCAAATACATTAAGATTTTCAGGTATAGATTTCCACTGAAAGTACATTCCAAGAAATCAGCAAGAACATTTTAAAAAATTATCTCTGTACAGAGAAACTACCCTAAACACTGAGTTTTATATTGTTCAATTGTTCATAAACTCTATGTTTATGAAAATAGACTTATGTAATGAACACACATAAGTCTAAAAGATAAACTCACATAGGTCCATGTGAGTTAAATAAATGTGAGAAGGGACAGTCTCTAATGTGAATTAAGCCTCATTTGAAAGGTCACTTCCTATTAAAATAAATTCTGGGTCTTATTCTGGTTAGTAATATATTACTGGCACTAAAGATTTGATAGCAAACAAGGAGCAACTAGTTTGCATTTGGTACAGGAAATGAGAATAAGTAAAATTCTTCTGCAATGAAGAATTAGCTGGGCCAGATCATGCCCTATGCCACTTTGCTTTCCTGAGTTGCACTTAGACCAAAACTGTAATCGTTTTTCTGAGATTAGAACATAGCAGCAGAAAAGGAAGCAGATAAGAAGTGTCCTTATTCCCATCCATGATTTTCAGTTACTGACACTATGTAAGTCTTTTGCAGCTCCAGAAATCAACAATATCTAATTCCATCTTTGTATATGCTAAAAAGAGAATGTATTATATACATAGAACTTCTCAGCATTCTTTCTTTTTAACAAGTACTTTGATAAAATCAGGAAACTCACCTTTCTGCAAACCCATCTTTGCTAAAGAGGTTGCATTGCAGCAGTTCATTACAAGATGGCCTCTTTTCTGGATTAGTTTGCAGGCATTGCTGAAGTAAGATTAAAACTTTATCTTGTTAAACACAATGGAATTAAACAAAATGATCCAAGCTCTATTGAACAAAACATAGTATCAATATATCTAATCTACATATTTAAGAATAATTTAGCCTGGATTTTATGAAATCCCTTTGATATTACATAGCAAACCATTTCTGAAGCAGAGGGACAGCAAAAGGCATACAATATAGTGGAAATGGAGAGGAGTAATGGCAGAAGCTAAAATGTCAAAAATTCCACTGAGCACTCCAGTTTTCTAAATCTAGTTTTTTATACTTTTGCAATTAAATGAAATACAGCAAGCTAACATTTTACAGGACATATTCAAAGGGTAATCATATAAATCTAATCACAATATTGCCAGGAAGAAGTTCTTATATTCTTATATGTATATTAGGACATCACATAACAAAATATAAAATGGATATTGAAAATAGTACAAAACTGAGAAAATTCTAATTCCACTTGAGGCATGAAAGCTGGCTAAGTGTTTTTGGGTCAGACACCCTCCCTTCAGCATAACCCACATCACAGGGATGCTATAGAGGAAATAGGAGGAGGGAGGAATATTAGGTATATTTGCCACCTTGAGTTATTTATAAAAATAATAAAAGCAGGAAATCTAATCCAATCAAACAAGTGAGCACTCAAAGAAGAGGAGGCAAAGACATTATAGCTAAGTTGTGTCAAGATATTCCAAAAGTTTTAAGCTGTCACTTAAACCAAGAAACTAATACTGAAAAGATTGAAAAAGTCCTCTAAAAAGTCATTCAGAATGCAGATTAACATCTCTTTTTAAAAAAAGAAAATAGAGATGTTTCTCTATTGTACAGGTAGTCCTAAAGGTACAAGTATAATGGAATCTGCCCATTAAAGTTACAAATTGTTGTTAAGTGAGACAGTTATGTGAGACTGTTTCGTTCAAAGACTCCAAAATCAACCATACCAATTGTAGTCACTAACTGGTGACTATAGTAGTCACTAACTGAATGTATGGGTCATTAAGCAAATGTCCCAGCACAAGGTGCTGTGGGGATGCAGAGGAGGGCTGGTACTGGACTTGCGCGAGTTGGACAGGATGCTGAAGTACAGGTCAAATGCAAGGAAACTGGGAAAGAACCCCAGTCTGTCCTAGAATGGAAAGGCAGTACCCTAGCCCAGCCTCAGTCAGGAAGGGGAAGGCAGAGACAGGAAGGCAGAAAGCAGGCAGATCCCAGGAATGGAGCAGCCACTAAAGCCACTTCAATCTAAGCCTTTCTTCATACACAGCAACAGCAATCAAACTGTCCCATTGGTGATTTCTCTCTTACTCCATACTCTCCATACCACAGACCACTTACCCAAATCTTTGTTCAACCCCCCACCGCCACCCCTCTCACTACCAAGGTTGGGTTTAGCCCCTCATCTCTACCATTCAGGCCCCAGTCCTACTTGTCTGCAGTTGCCAGCGACTGTTGCTGATGAGGGAGCTCCCTTTCTGTTGTGTGGCCACGCTGTCCAAGGGGCTAGCAGTTCAAAAGAAAGTGGGGCTGCCCAGCAGAGAGAAAGAGAGCTTCCTCTCTGGGAGCGAAATTGTGGAGGGAAACCACTGACAGGAGCAACTAAGTTGCTGTTTCATAATGGCACTTAGAAAATGGCACACACGTCTGGAATGGAACCAAACAGTCCAGAGTCACCGAGTGGCACAATTGAAGGTGGGTGGGCTCTGGTGAGGTGGAAAACAGATTCAAGGCTTGCAGAAACCTGGGGGGACAGATAGGGGGGAGAGATAGGCAGGGGAGGCATCCCTGCATTTGATTGTAAGGACAAATGCAGTGGTGGTATTCAAAAACTTTTACTACTGGTTCTGTGGACGTGGCTTGGTGAGCGTGGCCATGTGACTGGGTAGGCGTGGCTTTTCTTTTTTGCAGTCCCCACCCATTTTTGGGAGCTTCTTAGCCACAGAGGAGCTCTGGGAGGACATTTTTGCTTCCCTAAGGCTCTTCTGGGGCTCCGGAAGGCAAAAAATGGAGGGGGGGGCCTGAGCTCCTCCCTCCATTTTTTGCCTTCCTGGGCCTCAGCAAGGAGGCCGATCTTGTCTACAGCTGATCTTGTCTACAGCTGATTGTTGGGAGGGAAAAAAAAGGAAGAAATACCTTAGGCAGGCTGGCGGGGTGAGCGAGCATCGGGTGGGAGGGTGACTCAGTGGGGGGCGTGGCCACCCAGAACTTACTACCGGTTCGCCCGATCCGTTGCGATCTGGCTGAATAGCATCACTGGACAAATGTAAGAATGCCGCAGTGGCCCTAACTTTGAAACTGGGTCATAAGTAGCTTTTGAGGGGTCTGTAATATCTCTGAGTGATCGCTAAAATGAGGACTAGACATCTGACTTCTTTGGAAGGGTCTCTCAGTTGTTTTCATGTGCATGTATATACAGAGACTTCATTTTGTTTTTTTTTCCCCTGAAAAGCAAAATAGGAGGACATGTGCATACCTACTAAGAGAGCTAGAAATAGTTTCTAAAGCAGTCATGTGAGTTTGGGAAAAGATCGCTGATATTGAAATGATTGGTTTTCTTATCAATATTCAATTTCACAGAAACGTAAAGATTCCTAAAGGCATGATTCTGTTAATAGGATAAAAGATAGGAGACCTCAAAATTACCTTTGCAAATTCTATGACTGCAATGGAGAGCTTTGAGTATCGTTTTTCAAGAGGTTCTAACTCTTTGATTTCAGGCAATCTCACTCCAGCAAAGAGAGGATTTTTGTAGAATAACTCCTGGTGCTTTGGAATTAGGTTTCCTAAAATTTATAATCGTTTATATCAATAACAAGACTTTAAAAGTATAATCTTACAAAAAAAAATGAATAACTAGCTAGCTAGCCAGACAGACACATAAAAACATACACAAAAAGGCAGGATGCATTCTTACCTAGACTTTTCATAATATGGTATAATTGATCAATATCAGAATCTCCAGGGAAAAGGGGCTCTCCTGTAAGCATCTCAGTTACGAGGCAGCCAATGGCCCAGACATCAACAGCCCTGCAAATAAAACATACTTATGCAGAACTAGCTCTGCCTTAATTGCCTATTTGTGACAATAGAAAAAGAAGTTTATTCTATTAGATTTTCTACAGAGTATATATTGAAACAATAATACTTTCAAGTTTCTACTTAGGCTACAATTCATCATACTGGTTATCCATTAATTTCCTTTTCTTTGTAAATGTATAAAAAAAAGCTAAGAATATTTTGGCCCTCCTTTCAAAATGGCTCCTGTTCACTGTGGGTTTTTTCCCCCTCTTATCAACAATCTACTGATTTCACTGCTAAAGTTGGTTCTTTGGCAGTGCTGCTTCCTGGTTTTGAAGAGAGCACTTAAGTATAACCATGATCTGCTTGCACTCTGATTCAAAGATGGACGTATTATGGAGATTGAATTTACATTTAATTAAACAACAATTGACAAGAGGATATTAAGAAATAAACATGGATTTTTGACCCAGGACAATCTATTTATAACTTTTTATCTATTTATCTTGGATAGTTAAGATACAGTGGTAAATTTTCTATGAGTGGATTGTTAACATAAAGACTTGAAACTTTAATTTTGTGCTGTATTACTATTATTTTTCCAGTTAACTACTTTGTCACTAATATAACATATAGTACACAGGTCAACAAGTTGCTAATAGATTTAATAGTTTAAAATTTTTGGGAGAGCCTGTTTCACAAGGAATAGGAGTTAACTGTAGTAATATATTAATCAGTATTCAATTAGAGGGGGTAATTTGTGTATAATATGCACCCTTTTTTAATGTTTTGTTTTGTGTTTTGTTTTATGTCTTCTTGGATTTTTATTAAGTTTTGTATTCTAACTTTGTTCTGAATAAAATAAAAATATTTTTAAAATTTTAAGACTATCTTAATATTGAATTATTCTAAACTTCCTTACTTGCCATATTTGATATCACCAACTAACAGCTCAGGAGCTCGATACCACCGTGTTGCCACATAATCTGTATAAACTTCACCAGGAGCGGCCAGCATCCGAGCAAATCCAAAATCACAGAGTTTGATAATTCCCGAACAGGAGACCAATATGTTTTCAGGTTTAATATCCCTGTGTATGATCTAAAAAAAGAATTCATATCCATATTAGACAAATAGAATGTGAGAAACTGTACTGCAAAATGGATGGTCCGTGATGATATATCTCCACACACTGAATTATTTTTTTAAAAGGATATTCTTCTAGAAATAAAAAAAAATACAACAAAATGTCTGTTAAAGAACTGTCTCCCCATTCCCGTAACTGTGCAATATTGTGCTATCTCAAAGGAAGAACGTAAATTTTTACTCACTTTATATGAGCATACAAGTGATAAATATGCAAAATATTCAGAAAATATTCACACAAGCATAATAATCTATCCTTGCCTTTGAAGTAATAGCTTTGTATACTAACCTTTGAGCAAATATTACACCAATTAATGGGGAAAAACATGACACAGACATGTCACTTCCACAAAGAATAGAAATAAAAAAGGCAGTTCGTTTTCATTAGATAGCATATAGTTTCATAGATGTATGTAAGAAACATGAAAATACAATTATCGGAATATTATAAATTCTTACAAACTTAAATTTATTCTGAGATATCTCTCTCAAAAATCCAAACAAGAAAATAGACAAAATCAAATAGATGTAGCAATGTACTTACATTATGACTATGACAAAATCCTACCCCTTTTATAATTTGAAATAAGTATTTTCGAACTCTGTTATAATCCAAGCCATTGGGAAACATCTCAAGATCATCAAGGATTGTGTGATCTACAAATTCAAACACCAGATACCATCGTTTTTTCTTCTTGCAGACTTCCAGCAAATTCACTAAGTTCTCATGCCTTAATTGCTATCAGGAGACAGAAAGTGCGTCATAAAACTACAATAGGAGACAGTGTGTTGCATGAGAACATTCACAATAATTGCCTCTTGAATGATATGTATGTACATCATTAAGTAAACCATGTAAATATTTCCAAATACTGTACTGTTCTATGCATGATTACTAAGTAACAATACTAATGATTACTAATATTCACAAATATTACAGTCTCAATATTTACACAATCTCTTTTCCCTATCACTGTATAAATAATTTAACTCAACAATCCATTACAACCAAAGTACACTATTTTTTTCAGAGATTAATCCCTAAAGGTAGAAATTTTCTCCCATTTATTTATTCAGCAAAATCTAACTGATAGAACTAAGTTAAATACTTCTTTAATTCTATGCCCTATTTCTAGGTTATGACAGTAAGGTTATACAATATAATATAAAATAATACATATTCTTAAATGATTTCATTTTCTAAACATTAGATTTCTCTAAACATTAGAATTCTGTATCTTGAAATCTATAGTGTGGTACTATATAGTGAAAATATAGTAAAGAGAAATTACAATCTTTTTTTCTAACTAGCTAACAACCAGGGGTGGATTTCTACTGGTTCTGTCCACTTCTGTAGAACTGGTACCTCTGAAGAGCAGCAGACATAGAACCAGTTCTAAGTCTGCTGACATTTTTGCTACCCGCCCACCCGAGCTCTTACCTGACCTTTATTTCCTGATTTTTTTTCAACTTCAGCTGCCGTGCAAGGCACAGCTGCAGTTAAAAAAGCAGGAAAAGAGGCTTTTTTGAAAGGCTGCTTCTCTGCACGCAGCATGCTGATGACGATTTACGCGCGCCGAGCAGTGTGCAGGCAAGCACATCGTAAATCACCAAACCTTGTAAATGACCAAACTGGTCAGATCCCACCCCTACTAATAACTCTAGTCTACAGCAACAAAATCATATCTTAGTAATTACCTAAAGACCAAACAAAACCCAGCTTTTTAAAATTTATTCTTTTTCGTTGAATAAATGATGTATTTTCTACTAACTAGTTCTTCCTTACTTACTCGTTCTTACTGTTATGCTTGTAATTCTCTCTAGTAATACTAATCTTCTCCTTTTCTCTAAAAACAGTTTTCTATATACATTTTGTTTAATATTTAACATGCTGGAGCCCAATTCACACTACATATTAATCAAATACTTTGTGTTTTAGTTATAACAATTATGGTTAAAAACCTATTATGGATTTTTTGTTCTGGGAATCTAGCCAATGGAAATCAGACATATGAAATCAATCTAATACTAAACATAAATAATTGTATTTGCACACATCCCTTTGGTGTTATTTTACCTCTGCCATCTCCTGTGTTTTAAATTTTTTTAATAAATATCAAGAGTGACATTATAGTAAAGATGAAAGGTCTATAAAATTACATATATTTATATGTGACAGGGCACTACAGTTTTAGAAATATGAACTTATCAGCAATTATCTTACCTTGAGAAATTTTATTTCTCTCAGGGCAATTTTTTTAACCATTTTATCATCTTCACTTTCCAAAAATTTTTTGATGGCAACAACTCTGCCATTCTCCTTGTTTCTGCATTTCATCACCATTCCATAACTTCCTTCTCCCACAAGTCCAAGGATCTCATATTTTTCCATCTGTATTCAAACAAATCGGTTGTTTGTAGTATACAATTAATACTCAGTGTACATTAGTTAATATACATATTTAACCAACAGACTGTATATGTCCCAGTATCAATTATTCATTCTTTTGCTCATAATATTTCAGTTTTTTATTAGGGATCAAGATATATATTACCTTCTAAGCAATTATCACAGTAAGTTTCTCAGAGTGGAGGCTTCACAGAGTACATTATATCCTTATAAGAAAAGTAACTAATATTGTAGAGAACAGCCAACGGTTAAATATAAAATCCTATAAGATGCCAAGAAATGAGGACGGCCTGATTTGAAATTGTATTTTGTAGCTGTTGCTTGGTTTGGATGAAGAAGTGGGTGCTGCTGAAAAATAAGAAAAAACTAGAACTAGAAGAGCACAACCTTTCTGTTACAATAAAATATAAATGTACTTGTAATTCCTATTTGAGAAGACCAGAAACTACTTCTTTATAACTTTTTCTTTTATTTCTTTTTCTTTCCTTGCACTTTCCCCCCACTTATTAGTTTCATTTTCCTTATTGTTCTCTTTCAAAATTGTTTTGTGTATTGTGCTTATTTTTGAAAAGTACTTATTTAATAAAAATATATATTTAAAAGAGAAAGTAACATTATCAGCTAGGACTCAAACTTTTAATAGGTATTTAGTATTTAATAGGGAAATCAATTATTTTAAAAGTCACTAGAAACACAAATATACTCATTTAAATAAAGTTGATTTAAAAACATACAAGGGTAATACATATCACTAATCTTCACTTTGCAAGGAAAAAAAATGTTCAAGGGATATGAGGAAAACATAATGGTGTAATTATAGACACTTGCCAATAGGAGTTGAACATTTAATGAACTAAACTAGAATTGAAATATGTTTTAAGCTCTCTACCGAAGAAAAAAAAATGCTTCTAAATTGTTCACTTCAATGGGCTGATCTGAACATAATGAAATAAATAGATCAAATTATAATGTCCCATTGACTTTATTTGGTTCAGCTTCATTAGTTTTACAAATACCGTGTGTTCACAGTGCAAATATTATGTAAATACAAAATATATAAATATATTTTATATTTATATTCAATATTTATATCCTTTGTTTAATTAAAATAATGCTGAGGAGAATTTACAATAAAAAATTAGGGACATATTAAAAAGAATCCTAAACTATAAAACAAATAGATGAAAATCTGCAAGTTCATCATAAAATCATACTATTAGGGGGAAAAGCAAGTAAACTATGCTTCATATATCCTACAAAGATGTAGGTAAAGCCTGGGTAGAAAATGTGAATCCGTCTGAGATCCCTTTTGTCACTTCCAACAATTCTGATTTAGCCTGAATGTACTCTCACAGGGCAGCAGTTGCTTTAGAGAAATGTTTATACATGTTTTACATATGTTTAAATGTATATCCATTTCAAAGGCACTTCAAATAAAAAAAATAAAAATTTGAGTATCAATCTGCAGCCAGCAATATATAATAAAATTATGGGAGAAAAGTTAAAACTTCAGCAATATGCAATTCCAAATGTCTAGCAATGTGTGCCTTTTTATCAATCTTGAATAGACTGCAAAAGTTACAGTTTTAGATTTTTCATGGGAGGGGGGGTCTCTATTATCTCCCTTAATAAAACCCCAATTGCCGCTGGAAATAAGCATTATACAAACAAGATATGTATGGTTGGTTTCGATTTTTTATCCCACCTATTTTTTTATAAATAACTCAAGAGGAACATATCTAATACACCTTCTTCCTATTTGCTCCACAACAATACCCTGCAATATGAGTTGGACTAAGAGAAACCTGAGTAACCCAGCCAGTTTCCTTGCCTATAATGGGCTAAAGCTCATCTTTTTTTCTTTTTTTAGCCAGATGTCTTAAATGAATCAAATTGACTCAAGCTATCGTTTTATGTCTAAGAAATCCGGATCACTATATGAACGGCTGTTTAAAAAAAAATGTTCCTTTGAATTAGGGTTCTAGATAGTGGAATTTAAAAGGGAGGAGAGTCAAAAATCTCAGCAAGATTTTTCAGCAAGATGAGGATGGAGTGCTGCAATGTGGGATTTTCCTGTTTGGAGCATTCATGAAATGGCACACATACATACGAAGGAGATGGCAGGCAGAGTGTTATGATGCAAGCCATATTTTGCTGATTTTAACTTCCTCCTTCCCACACACATATATAATTGCAACTCCTGAAGAAAACTGAAAAATGACTTGGAAAAATAATTCAATACGCGGAGAAGTAAAATTAAATTATCTGGAAGCACATTATAGTGCCTGTACCAATGAATGCAGTACTGTAATAGGTTCAGCAGATACACAACATACAAGATCAAACTGATAAACTAGTTTCTAGTTTTTTTTAAAAAAAGTCCATTCCTATCTTGAACCATCAATAGGAATGCCTAAAATACCGGCCTTAGTAGCACTTCCAAAACAGCAAAGCTACTGTTGAAATCACATACCATCTTGGTTACTGCTGCGACTTAGATTCACCACCCATGTTTAGTATCGGTATACAAAACCGATTTTCTGATCTCACCTCAGGTGGACATTCCACGTTTGACTTCAGAAATTGGATAACCATAATATCCTAACTTGATACCAATTTCAAAGGATCTCATCCCACATTTTCACGTAGATATTTAAAGCGGTGAGCGCTATAAATACCTACAGGTTCATCACTCCATTAGAACTCAGTCTCCAGCCCGCTCTTCCGGAGTCATTTTCCGAGTCGCCTTTCTCTGGCAGGACTGGGGTCTCCAGGACGGGAAAGTCAGTGAGCAATTAGAGTACGCTGTCGGAAGAGCCCGCACCATAAATCTTACTGCAGGCCTTGTTATATAGCTGTCCTTCTTCCTCTTGGTAAAACAGTAACATTATCTGAAAATAAAATCCAGATTGCACTATTTCTGATCCTAGAATTATTTGCACTGCAGCAATGGACGCAACTCACCGAGCCTATTCCGCTTGCAAAGTTCCCTGGCGAAGCTTGCCCGTGCCTACCACCATCACCCACTCCTCACTGCAAGGCTTCTTGGGGGAGCCACTAACCTATGGGAAGAAGAAAAGAATCCGCACAAGCCGAGCTTAGCCGCGGCTGTGAGAATGGAACGCAAAGGCCCAGGCAGTAACCAATGGCAACAGTCTGCTTGCTCTTGCACAACACATAGCAAAATCAGTGGCCGATGCACGCCGCAAGGGAAGGAGGAGCAACTCCAGGTTCTGGTGGAAGAGGTATCAGTGAAGATCCTGCTCTTGTTATGCTCCTCATTCTGAGGCAAATATGCAGTCAATAATAAGCTTGAAGGGTGTTTATCCAATACAAAAGCAAGTGCCGTTTTCCAAGAATGGAAAGTAGGATCAATCAAAAAGAGGCGTCCCAAGGCTTGAGGAAGAAAAATTAGCTATGCGTAACAAAACCCAGGCTTCACGGTGAATGGCAAGAAACACCTTGCCCTGCTTCACTCTTCCCTATTCTTTTTTACTTTGTGGCAGAGAAAATGATAGTAAACGGTGCGCAAAACTTGGGCTGGGACAAGTTGGAGAAGGGGGAGGGAATTGCCGGCGGTTTACAGGATACCCCAATGTTTTTAGTGATGAAAAACAGGAAGGCAGGATCGAAGCAATTGCCCCGAGCGTGGCACTATAATGTTTTTCCTTTTCGGAGCAGAAGCATTTTTTAAATCAGTGCGTCGTTTCTCCAAAGGCCGCTGTTCCCCCAAGATGGAGCATAAAAATAGAAGTGAGGCTCCGAGGATTTAAATGAGGGAATCTCACTGTTCCTGAGGGTAGAAACAATCCACTATGTCTTAAAACGAAATATCCAATATCTGTTTCGGTCCCTAATCATCGTAATACAAAATCCGATCTGACTCGTCTAGAGTGAAAAAACACTTCCTTTTATGCCAAAGCTAGAGAATTACGGCTGGCAATTGGAATACGCTGTTTCCATTTCCCCAATAATAATACATTAAATCCCCAATAAATTACAAGAGGTTAAAGCAAGGTTTATGCAGATCAGCTGCAATCCGCTTTGACCAGACAATTCACTTTGAGACAGTCTTGCCCCCTCTTGTGTATTAACCACTGAACCACCATGAGGTACTGACAACCCCAGTCTTCCTGAACAGGTCGGATCTCATTCTCAGTCCGTGATTTGAATCTCCCTAAGTTGTCAGTAAGCGGAGAATACCTATATAAAACAGTTTCCTCCCCAACAACACAGTGATCACTTGAAATGTAAATGTAAACGTATAATGCTTTGAAGGAAAACCAGCATATATTTTTTGTTTTGTTTTTAACTGTTCTTGTGTTTATATTTCTTTGGAATGTATAACTTTTTCTATTACTTGTTCTCAGACCACTTATAAATTGTACCTGCTGCTGTTATTATTATATCAAATGCTTTATCAGCCATTATTTTATAGGCTAGATCAGAAGATCTGTTCTAATTATAAGTCTAGACATGCTTGGGGAACATTGAGAGTTACAGGCATCCTCCTTCCCTTCTGATCACTAGCATGCCTATACCATTTTGCTCACCTTGTTCATCAGCATTTTTTACAGATGATTTCCTCCACTTTCTGTGTTTTGAGAAAAAAAAATTTCCAAAAGGAGAGCAATATTTTGTTATGTTTAATTTGATAGCATGGGTTGTAGTAGCATTGTTCCACTTCCATTATCATTCTAAAACAGAATCCAGAGTATCCCTACTTGATGGCATCTGGAAAATAATAATCTAACTCAGCATCTAGTCACTGATCAAAACAAATATCTGTCTAGTTCAGCAACTTTTTATAGCTTTCTTATATTTGTCAGTTTTATTCACTTTTATTCCATGTATACTAAGACATGATTATCTAGCAGCTAGTCAATTTCAGTTCTCCCAGTCTATTGACCAAGATAATTGCAGAACTTGCCTCCCTCTTCTTTAGAACCATTTCTACCTTGATATTTTCCCATGTTTTATTTTTTGCCTTTAAATAAAAACAAAAACCTTGGTAAATGCCCCAGTGGGAAATGGGAGGGGCAACGTAGTGGTGGTGAGAGGCTAATCTATTCCCGCTGAGATGATTGATAAGATGTTTATCCCGCTGGATCGTGGTGTATTGAAATCACAACAAAACCCAAGTGGAACTCGTTCTTCTGTATAGTGGGTAGCATACTCCTAAATCATGATACTATCATTTGGCAATGACTTGGAACAGAAGCAGTATAGGCAGTACAAGATTGTAAACTGGCAGGTGGGAGAAGCAAATTTTATGCATTATTTTGTCCCAACTCAAAGAAGAGTAGTAACGTTCTACATTTAGGCAAGAAAAACCAAATGCACAGGTGCAGTATATGTGGTACCTTGCTCAATAGTAGTAATAGTGAGAGGGATCTTAGAGTCCTAGTGGACAATCATTTAAATATGAGCCAGCAGTGTGTTACAGCTGCCAAAAAAAGCCAACACAATTCTAAGCTGCATAAACAGAGGGATAGAAACAAGATCACATGAAGTGTTAATACAACTTTATAATGCCTTGGTAAATGTTAGGATATATGCCTTGGTAAATGTTAGGATATATGCAGAGTAACCCTTGAGTAACAAGGATATGCACACGGAAACAGTTATGAATAAATATACAGACACACAGAGTTGAACAAGTTATATTAATGTTTACTTGAAGAAATAGCACAGTCCAATAAACAGTCCATGTCATACACATTTTTTATCAGTCCAGAAGTATCCAATTATAAAGTCTTCTTAGCAGTTGCAAGTCTTTTACAGCAGACAAATATCAAACCATGATACAACAGATAATCTTCGATATCAACAGAATATCAAAATAAACATGGTTAGTCAGTATCAGTCTGTATTCAGTCAGTATCAGTATAAAAAAGAGATCATCAGTGAAAAAGAGAGAATAAGAGAGAATTAAACCATGATCTATAGCTCCCTCTTATGGCAACTTGAAGCATAATGAACCAATCAGAATACAGCATGATATATTACAGTATTTTTCCTTAAAGCTACAAACATATATATTTGTACTTTATATACTGTCAACCCAACTACATTATTTACATATATATAACATTCTCCCCTTTGGGTTGGTCAATATATAATACATTAATACATTACGTCTTTAATTCAATTTTTACACAATTAATAACTCATACAATTTCATAGAGATTAGAAGTTTCTTTATCTAACTCTACATACAATGCTTGTTTGACCTCTATTACATTTATGTCTGTCTAATTGACCTTCTAGAAAACTCAGTACATGTTGTTTGTTTATTTTCTTCCTCTACGTCCCCTATCGAATCTTTTGTAGTTATAGATGGTTCTTTCCTCTTATGGCAACTTGAAGCCTAATGAACCAGTCAGAATACAGCATAATATATTACAGTATTTTTCCTTAAAGATACAAACATATATATTTGTAGTTTATATATTGTCAACCCAACTACGTTATTTACATATACATAACAGTAATGCTACACTTGGAATATTGCATCCAGTTTTGGTCTCCACGATGTAAAAAAGATGTCCAGACTCTAGAAAGAGAATAAAGAAGAGCAACAAAGATGATTAGGGGACTGGAGGCTAAAACATATGAAGAACCGTTTCTGGAACTGGGTATGTCTAGTTTGATGAAAACAAGGACATGAGGTGATATGATAGCAGCATTCCAATATTTCAGTTGCCACAAAGAAGAGGGAGTCAAGCTATTATCCAAAGCACCTGAGGGTAGGACAAGAACCAATGGGTAGAAACTAATCAAGGAAAGAAGTAGCTTAGAAGTAAGGATAAATTTCCTGACAGTTAGAATAATTAATCAGTGGAACAACTTGTCTCCAGAAGTTGTACATGCTCCAACACTGGAAGTTTTTAAAAAGAGATTGGATAACCATTTGTCTGAAGTCATATAGAGTTTCCTGCACTAAACTGGGTTGGACTAGAAGACCTCCAAGGTCCCTTCCAACTCTGTTATTCTATTCTGTTCTACTCTATTCTACATATTCTGTTCTAGTTGTCAAGCCCAAAATTAACATATGCGTAGCCATTTTATTTAGCCTTATTATATATTCCTTTTCTTTCTTTCTCTTTGTTGGTTATGGGGGGAAGGGTTTCGGGCTTGTCACACTCCTAAGGTGGGAGGAATAGAGATAGAGATAGTTGTTTAGGCTAGGTAGTTTCCCATGGGAACGAAAGCTGACCCTGCTGAGACCTGGAGGTGAAGATTGATGACACTAAGCAATGTTGATTTACTTCTATTGGGAAATGTGACTTTTGGGGGTTGTTTCAAATTTCCAATATTATGTGATGTAATTCCAGGTTGTGTCAGATCCGGAATTACAACAGACTTTGCCAATTTGATGTTTTCCTAAATAAAAGAAATTGTTTTGGAAGATGGACTTTGCTCTTTTCTTTTTAAATGGATTTCATCACTTGGAAACCTGACATTATTCCGGATCTCCAAAAAAACATAATCCTGAACCGGGTTTGTTATTCAGGATCCTGAGTCCTGGCTGTTTACCTGGAGCTTTGGGCAACAGCAAAGACTCTGGAAAGATGGCAGAAGGACGGGACCCAGGGTTACCAGAACATGAGTGCAAACTGTGCTACTGGTCCAGCAGCTGTTCTGACCCCCTCTGGTTCCAAAAGAGCAAACACGAGATAAAGGGAATAGCATAACCTTTTACTGTTTCATTTACAAATCCCGTTTCTTCACAGATGAAAGGCTGCTTCCAACTAATTATCTCTAATTATCTCTGATAAGAGCCAAGTTTTTGCAAGGCTGCCAAGAACACCAATTAAAGTTACTAAACAATAAATCAGAGTCTCCAAACACCAACTCAGATAGTCTAATGTCCACCAGGCTCAAGTATCAAACTTCTTTGCCTTGTTTCTCAGCTGGTTTTTATTTTCTCAGGGAGAGGCCATTACCTTGCAGCCTTACTCCCAAGTTGCCTGAGCTGCTGCAGCTGCTCT
The DNA here is from genome assembly GCA_023653725.1 of Bungarus multicinctus. Classification (NCBI taxonomy): domain Eukaryota; kingdom Metazoa; phylum Chordata; class Lepidosauria; order Squamata; family Elapidae; genus Bungarus; species Bungarus multicinctus. Next base: position 42,428,235 of record CM042840.1, read on the forward strand.
TTCCTTTGAATAGCTCTGAGTGCATGTGAACTGGGCACAGGCTCCTTGAGGGCCTCTTCATCACTGCTGCCATCTCCAAAGGCAACATTCCACTCCCTGATAGTCCTGCCCAATCCCTGCATCACACGTAAGCCCCTCATCTGAGTCCTCACTCTCCAAGACCTCAGCCATCTGCACCTGCTGTTGGAGAACCACAATAGCAGCAGACTTCCTAATGGATTCCCCAGAAGACAATCAGAGTAACAGCAGTCATGGAGGATATTGTACACCAGCTAGGGATCCACCCAAAATCCCCAGTTGAATAATCTGGAAGTGCAGGTATCCAATGGATGGAAAGAGACTTGCTTGGCCAAGCCACCCTTCCTGACCCATTCATCAATCAGCCGTTAACTGCAGCCAGGGAGTCTCGAGCCACAATCTTAGAGTGGAGAGCAGCAACTGAACCCATAGGACATATGGGAGACCACAATGAACTGGCTAAATGGCAGTACCAAATGGTGATGTGCAGCTAGACCTTCGAGGAGCAGCTGGTCATCAGACATGAAGGCAGAAGTCAGCAAAGGAGGCAAATGCCAACCCGGAGAGATCGTGAAACACGAGCTTCCAGCCCGTTCACTTTCAGTTTAACCCAGCTGTTAGATGTATCTCCTCCCAGAAGAGGGCGATCTACCACTGCAGGAGATCTACCACCATTATAACAGAGGCGTAAGTAGAAGGGGGAGTCCATAAAGAATCCACTCCCCCACGTCGTCTATCTTCAGCTGACCAAATCCCTCTGGGCATTTTATCTGAGATGGGTTTGAGAGCAAACTCAAAAAAGGCCAGCCTAAGCTGCAGCCCCACCTCCCTCACCACAACCAACTCCGTGCACGAAAGCCCCAACAGCTTTTAAAACCGTGTTTGATGGGACAGCAAGTAAACTTGTATTTTTCCTAACAAAGCATGGTCTTATATCGACAGGCATGGAGATGAATTCCATGATGATGCACAACTAGACAAATTCCTTGGAGACAATTTGGAGGAGGAAGCATCTGAATGGTTCACCCAGCTCAATGATGAAAGCGCTCCTGAATTAAATAACGTGGATGACTTCCTAAGAGAGCTCCAGTCACATTTTGAGGATTCTTACCGAGCACAAGAGGCAGAAGCAGAAATAAAAAGCATCAGGAAGAAGGGTAGACCCAGCAAGGAACTAGTGCTGGAATTCAGATGCCTGGCCACTAGTCTCCGGCATTGGTCTCAAAGGATACTTGTGCACTATTTCCAAGAAAGCCTGGATAAGGAGTTGTTCAAAATCTGCCTTTGCCTTGGGCTGCCTGACGATAGAATCTGTGAGTGGTACTGAAGGGCCATAACAATGGACAATGCACTCAGACAGCAAGACAAATCATACGACATTCAGCCTCACGCAAGGTAAAGGACACCAAACAGCAGCCCCCCCCCCATTTACTGCGTTCTCTTCGCTGATGATGTAAAGCTATTCAACACCACAGAAAATACCGCTACCCTTCAAAAAAACCTTGACTACGTATCAGAATGGTCAAACAAGTGGCACCTTCAGTTCTCTACAAATAAATGCTCTGTTCTACATATTGGCAAAAAAAATCAGAAAATAAAATACAGGCTGAATAGTCAAGACCTTGTTGATGACCCAAACTCTGTAAAGGATCTTAGAGTACTCATCTCAAATGACCTAAGTGCTAGAGCCCACTGTAACTACATAGCCAAAAAGGTGCTAAGAGTTGTTAACCTATTTATACGTAGCTTTTTCTCTGGTAATATTACACTAATAACTAGAGCATACAAAACATTTGCTAGACCAATACTCGAATACAGCTCATTAGTCTGGAACCCACTTTATGTATCTGATATTAACACAGTTGAGAAAGTCCAGAAATATTTTACAAGAAGAGTTCTTCACTCCTCTACTCGTTGCAGAATACCTTATGCCACCAGACTCGAAATTCTAAACCTAGAAAACCTTGAATTACGCCATCTTCAGTCCAATCTTAGTATATAAAATCATACATTGCAATGTCCTACCTGTCAATGAATACTTCAGCTTCAACCATAACAACACAAGAGCAAACAATAGATACAAACTCAAGGTTAATCGCACCAAACTTAATTGCAGGAAATACGACTTCAGCAACAGAGTGGTCAATGTCTGGAATACTCTACCTGACTCTGTGGTTTCTTCCCCAAACCCCAAAAACTTTAACCTTAGACTGTCTACTATTGACCTCACCCCTTTCCTAAGAGGTCTGTAGGGGACGTGCATAAGTGCACCAACATGCATATCGTCCCTGTCCTATTGTTTCTTTTATATTTTATTTTTCTTATATGTATCCATGTATTCATAACTATGTTTTACTTATACCTATTATCTTGTAAGCAATTGACAAATAAAATAAATAAATAAATAAATAAACTTCCATGAAGTATTTTTGTTGTGGGCAGCAAGGGCATCGTGCATTGGAGTGCTTAGCACCATTCCAGTACCTCGAGTGAGAGCACTCACTCCCCCTAAAGGAAAAATGGTACAAAGAAAACCTCCTGAGAAAAACAAATTTGTGTGCCAAGCCATTGAGGTCCCTAACCCTCAACAACCAACAGGGGAGGGAATTCTGGCAACAGGGTTGCCCATCATTCAAGATGCAGACAGCAAAGGAGATGACCCAATAGTAAGTGGAACCATTCAACCTTTTAAAATTGAAAGGATATTGACTGTTACTCGCACAGGTGTAGAAGGGCCCATAAACATTATAATTGACACTGGCAGTTTGGGGTGCCTTATCAGTCCCAAGACTGTGCATAGTTTAGGCATAGAAACTAAACCATTAACCACCTCCATTTGATTCCAACAAGTGGATAGATCCATGATAGTGGGGAATCCAGCTACACAAGTCACAGAAAAAGTAAAACTAACCATAGGGAAGCATTGGGAAAGAATCCAGTTCATAGTAGTCCCAAAGATGACCCAATCAGTAATCCTGGATCTCACCTGGTTAGACAAATGGCGCCCAAATATAGGAGAATTAAATTAGCACTAGTTAGCAAGCCACCTCCTGAACAAGGTAACATCCAAATTGACAGCTTAGAATTACAGGGGAGCCAGAAGGATCGAATAGTAGCATTAATAGATCAACTCCCAGGGATTCCTGAAATCCCAATCCAGTATAGTGATCTGGCTCAAGTCTTCAGTGAGGAGGACTGCAATGTGCTACACACCCCCATCGCAACACTGATTGTTCAACAGAGTTTATAGAGGTGGCAAAATTACCAAAACCAAAAATGTACTCTATAACTAAGGAAATGAAAAAGCTACGAGACAATATAGACACAAATCTAGCCAGAGGTTTCATCCAACCTGCAAAGTCCAGAGTGGCTGCCCTCCATGCTATTTAAAGAAAAAAAAGATTGGGGGGTGCATTTCTGTGTTGATTTTAAGACAATTAACAGGGTGAGTATTCACAACACTATCCCTTACTGCTCATGAACGATATGTTAGGACATATTCTTAGCAAAAAGAAAAGTATTTACCAAATTAGATCTCTGAGAAGCGTATTACCGAATCCACATCAGAGAAGGAGATGAGTGGAAGACTGCTTTCAATTGCCCTTTAAGCAGTTTTCAGTTCAGAGTAACGCCATTTGGATTACAAGAAGCCTCAGGGGTCTTCATGCAGCTGATAAACGAAGTCTTACATCAATATTTGTAAAGGGGTCCTGGTTTATTTGGTGACATTCTTATTTACAACGAAGCTTTAGAAAACACATCAAGTTAATGAGAAAAGTATTTAAAAAACTGTTAGATGCAAAGCTGTATGGGAAACTATCCAAATGCGAATTCCATAAAGAATCATTAGATTATCTTGGCTATCGCATTTCAAATCGGGATAGAAATAGATCCAGCAAAAGTGAAGGCAGCCTTGGATTGGCAACCCCCAAAGAATCGCAAACATCAGCAAAGTTTCCTGGGATTTGTGAACTTCTACCAGCAATTTATCCCCTCATTTGTGGAGATTGCATTACCGATAACAAAATTATTAAAAACGGGGGTGGGGGTGGGGAGGGAAACAACCAAGCCAAAACCTGGATAACCCCTTAAGTGAACTCTAGAATGCCAAAAAGCTTTTGAATTGTTAAAAAGGCATTTCACACAGGAACCCATTCTAAAACACCTGACCCAGCATTGCCTTTTATAGTGAAAGCCGACACCAGCAGCATAGCAGTGGCAGCTGTTCTACTCCAGAAGAATGAAAAAAGAGATCTGCAACCTTGCGCATATATTTCCAAAAAACTCGCAGACATCTGAAAGAAGATGGGCTGTATGGGAGAAGGAAGCTTATGCAGTTTGTTGGGCTTTACTAACTTGAAGACAGTTTTTAGAGGGCAGCAACATTCCATTCAAAGTATGGACAGACCACAAAAACTTAGCAGCTCTAAAAAAAACCAGGAAACTCTCCAGGAAACAGGTTAGTTTGGCTCAATACTTCAAAAGATTCAATTTCCAACTGAAGTACCTCCCAGGAGGAGGGGAAATCTACTAGCAGATATGCTGTCTAGGAAACCCCAATTTGACAGTAAGCGAGAAGTATTTTCCCCCAATTTTTCCACCATCGCCTCAAGAGACAGTTCAAGTAATCACACGGGCACAAGCTCAAACCGCAAAAGTCAAAGACAAATCAGAAATGACCAAGAGGTTGCAAAATGAATTAACAGCAGATACTTGGTATCAAGAAAATAAGGATCTGATAACTATATGGGAGGGTGTAGCATGGAAGGGGTCTAAGTTATATGTCCCCAAAACATTACATCTTCATGTTCTTCAGAAAAGTCATGACTCAAAGCAAACAACATTTTGGATATTTAAAAACTCTTCATATGGTCAGATGCCAGTTTTGGTGGTCCAAAATGAAGCAAGACATTGAGGATTATGTAAAGAGTTGTGCCACTTGTGCCACAATGAAAACCAGACCAGGAAAACCTCCAGGATTATTACAATCTATAGCAGAACCATCCTAGCCCTGGGAGGAGATAGTGATGGATTTTATAGTAGATTTACCTGAGAGTGTGGGAACACAGTCATTTGAGCTGTTGTGAATTTATTTTCCAAACAAGCTCATTTTGTGCATGACCATCAGCCAGGAAATTATCCAAAATGTTTGTTAGTCATATATATAGGTTGCACGAAATGCCTCACAGAATCATTTCAGATAGAGGGGTTCAGTTTAATGCAAAATTCTGGAGGGAATTTATAAAAGCAGTTGGATCCTCTCAAGGTCTAAGCTCAGGATTTCATATGGAAACTAACAGACTTTCTGAGAAAATTAATCAAATTATTGGAAAATATTTAAGATATGTAAATTATCAACAATCCAACTAGGCTGATTTGCTGCTGTTTGCTGAGGTTGCTTATAACAATGCTGTGCATAGCAGTACTGGGCTAACTCTTTTCCAAATTAATACTGGGATGGAGTTCGTTCCCATGCCTGAATTGGAGAGAGACCCCATAGCCATCCATGTCAGTAACTGAATGGATGGATGCAATTAAGGAGTCCTGGGAGAACACAAAAAAGGCTTTGAATAAGGCAGCACAAATCCACAAGATGCAAGCTGAAAATATTGTTCACAGCAACCACAGTTTAAAGTGGGGGATAAAGTTTATTTGTCAATTAAATATTTGAAGTTACACTTACCTTCTAGAAAATTGAGTCCAAAATTTATAGGGCCTTTTCGGATAATTAAAGTAATAAACCCAGTAACTGTGAAACTTAATCTCCCTAGGTTATTGGGAAAAGTACATCCAGTTTTTCATAGTAGTTTGTTAAAGCCATTTGTTGCTTTCTCATTGAGGCCAGCAGAACGTGCAGCTCCAAAGCCTTTGTTCATTGCAGGGCATGAACATTATGAGGTTAAGAAAATTTTGGACTCTAGGATTTTCAGGGAGAAATTACAATATCTAATTTATTGGAAAGGCTATCCTATTTCACAAGCGACTTGGGTAAATAGCTAGAAAATTAATGCTGGTAAGACTGGTGGAAAAATTCCATGAAAAATATCCACACAAGCCCAAGGCGAATCCTGCGGGTAGCAGAAGAGGTTAAATTGTGTTTATTATGTTTAACCTAATTTCAATCTTTGTCATTGCAGGAGTTTCTTTTCAATTGAGCATCCTGTCAAGCCCAAAATTGACCTATGCGTAGCCATTTTGTTTAACATTATGTTTAGCCTTATTATATTTAGGCTAGGTGGTTCTTCTTCCCATGGGAATGAAAGCTGACTCTCCTGAGACCTGGAGGTGGAGATTGATTGACACCAGGCAATGTTGATTTACTTCTATTGGGGAACGTGACTTTTGGGGGTTGTTTCTAATTTCCAATATTATATGGTGTAATTCTGGGTTGTGTCAGACCTGGAATTAAACAGACTTTGTCAATTTGATGTTTTTCTAAATAAAATAAATTGTTTTGCTCTTTTCTTTTTAAATGGATTTCATCATTTGGAAACCTGACACTAGTAGGATTTTAGTTAACAATGGAAAATACTCAAAGGAGTATTAATACTATTAGGCATATGCTGTCCATCTTGCCTACAGGCAATTTGAGGTAGCTCGCAGTCAATTAAAAAAATCCTAAACTTTAAAACAAATACAGTATTAAGAGTACATCTGATTTAAAAATTGGTAAAGATGGGAAGGAAGGGAGCAAGATGAATATTGGAAATGGGTGGAATTTTTATCTTAGTCCATTAATCACTTCTAGAATGACAGGATCTTATTAGGACCCTAGGTCAACCAATAGATCCAGATTTTAAGGCCATTTCAGAATGTCAAGACTCCATATGGATCTCACCTCAGTAGGGCATGATATTCCAGAGGGTAGGAAACTTCAGAAAAGGTTCTTCTCCTGGACTCCACCATTGGAATTTTTTGACCGTGAGATCTACAGCCTGCCTTTTTCTACTGGCATGGGTATGATGGGCCAATCTTATTGAGATGAGGCAATTCCTCAGATGATCTGGATCATTCTAAGAAGGGCTTTAAGTATAAAAATTAACACCTTGAATTGGACCCAGAAGCAAACTGGGAACTTGTGCCCTCACAGAACAGCAGTTAACATGTGCCTCCTTAGAGGTTTCAAGAACTGTCAGTGTAGCTGCATTTTGCGCTACCTGCAGTTTCCGCATTTTCTTCTAAGGTAGCCTCATGTAGAGTGCATTGCAATAGTCCAAGCATGAGATGATCATGACTTAAGTGACTGAGATTGGTACTCCTGATCCAGGAAAGGGCACCATACAAAGTTGCACAAAAGTTCTCCTAGCCATGATTGCCAATTGCTCCTTGAGCAGAGTTATCAGTCCAGGAGAATCCCCATGTTGTGCACCAAGTCAGTCAGGCATGCAGCTGCATGCAGAACAATGTTGACCACATCCAGATGTTAAAAGTGCTATTTCCTAAACTTCCATAACCCCAAAGCAACATGATCTTACCAGGATTCAGCCAAAGCCTATTGTTCTCCATCCAGACCTCCACACTCTCCAGGGTTAGGCTTACCCCAAGAGGGCAGCAATAACATCACTTAGGTCACAAGGGATGGAGATATAAATTTGATTATCATCAATGTACTGATGATACTCACGTTTATATCAGATGACTGATAGTATCTCATCCCATGGTGGCAGCTCTCTCATTGACTCCATGTAGATGTTAAAAAGGAGTGGAGAGAGTGCCAAGCCATCTGGCACACCACAAAGGAGTGGCCATAGACTGTGCTGCTCAGCCACGACTCTGCAGTTGACCCCAAAGGATACCATGGTTAATGATATTGAAAGCCACTGATAGGTCAAAAAGAGCAAAGATGGATCCCACTCTCACCAGAGTCCATTAACATGTGACCAGTGCTGTTTCTGTTCCATATTGAGGTCTAAAACCTGATTGGAAAGGGTGCAGATAATATATACTTTGATTAGCCATTTCATTTTTGTTTCTACATCATGTGCACAGAAATGTCTTATTATCAAGGAAAGAAAATGAAGTTGCCATTCTGCTGACATAATGATATTGTGATGTTACTTCAGAAATATGCTTTGCTCATATCTCTGACAAAGCAACAAATCTCTTTAAAGATATGCACAATCTTAGTTAAAGTTATGCCACAAGATAACAAGCATAAAAACTATAATAACAACCAACAAAAAGATGTATATGAACACTTTTATCATGCGGGGAGAAAAAATGAATCTTCAGGTGATGATCCTGTCAATAAAAGTAGGGAGAAAATTCTATATAGTAATTGGATTTTTGTATCAAGAACTCCTCTCACATGGATTCATTTCTGCAGTGGTGTTACGATGATATCTTTATTATAATTTTTCAGAGAAAAATGGTAATCCACCAGATAGCAAAGTACCACTTTACATTACTAATGGGAAAAGATGACAAGGAAGTGGTGGGTAGCAGAAAAAAACAGAGCTGCTTAATTCATTCTTTGCATCTTCATGCAAATTGAAAAAACAGCGGAGCCTGCCAAAAACAGAACTGCAAAAGACAGACTAATTAAAGTAGGCAAGAAAATGGAACACCTTAGACGAGTTCAAATCACCAGGACCAGATAGATTACACTCCAAGGTTCTGAAAGAACTAGAAGATGTGATCTCAGAACCACTGAATCATATCTTTCAAAGATCCTTTAGCACTGGAAAATTACCAAAGGACTGAAAAAGGATTGATGGAGTTCGCATCTTCAAAAAAATCTAGGAAACTACAGATCTATCAGCCTGACATCAAAACCAGGAAAGATTCTAGAAAAGATAATCAAGCAATGAATCTACGAACAGCTAAAGACAAACAATGTAATAACCAGAAGCCAACATGGGTTTATCAAAAACAGATCATGCTAGACAACTTTTATTGTACTCTTTGACAAAGTGACAAAATTAGTGGACTGGTGAAATGCTGCGGACATAGCATTCTTAGATTTCAGTAAAGCATTTGACAAAATAGCTCACAACCTAAAAGAAGTAATGAATGAAAACTAATCACGACTTAGAACTAAGGAGAAAATTCCTAATAATGAGAACAATTAACCACTGCTCAATCATTGGAGATTTTTAAGGAGATAGTATCTTAAAAATAGATTTAATATATTCATATATATTCACTTTAGAATCTAATAGTGGAAATAGTAGCTTCTATATCCATTTGAAAACTAGCCCTGCACAAAGGATATTGTAATAATTTCTAGTTTATTAATAGATTATTTTGTCAAGCTATTCCTATTTAGAAATAGCTGGTATTATATATTTCCACTGATAACTTCACCAGTTCCCCGTGTTCATCATGTTCCCTTCCTTTCCATCTTCTTAATTTCAATTAATGTATGTTAATTTCAGAGTTAATATTTATTCTTTTAATGTTTTACATGTTGCTTTCATAAATATAAGTAGCCTACAGACTTCTCTAGGCAAGAGGGGTGGCATAAAATTTAATAAAAAATGAATAAATCTGCATACTCAGGCTGTGAAACTTTCTCATCATTGTCAAATCATAGAAAAACATGACAATTTTTCTTGAAACATCTCATATTTACATATTGGTCTTAAGGGCTTTCGCATAAATTAAAAAAGGGAGTTGCATGAAAAAAAATCAGAAATGATACGTTTGTAAAGGATTACTTTCCACGTGTTGTGTAACATTTGGATTTTATATCTCTAGAAGTGGACAAATACTTACTTCTTCCTTTTCCCCTGAAAGTTTTGCAAGAATAATACAATTTGACAATATTTCAGAATTTATAAATGCCAATGTGCATGTTTGCAGATTAGTCTATTGAAATTGTAACAGGTTGCTGATGTGATTTAAATACCAACCATATTTTCCTCATTTTTTCTTGGGTTAGCCACCTTGCCCGATGAAAAAATTCCAGAAACTCTTTGTATACACAATATATATTTGTAATATGTAATATGCTATATTTGAATTTTTCATTCAGAATTCCAATTATACTGACTGGTATAATTGTTTAATATTTGAATATGAATCGAAAGTAATTTTGATAAAGATATTGCTGAATCTTTTGTGATTTGCATAAATGCAATATGTAAATAGATAAAATATGAAGTAGCACAAGAATGTAAGTTTACACATAATGAATTATGTATATTGTTGGAACAATGGGACATTCCCACTTTTATTTCTTCTGGCAAAATAAAATTTTGGAGAAATGATGTACGAGAGAATACTATATTGTAATTTTTACTAGCTATTAAAATATGTAATATAGCTATTAACCAAATTATGATCAATTATGCTCATCCAGTCTTGTCAAGATCAATCTGATTAGTTTAAATGTCAAGGTCGTTATTTTTAAAGGTAAATGTATTTATAAGATTCTTCTCTCAGACTGGAAGGCAGCATAAATTTTAAAGAAAATTTGCAAAAAAAAAACCCCTTGGGATTCAATATTTTGCGTGTTTTTAATAACTGAGTCCACTTTTTCTGTTATTGTGAGTTTCCAGAATTGGATGAGGAGTTGAGTATCATACTATTTTGAAAAAAATATACTCAAAATGCATTTCACCCTAAAAGGGAACTGAAAGTTGGTGTTTTTATAAAGACTTTGCAATATACAGTAATCATATTAACTCATTCTGTAGAAGCTTGTTTCCAAATATACATTACCTTGACTTGTAGGGATCCTAATGCAATCTAAATAGATGATTGACTGGGGGAGAAAGTATATATAGAAATAACGTATCGCCTTATTACACATAAGTATTTCAGGCCTGATGTTGAATTACTCAAGCATCTTGTCTGATTTCAGAGCATTTATATTGCCTTGAAATAACTGCTAATCATCTGGTGAGCTAATCTGGTCTCCACTCAAATATTGAGTGTGTTATTTTAAATAAGCTTGAATATAGCTTCCTGGAAAAAACTACATTTTTAATCAGAAGTTTTACTCAAAAGACCAGAAATTTAATATCATAGAAGGAGACAATGATATACATTTAAATCAGAATAATTTTAAGAATAACATCAGAATAACATCAGTACTCTACATATTGAAAAAGAGGAATATGTATTGTATGTAGTTCAATTTACATCTCCTGATGAGATGCAAAGAACATATTGGTGGAAGATGTACAAGCTTGTTTGCCTAAATTCCTATTCAAACCCAGAGAATAACATACATGGATTTATCATATCAAAGACTAAGTGCTATGTTGGTTGTAGCTTTTTATGACTGCTTTGAATATTTGTTCAGTGTGTGCAATTTGTGATGCTATGACATATAGATTTAGAATGATGCTCCAGCTGCCTTCCAAATTTGTGCATTATCTTTGGACATCATGACTTACAACGATACAAATAATAATCAACAGAAGAGCACAAATTCCCTCTGCAATGTTTTTCAAAACATTTAATAGTTTTGTATATTTGTCACTGGATATGAATTTTACATTATTTCCATTTAATTCTGTTTCTTTTCTCACTCCATGTTCTCACTGGCAAAATACCTACTTTCTTTCCAGGTATAAAAGATTTGAATGTTCTTAAGGTATGCAATTGAATCTAGGCAAAACTATCCATACTGTCTATTATCTAGCTTCAGGGTATGGCTCATTTTCCATTTTTTATATTGTTTTTGGCTGCCCTTGAGAGTTAAGGATGGACAGGCCAGATTAATACTGAAATGACATCACCATGAAATCCCACCTGCCTTGTGCAAGGGGTTAGATCTCCAAAGTCCCTTCAAACCCTATAATACTATGTCTATCTGCAGACTAGACTAGGAGATTAAGAGCAGACCATATTTATATAATTGCCAGAAAATTAAGCTCAGTGCAATGGAAAAAACATACAAGATAAATCAGTGAAGCAAAACAAAACTCAGCTATACTGAATATATGAAGCAAATCTTATGCAATAAAAAGAATAAATGTAACTCAGAGTTAAATTGTGGAGTTCTTGCTACTGAGCTTGGTTTGTTTGCAGACATTTCATAACCAAATTAGCTAACATCTTCAGTGTTAGTGAATGTGGAGTTTGCTCCTTGTTTGTATATAGTAGTTTCCTTGCTAGTTTTGTGGGGTTTCTCCTTGGTTGTTTCTTTATTAGGCTATTGTTGATGCCCAGAAAAGACCAGACAACCCAAAAATATCAAACAGAAAACAAAGCAGGGAGTAATATCAGACAAACAAGCAGAAAACAATACCTTAATCAAGGAACTACCAATATGAAAACCACATGGTCACTAATCTGGCAGGGCAAGCTATTGTATGTAAACAAGGAGCAAATCATACACTACTACCGATATTACCTAGCTGGGTAATGAAATGTCTGCAAGAAAATATCCAAGCTCAGATAACATCAAATGTTCCATATGCAGCTATAAAACGTAAGATATACAAATAGTCCTTAACATATAACTGTAATGAAACCTGCCCATTAAGGACACATGTCATAATAGCCATTAAGTGAGACAGGTTTGTTTAATGACCTGTATCCTCTCCCTCCCTCCCTGATGAAGCTGTTAAATGAACCTGTGGGTCATTGAGTGGAACACAGGTTTGGCCCCCTAAGGCCTGGTGCAGACCACTTCCCTGGGCCCCCTAAGGCCTCCCCCACCCCAAGACACCCTGTGCTGCTTCCCAACCCTTGGGACACAGCAGGCCTTCCCCTCCCCCCCTCCCCAGTGAACTGTCTAGAGCTCTTCCAAAGATGAGTGTATGGGGCTTGTTGAAATGGGAATCATATTAAGGCTGGAGAGATTTGGTGGGGGGGGGGGGAGGCCTGAGGGGACCCGTGGGTGGAAAGGCCTGCAGGGATCTGGTGGAGAAGGAAAATTTTGCTAGGACCTAATGGGGGAACGAAAGGCAAACTGGGATCTGGTGTTAGGAAAAAGACTTGCGAGTATTGTGGGGAGGCAATTAAGCAAGAAGGGAGGCACTTGCCTATAAGGGCAAATTACTGTGGGAGGGCTGCAGCAGCCTTAACGTTAGGACTGAGTTATAAGTAGCTCTGGAGAGTCCATTGTAACTTTGAATAACTATTAAGCACCCAGCCATAAATTGAGAACTATTTGTAATTAATTACATGGATGTTGTAAAATATAATCATTTGAATGCTCATTGAACAGATTTTTAATTTTCCTTGGCAAAGATGTAACTACTGAAATGATTCTCTCTTATCTCAAAAAACAATTTTGCATGCCGTTTTAAATATACATAATCAGTCAAGGTTTCATCAGACCTCAAACATATATTGAAATACCACAAGAATCAAAGAACTGCTTTAGCTACTCTTCTTCTGAGTAGAAAAATATGTCATTTACCAGCCAATGAAAACTCAAAAGAACTTCAAGGCCCAAATGACCAAGATCAAATTATCATCTTTTCAACACATTATGAGAAGATCTAGCTCTCTTGATAATTTTACAATGTTGGCAAAGACATGATGATGATCAATTCAAGATGGATAGATTCAATTACAGCAGCAAATGCACCTTTAGAAGACCTAAAGAACCAGGCTGAAAATAGATTAGCTTGGGAAAAATCCATGTATGTGATCACTAAGTATTGATACAAACTAGATGGCACATAATCAAAAGCATATACAAACCAATCATATGAAGTAACCATAGCAATACAGAAATGAGAGCTCACCAGCACAAGTGATATACACTGTAGAATCATTAAGTGACCACTTTGTATCTGCTTTGTGTTTTAAAACAAGGTTCGACTGTTGTATCAGTGCAAAGGATCTAATAAATTTTAAATGATGCCTGATTTTATTGAAGAAAATAAAAATATTAAATTGTTAAGCAGCAATGAGTTATTAAAATAAAATAGAAATATTTCAGCATTTTCATTGAATATAGACATTTTTGCAATTAACAGGAATTTAGAGATTGTCCTTGTTGACAACCAGCTGAATGAGATGTTCATGTGAAGGAGTCTCATGGTTATTATCTCAGTGTCCTTGTGATTACAAGATCACAATCTGAGCATTTAAGAACTGGCTTGGATTTATGATGGTTGCAGATCCCACATTCATGCAATCACCATTTATGGTCTTCACTGCCAGTTTCTGACACAATTAATGGAGAAGTCAGAGGAGATTGCACATAGAGATTGCAGCCATTAGGATTTATCTAACAACCATAGCTCAGACTGCTGCAGCTGCCACTATAAGTAAGGCATAGTCATATGATGTCATATTTTAAGACTGTTGCTTAGCAACAGTGTCCAGTCCCAATTACCATTGTTAAGCTAGGACTACCTGTATCACAGTTCAGTAGGAAATGATGAGGATCAGGCAGTTTTGTACATCACCAAAGCAGGATTATCGGTCAGAAAGTTGCCAAACTAAAATACTAAATCACATTGAGAGAGAATTCTGGACCAATTGTAAATGCTGCAGACATCAGTAGTTTATTAGTATGTTTAGTCAAAACACATTCAAAAATGGAAACTTAAAAAGTAAATATTTTCCACCTGCAACAATTAAACTAGTTTCTACTAGCATATAATGTTCAACACATTACAGCAATAAAGATGGTAGTCAATTGTTTGCATACCTATTAAAGCCAAAAGATGATTAAAGCACATTTGTTGACATAGGACTGTAACAATAGCAATATTACCTATATCAACAAATCAGCAATAAAATAGATCAAAGAGATCTGTTCTTTTCTTCTAGAAGTACATTTATTAAAAAGAGGAACAAGAACACTATGTTTCCATTATAAAGTAGGTGAACAATCACCATGTAAACGTCTGTGTATGCTTCCAATATTATTAGTTCATGGCATTTAAAGAAGCAAATTTGAAAGCTCAATGGCTTTAATTGTAATTACATTTTTTTACTTTTATTATTCCATTAGTGCTGTTTGCCTTAACAGTTTTATAGTGGTAGGGCAATATTATAGCACTAAAAAGCCAAATATAAATACTGAAACACTGGTACGCAACTGCTTGTTGAGAAAAGTAGTTTAAAAAATGGTTTCCAATTCAATATGATTCATGGAGAAGCATTCAAGTACTACATATCCAGGTATCATCTGAAAATGAAACAATTCAACACAACCCCCTCCCCCCCACATAAACATGGAAATAGAGAAATGTACCCCAGAAAGTGTATGAAAATAGTGCAAGACTTACCATTAAACATGGAAAATCTCAATTTGGGGAATAAAAAACAATAAACTTACTCCACACCCCAATGTACATGCAAAATTTTCCACATTTTTGGGAAACAACAAATGGTTAGTTTCACCAAATACTTCTTGCGTTACATGCTTTTGTTACATCATAGCATGAGGTCTTCCATGTTTAGGGCAGTTCTGAATGGTCACAAGCTTTTGTCTCCCCTCTTCAAGAATAAGCCTGAGTGAGGGTTTGTGGAAACGGTCTAGCTTGAAGCTGGGGAGCACTGTTCGCTACATTTGCAGTTTTATGGAATGTACTATCTATGCAAACAGGAACTGGAAACAGCAAACTTCTCACCCAAACACAAGATGCTCCACCAAGTCCAAATACATAAAAAGAGATCTTCCCTCTATGTACAAATCTGAGCCTTGTAGGCAAAGTCACTTCAAAGTTTGTGCAAAATGGGTAATAGTTCCCTGTTCTATGAAAATTGCAGTATCCTTGAGTGTAACAAGTTGTATGTTAAATATCTTATTTGGAGTACACTTAAAACAAAAACAAAAAACCCACTTGATTAACTTTGGACTTATCTATGCAAAAGGAATACTCAATTCCATAACCAACCTTCCATTTTTAAAAAGCATCTACCACTTAATACCTCCTTTGTTCAAAGGCTTCAAAAACTTAATTATAGAGCTAGGCAAGTAATATTCCAGTAGCCTTTACTGATTTAAAGATACTGCAATTTTTATACAATGATTTTATAAACATTTTTACAGCTGTTAAAAGTTTTGCAGCACAGCCATTCATACACTATACTGTACAAAATCACCAGCAAGACTGGAATGATGTATTTAATAAAAGGCACCATCATGCTTACTACGTTATCAGAGACCTCAATACAGTAAAGACAATTTTTCATTGTACGCTGCTTACAGAAAGGGAAAAGGTAAGAGGAGTGTGTTGAGCAATCAACCATCCCCATCTACAGAGAGGCAGAAAGCTCATAAGACTTTTTAAACAGAACATTTTTTTTTCTATTCAGAACTATGATTTTTGAAGTTTTACATTTGTGTTTACAGCTAAATGGTTTCCTTCTGGAACTTATTTTTAGTCTTGTTAAGGTTTATGTGTACATATATTGGTCACAGCAAGCAGAGCAGATGCCCGCATCGTTTCACAAGCTATTATTTTTCCTTGCTGTTTTCAGCGATGTTAATGTAAAATGAAGCAGGTACCCATTAGTGCGTTTAAAGTTCACAAAACATGAGTTGTTTGGAATCAAGAGTTCTAAAAGAAAAAAAAAGGGGGGAGGGGGCAAGCTTTTCCAATTCAAAGATTGCACTATTTGCATTTCCAACAGTAACACTTAAACAAAACATGCAGCACAAGGATTTTAACACACCAGAAAGACCTAACCTCAATTAGGCATACTCTTTTTGTCCTTTGTTGTTGTTGCTGCAGAAAGTTTAAATGATCATTTCTCAGTTCCTAATTCCCAAATCTAATGTATAAATTAATATTATGATTTCATCATGAAATTAGGAAAGAATGGCCACAATTTACCTGGTGATCAAAAGATGTTTTACACATCAAAGAAATGATTAAAAAGGCTGTTACATTCCAAAGCCAGAAAATTAACAAAAATGCAAACATGACGAATAACGTATCAATGTCAAGACTGCCTGCCAACAATGAATCTTCAGCGACGTTGACCTGTGAACCGGCCTTCCATCTGCCCTGTTCCTCTTCCAGACCCAAGCTTCTGGGCCATGGCCCCTCTCAGAGGTGGCCCTCTGCCTTCACGATCTCGCATCATTCCACCACCCACCATGCCACGTGAACCCCCAGGGCCTCTGTCACTGCGTCGAATATCCTTGCGATCATCACCACCACCTCGAATTTCTCTTTCACGAGCAGCTCTGGTCTTTTTTTCTTCTACGTTCAAACGCACCTCACCACGGAACATTATAGGCTTTTAAATGAAGAGGAAGGGAAGAATGGTAATATCAAAAGCTTAGTTAGTTGAATATCCAAAAGACACAGGCCAATAATAGTTTACATGAAAAACATATTCTAGCTCAAAATTTATCAATGCCATATTCAGCTAAACTTCAAATAATGGGTCTAGGACAGGGGTCTGCAACATTAAACACTCAAAAAGCCACTTGGGTCTGTTTCCCACAGAAAACAAAACATTGGAAGGCACAAAACCTGGGTGGGCGTGGCCAACTTTGTTACTTACTCCCACCCAGTCACATGATACCCCCCCCCGCTATGTCTACCCAGGTTTTGTGGCTCCCCATATTTTCTTTTCTATGGGAAATAGGTATCTCCCTCTCTCTCTCTCCCTTCCTCCCATCTCTCTTTCTCCCTGTTAATTCCCCCCCCCATCTCCCATTTTCTGTCTCCCTCACCCTCCTTCCTTCTCATCTTTCTCTCTCTCATCTCTGTCTTTCTCTTTTTTTCTCTATCTCTTACTCTCTCATCTCTTTTTCTCTTTCTCTCTCTCCCTCTCTCTCTCCCCCTCATCCCCATTTCTCCCTCATCTCTCTTTCTTTCTTTTCTTTCTCCCTCTCTCCCTCCCTTCCTCCCTCCCACTCCCCACCTCCACTTCCCAATCTACACACCTAAGAAATAACAGTAATGAAATTCTCTGTCTCTGGAAAGATACAAAAATAAACCTTGGATTGCAAAAGGAGTGACTGTCAGGCTGTTACATCACAGCACCATGAGATTGCCGCCTTAGATCACTGCACACACTTCAGAGAAGTATCATCCCAAGCAGCAGCACAATCACACAGGCACACATACACATCCTGCAACTTGATCCAAAACACCCCTGGAGATGCTTGGCAGGCAAAGTATGGGACGAAACTCCCCTCCCCGCAATCACCAAGGCAGTGTCCACTGAATCCTTGCAAACTGGGCAAGGCGGAGAGAGGAGAGCAGACAGAGCCAAATCGAGCTGTATGTCTCTCTCTGTGTCTCCCGCTTGCTGTTTGACTGGCAGGAAACGGCGGGTGGCTACTTTCAGCTTTGTTGGTGTCTGCCCCGAGACTTGCCAAGGGCGAGTGGGGCTGGGTCGCATTGAGTTTTAATGGGCTCATGGAGGAGGGGATCCAATCTCCCCCATTGTGAAGCATGCTTTCGCTGTGCTGCACAAGGCACTGTGACAGCAGCGGGCAGGCCATGGACAGTTTTTTGGGTCTTCTTTCTGCCCCATGTCAAAGGAAAGCCATCTGGGCTTCTCCTTATCTCTTACCCTACCCCCTGCTCTCTTCCCCCCATTCAATCCTACTTTGGGACAGAGAAGCGCACCCTGGAAACGTTAGGGTGACGTCGGAGCATGTCTTCTGATCTTCCACACTCTTCCAGGCACTGATGCCTCTGCTGCCCCCCCCCCTCCCATGGCCCCAGCCATCGCTGCCTGGGGAAGGCACAGGAAAAGAAAACAAGCAGAAACATAGCTCTTGCTGGGGCAAAGAGCCGATAAACTGCCGCGACAGCTCTTTCATCCCTCTGCCGTGACAAGGTGACAGGGAACTGCAGCAGAGGGTCCAAAGAGTTGCATGCGGCTCCACAGCCACAGGTTGCTGATCCCTGGTCTAGGAAATCATTCTGTCCATCCTGCAATTAATTATTTCCCGAGAATAGATATTTCACTACTTTTTCTTCATCTAGAGAAATCTACTAATAGAAGACCAATATAGAACATGTAAATAAATTTCAGAACTGATTGAAATTAAATTCATCCTGGTAATCACCAATCCAGTGACTATAAACAAATTACTTACTTTGGCCAATAAAATTTTCTGAACTGGTTCAGAGTCATCAAACACCACAAAGCCAAAATTTGGAAGTTTTCCTCCAACACCTTTTGTATTGATACGAAGTTCCACAACATTCCCAAAACCTGTAAAAGTATAACACAGGTGGTTAGGAAAAATGCATTGCATGAATTAAACAGAAATGACATGTTGCTTATAGAAGCAGTTTAATATTTGAATTATAACAGGGCTTAAAAATCTAAAATATGGAGTTTTCTCTCTACTGGGCTTCATAGCAAAGTAAAAGAGAAATTACTTACTCATAAAGAACTCTTTCAGTTCATTTTCATCGATGTCATGTGGCAGATTGCCGACAAAGAGCTGGTGACTATCTGGATATCGAATTATTCGACGACTATCTGATTCATTTTGATCCATATCCCCCCGGCCTATAGTAATTAAAACATAAAAAATTAATGTAAAAATCCTATCTTTTAACAAGCAGACAAAATGGTAATTTTATATTGGTATTTCAATCACACAATCCTTGTTTTGGACTCAAATATGTTTTAGAAAAACTTTTGACAACCTCCAAAGACAATAATAATGAAGATAAAATTTTACTGATTTCCTAATAAATTTAAATTTATCCAAAACAACTGTTCCACCAGCAATAAGCACCTACATCAGCATAGATTAACTCCAAAATTAACATCAGACCAAGCATCAAGTAAACAATATCCCAATCAAGAAACTGCCAAAGAAGCCAACAGTAAATAGCTCAATCAAAGAATCTCTTAAGACCATCCCCACCAACACCGATAGGGCAAGCCACTAGAATATAAACTGACAGCAAACTCCAATCCTTACTAGCACTAATGATGTTACCTAGTTTAGGTAAGGAAAAGTCTTCAAGAAAACAAGCAAGCTCAGAACACCAAAGGCCTCTTATTTCTGAGCTAAAAATATCTCCTTTATTGATATTCAAAACCATGCAGGGTATTGCCAAAGAATTCTATAAGCTTCTTTTTGTTCTACTTAGTAATTGTATCAAACTTATAGATAGAATTAGCCCTGAAGTTACAAGAAATAAAATACCACACAAGAGAAAAAAAATCAGGAAAACACTGGAAGAGGACTGCTCTTATTTTCTTTTTGGTAGCAGAACACTACACATGCCCATTCAAAGTAAGAGTTTATTATCAGACACAACATATGTGGCTAAATATTTTTGGTTGCAAAGAAACTTATGGGTGGACATGGAAATATCTGGCTTTGTAGCTCCCAAGAACAATTACTAGTAGAATAGAAAAAAATATTTTTAGTTCTGGAGAGCTACTGCCTGTAAGTGTGATGAGATGGGTCAAAAGCCAAATCAGGAGGCAAGATTTTGTGTGTATCTGCTTCAAACCCTATTGGCCATGATTCAAATAGCTACTCTAGCAGCACCCAAAACTGACAGCCTGTAAAAAGTTTAGCATCATTTGTTCAAAATTGATTTATTTGCTTAAATACATTGTTAGTCTACTAAAGTTAAATAGGAAGTATAATTTAATACAAGAATATGGATAATACAAATGAAAATATGTTTGCCCAATTTCTATTTTTACAGAAAGTTATAGTTCTTATAACTGCAAACTTAAAATTAAACATCTGTGCAATGATTTCTAATTTTTGGAGGGCAGAACGGTTTTCACTGGAAGCAGGTTAGGGAGGGTAGACCTTCATAATTATTGTCCCTTTTATAACTATCACTGCCAGAATTATGTAAAATCCAAAACAAAAATATTATATTTTTAACTGTAAAAGTTGTTGAATTCAGTTTTTTCTAAGCCTGTGGTACATATAATCATTGTAAGCCTCCCCTGGAATTTTTTTTATAAAAATATTTTATACATACTCTGTAAAAACTATGTTTAGGGTAAAAAATTTAATAGACTCTTACTCATTTCTTTATCAATTTTTTTAAATGCTTCCCTGCCTTCTCCATAGTCCTATTGATTCATGCAGCAGCCTAACCCCTAAAATAGCTGACCCAAGACAAGAAGATCTGTGAGAAGACAGACCTGGATCCCTAATATCACTAACTGAAGATCTGAAGTAACGAAAGAAGAGTAACGTTTTACCAAAAGACCTTCATCTATAGTTTCAGCCTAATATATGCCTTCTTTATATACCCCCCAGGAGCCATCCAAACCAAATCTTCTCCTCTTTCTGCCCTACGCCCCCATTATTCTCTTCCTGCCCTATTTTTTCCTCAACATAACTGTTTAATTAATTAACTGATCTTAACTAATTGATTAATTTTACAATTTATCATTAGTGATTAATAGATTATATATTATTAGTGATTAATAATTATTGTTTAGCTTGATTAATTGCTTTGAATATTAGTATAATTAGAATGTTTAGTGTAAATTATGATTAGTGCAATTAATTGACTAGTGTGTTTAATGATTAGTGTAATTAATTATTAGGGTGATTATTGATTAGTTAAATTAATTGACTAGTGTGATTAGTATAATTGATTGATATTGCTTATTGATTACCATAATATCTTGTTTGATTGAACAACCCAATCAACAAACCTTCTCAACAAACCCATCATGCCAGGAAAATAATCCAATGTCAAACAACAGTCTAAACAGAAAAAAATCCCTAGTGAAAAACCACAAGACTGTATGTAAAGAAACTTTAAAGGAGAATGAAGATTACATCAAATATTCTCTTTGTGACAACTATGATCACCATAATTGCTTAGAATTCCCAAGCAAATGGTTCTATTCCTAAAATCATCCGCCAATATTTTTCCATATTTCTGTCCACCATGCAGACCCAATCTTGATTATACATTGCTCTGTTCAAAAGAGTTGATACCATAGAAGCACTATAAGTATAACATCCCTTGACACCATTGTAGCATCCCAAGACACTATACAAGCAAGATTAACAAACCTTAGGGAAAAAAGACACAACACAAAAAAACGAACATCAAACAACTACAAACCATATCTCTACCCAACAACTGAAACCAAAACTCAATCCACAAAAAAACACACAAACACTACAAATATTGATCTCCATCTCATCAAAGAAGCCATTAAGCGTGAACGGAAATGACAAAATGCCATCTTATTTGGTCTAGAGGTCAACGACAATGATGACATCCCTAATGTCCGCAACATCATCAGAGACTATCATCAAGTGTCAACCATCTCCCCGATGAAATACTTGAGATTTCCCGCGTCGGTCCAGAGCTCAAAAACAAAGACAGCTCGATGGCTCCACACCTATGCTGGGTCGTTTGCAAAAATGAACCAAACAAACGTAAATTCATTTTCTCAATAAATTCACTCGCAAACAGCAACAACCACCATAAGAACCTCGTTCTCCCCCTGATCTAACCTTACAGCAACATATACTATCCTGTGAACTACACTCTGGGCTCAAAAGACAACATGAATTAGGTAATACTAATCTATACATTGACTACTGTGCAGATTGTATCAAAAGCAAGAACTACAACCTACGTGCCAATAACCATCACCCAAACATCCAACGTTAGGGATGCACACCCCTTACTTCCTCCAGACCAACTACTTCATATCTTAAATGCAAACTACTCAGTGCAAGAAGCCTCACAAATAAAATGCATGATTTCCTCATCTTACTAAGCACAGCCACATTCAACATTATATTTGTCTATGAGATGTGGTTGAATGCATCTTTCCCAGACTCCATTACCACTGTAAAAGAATATCATGTTTATCAGTCTGATCACAAAATCTGCAGAGGAGGTGGAGTTGCTATATTCTATAAAAAGTCTCTAAATCTAAAAAAGGTTCAAATTATACAAGAGCTACCTGAGACCATCGTCTGTGAACTGTCCTTAAATACCTAAATCTGCTTTTTACTTTGCTATTAAGGCCCTGACTATAATTCATGCAAACAAGCTAACTTCACTACTGACGTGGACTGCCTCTTTCCCACACCCTCTTATTTTTCTTGGTGACCTCAACTTACCTCTTATAAATTGGATACTAAATGAATGTACATCTGAACCCATTCATGCAACCCTGTACAATGCCGTTACCACACTGGGACTGGATCAATTAGTATATAACAACACTAGACTAAACAACTGCCTCGACCTCATCTTCTGCAACAGCTCAAACTCAATTTATGACCTACAAATACAGGAACCATTTTCAAACAGTGACCATAGCATGATTGACTAAATTTACACCATCTCAAAGAGGATTATAATGATGGATCCCCAAAATACAATTTTAAAAAAGCCAATTATGAACTCATAGTCGCCGACTTATCATCTCTTGATTGACACATTCTGTTCTCTGGCTGTAATACTACAGAAGAACATTATAACGCTTTCTTGCTTGAACTCAAAAGAGTCATAAAACTATATGTTCCATCAGTAACCCCCAAAAACAAAACAAAAAAACAATTTACCCCAAATAATAAGAAAACTTCAATCTAAAAAAATCCTTCTGGTGTAAAAACAAAACTAAATACATAGGTAACTTTAAAAACAGATACAACACCTTATGCTGACAGATAAAAGGCAGAATGCACCAATTACCATTGCAAGCAAGAGGAAAATCTTCTATGCATAAAATCCATCCATGCCTTCTATAACTTTGTAAACACCAAACTTAAAAGACTAAAAAATCATCCCATCCTTAAAAGGACCAAATGGGAAAGACTATAGCGATGAAGTTATTAAGGCAAACCTCTTCAACACATTCTTCAGTTCAGTCTTTGTAAACAGTAATGGCTCATGCCCCATATTTCATAATTGTACCACAACTAACTGTAATGATCTACTACATATTGACTTTATTGAAGATAATGTAGAAAATTCACTACATCACCTAAAACCATCCTTATCTATTGGCCCTGATGGCTTACTACCAACCTGCTTCAATCGAGGACTTCTATACTGTATGAGTCAAAAAGAGGGCTGTGAAAATATTTACAGACCCCTCACATCCCGGACATAAACTGTTTCAACTCCTTCCCTCAAAACAACGCTACAGAGCACTGCACAGCAGAACAACTAGACATAAGAACAGTTTTTTCCTGAAAGCCATCACTCTGCTAAACAAATAATTCCCTCAATACTGTTCAACTATTACAAAATCTGCACTACTATTACTGTTAATCTTCTCATCACTCCTTATCACCCATCTCCTCCCACTTGTGACTGTATGACTGTAACTTTGTCGCTTGTATCCTTATGATTTATATTGACTGTTTCCTAGTATGATTTGATTGCTTATTGTACTCTGTAACTATATTAAATGTTGTACCTTATGATTCTTGACGAACGCATCTTTTCTTTTATGTATACTGAGAGTATTTGCATCAAGACAAATTCCTTGTGTGTCCAAAACACTTGACCAATAAAGGGAGGCGGGGCCGATAAAATGGTACCACCCAAGGCGCCTGATGGACCCAGATAGATTCCTGATGGAGCTTGGGCCGTTTCCCGAGACTCACACACACAACTCGGTCAAGGGCTTAGTGGCTACCTGGGATAGGGTGGCGGCTGGGGCCCTTGACCGGGTCGTGCCCTTGCAGCCTCTGACCCGATGCTGATCCCAAGTGGCTCCTTGGTTTTCCGAGGAGCTGAGAGAGATGAAGCGCCGGAAAAGACGCCTAGAGAGTAGTTGGAGGGCCAGCCGCTCTGGATCTGACCGAACACTATTAGGATCCTATATTAAAGAGTGTTTAGTGGCGATAAGGACGGCGAGGCGGTCTTACCTCTCCGCCCTTATTGCGTCCGTGGAAAATTGCCCGGCCGCCCTGTTTAGGGTGACCCGCTCCCTTTTGGAGGTGGAGGCGTGGGAGAATCCCTTGTAGGGACGGGCCAAGGATTTTTCTAGGTTTCTGCAGGACAAAATCACTCAGATCCGGGATGAGTTGGATTCTGACTGGGCATCTCCGGGCGGGGGTGGATTTCGGGGAGGTCATTTGGGATGATCCGGTTACTCTGGAGGACAGGATACTGGGAGGGCTTAATGCCACCACTTGTTTATTGGACCCGTGCCCCTCCTGGTTGGTCTTGGCCACTCGGGAGGTGACACGAGGCTGGTTCCAAGGGATTATTAACGCTTTCTTGAGAGAGGGGCTTTTACCCGCCGCCTTGAAAGAGGCGGTGGTGCGGCCCCTCCTCAAGAAACCGTCCCTGGATCCAGCATTATTGTCGAATTATCGTCCGGTCTCCAACCTTCGCTTTATGGCGAAGGTTATTGAGAGTGTGGTGGTATGTCAGCTCCCTCAGTACCTGGATGAAGCGGTATATCTAGACCCCCTCCAATCGGGTTTCAGGCCCGGGCACAGCACGGAGACGGCGTTGGTCGCGTTGTTGGATGATCTCTGGAAGGCCCGAGACAGGGGTTGTTCCTCTGTCTAGGTCCTGTTAGATCTCTCAGCGGCTTTTGATACTGTCGACCACAATATCCTATTGCGGCGGTTGGGGGGGTTGGGAGTGGGAGGCACTGTTTTACGGTGGTTCTCCTCCTTCCTCTCTGACCGCTCGCAATTTGTGTTGACAGGGGGGCAGAGGACGACCCTGAGGCCCCTATTATGTGGAGTGCCTCAGGGGTCTGTTGCCCCTGCTGTTCAACATTTATGTGAAGCCGCTGGGTGAGATCATCCGTGGTTTCGGGGTGGAGATGTACGCTGATGACACTCAGCTGTACATCTCTACCCCGGGCCACCCCAACGAAGCCCTCAAAGTGATGAACCGGTGCCTAGAGGCCGTGCAGAGTTGGATGGGTCTTAACAGACTTCGTCTCAACCCAACCAAAACCGAGTGGCTGTGGTTTCCTGCGCCCAGATACAGCCAGCTTATTCTGTCGCTGGCCGTGGGGGGAGAAATTTTGACCCCCATGGAAAGGGTTCGCAATCTGGGTGTCCTCCTGGACGTACGGCTGTCTTTAGAAGATCACATTACGGCCGTCGCCAGGGGGGCCTTTTGTCAGATTTGTTTGATTTATCAGTTGCGGCCCTTTCTGGATCTGGGCATACTTCGCACAGTCACTTCTGCCCTCGTCATCTCCTGCTTGGACTATTGCAATGCTCTCTACATGGGACTCCCCTTGAAGAGTGTTCGGAGGCTGCAGTTGGTACAGAATGCGGCCGCGTGGGTGATCTTGGGAGCCCCTCGGAGCTCCCATGTAACACCGCTCCTGCGCGTGCTGCATTGGCTTCCTGTGGCCTTCTGGATCCGATTCAAGGTGGTGTTGATCGTTTTTAAAGCGCTCCATGGCTCGGGACCTGGGTACTTAAGGAACCACCTGCTGCCATCAACAGCCTCCTGCCGCCCAATGCGCTCCCACAGTGTTGGCCTCCTCGGGGTTCCGCCGCCTGGTCGTTGCCTGTTGGCGGTCCCGAGGGTGAGGGCCTTCTCTGTGGGGGCTCCCTCCCTTTGGAACGATTTGCCCCCGGAGATACGGGCCATTACCGACATTCAGACCTTCCGGCGCGCAGGCCGGCCTGGCCCAGTAATGATTTTTGGGGATTTTAAAACTTGGTATTTTAAATTTTTTAAATTTTAAATTAGTTTTATATTCTCCAATTGTATATTCGGCCTCTAATGTAATTGTTTTTAATTTGTTTTTAATTGTATATACTGTTTTTGTTTTTAGTTGGCTGTACACCGCCCCGAGTCCCTTTTTTGGGAGAGGGGGCGGTATAGAAATTTAATAAATAAATAAATTCTATTCTATTCCTACGTGCAAACTTCTTTAAAAAACTCTCCACTGCCCTAACATAACACCTAAGCATAATATATAAGATATCATCCAGAACCAGCTCCTTAACAAACCTATGGCCTTTAGCAATGGTCATCCCTATCTTCAAAAAAGGTGACCCCTGCCTGGTTGAAAACTACAGACCAATCTCATTGTCTTGTGTCACATGCAAAGTTATGGAATCAATTATTAATCAATGCATTACCTTCCACTTAGAGTCAAACAACCTATTCTCCAACAAATAATTTGATTTAAAAAAAAAATTGTCGTGCAATTCGCAACTTCTACATTGCAAAAACATATGGACTACATTACTTGACCAAGGCAAAGCAATAGATGTAATTTACATAGACAGACTTTGCAGAACAAAGACTTTGACTCAGTGGTACATGACAAACTACTATTAAAATTAAAATCATACAGCATTTCCAGATCCCTTCATAAGTGGATTACTGCCTTCCTGTCAAACAGGCAACAAATAGTAAAAATAGGAAATGCCCTATCAAACCCTGCACCAGTTAACAGAGGTGTCCCCCAAGGAAGCTTTCTAGAACCCACACTTTTTACACTCTATATAAATGACCTTTGTGATCATCTTATAAGTAACTGCGTCCTCTTCGCTGATGATGCAACAACACTGACAATGCTACCGTTCTTCAAAGAGATCTTGATTATGTGTCTGAATGGTTAAACAGTTGGCAACTCCAAATCTCAACCAACAAATGCTCTGTCCTATACATTGCTTAAAAAAATCAATACACCAAATACAAGCTAGGCAGATATGACCTCATTGACTACCCTTACTCTGTCAAAGACCTTGGAGTTCTCATATCGAATGACCTAAGCGCGAAAGCTCACTACAACAACATTGCAAAAAAGCCTTTAAGAGTTGTAAATCTGATCTTATGAAGCTTCTCCTCTGGTAATACTGATTTGCAAACTAGGGTATTCAAAACTTTTGCTAGACCAATATTTGAATACAGCTCTGCTGTCTGGAATCCGCACTTTATATCAGACATAAATACAATGGAACGTATTGAGAAGTATTTTTGAGAAGTATTTTACAAGAAGAGTACTATACTCCTCTGTTCGCAACAGAATACCCTATACTACCAGAGATTCTAGGCTTAGACAACCTTGAACTACGCCGGCTAAGATTGGACTTAAGCATAGTACATAAAATCAAGTTACAATGTCTTACCAGTTAATTAATATTTCAGCTTTAACCACAACAACACAAGAGCACACAACAGATCTAAACTAAATGTAAACCATTCCAAACTTGATTGCAGGAAGTACGATTTCAGCAACAGAGTGGTCAATGTCTGGAACTCACTACCTGATTCTACTGTCACCTGATCAAATCCCCACTCCTTTACCCTTAAACTAACATCTATTGACCTTACCCCATTCCTAAGAGGTCTATAAGGGGCATGCATAAGTGCAAAATCGTGCCTACCATCCCTGTCCTATTGTCCCCAATTATTAGTTCCTATTTCATGTATTTAAATATGTTTATTCTTATTTCTACTATATTGTGTTTGACAAATAAATAAATTTTAAAAAGCTATAAAAGTCATTACAAAAAGAGACCTAGCTTTAACACTGTAGCCTACTGAACTGTACCTTTTTCTTTGATCCACAAAAATTCTTATGAACCTACAGAATATTTTACCTGTTATTAGAAATTTTTATTCCAGTTTTACTTAGCCTCATAAGTTGTTGCTTATGCACTTTGATTACACAAAGGGCCATAAAACAATATCACCTAATATTTCAACAACTGAATTGTTCTTTTGTCTTATATTTTTAATCTCATTTTTATTATTTTTATAAATAACAAGGTGATAAACATAATTAATACTCCTTCCTCCCCTTAGTTTCCTATTTTCTCCACAGCAACAATATGAAGTGAACTGGACTGACGACGGTGACTGATTCAAAACTGCTCAGCTGGCTTTTAGATCTAAGACAGGACTAGATTTCTAGTGTGGCTGCTTAACCAATATACCAAACAGGCTCCTAACTGTTCCAATAAATGTAGACACACTGTAAGTTACATGAACATATTTATTCCATATATTTACGCAGAACAATTCTATGCAGTTCATATAGTTTTTATATGATTTTCACTGTCGATTTCATTTGATTTCTAATGCAAATTTGTTACTCAGAAACAACATTATTTAAGGCTTTATTCACCTGTTGTATAAAATTATAAATCTGAACTATGTTCACAAAGGAAATTTTTAAAAGAGCAAGGAACTCAAATTTCTACTCTAGGTAGTCCTTGTTATTGACCAAAACTGGGATTGGCAACCTGGTCATTAAGTAAAGCAGCTACTACCACCACTATGCTTGTGTTCATATTTCAGCTTTCCTTTCCTTTACAGACTTCCAAAGATTATTTTTTCATTATTGTTGTGTGAACTGTTGCTAAATGAGGCAATCACTAAACAAGGACTTCCTGAATTATCACAATATTTTGAAAAATCATTACATTGTTAGAGTAGGCTCATTTAAAAGTCATGTTTACATGGGAAAGTTTTATTCCAGGATAAAAGTACGTAAGTTTCATTCTGAAATGTTTTATGAATGAAATTTCATGAAACATCGATTTGTCATGAGTGGAAAATATTCTGGAGGAACTACAAGCATGATGTAACACATATTAAGCTTGGAAAGCTTCTAAATGCATGAAACAAGCAGTTTGATACTCAGAACACTGATTCTATCTTCAGATTCTAAGTTTCATGAATTGAAAGTAAAATTGAAAAGTGCTTTACATAGTCCTATTTATTTTCTTATCCAACGTACTTATTTACTTAATAATATTGTATTTTATATTCTATCATGGAATTCAAAATGGCACATTTAGTTCTCACCCAATCTCCATCCATCCATGAACAATCCTACCTCTACCTAATTTTAAAAGACATTTCTATCTTCTCCTACAGTTTTTTTTTATCTGCATATATTAAGACTATAATAAGTGAAAATCCGTATCTTGATCTTCATGGAAATCCAAGAAAATTCACAACAAATTAAAAGAATACCTGGTCTGGGTCCCCTTGATGGAAAACCTGGTCGCTCCCTTGGACGCTGTTCACGTACACGAGGTGATTGAGACTGATTTTCGGATTTTGTTTCGATTCTTTGCTGGAAAAAATAGTAAAACTTAACAAAATCTAAAACATGAGCATTGTATATTATTTGATAATACAAAAAAATCTTATGCAGTATTTATTCCACATTTTCAATAATTATATGGCTTGTTGCTCTACCAGCAAAGAAAATCACAAACAAAATGTATGGTAACCCATATCTAATGTGTATTTTATTCATATTGACTGGAACCAAAATATTAGCCTTCTGAGAAATTTTTAGCTCTTTTCCATTATTGCCCACTAGTTTGCCTTATAGGCAAGTAATTATGAAGTGTTCCTGTCAGAAGAAGATGCACATGCACAAGATGGGTATAGGAGATATTCAGAATCATACATTTTTTTTCAATCCAGAGTGAACTGAAACTTTTTAAGCCATATCATGTATCACAAAGGCAAGTAACCAATATAAAAATAGGAAAAAGCAATTATATTACATTAGAACCAAGTTAAAGCCAGTCAGATGGAATGGGAACATCTTCAGATATTATGACGAAGAAATTTCAAAAGTTGGGGGTATTTTCTTTCTCACCCCCCCACTAATAAATTTGAAATTTTATAGTTGCAAATACCTTATCTCTAAAAATTCTGAAATTGAGGAAAAGGAGGGATTTTTTTCTAATCTCATTGTACATTATTTCTTCTCTTTTGGGATATTTACTTTAAACAATTAGGCTCTTGATCAAGCAACTTACATACTCTCAAGTCACCCAGGCACTTGTATTATTTGTTAAAAAGAACACTATTATTTCCACCATGTACAATTACCTTGCTCTTCGATACATTAATTTTCAGATAATACAGGGGATATTACACAGGTAGTCCTTATTTTACAATTATAATGGAGCCTGCTATGATTATTGCTCATGCCATCACATGAGCAGACACATTTTTACTTTTATGGCAATCATAAAGCAAACCCATTGCAAAGCAAACCCATTGTTTGCTATGGGCTGTCTATGTTGAAATCTGGAAGTAAATGGAATGGTGAAATGGGATGCTGCAAATGGCCATAAAAGGCTGGTTGTTGAGTGCCCAAAATGCAGTTATGTGATCAGGGGACGATACCAGGTGGTAAATAGCTTTTAGGTGATCCCTTTTTAATGGTTGGTTAGTGACAATTCATAAGTTGAGGACTATCTGTACATTATAACAGAGTTTCCCAACCTTTCTGACTTTATGGACTGGCTGGGAGGAAGGGGATGGTTCCATGCAAGTAGCAGGAAAGCACACAGGCAGTTCCATTTGCACAAGCTGTGGGATTTCTGCTTGTCGCTTGATAAACTGGAGCGCATAAGCAGGTGTTTGCCCACTGCTCATGCAGGTGGAGATGCATGCACTTCTATTGCCCAGTTCCAATCATCTCAAGGCCCAATAATGGTCCATGACCCAGGGGTTTTGTACACCTTATTATACATAATATTCAATGCAAATCACTGAGATTCTCATACAATAACATATCTGCATAAAGTGTGTGTGTGTAAAAATATATATAAACATACACACATATCCATGTCTTAGATTAATTATAATTTAGATATCAGTGAAATATTGTTTACTATTAATCCCAAACCAATGATGCTAAATCATCAAACAGAATTAATTTATTGCTACAAATATTACCTGTAACATACAGTACAACTAGTAGTAGTCTAAATTTTTTATAAAGTTTTTATTTTTTACAACAAACATACAAACAAAACATAAAAACATAAAACCATCTTTCAATTATATACATATAGTGTGTCAGTTGATTACAATCTTTTGTGCTATCCTTTTTTTACCATTACTCACAAGTTGTATAAATTCTCACCTTATCAATCTAACATGTGCTTATGTAATATCAATCATTAATCATTCATTTGACTGAACTATTTTTCCATCATTCTATACAGTAGTAAATTTTTAATTCTAGGTTTGTCAATGGCCACTTGTCTCTCTTCCTGAAAATGACCAAACTAAACAAAACCTTCTAACTCAGAACTAATTACTTCCTGTACTAAAATCATAGAGGAGAACTTATGCAAACTAGTGATTAGGGATGAATTTTTAAAAAGCCCTCATCTCTGCTGGTTGTGCTGAGACAGTATGATTGACACAAAGTCAGATTAGCTGAAACCAGATAATGCAGTGTTTTCTGACTTTCTTCAAATAACTTGACATATATTTAAAGAAGAATAATGAATTCTGCATTATGAAAATTGTCTTTGATTATGTTAGCTAGATTTCTATTAAGTCAGTTCTCTTCCCTCCCTGTTATTTCTAGATATCTCCCATTATTCTCATACAAGCATTTTTGAAACGTTGACAATGACTGTGCTATTGTATCAGTATTGCAGCCTGCAAACAAATAACCATGGTACAGGAGAGTGGGCTGTATATGAAAAATACAGCTTTATTAATGAAACAGTTTTCAGATATAAACAAGAAAATAACCTAAAGCATCCACAGATTGGTTACCTGGGAGACTTGTGCTTTAACATGACTTGGAATTCCAGAAGAAGAAATAGTACCACTAGGAGGCAGGTTTTTACTGGTCACTGAAGCCCAGGAGAAAGCCTACAGGAAATGCAACAAACTTGGTCTACTGATTATGGCAGACTATTGGCATTCCTTAAGTAAAATCTGGTTTAGGAAAACATTCCTATTCTACTCCACAACTGACAAAGTAATTAGAACAATTTATTTTCAGTCTATTTACTGTGCAAGATAGTTAACAAGCACCATTGTTAGGTTCATTGCATAAGGTTACAAATATTCTTACTAATATATATGCTGATGTCAATTATTCAATTATTTTTATATTTTTTTAAAGTAGTACAGACTTAATATCTGAACTTTTAAAAATCTAAAAACATGATGGGATAAACACTTTCTCAATCCCTTCTCTTCCTGAACTGAAAGCACATGTGGTTATGGCATCAGGATGAGTATTAGCACCTGAATTAACGTAAGCAAAATTAATCAGGAGCTTTTTTCACTAAAATGAAACTTTAGAAAAATATAAACTACAGCTTTTTCTTAATACCAATGTAACATTTATAGCATAAACAATTTGTGAGATGATGTTGCACTAAACAATCTACCTGAAGATGCTGTCACAGGAAAAAAAAATGTTGTATATCATCTAAAGCAATGTTTTTCAAACTTGGCAAACTTAAGCTACATGTCCAAGAATTCCCCAGCGACCAATGCTTAAGATATTAAGCATAAAGTTGCCACGCTGAGAAACACTGATCTAGGCTTACAAACTGTGATATCTCAAACTTTGAGGAATCTGTTGTGATACCCTGACTTTCGAATGCTCTTGCCTGAGGGCAAAGATGAAACCAAAATATCTGATTTTTACTACTAAATGAAAACCTTTCTTTTTACTCTTGCACTTATGACATCATGTCTATAGCTTATTTTATCTCTTAAGTGCATATGTTCTGTCACATTTATTATCTGGTATTCTAAATTATTTCATTGTTTGTTGTGTTTCGATTGATTTTGGATTGCTTTTATTACTCAACCAAAGATAATCTGGAGAATGATTAAGACCATAAATAATTTAAACAAATAAATTCAAATAAAAACACTACTAATTATCTTCAACCAAATGTGAAATCCAAATTAGAAGAGATCCTGGGCTAATATTAAAGTTAACTGATTAACAGAAGAACCAATAAGGGTAGCCTAATTCAATAATAAAAAATTGTATTCACAATACCCTCCTGATGTTTTACCCTTCTTTAAGACAGCTGGAATATTATGTTCTGTACCAGAGAAAATATATAGTATGTAATCTTCAATTACCAAAACCAAGATGCACATATTTAAGAATTTAAGGACTGTATACAAAGTTTTGTATGAGAGCGTTAATACCGCTGGCTTTGTTTCCTTTCAGTGTGATAACTGATCTGTAATGGTTTCTAAAAGAAGGACAAGACTGGGAACATTCACTCATATGAACAACCTGTTGGGACTGGTAGAGACTTGATGCTGACTGAACTCCCAAAACTGTGAGGCATTCTCAGATATGGCTTACTATTAAAAGAACAAAGTAGTGATGATGCTAGAAACTACCCAGCAGGCAGTCTTGCAAGAGACATATATCCAAAGTTCTTGGAAAGTGGGAACGAGCAAACAGTTATTTTGTGATCTCTGTTGTAAATTCATGAGTGACAATCTTGACAAGAACCAAGGGAGCTGGGATCAAGCCAAAAACATATTTCTTGGTAAAGGAAAGCTAGATGTCAAAGAGACTTTCATTGTGAAACTTGACAAACTGTTGACATCCTCAACTACAAGTATCAAATTGTTCCGTGTGTTGAATTCAGCTGTCCTACTGGCTGCAAAAAAGTTCACATTAACTGAACCTGCCTTAAGGAGACAAAGATACCATTGAAGGAACTTGCTTTTCTTAAAGATCAGAGAGACAAGATTGGTTCTTTTGGATCGCACAAGATTGGCTTGCCAGATGTGCCGAAGCAGAAACGACTAGTTGGGTGGAAGATATCTTTATCATTTCATTCCAGAGAAAAGTTCAAAAACAGGAAAACCTGCTCAAGTGATCTCAGATAATCAGGGGTATTTCATGAAGAAGAAAAGCATTGGCTTAAAGGCCATTGGAGGAAATTCTATACAAATGTTAATACTGGCAGTGAAGGTGGTGCCATGCACTTGGTAGAAGTCAAACTTGACCAGAAGTTGATCTGATCAGTGTGTGCACTCCACACAAATGAGTTATTTCTACAACATTTCATCACAACATTGGATGGGAAGACTTTGTCTAACATGTTGGCAATATTAACTGGCAATTTTAACTGGTTAAAATTGGCATTATGCTATACATTGGAACAGAACTTGACATTGATCCTTCATTCATCAGTTTCAATTGGTGAGCCTCTAATTTCACTGAGTGACAATATTGTAAAGGATCTCTCTACTAATCAAGCAAATGGATATAGGAACACACAGGGAATAAGAACAGGAGAACTTCCCATAGATCTGGTTCTTTTGGAAATTGGCCCTGCAAACCATTCATGCTGGTTGATAACTGCAAATAGGTTATGTCGAATATGGGTTTCAAAACATAGCTTTAAAGGCAAAATTCTCCAAAACTTAAGAATGATAGTGGAATACATCATTGATGTATTTAATATCAAAGTAAAACATTCCTGGATTGAAAGCCCTTGTTCCAGCCACATTGCGAAAGAAGGTTGTAGTATGTGCTATTTTGCCAACCATTCAGCACTCAGTATGGTATGTTTTCAATTAAATGATAATTCAGACACTCTTCTGTTCAGATGACATTCAAGAGAGAAGAGCTGGCATGCAAAAGATCATTGACTTGAGGAGTGCAGACGATGACACACCAGGAGGTTTTTCTATACATGCAAGAAAAACACTTTTAATTAACGCCAGAGCATCCACTCTGATGGAGCTGACTGAATGGTCTGAAGGTGTATATGAGCCACCTTTGATATACAAACTGATTATAATGGAAATAAGAAGTTCAATGATGAAACAGTGCAAGTATCACAGTGGCCCTGTCATGCCCAATCAATAGAGAGATGTGCGAAACAGATCACAGAGGTATAAAGCAGAGTGTACACACATGAGAAATGTGACAGTTATACCAGAAACCAAGAAGCAAGTTGGCGGCTGATGTCGAAAAATAAATCAAAACAAGCCTTGATGAAACTCACTTAAACATGTTTGTAAATTGCTTTCTGATGTTGATTGCATGAATTATTTTTTGCTTAGCTAAGTAAGATTCATGCAGAAAAAAACTTAATTTTGGTAGCAGAAGGTGTAATTTTGAGAAGATAAAGTTAACAGTATTTGGGTTACAAAAGACTTTTGTAGGGTACATGATCAGTCGTGGATTTATCATACCAAGCTAAACATTGTGCAATTGCAAATATAACAGCAGATTATATATATAAAATACATATTTAAAAAAAAAATGCAAAAATTAATTTTCACCCTATTAAATGACACATCTTAACATAATACTATGTTCTAACAATGTTTAAATATTACAATACTAAATCATATACTTATGAACCTCTATCAATTATATGCATTTAACTTTTGGATTTGGACAGTATGTAATTATAATCTCTGTGCATGCTGGACAATTGGAATATAGCTGACAAACACTGAATTATCAATGCAAGCTACATTCTCTTTAGAACTATATATGATTATAAATATTTAGAACACCCTCATAATCAAGTTTGACTTAACCAACCTTTGGTGGTTCCTGTGGTAGAGAAACAGTTTCTACAGGAAGTGGGGATGGAGATTTTTCTTCTAGTTCTTCAAGGTTTTTTTCTTCCCCTTCAGTCTTCAGTTCTTCTGTTTTTGATTCAGATGCCAATTCTGGCTCAGGTTCATGAGAAGATTCTGCCAATGTTTCTTCTAGTCCATTACTGGAATAATCAGATATTTCAATGTTTCTATTAATGTAAATTATTAGTATTACCCAATTTTCAAAAAAAAAAATTAATTACTAGGATTTACTCTACAATTGTTACATATGCATCTTATGCATCATTTAACATTAAGTTTTACTTGAAGTTCTTTTGATGATGCCCAATTTAAAAGTTTGCAGAGTCATTAGTATTTTGAGACAGATGGACACTTCTACATTTTTGTATGAGAAAGCTATCATAATGAATCTGGCCATTCAGAAACATATACCACCCTTTCTAGCCACTCAGAACACCTAAGGTGTTCTGCCTTTTTCTGGGCAGATCCATTTACTCCATAAAGAACACTGAGCTCCATGACTTTATTTTCTAAGTATGCCTCTGACAGAGTACAGGTAGTCCTCAACTTACAACCATTTGTTTAGAAACTATTCTAAGTTAAAACAATATAACAATAAGCCAGGTAGAGAAGGAAGTTGGCTGGGTCTAAGGGTATCTCACAGGACGCATCACTCTTATATTGGGGACCTAGTCT
Organism: Bungarus multicinctus; assembly: GCA_023653725.1. NCBI lineage: Eukaryota > Metazoa > Chordata > Lepidosauria > Squamata > Elapidae > Bungarus > Bungarus multicinctus. The sequence goes on from CM042840.1 coordinate 42,465,059, forward strand.
ACCACAAAACAAAACAAAGCAAACATACAATGGTAATTGTATCTTGTACATTTAGAAAACTTGTCAGGAAAATGCATCTCAAAAGACTTCAAAAGAACTACTGAACTGCCTGCTGCACTGAAAACACACTAGCATGTTCTACTTTTATTTATAAGCCCCTTTACACAGAACTTTAATAAAAGATAAACAACCATATCATAAATGATTTCTATTTCATGTATAATATTTCATATATAATATTATAAAATCATGTTATAATGATCACTAAAAAAACCTTTAACATCATGATACATACATATATCATTATCATTAACTGCCTATATCAAAAATTCTAAAAATATGAATAAGGTTTGATTTCACTTTGATTAGAATTTCTCATCTCTTGTTTTATTATGGGCTAATCATGGGACATTAATATACAGATTCATAATTTTCAAACACATTTGTACAGACTGCAACATCAGCATGGATAATTATCTTACGTTACAGGATGACTATCATAGTAAGTGCTGCTTGTATTTTCTTGTACAGGTTCAGGTGTTGTTTGACGTTCTTCATTTTCCTCTTCTACTTCATCTTCTGATTCTGAAATGTAATTCATCAATTCATAATTCATAAAATTGTGATGTCTGCCACAATAATTTCTTATATTTTCAATTTTACTTGAAATGAAAGAGAACATATTTATTCCAGGAATTCATATGCAATACAATACATTTTTGTTTTCATAATGCCAAAAGCCATAAAAATTTGTAGATATAATCTAATAAATTATCTTGGCTTTGTGTAAGTATTCCGAATTCTGTCATATTTTTGCTTAAGTCCCTTCTTTAAGATAGCTTTTTATTTTTTTTAATTATTTGCAAATACATTAATCATTGTGGACTCCTATCTTCATTAAGTAATTCTCATTAGGTCTTTAGTCTATTTCTTCATAATATAGGGTAGACCTTGACTTACTACCACAATTGAGCTGAAAATTTCTGTTGCTGAAACATTTGTCAAGTGAAATTTGCCCCATTTTACAACCTTTCTTGCCACAATTGTTAAATGAATCAGTGCAGATGTTAAATTAGTAACATGGTTGTTAAGGTAATCTGTCTTCCTTAATGATTTTTTTGTAAGAAGATTACAAAGATGATCACATGACTCTGGGACACTGCGACCATTATAAATATAAGTCAGTTGCCAAGCATTTGAATTTTGAACACATAAACATGGAATAGTCATGTTAACCTTTTTCATTACCATTGTAACTTCAAATAGTCACTAAACAACTAAATTGTTGTTAAGTTGAAGACTAGCTTTATATCAAAATATTTATATTTAAAAATAATTATAGAAAGCACAAGAGAGGATGCTGTTAACTATAATAAGGGAGCTATTGTTATGATTCCTTTTATTCCTTAGTACTTGAATGGATAACCAGCTTTTGAAGGACCTGAGAAATGTTAAGAAGGTTGGAATTAACCTCACCCCCAGAGAGAGAGAATTCCATAAGGTGGACCTGCCTAGCGTAGTCCGGATGGAACAGACTTACAGTATATCTTTTTTATTAGATTTTATGGTTTTAAAAAACTTTCTCTTATATTATGTTCCTTCTGATCTTTATTTCCTTTGGTTTATTTATCCCATAAATATCTATCAATTGACTAAACCTGCTTCTTCTAGAGTGGATATTCTGCTGTTAGGAAACTATCTCCAGTCTGTTATCTATGACAGCAGGTTATTTCTATAATAATAATCTGAGATTGAAAAAAGCTAATCTATTTTTGAGCTCTGCAAATTTTTAATCTTACTCTTTTTTCCTCACTGGTCCATATAAATATATAAACATATTAATTGTGCTTGCCAGTCAGAAATATTTTTTCTGAAATTTCATTTGATGCTATTTGAAGTAGGAAATTTATTTTTATTAAAACTTCAATTTTTTATTATCACAATAAATTGTACCAGGAAAGTTGTTTTTTCTGCCTTTTAAAGTCTTACTTATTTCTTTAATTTGTCGGATAATTCTGAAATATCTCTTTATTGCATCCTGTCAGGTAAAATTATATGTTTTTCATTGAATCTTTTGTTACCTCACCAAAAAACCTCCCTTTTTATGAACCTGTAGTCCCTATTTGGGGTGCAGTCGGGGTGACTGGATGGAGCCAAGCATTTACTGGCCAGAATTCCTTCCTGACGCTACAAATTCACAGCAGATATTTTTTCTTTATACTACAGGAAATAAATATCTGCTTTTATCTAGGATTGAGCTCTCAACTTTTCGAGTGGAAGTAAGCATCTTCATCACTAGGCCACCACACCACTCTTTTTGTTATCTCACAACCTGTCTCTTTTTTCACAAAAATGCATTCTTTAGAAATTAAATGCCTTATTATAACTTTGGAATATGTATATATGCAGTACCTTGGGTTAGATGGACAGTATTAGGGTCTAAATCTATTAAAATTCTAGTATGTCTATAAATAATTATATCTGTTAGGAAGCCATGAATGTAATGTCTTAAAAAATTATTCTTTTTCACATGTTAAATTGAGTTTATGAACAACATTAAAACATTAGAAAAAAAGATGTTGATATGGAAAATGGGATAAAAGCAAGAATACTGACTTTGGATCAATTGATAGACGAGGATGAATTTTTAGCATATACTGTGCTAAGAGATAAATATAATTTATCAGATGTAACAGTGGCAATATTTACACCTTCAACTTTTGTTAATAATATTGTTTGGACCAACAACACTGAGATACTAGAATAAATTGTTAAATTTTTCCAAACTAAAAAACCCCTAACTGGTACTATTAGTTTTGGTAGATATTTGTTATCAATAAATCAATTTGATATGCAGTTTTTAAAATATGAGTGAAATTAAAAGTAGAGATTTCCATATTACTTAGATGATTGAAAAGTGTCTTAACTTCTACTGTAAGAGTGTCAATGGACCTTAAACAAAAATTATATTTAGTATTTATTTTACTCTGTTATATTTGTATAAAAAAGAATTGTTTAGGACAGTGGGAGCTCATTTGTTTCAGCCCAAAATTCCAATGTCCTGCCAGTCATTCCTACTAATACTAAGCATAAGGATTCTATCCAGTTACTGGCTTGGAATACCACTGGCTGGAAGAATAGATGTTGACCTGGTGGAGTTCCCCTAATTTTGATTCATAAATAATACTGTCATACATCAAAAACATATCAGAAACTATATGTCAATGATATTCCAGGATTTTTCTATCCTTCTGATATTCATATACCAAAGATTCATGTTGAGTTTATTAATATTCTTTATGCAGATATGGTTTTAACGGCACATTCTCAAATATGCCTGAGAACACTGTTGCAAAAGCTAAATATCTACTGTATTGTATTTTTTTAAAAACATCTATAAAACCAAATCTAAAGTGATGATATTTAACAAAAAGTGTGAAATGTAACTAAACGGGGAGCCTATCAAACAAGTGAATTGTTTTACTTATTTAGGAGTGGTTTTTACCAACATAGAGTTGTGCATAAATTATTTTAAAAGTTCAGCAAGAGCCAAGGCAAGTAATAAAAGATTATACAAATTATTTAATTATATCACCTGAATACTTGAAAATATATACTGAAAGTATTCAGAGCAAAAATAGTTCCTATGGTGACTTATGATATAGAATTGTGAAACCTTGCAAAAGCTACCTCATTTGAACAAGTTCAGGCCTGCTTTTTAAGAAGCTTACTGGGAACTGATAACACATCAGTCCCTTTGGTCAGAAGAGAAGCAAAGCAGAAATGTTCCATACATAATCAATTTAAAAAGTTTTCACATACTGGCAGAAGATTCACTCAATGGACTCTGATAGGCTACGCAAAATATGTTTAGAACAGATAAGTATGGCTCAGCCCAATTCCTGGGTAAGCTGACTTACCACAGCTGCAACAGAATGGTTGCAACAGTTATCAATGTCTGGAATACACTACTTGACTCTGTGGTTTCTTCCTCAAACCCCAAAAACTTTAACCTTAGACTGTCTACTGTTGATCTCACCCCATTCCTAAGAGATCTGTAAGGGGTGTGTATAAGAGCACCGTGGCTAATCCCTGTTCTAATGTTCCCTTTTATTCGTGTCTATTTCATGTATTCATAATCATATATATTTATATCTGTTATCTAACACATGCTTAACAAAATAAATAAAAATAAATAAAGTTATTTCACAACGTGGGTTTTCCACCCAGTATTTATTCTCAACTGCCTCCAAGGCAAGGAAAATTTTTAAACAAGAGTCCTAGATATAAGTACTGCATGGGGTTAACGGCAAAAAGTAGGTTTTTAAGTTGGTTGGCTAAGAACAAAATTACTTTTCAATTTGAAAAATTACTTGTTAGTGAAATTGATAGGATTTGCAAGAAGGGCATATTTGAGAGCCAGATTCAAGCTATTGAATTCTGCAATCAAATATGGGCACTTCCACCACATACCACATCATGAGAAAATATGTATATGCAGCGCCCCAGCAATTGATGACATTGTTCATGTTTTGATTGTTTTATCTGAAAGAACAACCCTCTGAGATCTGGATTGCGCAGTGTCCTATTTCTTCTGGGTTCTAATCTATACATCAGAGCAGAATTGCAAAGTTTATAATTAAGGCAGCTAAGCTAAGAACTTGTTATATGAAATAGATCAAGGTATCCTGTAAAGAAGAGGTGTTTATTTGAATGTTGATTCTTTGTATTTAGCATATGTGTATTTTATTGCTGCATTTTCTCTTATCTATTTTAGCCTGAAATTAGAGTCTGTATTTTATTGTTTTGTATTTTGATATGGTCATAGGATTAATCAATTAATAAACTATCAAATACCAGCTTATGTCATATATTTACTAAGACTTTGCAAATGGTCTATATAAATTTATCTATGCAACAAACAGTAAATTCTTCAGAGGTTACTATTCTCTTAATTATCTACTTAGTACATGGAATTTGACTAGACAATTTAAATGGATTCTCCATGTCCTTATTTTAGCTAAAAGTCTGATACTGCAACATTGAAAAGATTAATGTATGATCTCTTTTATTCAATGGATTCAAGACCCAATTACAAATAATCAGGAAATTATGTAATGAGGAGATTAAACATAGCATAAACTATAAACATAGTATGGATAAATAGGGAAGTCATTTGAATAAGGCTTAAAAAGCGTTATAGTTATATATGAGTAGTAGAAATACATAAACACACACACTTCCATGTATAACATTTACATTAGATAATTATATATGGAATTATAATTACTACTACAACAACATATTGTACATTTTTTTCTGTTGTATTTTTTCACTTATTTTTAAATACTTATGCATTTTTGTAATGTAAGCATTTTTCTGTTTATTTTGTTTTATTATTGTTTTATAATTTTAAAATATATAAACCATTAATATTACAAATACCTACCTTCATCAAGTTCAGGTTCAGAATCACCAAATACTTCATCTTCATAGCGAAATATATCATTGTGGACATAAAATTTATTTGGAACAGACCCCTGAAAACCAAAGATAGAAGAAAGCTTAATTTGGGGATTGTTGCTCTACGATATTACTAATTACACCCATATTTTTTTCTATTTGCCCTTGCAAAGGCAAAGTTGATATCTGTGGAATGCACAATTGCTAAGAAAGCTTCATTGATATGTGAATGAAGTCACGAGGTGTTGAGCTCAATTTGAGGGAGACTTAGGAATAAAGCATCTAATGAAAGTAGTACTGATTCAGAAATGGTTGTGCATTGTTAGTCTTTAGGATCCCACTAGATGTTTTAACTATAAACACAGCTAGCTACTGCTTTAGAAACTAGAATACATCACTTTGATGTGCCTTTCTTTCTTCATGGACATAACAATGCTTGATTGTCATAATTTCAAGTTTCTGGGAAGAATCATTAAACCTAAGGCTCTTCAGAGTTGAGATTTTGCCTATCCATAGGAAGACAATTTACCTATTTCCAAACAATGAATAGTATTGTAATAATTCAGGATTTGTGAGACTTCTGCTTTATATTGAAATAAACAAGAAATACCCATTTCTGAGACAGTCTTCAAAATTTCACATTTGAAAAACCAATGTTATTGGAATTGGAATCATTAGAATTGCTAGTTTATACTGATGTCATCAAACCTAGCCCCTATCCCACTACTACATATAGTCTGATAATTTGCCCTTTATTTGCTACTTTGATTAAATAAAGTCCACACTTCGTTAAAACTTCCTGTCTTGGTTATACTGCAGGATGTCAGCAGAGGGCTAGAAGTGAAATTTTCAGCTTGTAGGCATTTTTACATTAGTTCAAGAGTTTGATTTTTAGAAAAATAATTAAAAAACAAATTAAGCCTAACAAAAACATGTCTGCTTTAAACTTTCATTTGCTCTTCTCTTGAAAATCCAAATTTTGCACACAAGTTGGAGAAGTTCCGGGAAAGCCAAAAAACCATGTGGTTTATTAGCTATGGCTTGCTATTTCTGCCTTTAAGTCTGATGAAATAATAGAAACTAGACAAGAGCTCCATGCATCCATGTAAGTATAAATACATGACTGTGTGCTTTCTAGTTTTGCATTATATATCCCCTCCAACTTTGGGGGAATATAAATTCTCTGAATGAAGGTGAAACTGCTCATGCTGGCCTACATTTTGGGAATAGTTGAAGGAAGGAGTACATGGCCAGCAAGGAACACAAAGTAAGCTTTTAATCCTGATCTAGTTCACAGCTATATATAAAGGGAGGTTTCTTGAGGAAGAGGCAATACTGGTAATTCTTGAGTTACAAATGTAATGGAGTCTGCCAATTACATTCACAAGTCAACAGGATGCTAAGTGAATCATTAAGAGAAAAAGCCCCCATCCCAGGTCTCTCCAATACTTTTATTAAACAAATGTTGAGGGTCATTGGGTTTGCATCGGATGCCTCATGGGTGAGGAAAATTATGGCACAAAATCACCTGCCCCTGGCCTTTCCTCATCTACTAAGATATCCCATGCTCTGCTTCCCACTCTTGGAAGTATCCACCGCTGCTTGGACATCCTCTGTACCCACTCCCTGCACTCCATCCCACCCTGTTACACAAGTGCAGCTAATGGTGATTGGAGGGAAAACATGGAAGCTGACAGCAAAATCCTCCCATAGATGCTGGTCTCTTTGCAAACTAACACAGGTCCAGCTAATGATGGGAGAAAGAAAAGGAAAAGTTTTTGAGTTGCTTCCATGATTTCCCTCTACCCACCATTTGCTGCGCGGAGACAAGGTCTAAGAGAAACTTACTCTAAAGCTTACTCTTCCCCCTGCAAGTTTTCTCTTGTCATTTCTCTCCGTTCCGGGAAAGATGCAAGGGAGGGAGCTTAAAGTATCACCTTTTCCCAGAACAATCATTTCTTACTGGGATCTCAGGACTGTCCCGCAGTATCCAAAGAAGTAAATGCTGAAGCAACCCATCTCATGAGAACTGACTTTGGGTGATGTTTAATAAATCTTTTTGCATCTTTTTTATAAGATACTAATCTTGTAATGCTTATATTATAAAGTATTATAAAAGTTTCTTATTTTTAAAATATAATCAAGAATATCCTTACAATATGACTGAATAATTTTCTAGGTTTTGTAAGGGTGGAGCAGAAACAGAGGAAGAAAAGAGAGGCAAAATAACTCAGTGTTGGCTTCAGAAGATACAGAAAGGTTTTTCTGAATGGTAGTTAAATTACACCATACAAGTACAGCCAAAGCAAATACATAAACAATTATTTTAAAATATATATTCTGTATTACAATAATCAAGTATTTGATGGGTAATATTTATCTACTAGGAAGTGGATTTTGAAGGCAATTGTTACACGATTCACCCCAATCAAGGAAGATTTGTCCTGCTTAGTTTCTGGATAAAAGATTGAAAACTCTCAAGGCTATAGATTAGACTGGAAGATTAAAAAATAATACCCTAGAAGTCAATTACAAGCCATTTCTTTGCTATTGTCTCAAAACTATGTTAGGTAACTGAAACAATCAAAAATGACCCTCTTAAAAATGTGCTTTCGAAAAGGATGGAATATATATATGCATGTACGTATGTATGTACGTACGTATGTATGTGTGTGTGTGTGTGTGTGTATATATATATATACATACATACATATATATATATATAAAACTGGTGTATTTAATTAGTATAAAGACACAGTGTGGTACTGTGTTAAGTGCTAATAGTTTCTTCAGAATAACAAACAGCACGTAAACTAATCCAATTTGCAATCTCCTTATGTTAGAAATAGTTTTTTGAACCATATCAATGGAAAAGTTTCATTCCAAACAAACCTCTTCATATGAAAGTAATCACCCTGTGCTTCCAGTCGACCAATCTCTATTACTTCCAACATTCAAAATATCACTTACTTCTGGAGCCAGCACAAAAGTTTGCATGAACTTTCTCATTGGTTGTCCATTGTTTGTCAACTCCCCCATAACTTGTACAACAACTCCATCATTCAGGGTTGCATGGGCATCAACATGGCGAATCTTAGTGCGGCATTCACTAAACTGCAGGGACATCACCTTTTTGTGAATGTCCTAAACACAAATACAGTAAAAACACAAATACAGTACATCATATACGTTTATGTAGAAAAAATAGCACTGAAAAACAATAGTTAGCTTTTCTTTTATTAGGCATTTTAAAAATGTTCTTTTATAGTTTTTGTGGTAAACTTTATTAAAATTTATTAGCCAGTTTGAAAATCAATGCTTGTAGGAAGTTTCTAGTGAATGCAAAGACATTTTCAAATATTGCCTGCTAACAAGGCAGGTTCAGGCTCTATGTTAACATCCTTTTTTCTTTGGTACAGAGAGACATAATATAACTTGTAGTGGTAGAATAGATACTCCTCGATTAACAACCCTAATTAGCAGCAGCAACTCTGCTGCTAAATAAAGGAGTAAGTAGTTAAGTGGCAAATCATATTACCACTTCTGTTCTTTTCAGTTGAAAAGAGGGAAGGCTACTCAGTTGCACATCTTCGGCTTAATAACTTTATTAAATGTTTAAGTACGAAAGATAAAAACCCAACATAAAATAACAAGATGAGAAAAAGAGAAAAAAAGGAATGAATAAAGTCAAAAGTGCAGGAAAAAAGAAAAAATATAAAAAATTATCTTCCTATTTTCTTACACTTATAACAAACATAAATAAACTTCTTACTCTATAATTACAACGTAATTTTCATTTTTTTTCTATCATTTATTTTTTTTTCAAATTGTCAAGCCTATATAATATATAATTTTTTCTGTTTCACGCATAAAGTGAAGAAGGTCGTAACAAGCTTCGTCTCAACCCGACCAAAACCGAGTGGCTGTGGTTTCCTGCGCCTAGATACAGCCAGCTTGTTCCTTCGCTGGCTGTGGGGGGAGAGGTTTTGACCCCCGTGGAAAGGGCGCGCAACTTGGGTGTCCTCCTGGACGTACGGCTGTCTTTAGAAGAACACATTGCAGCCGTCGCCAGGGGGGCTTTTCATCAGATTCATCTGATCTACGAGTTGCGGCCCTTTCTGGATCTGGGCGCACTTCGCACAGTCACTTCCGCCCTCGTTATCTCCCGCCTGGACTATTGCAATGCTCTCTACATGGGGCTCCCCTTGAAGAGTCTCCGGAGGTTGCAGTTGGTCCAGAATGCAGCCGCGCGGGTGATTGTGGGTGCCCCTCGGAGCTCCCACGTAACACCGCTTCTCCGCAGGCTGCACTGGCTTCCTGTGGCCTTCCGGATTCGATTCAAGGTGGTACTGATGGTATTTAAAGTGCTCCATGGCTCGGGACCTGGGTACTTACGGGACCGCCTACTGCCATCATCAACCTCCCGCCGCCCAATACGCTCTCACAGGGTTGCCCTGCTTGGGGTGCCGCCGCCTGATCGTTGTCGGCTGGCGGCCCCAAGAGTGCGGGCTTTCTCTGTGGGAGCTCCCTCCCTATGGAATGATCTCCCCCCGGAGATACGGGCCATGACGGATATCCTGACCTTCCGGCGCGCAGTGAAAACCCTATTTTTTAGACAGGCTGGCCTGGCCCAGTAATGGGTTCGGGTTTTAAATTTAATTGGGTTTTAACTGTTAATTTTATATTTTTAACTTTTAACTTAATCCCTGATTTTACATTTCTAAATTTTCAATTGGATGGGATACAGCCGGACCAATGTATTTAATATATTTTTAAACTGTAGTTAAATTATATTTATTTTTGATGTCAGTAATGTGTTTTTAGTAGGCTGTACACCGCCCCGAGTCCCTTTTTGGGAGAGGGAGCGGTATAAAAGTTTGAATAAATAAATAAATAAACAAATAAACAAACAAATAAACAAATAAATAAATAAATAAATAAATAAAGGGTTTTCAATTATCATTAACCAATGTCTTTTTTCCAATCAACATTGTCACACCTTCAGCTTTTGTTTGCCTCTTAACCACTCCCTGCCCTTTGGAATGCTCAAGTGTCTAGTCTGCTTGTACACATCGAAAGCAACAGAATCACCAAAAGGGCCTTGGTGGTGCAGGCTGTTAATCATCTAGCACTTAGTGCAAGCTGCCTGCAATTAGTGCAGGCTCGAATCCCACCAGGCTCAAGGTTGACTCAGCCTTCCATCCTCTCGGGGTAGGTAAATTGAGGACCCAAGATTGTTGGGGGCAATAAGCTGACTTTGTAAAAATGCCGCTTGGGGGCCCCCAAAAGCCCTAGTAATAAGCAGGCATATACAATGGAATGAAGGCTATTGCTGAGCACTTAGCATGGTGCTCCATAGACTGTAAGCCGCCCTGAGTCTCCGGAGAAGGGCGGCATATAAATGTAAATAAAAAAAAATCTTGCTGACTATCTGGGGCTAGGCATGCTATGCAGATAGTTTACTCTCTTGAAATTTCTTTCTCTCCAATCTCTATGCTCTAAGAGGTGGGGAGAGGGAAGAGGAAAAAAAGCAAAATTTGTAATCTCCTTTTTGTTTGATCTTTCCTACTGCTTGTAAAAACACACTGCTTTTGATGTCTAGAAGTCAGTCTGTTTTTTTCAATCTCCAATCTCTTTGGTCTGCAAGGGGAAAAAAAGAAAAGTATACTAAATTATAATGGTAATTATACAACTGAGGGATGCTGCAAAGGTCATAAATGGGCATAAATAAGCCTGAAGTTATTATTTAGCACCAGTACATCTTTGAACAGTTGCTGAATAATCAGTAAGTAGATACTATTTGAAAGTATTACAAGGAATGACAGTAGAAAGACAATAAAATGGGAAGTATAAGCCAGCCCCCTCTCCAAATCACATGCATTTAAGTGTTAGGAAGATGAATGGAGTGAGGAGACATGAAGAAAGGTGAGACAAGAGAAGATGTTTTTCTCCTGACTTTAAAGGTACGTAGGATTATTGTGAGCTTTAACAAAAACATGTAAATATAGCATTTGTTCATGCAGATAACTTTTAATTATCATGAGTCATGTTTATTTGTACTATCCAACTTCAAGTAGGATTTATAATACATACAGCTTGCCCATACACAGCTTCCTGTGGCTTGCCGTTGGCATCTAGTCCACCATGGACATAAGAAGAATTCCTGCCATAAAACCTTTAAAGAAATTAAACAGTATTTAAGATTATCATGTGGAAGCATATTCTAAAATATTTTCTTCTTGACAATTTCAAATGAAACGTATTTTAAATGCTCTAAAATATTGCATTTAAGAGGTAGATAAAAGGACCTTAATTAATTAATTCATCCATCCATCCATATTATCCTGCGTTTTCTACAGGATCTCAAAGTAGCATACATAACACCCCATGAGGTACACAGGGCAGAAGGTTCTGACAAGTCCAAATTCATCTAATAACTTTTCATACTTTACCTAAACCTTAACCATCATGCCAAACTGACCCAATAGATACAATGGATAACAACTGTTAAAAATAGTCTTTGTTTAATATCAGTAATTGGATCGTACATAAAGCAAAATGTCTCATGATTATGTTGTCTCACAATGCAACAGTTCTAATTGCTCGTTGGGCAAATCCCACAGAGTTGCGTCATCCTATGGTCACATCATCAAAATCTGTGACCTCCTATTAACTTCTACATTGACTTTGCTTGTTGGAAGCCAGAGGTAAAGATGCAAATGGTGTTAACGTGTAACTGTGAACACTGAAATTGTCAGCTGATTTCAAAGTGCCCTACTAGTGACCACATGACCACACAGATGCTGCTGCAATGGCCACAATTACAAAGAACAGTTGTAAGTCTCCTTGTTCAACACTATCATAATTTAAACAGTCACGAAATAATCACTAAATAAGTGATTGTTGAATAAATACAGATGATCCCATATAGAAGGAATTTAATTTTAACATACAAAAAAGTAAATATTATAGAAACCAATGATCAGTACCAGAAGTATAGCAAAAAAGTTTCTAAAAACACAGGACAAATACAAAAAAAAAAACATCATTAAGCAATATGTCTCTTATTTCCTTTTAAGTTATATTCATAGTTTTAAATAAGTGTAGTCTTATATGAAGATAAGCCAGAGCTCCACAGAAACAATCCTGAGCTTATTTTGAGGTTGCAATGGGAACACAGTGACTGACTGAAGATTAGATACTCTTTCTATCTGGAATGGTAATCCTGTTTTACTGAGCACACAGGTTGGGGGCTGGGGGAGAACACATATGGAGTTTTGAGGGAATAAGGGAACACTTGCCAAACCAGCCAGGTCACTCAAATCAACCTTAGTGATCAATAATATGGCATGTATCATAGCCAGATCACATCTTGTCCTATCTTTCATAACCAATATTAATAACTAGTAGCCAAAATTGGCTGTCAATGAGAACAGTAGAAATAGCCAGAAATCCATAATTTAGGGAAGCTATCTGTCTCATAATCTAATTCTTTGTAGTTAATTCACAAATCATGCAAAGACATATTATGGTCTGCTTATTCCTTATGCTTATTTCTGATTTAAGGTCTTACACAAATAGTCCTCGACTTCTGACAACTGAACCAAAAATTTCTGTTGCTGAGACATTTGTTAAGTAAATTTTGCTCCATTTTATGACCTCCCTTGCCACAGTTTTTGAGTAAAATCACTGCAGGTGTTAAGTTAGTAACATAATTATTAAATGAATCTGGCTTCCGTTTACTTTGTTTGTCAGAAGGTCACAAAAGGGGATCACATGGCCTCAGGATGCTGCAACCATCATAAATATGGGTCAGTTGCCAAGCATCTGAAGTTTGATCATGTGACCTGCAATGGTTGTAAGTATGAAAACGGTCATAATCAGTATGGGATTTAGCTGGTTTGCTGAAATCTGTCGGGACCCAATAATTTGAATTTGTCTAGATTAGATGAGTGTTCTCTTATTTTAATAAGTAAGAAATTAATTTAATTTAATTTCTAATCTGTCTTTTAGGGCTTTGTTTTTGTTAAGTGGGATGTACAATATTTTCTTTTTGCGAGAAGACAGATGCAAAGAACAAATTAAGCAGTTCTGCTTTCTTTCTATTGTCTTGTTACTTACTTGCCATTCCCTTCCCCCCAATTAATAGACCGCTTGTTTCCTTGACTTTTTTCTTGGTTTTTATGTGAGAAAAAAAAAGTCAAGAAAACAATCAGTTCAGTATGAGAGAAGATGGCAAGGAAGTAACAGATAATAATGAATGTTCTGTCTCTAGCACAAAGGTATTTATAGCTGTGCAGATAGATTGATAACTCAACAAAGCTTCCATAACAAAGTTCATTTATTGGTACATCAGGTATCCTCATAATTCACATTTGTGTATATCTGCCTTGTACATGAAAGATGGTTATCTCCTAACCCACCTCAAAGCGATAAAAGGAAAAGATGTAATCAATCCATGAGTGCAGGTAAGAATGGAGGGCAACCTCCTTCAATCCCTCGAGGGTCAATTTAGTGGCCAATCAGGATTACAGATGTGGCCACGTGACATGAACTACATTTCCCAGGATACCTTTAACTACATTTCCCATGATGCATTCCCTTAAGGGGACAGCTCACAATTCCTATAGACTGGCTGGGACAACATGAATATTGAAACGTCTCATTATTTTGATACTGTTTTCTTTACAGATTTTCATTTTTCTGTTTTTTTTCCTGTTATAAGCTGCCCAGAATAGTCTCTTGGTGACATGTGCGCAAATAAATTTAACAAATAAATGAATTAAAGAAGATTTCAAATGGTTCTGGCTGTCTCTTTTAGTTCTTAAGCAATCACTGAGTGATTATATATTTCTAGTGGCAGATATTCCACATAGAGTTATCTAAATCTATGTGGGATCAAATCTGAGATGGAATCATCTGATGCAGTAGAATTAATATACTTTTGCAATGAAGAAAATACATCAAATAAAATTGAGGCCACATCCTCTTATCCTCCTGTGTTTTAGATATGACAGGGATTCATACCTAGTTCATATGTTCATCTGTTTGCTCAATCCTAACATATCAAAATTGTTTCTCCCTGCCCTCAGATGTAGCCCTCTTACAATATAAACCCCTCCCAAAAAAAGTTTTGCAGTTCTAAAAAAAAAAAGGATGACAGTTTCTATCTAGTACATTTTGACAGTGTATACTGATTTTCATATGCAATAGTAAGTTTAAGTCTGCTTGTTTTATTCTGTCCTTTTATCAGTATGAAAGATAGGGGGGAGGGGTTTTTTTTGCTGAGCAAGAGTTTGTGCATGACTCATAACTACGCTTGTTCTATGTGCAACTAAGTATATGAATGTAATTTATAATTAGGATGTAAATGCCAACAGTCAGAATTTTTTTTCCACACAGAAGAGGGCTTTGCTAGACAATGGTTCTCTCTCCTTTGTTTGTTCTTATTGTAGTAAATAGAAACTGTCATTTTTTAGTACTGCCAAAAGTTTTTGAAAGTAAATCTGCAATGAAAAATTAAGTATGAGGTGGAAGAAATTCCATTTTCTGCTTGTCCACAAAATTAGGTTTAGGCACAGACAAAAGATGTTCCAAAGGATGCAGTTGGAGAAAAAAAAAAGCATTATGGTAATCCTTTAATGAACTAATTGGAATTAATTTAATATTTTCACATTTTTGGTCCTATGAAGAAAGCAATGGCAAACCATTTCTAAAAACCTCAGAAAAAGTAGGTGGATTTGTGAAAGTAGTTATCATTAGTCTAAAATACTAGAAAGCATACATTGTGTATACAAATATACTGCTGAGGCAGTAATAAAGTCAATAATCTCATATGATAATTTAAGTACTTTATTTTTTAACCTGGAATTTCTTATTTTACAACTTGTTGATTGGATTCCATTTTAATTTATCTCCAACTTTAGAAATTGGATACATCTTTTTTTCTCAATACTAGACTGATATTTGAATAGTATTTAGTCTACAGTCTTTTAAAGCAAGTTTCTATGGAGATTGTCAATTATCCAGGTCATGGTTGTTCCACAGGTGTTTTTTTTTAATAAAAGGCAACTGGACTCTCTTGGTTTTTATTTTATTTTGAAACCAAAACCTTTAAAACAAGTTGTTTTATTTATTTACTCAACTTATATTCTGCCCATCTTACCTAGAGGTCAGATATGTGAACTTTGACTCCAATTATTGGACTAGTAATAGAATGCTATTAGCCTTTTCTCCCATGTGAATACTATTAGCCTTTTCTCCCATGTGCTGGGGAGAACATGAAAGAGTATATCATGGTTTCTTTTAAGTATACCCAAGTCAGTAGGCTCCAAAAAGCAAGATAGCCAACAGAACAAAACAGGTTCCTAGACACTACATGCAGGCAAGCCTTCACAGACTAGTACTCACTGCTCACCACTTTTCCATTCTTCCATACTGCTACTATACCTCTTCCTACTGCTCTTCCAACTACAACTCCTTGTGAGTTCTCCTATTGGAGAAAAGTATTTCTTTCAAACTGAATCAGGCTACTTTATTTCCATGTACAAACCCACTTCCTTCCTTCTTTGATACACACCAACAACCCTGGCTCTCTCAGCATAGCTTTTATAGTTAAGGGTTCCTGTGCTGGCTGGGAAGAGGACTTAAAGAGGAGGACAATAGCAGAAGAGGTGCTGCCCTCTCACAGATTAGGGGTGTGGTTTTATACATACCTTAAAACGATTGTTAAACAGTTTTGGCACAAAAATCTTTACTCTTTATTAAATCTTTTTTTTAAAGTTTCTTTCTTCAGTAATATTTATTTAAATTTAAATATAATTTTTGTTGTACTACTTTGTTTCTTTTTCTATGAGATTTTACTGAATCAAACCTTGATTTTATTCTTATTATGTGAGGCATTCTGAAAACTGTAGACTCTTGGCATTTAGAGAGACATTTTGGCATTTGAGAACCTGTTTGGTCTATTGATTAAGGCACCAGGCTAGAACTCAGTAGACTGTGAGTTCAAGTCCCAACTTACCATGAAAACTAGCTGGGTGACCTGGGGCCAGTCATTCTCTCAGCCCAACACACCTCACAGGTTATTAGTTATGTTTATTTGTGAAAATAATAAAGCCAGGATACAAATAAATAAAATTTTGTGCTGAAATTCCTGTGTTGGAAATGGATGTAGTGTTCTCCCTATAAGATGCAACTTACAAATACAAATTTACAAATATACTATCTATGGATACCTTGTTATACACCTATTTCAAATGAATTAGATACCTCAAATTATCATTAAGGAGAATTGAATGATTGAATCTTCAATCCCCAGCTTGACTGCATTCTATAAAATTATAATATGATTGGGTGATAAGTTCAATGAATTCTAAATTCTAGCAATCATTAATAATTGTTGACATTTAGGAGATCACATGTCCCTGTCTTGTGCATTTACTTCCATGAAAAAGTTTGCCAGGCACTTTTCTATCAATACAAAGCATGCTATTTCAATTTGCAACTATTTATGGCACTTTTATGATATGGCGTTCACTTTGAATGTTTTTTTCATGCATATATTTAAATTTTATTAAATTTCTAAGCTGTTCAGCTCTAAACAATTGTTTTATTATTTTTGTGAACCTCTTTAAAAGTTTAAACTGTGTGACAGAGCAATATCTCTGCCACATAATTCCACTTTCTATAATTTGCTGATTAGTTTCTTATTATTCTATCCGCTCCAAAGAATACAGAAGATAAATTTGATGCAAATGTAAGAGTTAAAAATTTAAATTTAGATAATTTACACATTTCTATAATTTATTGCAGAGGATTTTTCTTAATACTGTAAACAAAAATTTGGAACAGATAACATTTAGTCAAATTTAGCTACATAAAAATATTAATTTAAAAGATCTTTGGCCATCTTTCAGTAAATATCCACGGGCCATAACAAAACATTCTTAGGAAATATAAAATCATGTTGAACTGAATTTAAAGGCAATGATAGTTACATGCTGTGAATAAATCGATCCAGCTTGCTTAGTTGATTTTGATTACATAAGACACAGACATTTAAAAGAAAATACCTGTGTAAGAAATCTGGTGCTTTATTTAGCAGGGTATAGTACTGTCTGACAAACTCTTGCCCTACAAGCAGCGGACTTGGCTTCTCCATCACCATTTCTTTGGTAAACGTCAAAGGCTGCAATAGAGGAAGAATATCTATATAAGAAACATGCTTCAAAATAATTAGTTTGAAATGTAATATAATTTTGAAAATATGTAAAACATTTTCAAAACAAAAGAGGAATGTCTTTTCTTTCAGGCTACAGCATGAAGACCTTAGTTTCCAGTCAATAGCCTGTACATCTAATAATCCAATCCCATGCAAATCTCTTTGAATTTTATTAAATTTACACTTACCTCTCTACTAACAGCTGAAGACTGCAATACTTTTGTAGACTAGGTTGAAAATTATAGACTGAAGTTACCCAGTGGCTTTTTACGAACAAGAATAGATTTTGAATCTGGATTTGAATCAGACTTAGATGAAGGAAAAGAAGGGGATCTCATCAAATTTGTAGGTAACACTAAGTTGGTAGGAATAACCAATACTCCAGAAGATAAGCTCAAGATCCAAAAAGATCTTGACAGACTTGAACAAGGAACCCTATTAAACAAAATGAAATTTAACGTGGAAAAAAGCAAGATTTTATACTAAGGCAGAAAAAAAAATCAAAGGTACAAATACAGGTTCAGGTAAGGCGGCACTGGTTCAAAAAGAGTAACTGTGAGAGATCTTGGAGTCCTAGTGTACAATCACTTAAACATGAGCGAGCAGTGTATGGCAGCAGCCAAAAAAGCTAATGCAATCCTTGGTTGTATAAACAGAGACATAGAATCAAAATTATGTGAAGTATTAGTACCACTTTATAAAAACTTAGTAAGACTACACCTGGAATAATGCATTCAGTTTTGGTCACATTACAAAAAAGATGTTGAGACTTTGGAAAAAGTATAGAAAAGAGCAACTAAAATTAAAGGCCAAGAGACTAAAACATATGAGAAATGGTTGCAGGAATTGGGTATAGCTAGTCTAGAGAAAAGAAGGACCAGGGGTGACATGATAGTAACATACCAGTATTTGAGAGGCTGCCGTAAAAAAAAGCAGGGATATTTTCCAAAGCACAGAGGGCAGGACAAGAAACAATGGATGGAAATTAATCAAGGACAGAAGCAATCTGGAATTAAGAAGAAACTTCCTAACAGTGAGGACAATTAACCAGTGGAATAGGTTACCTTCAGAAATTGTAGTACTTCATCACTGGAAATTTTTAAGAAAAGACTGGATAGCCACCTGTCTGAAATGGTATAGGGTCTTCCAAGGTTCTTTCCAGCTATATTCTGATTGAGTGAATCTCTCCAGTCCTAGTTCAATACCTTAACCATAGCAGCAGTTACTTGAAGCTTAAGCATGCAAAGGATAAAGTCTGCATTGAGCATTATATAATTTTTCAATAAATATTTACAAATTATCCAAAATTTTTATTCAGGCAGTCTCAATTTACAATCATTTCTTTCATGGCCATTCAAAGTTACAAAAACACTGAAAAAGCAACTGCTGATAGTTTTTCACACTTATGATTTATGAAGCATCCCCATGGTCATGTTATCAAAATTCTGACACATGGCAATTGGCTCATATTTATGACAATTGTAGTGTGCTTTTGTGACTTTCTAACAAGCAAAATCAATTGGAAAGCCAAATTCACTTAACAATTGTATTACTAACTTAACTGCTGTGAATAACTGTGGAAAGGACATAAAATGAGGCAAAAATCATTTAACTATTTGCATAGCAACAGAGATTTTGGCTCCATTGTGGTTTGTTGGTCAAGGACTACTAGTAATCTATAGTTCAAGATTTTTTAAACATTTATGATTTAGTTAATAAGATTACTTTGAACTCTATAGGAACATAATACTGTTCTCGAGTATTTCCTTGTCTTTGCAATATGGCCCTTGCAACAAATATTTCAAAGTTATTTTGACTAGTGATTTGGTGATTTTTGTTTTTTACATGGAATTTAAAGATTCAGGATTCTTAAACACATCTTCTGATAAATATTTATTAAAATCCCATTTGAATAGAATGCTACACATTTAACACTTTTTCAATGGAATGAAATTAAGAAGTAGAATCAAATAATCTTTACAATGGAGTCACACAAGATTTTATATATTTGAAGAGATGTTAACATTTACAATAATTTTCATATTAAAAATCCAAAAGAGAAAATGATTCTTTCAGTTAATGCTCTACTATAGCATACTATAGTACTGTAAAAAAACTGCAATGTTTAAAAAATACAACACGAAACAGTAAAAGTGAAATAACTTTTTGCAATTGATTTACTGTGGTTCATGAAAGTTCAGAGAACTTTGCTGTAAAATTTCTAAAAGTTGTCAAGTTTGCATAAAGCTTAGCAGTTTGTGCTAAATAGATATTTGAAATTCTTTTTGTAATTCAGCATATTTCAATTTGTGGAAGCTTTAGAATGACAGAAATGTTTACAAGATTATTTTAAACGACTGCAGTATTGTAGAATTTTAGACTGAAATGGGTTAAAAAATATAATATAATCAGGAGATATATTGTGCATGTCTGATTTGTGATGGGTCACATTGCATTTGTTTTGACCACTATATATCATACCAAAAGAAACAGAAACTGCCCTGAATATTTTTGACTTACATTTTCCCAAGAGGCATAGAAGTATTTCATTACAATTGTTTGGATGCCTCTTGAACAATATCTACAATTTATTATTTCCATTATCTTTAAATATTTAGATATTTCAATAATTCTGTAAAGTGAAACTGAAAATGGACATTGGGAACAAAATTCAGAACCTCAGAAGTCAATCCCTCCCCAATCCAAAATAACCTAAGAGCAACAAATAACACCAGCAACAGAAAACACTTGATTTCATCACTGGAAATTAAAAAATAATTTCTCATTCTGATTAATTATTCCAAGTATAGTACAATGTTGAGTAAGTTCCTGTGCAATAATCAATTATTTATATTTGTTTGAATTTATTACTTACTCAAGTCCAATGGAGTATGTTTTGCAAGAACAATGATCCCCAATAGATTTCAAACGTGATCTACTTTTTTTCAAACTCATGAATCAATATATACTCCACTCATCTAAATTTTTCTCACTTTCAAAACTAAGTTTCTACTTGCAATGAATTTTTAGATGCTATAATAATGTTCAAAATTATAGTCTAAGTTTATTGTTTTTTAAGAATCTTAGTAAGAAAGAATAGGCATATTTTATTATCTCCATTTTATAATTATAAAAACTGGTTGATAGCTATAGAGTGTAAGGAAAAATGTTAGTTTTGAAGAAATGCAAAATGAAACTGTCTAAAATAACTAAAAATGGCTCTGAAAATGGAAGCGCATATAGGAATTTGCATGTTTTTCTATTTTCTATTATATTTAGCTGCGACTAGAAAGTAAATGGAAGGTTGTATCATAGTCCCATTTCCAGAACTGCGCTCAAGATTGCAGTTGCAAAACAAAAAGAAGAGCTATATACACAAACACCATAAGAAAGGAATATATATACTCCAAATTGAACTTATCCAGATATATTTCAAGGCTTGTAAAAGACAATAACATTGAATCCTTCTTTACCTATTATTAAGGAATATTCCTGGATTACTAGAGATGTTATCACTCTCAAATGAGATAGGGATTGTAAGAGATATATAAAGGGCAGATTTAGAATAATCAATTATGAACAAGGCCAAATTAGATTAGATTAACTTGCTTTAAACTCTTAAATGGAAGCCATTTGGACCTTTTAACGTGGTGGCACACTTTCTAGCTCTCAAAGACTATCAGTTTACAGAAGTGAAAATTACTGTACTCATGATCTTTATGAAGTAACTAAATGCTGCACCCAACTGTTGCTATGTAAGCAGAACCAGCATATCAAATAATACTTGCAGAAAAATCCCCAAGAAAGAAACTTTGTAAACAGATATTTGTCTCAACGGTAGTAAAAGCCACTAATTTTTTCTGAAATGCCCTGCAGGACATGGACAATCTCAAGATGGAAACATCTCAAGATGGAAACACTTGGTACCAAGTGACCAAAAAGACATCTGATAAAACTGACTTCCTAAAAGCAAAAAAATCAGAAACTCTTGCCCCATTTAAGAGTCCCAAAACCCTATGAATAGAATAGAATAGAATACTTTATTGGCCAAGTGTGACTGGACACACAAGGAATTTGTCTTGGTGTAAATACTCTCAGTATACATAAGGAAAAGATACATTCGTTAAGAATCAAGAATCATAATGTACAACACTTAATGATAGTCATAGGGTACAATCAACCATCAAATCATACTAGGAAACAGTCAATATAAATCGTAAGGATACAAGGGACAAAGTTACAGTCCTACAATCACAAGTGGGAGGGGATGGGTGATAAGGAGTGATGAGAAGATTAGCAGTAATAGTAGTGCAGACTTTTTGATAGTTGAACAGTGTTGAGGGAATTATTTGTTTAACAGAGTGATGGCTTTCAGGAAAAAACTGTTCTTGTGTCTAGTTGTTCTGGTATGCAGTGCTCTATAGCGTCATTTTGAGGGAAGGAGTTGAATAGTTTATGTCCGGGATGTGAGGGGTCTGTGAATATTTTCACAGCCCTCTTTTTGACTCGTGCAGTATACAGGTCCTCAATTGAAGGCAGGTGGGAAGTAATTGTTTTTTCTGCAGTCCTAATTATCCTCTGAAGTCTGTGTCTGTCCTGTTGGGTTGCAGAACCAAACCAGACAGTTATAGAGGTGCAAATGATAGACTCAATAATTCCTCTGTAGAACTATATCAGCAGCTCCTTGGGCAGTTTGAGCTTTCTGAGTTGGCGCAGAATGAACATTCTTTGTTGAGTTTTTCTTATGATGTTTTTGATGTTAGGTGTCCATTTTAGGTCATGTGATATAGTAGAACGTAGAAATCTGAAGGTCTCTACTGTTGATACTGTGTTGTCTAGTATTGTAAGAGGTGGTAGCATGGGAGGGTTTCTTCTAAAGTCTACCACCGTTTCTACGGTTTTGAGTGTGTTCAGTTCCAGATTGTTCTGGTTACACTACGAGGTAAATTATATAACCTCCTGTCTGTATGCAGATTCATCGTTGTCTCAAATGAGACCAATCACTGTTGTGTCATCAGCAAACTTCAGTATTTTAACAGATGGATTTTTTGAGATGCAGTCATTGGTATATAGGGAGAAGTGGAAATAGCACAAAGCCTTGGAGGGGGCCCTGTGCTGATTGTACAGGTATCGGATGTGATTCCGCCTAGCTTCACTTGCTGCTTCCTGCTTGTCTGTTAGGAAGTTTATGATCCACTTACAAGTGTGTTCAGGTACCGCTAGTTGGTTTAATTTACTTAGAAGAGTGTCTGGAATGATGGTATTGAATGCTGAACTGAAGTCTACAAAGAGGACCCTTGCGTAGGTATTTGGAGATTCAAGGTGTTGTAGGATGTAATGCAGAGCCATGTTAACAGCATTATCTGTTGATCTATTTGCTCGGTATGCAAACTGCATGGGATCTAACAATGGATCCGTGATGGTTTTCAGGTGGGACAGCACAAGCCTTTCGAAGATTGTCATAACTACAGATGTTAGAGCAACTGGTCTGTAGTCATTCAGTTCCTTGACGGAGGGCTTTGGCACTGAGATGATGGTAGAACATTTGAAGCAGGAAGGAACATAGCACATCTCTAGTGATCTATTGAAGATTCGGGTGAAGATGGGGGCCAATTGCTCAGCACAGACTTTAAAGCAAGGAGTTATCTTCTCTGGCCGTGGTGCTTTTCCTGGCTTTTGTCTGCGTAATAGATCTTCCACTTCTTTTTCTGTGATCACCAGAGGTTGTGAGCCCAATGGATTGGGGCCAGTTGTAGCAGGCTTGGCTGTTGTTGGTGTGTTTGAGAGGTGGGTTGTGGAGATAGATGGCTGTAGTTTCTTTTCAAACCTGCAGTAAAACACATTCAGGTCATCTGCTAGTTGTTGATTTCCTTCTGCCTGGGAAAGAGGTTTGCTGAAGCCAGTGATGTTTTTAAGTTTTCCACGTTTGCTGGTTCATTTGTTGAGATCTGATTCTTTTAACTTTTCAGAATAGCTTCTTTTTGCTGCTCTGATCTCTCTTATTAATATGTTTCTGCCCTGGTTGTATAGCATTCTGTCAGCTTTTCTGTAGGCTTCCTCTTTGGAACGATGCAGCTGCTTAAGTTTAACTGTGAACCAAGGTTTATTGTTACTATATATTTGCAGGTTCCTTGTTGATACACATAAGTCTTCGCAGAAGCAAACATATGATGTTACAGTATCTGTAAGCTCATCTAGGTCTGCAGAGACATCTTCAAAAACATTCCAATCAGTGCAATCAAGGCAGGCCTGGAGTTTGAGCTTTGCCTCATCAGACCAAGTCTTCACTAATTTGTTGGTTTAATGGTTTTAAGTCTTTGTCTGTAGACAGGTACAAGGTGAATCATGCAGTGGTCAGAGTGTCCCACAGCTGGTAGTGGTAAAGACCTATAAGCATCTTTTACTGTTGTGTAGCAGTGGTCTAAAATATTTTTGCATCTGGTGGGACAATTTACATACTGGAAATATTTTGGGTGTTCTTTCCTTAAATTTGCTTGATTGAAATCTCCTAAAATGATGGGAACCTGGTTCTTTGGCTTCAGCCTTCGTAATTTGATCAGCAAGAGTGTGTAATGCCTTGTTTACACAGGCTTGTGGAGGAACATACACAGCTATTTGGAGAAATGAGAACTCATGTGGAGAGTAAAACGGCTTGCAGTTGATGTGTAAAAACTCTAAGTTTTCATCACAAAACTTATATATTATAGTTATATTCTGAGACCAGCTGTTGATATATAAACATAATCCTCCACCCTTTGTTTTACCTGATGTCTCTTCAGTTCTGTCTGATCTAAATGTCTGAAATCCTGGGATGTATATGGTGTTGTCCCCATGAATTTGTGGATTAAGCCAGGTTTCAGTGAAACAAAGAACAGCTGAATTATAAAAATCAGAATTCCATCTATTTAAAAGATGAATTTCATCCATCATGTTAGCCAGTGAGCATAAATTAGTCAGAAAGATTGAAGGGAGAGGAGTTTTTTTTCCCCTATTCCTTAGTCTGTTTAAAATTCCCGCTCGTTTACCTCGTCTTCTCTTCCAGCGTGGTCGCTTCTTTGCTTTCTTTGTTGTAATCCATAGCACCGGGGAATTGGTTAGAATCTCCTCCATGTTTGCAAAGACAGGTGGGGATGGGGAATCAGAAAGCTGCTCCTTAAGGAAACATTGCCTAATTCTTAGCAGATGGTCTCATGAGTATGAAATCCGTAGTGAATTGCAGATAATAATAAGGAATAAAGAAACCATTAGAGAGCATTTCACCGAGGCAGCCGTTGTCGGCGCCATCTTGGCTCCAAACATAATTGCTTATAACCATGCCAGTTTGAATGTGGAAGAGATCAACTAAACCATCTGAGAAAAATCATTTTCACTGGAGAATCTCACATTGTAATGTCTGCACAGTACACAAGGATTTTATTGCTTGATTCTATAAGTCTTAAAATAAGTACATTTATTCAACTGAATATTGCATCAGTTCAATTAGTTCATCAAAATCTGGAAAATATTTAGCAAACAGCTATCCATTAGTTTGCAAACATTAATGCTGTGTCACACATTGCCAGAACTGTTCCTTGTAAGTTCAGATCATAGCCAAAAGAATATCAAACCATACCCATTGAAGACCAGAAGCCTAGATTACTCCCTATATAAATTAACTACTACTGCTACAAAGATTAGTCATTGATCATTTACTTATAAAAAGTCTTGCTGCAGAAAAGCTATAATTTCCCTCCCTCCCTCCCTCCCTCCCTCTCTCTCTCTCTCTCTCTCTCTCTCTCTCTCTCTATATATATATATATATATATATATATATATATACTTAACTGCAACTAAACTAAATTCTTTGCTCTCCTAAAGGATATAGTAGCCAGAAAGGAATTGTGATGATTGTTGTTTGAATTTCATATCCAGGAAAACTCCATTGGTAAATTCTATTACTTACTTTATATGTATTGCAAGTACCAGACAAAATTATGATCCTTTCAATATTGCTATTTCTTGTTATCTTGGCTCTCTACAATATTGGTCCTCCAGTAGATGTAGTAGAAAGATAGACCTTGTCCCAGAACTACACAGATACAAAGAAGAGTATGCAATACAGCGTATTGCCATGAACATGTATGAGTTATTGTCATGTAGCATTATTCCACAGAATATTACATGGAACTCCTATTCCACAGAATTTCTGTGTCTTTGCAGCGCATGGCAAGGAAGATGAAATATTGGAGAACTTTGCTGTACCATAGAAAAACTATAACAAAAGATGAGTGATAGTTCATTTTCTTACAGAATATTATATGTCATGCTACTAAGGGCAATACTTCTTCCTCCCTATGTACTTTGCATAATGGCATTCAAGTTTCAAATTTTAAAGAGATGAAGTTGAGGAGCAAAAGAACACCTCATAAAATGCTTTCATTTGCAAATATGCAGTTAGGTCTATAAACAGGAATGAGAAATGTTTCATTAATGTTCATCTCTTTTCAGTTACAGTGATTGGATGGCATACTTGTGTTAATTTACTTTGTTTTTTCTTCTCTTTTCTTTTGCCATGACTGCTGGAGAACCAAGCAAGCAAAATAGGTTTGTCCAATTCTGTTACTTGCCTGCTAAGGGTTCGTAGTAATGTAGTTGTATATATTTCCATCTCAGTGTAATAAAAATAAGAACAACCATTAGGAGACTTTTAAAGAGCATTGTGGTTTCTATTATAATCACTCTTAATAAAGTTTCAGGCAAATTTAGGCCTTTCTGAATCTTCCGAATTTGTCATCTTTGGGATTGGTTCTATTGCTCACTAAATTACTATATTTATAGAGGAAGAAAAACGATATTCAAGAAATGTGTGTTTTAGCATAGATGATAACACACTCAAGAAGCAACCCTAGCTGTGTAAGCAGGAATATAAGCATACAGTATCTGTTTCACTGGTGAAATTCGTTTGCATAGTGGTCAGCAACTACCAACCAGGAATAAATTCACACTATTGCCCAATACTGATTTACCTTATAGGGCTGTTCTCCTTGATTAGAAGACTTGCATAATACAATTTAATAGAAGGTCTTCAAACGATCTGTGTATGCATGTATGTATTCTTAGGCAACATACTCTGATGGCTTTCAAAGGCCAGCTCTAGATATTCTATAAACTGTCTAAGGAGCTTTGAATTTCTATTTTCTCCTTTGTGATCTTTTTTTAGGAAAGAATAAGCCTTTCCTAAATTCCTTAGACCACGAAGTCGGCCTGCGTGCTATTGACAGCAGCTCTCTCCAACCCCCCGCACCCCCAACATCCCTGTTTTCCTTAAAGCGCCCCAGCGGAAAACCTGCTCTGATTTGTAGAGATAACATCCCGATACTCTCAAAGGAAAAGAAGTCTCCTCCTCCCGGGAAGGGCCTTCTCATCCTATCTTACTCCGTTACCCACCTAAACACTGTCTTCGAGCTCAGGGTCCGGTTCGCTCCCAGGCAAAGGCACGGGGAGGAGCGACTGATGCCGCGCGTCCCTCCTTCACGGTGATTCGGGGCGGAACCGGATGTCTCGCGCCCTCGGCAGGGAAGGAAGAGCACGCGGCGCGCGCAACCTTCACAAGCGGCCAGATGTGGGCGGGGTGGCGATTATAACCAGAGGCCGCTCAAGTGAGAGCAAAGGATATCAGAGTATTTTTAAGTTAACGAAGTAATAGCAGCTTTTAAGTTTGACCGGAAGTTCTGGTTCTCTCTCCAGCGCTTGCTTGTGTATCTATATATGAATTCCTTCCTCCGCTGTTTTCCAGAGACAAGAATTTCACTATTTCACCTGCAGGCAATCAGAGGAGCCTCTGAGCTATGATGGTCTTTGGGAACGTTTTCTGCGATTCCCTTCTAAGATATTTTATTTTTTTTAAAAAAAGGACTGCAGACCTCATTTCCGGTTCCGATAAGGATTTTTCATATCTGGGAGGCGAAATGGAATGATTCTTGAAACCATAATTCTAATCTATTTAAAGACCTATCTTTGTAGTGCTCTGAAATGATCATATCCTGAAGTCTTGTAGCCCTACCCAGGGCTACAAGACTTTGTTTATTATCCAAATGCCTGAGGGGAAAAATTGAATAATTTATAAATATAAAAACAGATTACACACAGCATTTTAGAAGTGAAACTCATCCAATATTGCAATTTTATAAATCCAATTATACTCAGTCATTTCAGAATAAACCACAGTCAAGAAACAAATTTATTTTAAAAGAAATGGTAACAATATTCAGGAAAACTATTACCTGCTGTTATTTTTGTAATCACCTACTTCAAAAGATTCTTCCATAGTTTAAGGAGCATAATTATTTTTAAAGGTATAATATTCCCTAAAATGGATCAGATTATGAGTGACTTTAATTTTATGGCATGGATGAATTTACAGGTGTACCAGAGGAGTTGTGAAGGAAACAGGATGGAGTGATTCACCCACCTAGAAGAGAAGTCTTTGACTCGGGACTACCTGTTCATTGAATTGGGCCCATGAAGGCAAGATAAAGCCACCTAAGTTCTACTAGGCAAGAACAGATATTGCATAACCATACTCTGTACTGCCCTTAGTCTATTTCACTGAAGTGAAAAAGAAGTGTTGAGGACTCCAACAATGTTTGAGTAGTGGTGATATAACAGGGTGTTTTTGTGAAGCATCTTTGTGGGGAGTGGGTATAGATGATTAGGAATATTTCCACTCCAGCCCAAATCCTTCAGCAGCTTTGGAAAAATAAGTAAAAACAGAGAATGAGATTTGCTTCCTTTTCACTTTTTCTATCAATAAATCTCTTGTTTACTGCCATCCATTAGATTTTTGCAGCTCTCCCACAATTTTACTGAACACCAATTCAAGGGCTCATCTTCATATCCAACTGTTATTGACTCTTTTAACTTCTAATTATGAGGATAAAAAAGAGAATCAGGTGGACTCTCAGCCTGCTGTTCAGAAGGCAGCAGGCTGCCAACTGTTTGTGAATATGACAATTACTGCTAGTAGTTGCTGATTCAGAATATGGCCTTGGGAGAGTGCCAAATCCAAAATCATACTTTAGTTAAAGAAAGCTGAGTGCTGGAGATGGAATAACACCTTAAGAGGAAGTGGCATTATATGGCTTTATCAGGCTATATCCAAACTGCTCAAGACTTGCCTCCTTGCTGACTGTTCTTTCAAGTTTCCCCTGCTGCTTACCATGAGATGGGACTTAGTTGACTTCTGTGCTCAAGCTACAAAAAGTTTAAAATTCTCTTTCACCATTTCTGTTTCCATAGTCTCCTGGCTAGCAAATTGTAGAAATAGAGGAAAATAACTTTAACATTTTTTTCTTTATTTCTAAATAACCGGACCTTTCTGTATAAATGTTTACACACTAATAAAATTTCTCAAGTTTAACTGCCATGCTTTCTGTGTGCACTATTCCAAGACATAGACATGGATAAGGACACCCACTAATTGCCACAAAATTGTCCTATTAGCCACTTTTAGAGGACATCTCAAGATTCAGTCTTTGTCTCACTGGTAGTCAATTACAGAGGCCACAAAAATTGTATTTAGCTGTTCCAGTTTTAAAATATTTTCTATCTTCTACACTGTAAAAGGCAGCTATTCTATTCAATTGTACTTGCTTTAAAATAACATTTTCTCCCTTTCCCTACAACTTTTCTTTGCTTGTATCAGACATTCATTTATCACTTAATACACCATATTTTGTTCCTTAAAATTTTCACCTGTAGCCAGCCATTTAAAGTTTTCTTCTTTCTCCAAACCCAAAATTTTCTTGCTTTACCAGACACATTTCTCAACTTATTTCTATTTCATTTTAATTTAGTGTTTGAAATATTAAACTTTCAGTTACAAATAACAATATACAATTATGTACAGCGGTAGACACAGCAATTTCCCTTTATTTCAATGTTCATTTCTAGCAACAAACTACATACTACCCACTCTTTTCTATCAAATTAACTTATCTAGATATTTCTATATTAGAGAATACAGTTCACTTACTTTGAACTTTTTCATTCTTCCTGTAAGAAAAGAAACTGGCTGGAAAATGGCCAGCACTTATCCTGCTGTCCTCCTTTTCAAACCCTCTGTCCAATCAGCAATGCTTTTATCTGTAAAAGCAGTGCTGAGAAACAACTGGTATGATGGAAGGGGAAAGAAGAGAGAAGGTGTGGATGGGAGCAAAGAAGCCTGAAAGTGATAATTTTCTCTAACAGTATTCGAAAAGAGTAGCCGGCATGAGCAAGAAAAAGGCAAAATGTATAGGTAGAGAATGGGCTTTGCTGAGGGATACAGGAAGACCAATGTGGTAAATAAAGGTACTTAAAAGGGCAATGTATAAACAGGATCACATGGAATTTTCTTAATTCTTTCTTTCTGTCTTTCTTTTTTTTTTTGTCTTCTATGCAACCACGTGGTTTGTTCCTTAAGATTTATGCCTTCCCCAATTTAACTAAGATATCTATTGTGGGAATGATCAGTGTGTGTATAAATCTCAGTTTTGTTTTCCTCTCTGTGTCCTTGTTTCTGTGTGTGTGCACGCACACATGTGAGTGTCTAAGTCTTTGTGTATCCTCGAGGTAACTGTTGCAACTGTTAAAAGTGTCTGACCTCTTCAGATATTAATTTTAAATTGTTAAGATTTAAAAACACTGAGAGAAATTGTCTTCTCCCAGTCTGGTCTGGCCAACCAAACTGGATGAGGAACAGTCAATTTTCTTTCCTCTCTGTGCTTTTAAGAAAAACACAAAGTTATTAGTGAATGTTCTAAGTTCATTTACAAGAAAAGTTTCATCATGTGTGTTTAAATGATTTTACCTGTTCATCCTTTTTCCTGAAGCTTGTGAATCCAGTTTTTTTCCTTTCTCATCTGCTGTGTCTCCATTTTGTTGAAACTGATTTATCTTTTTAGTAACTGCAATACTGATGTGTTATTCTTCTTCATCCTCAAACCATGCCTGCAAGCTATCTACCCCCCCCCAAAAAAATCTCTAATCCTTTTACAATGCCTTCCCTGGTAGAATTACCAGCAAAGGGGGGAGGTGTCTTCCAGGCCTGCCACATGTAGAAGCAGATGCTGCCCCCTAGAGATATTCCATCCATTGGAGCCAGGAATTGGGTTTGGATCTAGCCTCCACTGAAAGTCATTACAGCAAACCAGAGTGGGCAGACCTTCCCAAGCCTGACTGACCACCTATACCACCAGGCCAAGCCTATGCCACCCAGAGACGTGAAGGAAAGGACCCTGAGATGGACCAGTAAAAGCCTAAAAGACTCTTTTCAATCCCCAGAAGACAGAAAGATTATGGGGGGAGGGTGGAAATTCATTGTAATTGAAAATTCATTGTAATGTGAAATCTATTGTAATGTTTTCTTTCTTGCATTATTTATATTGTAACCAATTTGATGTACTCATGTAAGGATTGTATTTGAGAGTGGCTGGCCCAGCAAGTTCTGAACACCTTGTACTTTTGTCTGGTGGGAGGGAAAATTGTCCACATGTTTCTATTATCTGTATTGTAAAACTAGCTGCATACACAGGCACATATACAGTGACACACCATTTAGAATTAGATAGAGGCTAACCCCTTTCACCTACCTCCACACAAAGCTGCTCCTTAGGACAGATGTTTCTTGCTTATTCATCATTTGTTCAGGAACAATTTGAATAATGAAATTTATAACTGGCCTTGAAGTTACAGCCTTCGTAGTAGCACCATGGTCAATTGATTGTAATTCGGGCACTTGGCAACCAGCTTCGTTTTAATGTTTTTTGTTTTGTTTTGTTTTGTTTTTGTTTGCTGCTCTGAAGCACTAAGGCCCAAGCAGTCATATTGCCCTGCAAATTCCATGGGGGAGAGGGCATCTCCCTCAGGCAATTCCTGAAGAGATAGCAGAAAAGAGATTTCCAAACCCCAAGTCCTGACTGTGACTCACAAATGATGCTGCCCAGTTGCCCAGTAAAGCAGGATATGTTGCACTGGTGGTCTCATGAGTAGAAGTTCCAGGGCTCATTGTATGTAACTTTAAAAATACAAAATAGCCTGGTTGCACACTGGCTAACCTCAATTTGGCCTCACAAACCCTGGAAGCTAAGAGCTAGGCAGGTAGTAACCATAATCTTGGATATGAGCAGCCTGTGATTTAAAGGTTGTGAAGAAGGTAGAGGCTTGAGCTTACAATCTGACTGTAAGCTCATAAAAAAAGTACATCAAACATCTGAAAATTATTTGGCATGAATAATTGGATACTGTTTTCAAAAAAAAAAAAAAAAAGTTTTCCCAGACCTTCATGGTTAAAAGCTTTTGGGAGCCACTGAAGGAATCCTTTTTCTGTTGTCTCTTTTTCAATGCCTTTCCTTTGCATCAGAGAAAAAAAATTTTTTTAAAAAGCACCTATCATGTCTCCCTGATCTGATCACCTTTTAATTTTTTGATAAAACTCACGTGTTTTCAAAAAAAAAAAAAATGAGGGATTGTAGGAAGTTAGCATCCACCCCTCTCCTAGAAAAATTAAAATAGCCCAGGAAATATTAAAAGGCAGAATATTTCTCCTAAAAAGAATAGTCACTCAAGAAGCAGAAACTCATCCCCACCTTTGTTAATGGGTGGATCATTAAGGCCTGGGCCAGAATACTTTACATAAGAAGGAACTCCAGGTAAAAGCTATAGAAATTGCCAAAAGCCCTTTTAAGGGCATAATCACCCAGCAAAGCTAGACCAAGCCTGGAACTCAGGACAGCCTACAGAGTTGCCCCTGGGAGTCTGACAACCAATTAGAATACAAGCTCCAATTCAAATCCCAACAGGGTATAAAACCCAGGCACTCTCAGCACCTCAGCCCTTTTTCCCCTTCTCTTCTCACCTTGAAGCATGTGATCATTCTTCTCTTCTTCTCCTCCCGGCCATGTGGCCCTGTAACCATTAAACCTTCCAAGTAGCCTCCATGTTTCCAGTGTCTTTTTCCCCACTTGGAACTGAACCCAGAAGGATATTTCTTTCAACAATGCCTGTGTGGTTTGATGAGATTTGGTGTGTGCCTTTAGTTAAGATGATTGCTCTGAGTTCTGTCTTCCTGCTTTAATGGGTTAATCCTGTTCCTGGGACTTTGTCTTTCCTATATAAATAAGGAGAAACTTTCTGACGGTGAGAACAATCAACAGAACAGTTTGCCCTTGAAAGTTGTAGGAGTGCCATCACTTGAGACCTTCAAGAAGAGATTGGACTGCCATTTGTTAGAAATGGTGTAGAGTCTCCTGCTTGGGTGGGGGGTTTGACTAGATGACCTATAAGGTCCCTTCCAACTCTGATTATCTGTTAACTGTTAACTTAAATCTGTTAACTATCCTGGGGGTTAATTCTGCCAGGAAAAAGTAAAAGGGGAGTTCCAGGTGAGTTATTTTTAATTGGTTTGAGTACTTTCAGGATCTGCCTCATAGTCCAGTTTTGTTTTGTTTTTGTTATTCCTAGTACTAGCCTTTGGCAGTAGCCCAGACTTTTAGTTTACTTTGTTATTTCTATTAACAAAGTTAACTAAAAAAGTTAATGGCTTTTGGCAGCATGCTCAGAGTTTCAATCAGCTGAGGCTGGGATTTTTGCTTTAGGCTTTCTTAAAGAGGAAGGGCTGGCTTGAGTCTCTTGGCAGTGTTTTCTGAGGTTTCTGGTGATACAAGGTTTCTGGCACTGTCCTTTTTTGGGGTGCTGTTTCTGCTGTTCTATTCAACTTTTAATTACAAATAAAGTAAACAGAAGCACCTCTTTATACATATTGTTTTTCAGTACTTGGGGGGCTTTCACAAAGAAGAGGGAACTGATGTATTCTCCAAAGCACAAGGGGCAGGATAAGTGTCCATAGGTGGACACTTTTTAAAGAGAGATCCAGTGTAGGAGACATTTTCTCACAGAATAATTTATCTATGAATTAGCTCGCCTCCCAGAGTTGTGGGTGCTCCATCATTGGAGGTTTTCAATTATAGACTGGATAACTATGTGAACAAGGTGCTATGAGGTTTGTCTTGATTAGGGGGTTGGGCCTCCCTTCCAGCCCTATAATTCTGTGTTGTTTTCCCTTATTCCCTGTAACAAACTATATACTATCCACTCTCTTTTATCATATTAATTTCACTAGGTATTTCTTTAGTAAACATTTTATTGATGAATACAAGTTAATTTACTTGGTAATTTTTCATTATTTCTATGTAAATTGAAACTGTTCATTTTCCTGTCAAATACAACCATCTTGATTTTTAATTTATTATTATTACATTAATTTTCAGATCTATATTCTTGTTCTCTCACACAATCCATCTAAAATTAACTACAAATATAATCAACACTATGGCATCATTGATCTGCATATTTACACTTGATAAACTAACCTTATTTATACTTTAGTGTTGTTTCAGCTACACTATCTCCTATTGCTTCTTCATCGTTCAATTGTTTCACAGCATTTACATTTGTGGTCTTTCTTTTTTTTTGATATTAATATTTATAGTATTTCATCTCTTCGTATGAAATACATTTTCCCTTCCCAAGAATTTCCACGAAAGTTAACAGAGTAATTAAACATATCCTGACAAGTTCAGAGACTGAACTTCAGAATTTTAGTTTTTAACTTTTAAAACATCGACTATTTGTCTTCCGTTTTGCATGTGGGGTGTAACCACATGTTTTAGGGCAACAATTTAAGAATAGTCTTAATAATATATTAGAATTTCTAATTTGAATTTCTATTTGCCAAATCGTTATTAAAAATATTACAGAAAAGGTCAATCTTCATTGACCTTGCTCCAATGCTTTCTTTTCTAGCCAAATATGGAATTCAGATTTTAGTGGCAAAACCGCCTTGCTTTCCATTGATTTGATTGCATTTTTGAATATCTAAAATAATGAAACAATATAAAAGCCGAACGTTTTGCTTTAGAGAACACGTTCGCGTGGGTTCCACGTTCGAAATTTGACTAAAACTAAGATGCCTTATACCGCATACAACATTCCACAAGAATAAGATTTTAAAAAAATCTACTGAAAACGGAAGTTGTCTATAATTATTAGTTTCTATCTCTATGGTGGCTACCGTGCTGCCACGTCTTGGCGCAAGCGCATTGAAGTTAGTGCTGACGGTTGTTGACGGAGACCTAGTGGAGAGTCGCGGCCTAAAGATCGTTGGGAGAGTGGTCACGGTGATAAGATGAACTTCTTACGGGGAGTCATGGGCGGCCAGAACCCTGGACCTCAGCCGTCCGGTGCTGACACGGTAAGTTGGACAATCTGGCAAAGAAAATCCTGGTTTAGGACTCTCTCTCTGCATAGTGACTCGTAGGACCCTCTTCCCGGCAAAAACCCTGCTTTTTACAGACCCACGTTATATCCTTAGCGTGGTGTTTTCGCTGCTTTTGCAGAGCTTTGACGGAAGCTTGAGGGTGGCGATACCTTCGAAGTAACTCATTTGTGTTATACCTGTTTTTTTATAATAATATGTAAAAGGGGCTGTGTCCACGTAGACAAAATATATCACAATGAAACACTGGGGTGATAAAGCCTGGTAAATACTGTATTTAGTACAGTAAGCGTATCTTGGAAAACAATGAATGGAATAGCTGAATTTCAGCCACTTCCATCTATTCTCCTTAATTTGCCACCTTAGCTTCTGTAAGCTGAGGATCAGTGATGCAGTTGCCCCTTATAAAGCATAAATGCCCCGTGGGTCTGCTATACCCCCCCCTTTTTTAAAATCTATGGTCATTTCAGCAGCCAACCCAAGAAAAGAGGTATTCTATTATTATAGTTGTTCCTAAGAAAGAATTTTATTTTCATTTGTGTCCCCATGTTGATAAATTATGAATATAAAATCATTTATTTACTGAGCTTGTTAAAAACATGTACAGTATACATTTTTGAGCAAAAGTTTTTGAATTTATAAATATTGGCACTAAGAACACATAAGACTTGAAAAAATTATTTGAAATATGTATTAAACATACCGTATCTTTTTGCCCAGTTAAATGGTAACACCTACCCAAACTTGGCTGACCTAAAAAGAAATCAAAGCAAAATCAACCTTAGTTAGTATCTAATGTAGGACTACCAAGATATATTAGGGCTATACTAAGCTGGAAAAATAAAGATAAGATAAAAATAAAAAAGTCCTAGAATTAAAGTATGTAAAGCAAATCACATCTATATTCTGCTATTAATACATTTGTTATATGGTGTGGGAATTGAATTGACTTAGAGGAGAGCACTAACAAATTGCTTCCCATATTTTCCTCACAGTTGCTGTACCTTATTTGTATAGTAGTGTCTTCAATAATATGTCATGTTTTGTGTTCAGAAAAAAAAGTATGAGCATTGTGATTTGGGGTGATAGCAGGATACTGGATTCTGTTGTTACTTGGATTTGGATTATTTGCAAAAAAAAATCAACAGTAATTTCTGATTTGCTATTATTTTAACAACATAGCATTCACGTCCTGCTACCTTATGTTCCCTAATACAGCAAATTAAATAAAGATTTGTACAGATAGTTGATTATATTTTCAATAGGTAGTCTATTGTTCCATGAAGTACCATTAAGTTTCAACCCAGGTATGTTTATTGAATAGAACTCCTGGATTCTAATTTTTAAAACATATTAAATATTGTAATTCTAAAATTTTTCCATGCATTTCATAAATACTATTTTACTCTATTTTGGGATTATTTTAATGAAAAACAAGGTGCTAAAAATAAACAGTCCCCTGAAATTAATATAATTATTAATATAAAGTAGAAGATAGTGTGCATTTAACAAATTCACAAGCTGTACAAATAGTAAAGTAGTAAAATAAATAAGCAAATAAGAGAATACAATTTCCTAAAAGGTGGATTTTAATTTTTTCCATACATCCTACCTTTTAATGCAGTTCTCTTACATTTTAATATCTACATTCACATCTTTCTAGAATATTCTGCACTGAAGAATTGATTAAAGCACCTCAAAGACAACACAACACTTCACTATATGCTCTAATCCTCCGTAATTATATAAAAAAACCCTGTGACATTACTACTAGAGAACGTGTATATGACTTTTAGCTGAATTTTAGTACATATGTGTAAAGGAATACAAGAGCCTTTTTAGAGTAAATTACAAAGAGATAATAGAATAGCTCATAACTTTTTGGGTTTTTTTAACTTATTTTTTTCTTTTTATAACTTGATTTTAAACATAATGAATAAAATAATAAGCAGGAAGCATTTCTCTCAGTTGGTCCACCATTTTTGATCCCACATAGGATTACTGAAAAATAAACTCAGTATGATTGCTGAGTGGAAGATAAATATGCTGTGACCTTTGACAATATTGCTACATCTAAGGCAGAAACAACATTCTGCCTATGTTCTGAGCATATTTTGCTGACTTACGTTTTTTCATCAATGTTTCTGCAAAATAGTTCTGCCTTTCTAAATGTTAAGATGATAAAAACCTTCTCGATCAGATTCAATTTTGATTGAATTGAGCCAGCTGTTTTGCCAACGCTTTCTGAGTGGCTGCTTAGCTCCAACAACTGCTTCCTGTTGGGGTCCTAAGGAACCCAGGCAGGCAGGTGATGAGTGGCTGGGAGGAGAGGGGTGAGTTGAGGCCTCGACATGAGTGACATCAAGTTGGCCATGCCCACCCAGTCATATGATCACCTAGTCACGCCCACCTAGCTGGTCATTAGGCAGATCATATTAGTGGTTCATGGGATTTCAAAATATGAGTTTAGTAGTTTCTGAAGTCCAAAAGTTTGGCGACCTCTGGACTAGAAGACCTCCAAGGTCCCTTAAAGCTCTATTCTGAATTGAAAATTGAATTGAAATGAATAAATTTTGAAAGACTGCTGATGTAGAGCTTAAGGTGATGTATAGCAATGAGTCCCAGATTCACGCTATATTATGAAAACTGATTGGATGACTTTAGGATAGTTACTCTCTTAGCCAATATATCTCATGTTGAATGTGAAAATAGAAGGTGTCATTATATATCCCATCTTGGAACTCTTGTAAAAAAAGTGAAATCTAAATCTAACAAATAGATAAAAGAATATTCATTGAAACTGGAGAACTAATATCTAATAATTTGAAAGATTATTTAATAATTTTAATTAAGTCTGCACATTGCTTTAAACTGTGATTCAACCATTTTTTTCTCAAAGAAATCAATTCGATATATTCATACAAACATTAAGTCAGTATCAGGTATGCTGTACTGTAATTTTGCATTTCTGTATGTATGAATCTATCTAGCACAGGGGTGTCATACTTAATTTCATTGAGGGCCACATCATGGTTGTGTTTGACCTTGTGGGTCCAGGGTGGGCATGGCCAGCTCAACATCACTTGTGTTGGGGATGCCTGTTGTGGCCGGAATACTTTGCCAGCAAAACGGGGCTCTCAAGCTTTTATTTCAGCTGTGACAGTTGCCAGTGAAAACGGAGGTCAGGAGGGCTGTGTGCGGCCCTCCCAAGTTCCTTTTTCTCTAGCAAAGGCACCGCAGGCCAGTCCTTCACTGTTTCCAGGGCAGCACTGTGGGCCAGATCTAAACACCGCACAGGCCGGATCCTGCCCCCAGGTCTTGAGTTTGACACCACTGATCAAGCATATAATTTCAAATGAAGAATTCATATTTTTATAAAATTTGTGTATAAATTCATATTCTTTTGAACTGTAATGTGAACTATACCATGTTTAGTTTTGATTTCAATCTGAGAAAATCTGTGAAATTTCAACATCTTAGAATCTTAGTTTTTGAATCATTTTATTTCTATTGTAGATTCAAAAATTATGTGATAGAGTGGCATCTTCCACTTTACTTGATGATCGCAGGGATGCTGTACGTGCCCTTAAATCTCTTTCAAAGGTATATATAAATATATTTCTAACAAAATGTAATTTGCATGTGGCATCTAAAGTTTGGTAAAACATTATAACATTTAAAAAAAAAACTTGTTCTGTTCTTGGCAGAAATATCGTTTGGAAGTGGGGATTCAAGCTATGTCTCATCTTATACATGTTCTCCAAACAGACCGGTAAGATTTGCCAAATGATTTTAAAATATACAAATAGGATCTTCCAATAATAAATCTTGAATTATGAAATTGAATTATGATTAAAACGTAAGAAATATACTCATCAGAATCAAATTGATCATTATCTACCCAGTGTTTTCTGCAATAATGAAGTATAATTTTATTTCAATAAATTCAAGAAGCTTCAGAACCTATCAATGTAACTAACCAATTATTTACATGAGAAAATTGATCTGGAATGCTTAGGACAGATGTTTCTTGCTTATTCATTATTTGTTCAGGAACAATTTCAATAATGAATAATGAAACTTATAACTGGCCTTGAAGTTACAGCCTTCGTAGTAGCACCATGGTCAATTGATTGTAATTCGGGCACTTGGCAACCAGCATGTATTTATGATTGTCACAGCATCCCACAGTAACATAATCCTCATCTGTGACCTTCACAGCTGCCTTCCAACAAGGAAAGTCAGTGAGGAAGCAGGCAGGCAGGAAGTCACAATCATGGTCACATGACATTGTGCTTAATAAGCACTGTTGATTCGTTTACAACACAACCAGAATTATCACACTGCCCTCATAAGTCAGGCATAGTATTGTGATTTTTTTTTTTAGACCACATTGTGTAGTGCAGGGTTGTCAGTTATTATTGCAGTCAGTATGCAAAGGCTACCTGTAGTAGAATTCCTGAACATATTCCTTATCAAGTATTAAACATACTCCAAACCAAGGCTTTGCAATAAGCCTTGTAATGACATCAGAGATTATATAATTATATTATTTGTAATGTTAGTGTTATATGCAGTTCATTCAATGAGAGTTTGTCCTTTTATTCATAGTTCAGATTCTGAAATAATCGGCTATGCTTTGGATACCCTCTGCAATATCATGTCCAATGATTTGGAAGAGGAAGAACAAGGTTAAGTAGTTGATTTTTAATATGTCCTTAACAAATAGATTTTATTTAAGTTTATATCATTCAGTGAAATATTTTTTTAAAAAATAAAGTGATCAGCTTTAGATATGCAAGTCTGCATTAAGTTTTGGCTCAGTTGCTGTCACCTCTCTAATGGCCAGAGGAAATGTAATGCATATAAATCCAGTTTTAAGTTGAAAAAAGGCTTTCTGTATATGAACTTGAGGTACTATGACTATTTCAGGGGAAAAAAATTATAATCCAGGATTTGATTTCATCCTTATCCCACTCCATTTTTGCAAAATGGCTATTGGATGGGGATATATTGAGTCCTTCTAACCTTCTCTAGTGCAGTTATAAGGAAGTGAGAAAAGAATAAGAGTGTGGTGCCCCAGGCTTACGAAGGCACATTCATGTAATTATAGATCATAATTTAGGGTTGCATCCAAAGTAATACAGTATCTCTTTCCTATTGCAGAAATAATTTTGCTTTAATCTTTCCTAACTTTTGTTTTGGATTTGCATGATTTGTTTTTAATGTAGTGTGAGTGAAATGAATAGCATCTGAAATCATTGTTTAAAATTCAAGAAATATATGCTGAAGCCAGTGGTCACAGAAATCAATTTGAATGAGTGTAACTCAAAACAAAGTAATTATGTTGGAATTTCTAAAATTAAAGATTTTCATTTCATTCTAGTTACAAATTATTTTGTTTTACTGATAACCATATTTCATTGTGTGTTTCTTTTTATCTTACTTAAAATTGCCAGCTTTAAATACCCTTTTGTTGTTTTTTTACTGTTTCATGTTAAAGAAAGTAATATAAAAAAATTTACAATACTATGTTGATGCAAAGGATTGAAACTGTTCTTTTATTGAATAGGCCCAATAAGAAACAAAATACTGTAAATTGCTCAAATGTGCTGTCTTTCCCAATATTGGGAGAATACTGGTGTAGCGGATCCTGCATCTGGGAGTCAACATCAACCCAAAGGAAATCATAATCTCAAGATATTTGGCTGTGGCCAAAATTTATTAATTGATAGACATGCTTTTGGTAGCACAGA
This sequence comes from Bungarus multicinctus, assembly GCA_023653725.1. Classification (NCBI taxonomy): domain Eukaryota; kingdom Metazoa; phylum Chordata; class Lepidosauria; order Squamata; family Elapidae; genus Bungarus; species Bungarus multicinctus. The sequence continues at coordinate 42,505,794 of CM042840.1, forward strand.
AGACAGACTTATGGCACCAGAACGAATAACCCTGAACTATTAAGATTCCTACAAATGGGAGAGAAGTGTAAGGGCTGTGGGAGATTATGAGAACTACTGGAAAGGAAGAGGAGTTCAATACGTGTGAGATGAAGCAATTCAGCCCAGAAATCCTCCCTTAATTGGTTTATTATAAGTCTGCCTGAGAACTAACTTTCAAGTTTTACTATTACATTCTTATCCTGCCTATCTTGGGTTTGCCATCTACATGGGGCTTGCATTGTATAAATTGATTGCCACTTTAGGGTATGTCCTGATTGGGTGATGGGCATCCTTTCCTAAGAGTGTCGGCATCTTCACTTTCCCAATCATTCAACACTTCCCTTAGGAAACTTACTCTATAATTGGTTCTTAGGGTTTCGTTGCTACCAAACCTATTTTGGCAGATGCCCAAAAGCATATTCACTTGTTTTTTGGTAGCCATATTAACTATGAAGATTATAGAATGAGGGGCTCTCTGTGGAAAAAATATCAAGATAAGATGGTGCTAAAACCAGATTGGGCTTCATGCCCAATCTCCTTAACATGTCTATTCAGAGTGCCAGCAACATCAAAGAATGAGAATTCTATTTTTTTAAAGATACTGATCTTGTCTAAATCATATATATACATCAAATATTGTAAGATAATAAAATGAGGCTCCACAGATCAAGACTGGGGATGTTTAACATTGAAGTAATCCTCCCTGAGCATACTAGAGTATCTTTTTCTTTCAGTTCCCTCTTTAGTGATCAAGAATTATAATTGGATTTAAAGATTTAGAGCCTTTCACAGTCAGTGACAGTCCCATCTACTGAAAGACAATTATTCTAGTGACCAAGGATTACATACATTAAAGAAGTTACACTATGGTCAGTGGTCAGCTGAAGTCAGAATGTGTATCTGAAGGGAGTGGCTTCATCCACAGGGAAAAAAATCTTAAGCCTTCTAACTACTAAAAGAGTATGCATAAATATCTTTTTAGCACCAATTTGTATTTTTCTTTTCAACATTAGTTATATAAAATCAGTTGTGCTTCTTTGCAATATTAAATAGAAGTTGCTTTATTTTTTAAAGCTTTCTCTTTCTCCCTCTGCACTTACAGATGATTCTGAAGGTAAAAGAAACAGAGTATATATTAACATGATGCATTTAGATGTAGTTCTAAGTAGTAATTATTCTCAACACTTACTTGTTTGGAAAAAGGATGCTATATTTTAGAAAATAGTTTTAGCACTTTTTACCTGCACACAAGTGTTGACAAAACAAAAAACAGAAACAATAAGAATTCAATCTTTAAAAATGGAGAAACTGAATTTATTAATGATAGTTTGTTTTTACATATATAATATGGCCCCAATACTATTTCAATATAAAATATATTGGGCAGTTTTATATATGGGTTCTGTATGGTACATAGCAGTTGAAATCTAGAACTAGTCAGTGAAATATTGGAAAAATATTTCTAATATATTACAAAACAGATGTGCTGTCCTATTTAAAAACTTGGGAATGCTCAGAGTAGAAAAAAATCGCACTTCAGAATAATCTATATTAAAATATAACTTCACAACAAAAATAAATCCATTAAAGTAAATTATAGAATAACTATAATACCAGTACTAGATGAAATGTGTATAATACCAATAGCACTCATATATCGCTCCGTAACACTTAAAGCACTGTCTGAACAGTTTACAGAGTCAGCTTACTCAACAATCTGGGTCCTCATTTTACTGACCTCAGAAGGATGGAAGGCTGAGTCAACCTTGAGCCAGTCAGGATTGAACTCCTGGCAGTAGGCAGAACTAATCTGCAATACTGCATTCTAATTTCTGTGCCACTACAGCTCTTTTAAAATCATATATCATGTTCTAGGATAAGATCAATCCCACAACTCGCACTTAGTTCCGAAATGTACAGTGAAAAAGAACTATCTTTAGTTTCTTCCTGAAAGCAAACAGCATAAAGCCATCCTGAACTCCCAGGGAATGCTCTACCACAAGGCCAAAAGCAAGTGATTTCTGCAGTATCCTAGAAGACTACTTGCTTTTAACTCCCATTATTGCAATTTGAATATATAGGACAGATTCAGTTTAAAGAACATAATCCGATAGATAAAAGAATGTGTGTCCTAAAGGGCTTTATAAATCATGCCCAAGACATTGACATATATGGAAACCTACTGTATATTATATAATATAAATCTAAAGACAGGCGTTACCCTGCTGTAATGGTTCATATTTGTCAGCAAACAAACTGACAGTTTCTGAACAAGCTAATTTCTAAGTCTTCAAGGTCTGGAATAGAGTTATAATAATTCAATCATGAAATGATACACTCAGTATTACTAGAACTTGTTTAGATTTTATTTCATCCCATTCAGACCCTTATAGATATTAGAAATACAACAAAGAAATCCAGAATACCTCCTGTTTGGCCCAGATCAGGGATACATAACAAGTATCTTCTACATCTTCCATTATCACTGCATCTAATATCCATTGTAAACTAATGGACAACTTCTTCCAACAGTTTCATATGGTTATTGACCAACAAAATCTATGGTTTATAATAGTGGCAAATATCTGTAGCTCAGGTATCGGATGAAGATAAAGGTTCATTCTCTGAGCTTGTGGGTTGGTTTCTGAACATTTTGTTAGTCTCTGCCCACACCGACACCAAACAGTATTAGTTCAATTGGAGTAGCACAAAAATCATTGGCCACACTACCACCTGCCATGCTTGTGAGTTCATCGAAGCCTGGCACTCCACAAGCAATTCCATCAACAGACTCATTGACCTACAACAACCTACGAACCCCACAGAATCCAAATCAACTGCATAGCCAACCAAAGACAGCATCAATCCTCAACTAACTCACGCAGCCACTTCCATCAGCAATTCACTTTCCAATGATCCTGACTCCTTATCACAAGACCCATCACAAGACTCACTGATGACTCACAGCTGACCATCACAAGACCCTCACCTGACACACCCACACTTGAAGCCCTTATAAACAGAAGAACACTGACATCTCCTAAACTCAGCTGAAGATGTTACCTAGTCTGGTAATGAAATATTCAGAAATCAACCCACAAGCTCGGAGAATGAACCTTTATCACCAAAATCTATGGTTCCCCCCCCCCCCCCCCCCCCCCCCCCCCCCCCCCCCCCCCCAAGAAAGGCCAAGGACTTAGGGACTTCCTACCCTCTACTAGCTAGAAGGCATACTACCCCTATAAGACAGTGCTAACTTTCATAGGCAATCTAGAAAGATACTATAGTTGATGATATCAAACATTGCTGAGGAGTCTAAAAGGACCTTACATTGCCCTCATCCATATCCATATCTAATAATGTTTTCATCATATAATTGAGCTTAAATCATCATTCAACCAGGATTCTCTATAATTTCATTACCTTCTTCAGAATGCCTCCCATAGAAAATTGGAAACTTGCAGACATTATGCAATATATAATAAATGGTTCATTCAGGAAGAGGTTTTTGAACTTAAAAAAAAATGAGATGAAATTGTTTTTTGCTTAAGGGATTCCTTTTTGTGAAATTCAACTTAAAAGTGTCTTTTTCTGAATATAAATGAGTTAAGGTAGTCTTAGAATATTGTTATATTTTTGAATGTTTATTTACTAGTTCATTGAGTTTGTTTTACTTTAGCATTTATTACTAAGTTTATAAACTAATGCCTAAACTCCTGAAATGTTTTGTATAATATGAAATATATGTATAATTATTCAATTTCACTTTCTAATACCCTTATTATATTTATTTTAAATTGTCTTTGTTGAGACCTCTGATTTGTACTATTTTTAATGTTACAGAAGAAAATTCACAGAAACAAACAGAAGATTTTGGAAGTCAGTTTACCGAAATTTTCATTAAACAACATGAAAATGTCACTCTTCTGCTGACTTATTTAGAGGTGAGAATTGTTTTTTTTAAATTATTAAATATGTCAAGTATTAAATATATCACTGAGTGACATTGACATAAGTAAAGTATAAAGAGTAAAAGAATTGGAAGGACCCTTGGAGGTCTTCTAATCTAATCCCCTGCTCAAGCAAAAGACTATATCATTCAGGATAAATGGCTGTCGTTTCTTAAAACCTCCAGTGACGGAGCACTCACAACTTCTGGAGGAAAACCATTTCACTGATTAATTGTGGTCACTGTCAGAAAATTGCTCCTTAATTCTAGAATTGATCTCTGTTAAGTTTCCATCCATTACCTTTTGTCTTGTCTTCAGGTGCTTTGGAGAATAGGTTAACCCCCTCTTCTCTGTGACAGCTCTTTAAATACTGGAAGACTATTATGTCATTCCTAGTCCTTGATGTTGAGACTTTGGACAAAGTGCAGAGAAGAGTAACTAAGATGATTAAATGCCTGGAGACTAAAATGTTCAAAGAACATTTGCAAGATTTGTTTAGTCTAGAGCAGGGATCTGCAACACTTAAAAGAGTCATTTGAACCCGTTTCCCACAGAAAAGAAAACACTGGGAGCCACAAAACGGGGGTGGGTATAGCCAATTCAACGCCATTCCCACCTAGTCACATGACACTCCACAGCCACATCTACACAGATTTTGTGGCTCCCAATGTTTTCTCTGGGAAATGGCGCTCTCCCTCCCCTCCCTTCCTCTCATTTCTATTTTTCTGTTTTTTCTCTTTCTCTTTTTCTCTTTCTTTCTTTGACCCTTCTCTCTCTCATTTGTTTCCCTCTTTTCCCTCTCTAATTCTCTCCCTCCAGCTTTCTCATTTCTCTCTCTCTATCTGTCTCTACCCCCTTCTCTCACTTTCATTTCTCTTTCCTTTCATTCTCTCCATCATTTTCTCATTTCTCTCTCTGTCTTTCTCCCTTTTCTTCTCTCTCTTTTTCTCCCTTTCTCCCTCTCTCTCTTTCTCTGTCTCTGTCTCTCTCTGTTTCTTCTGTCTCTCAGAAAGCCGAGGCTGGGCCCACCTGGCAAGCTTTTATTGGGGCTCTTCGCTACTCCTTTTCTTTCTTCTTGGCAACTTTTCAGAAATCCGGGTTGGCTGAGGAGTGAGCATGAGCCCGCTGCGGCAGCTTCGCTGAAGACAACCCTCCTCCTGCGAGCCCCTGGCCAACTGTTGTGGGGTCAGGAAGACGTTCACGAGCGGGGGATACCCTCAAGCAAGTGGAGCAGCACCACAGTCAGCATTGATTGAAAAGCGTCCGGGCGGCTTTAAATCTTGCACCAGGGACTTTTGCCACCCGGAGGATGCTTTTCAATTAATGCTGCCAGCTGTACCGCTCCTCTGAAGGAGTTAAGAAGCTTAGGGCAACGGGAAAAGGGGGCTGGCCCTGCCAAACCTTGCACACCCACCACCCAACAGTCGGGCTTGGAGAAAGCTGGAGCGCCCTTGCCATAGACGCTCACCCATCAGCTGATCAACCCTCCCCCTCCGTGCATCTTCATTGTGCTTTGGCTGAGCCCGGCTGCTTGCTTGTGAAGGGTATCCCTTCTCATGCATGCCCTCCCTGCCCCACAACAGCCTGCTAGGGGGTTGCGTGAGGAGAAAGAAAAGGAGAGTTGTCTTTGCTGAAGCTTCCGCCGCAACTCATGCTCACTTCTCAGCTGAGGACCTGTCCCCCTTTCTGTCATATCTTCCTCTCGGATCCCATTCCTACCCCGCCAACCTCATGTTGGCGTCGGCCATAGCCGGGTTGGGCCAGTGTCTTGGGGCAGAGAGTAGCTTGCGTGACTGGGTAGGCAGAGAGCTATGGGTTGCTGACACAGAAAAGAAGGACTAGGGGTTATATGATAGCAAATTTTCAGTATTTGAGGGGCTGCCATAAAGAAGAGGGAATAAACTTATTTTCCAAAACACCAGAAGATATGGCAAGGAACAAAGGATGGAAACTAATCAAGGAGAGAAGCAGTCTGAAATTAAGAAGAAACTTCCTAACAGTGAGAACAATTAACAGTGGAACAGATTGCTTTCAAAAGTTGTGAGTGATTCATCACTGGAGGTTTTTAAGAACAGAGTGGGCAGCCACTAGCCTGAAATGGTATAGCAAGGGATTGGACTAGAAGACCTCAAAGGTTCTTTCCAGCTCTATTTTGAATTGAAATTGAATACTGTTAATTAGACTAGACATATCCAGTTTTGCAACAGTTTATCATATGCTTTAGCTTCTAGCTCTCTAATCATCTTTATTGCTCTTTGCACTCTTTTTAGAGTCTCAATATCTTGTTTTGTATTGTGGTGATTAAAACTGGACGCAGTATTCCAAGGGTAGTCTTATCAAGTTATAGTACTAATATATCATGTGATTTTGAAACTATTCTATTGATGCAATTTAGGACTGAATTGGCTTTTTTGGCAACTGACTCATATTTAAATGGTTCACATTAGGACTCCTAGATCCCTTTCAGAGTTACTACTGTTACAGTGTAGTGTACCTGGATGGGTAGTCCTTGACTTACTATCACCACTGGAATCAGAATTTCCATTGCTGAGCAAGGCAATTAATGTGAGTTGTGCCCAATTTCATAATATTTTTAGCCAAGATTGTTAAGCAAATTATTGCAGTTGTTTAGTGAATCATGCAAGTTGCTAAGCAAATCCAGCTTGCCCAATTGACTTTGCTTGTCAAAAGTCAGCTGGGAAGGGATTGCAAATGGTGTTCACATGATGCTGGGATGCTGCAACTGTCGTAAATACATGCCAGTTGCCATATACCCAAATTTTAATTTCATGGCCGGAGGGATGCTGCTATGGTCATAAGTGCAAGGATTGGTTGTAAATAATTTTTTTCACCATTGTTTTAACTACAAATGGTCAGTAAATGAATAGTTACAAGTCAGGGATTATCTTTTTCAAAAGTATTTTATATCAATATTGGTAATTATTTCAGAAATGTTGGACAGCAATAAGCTATCACTCATTCTATTGTTCACTGTAGCTAGACATTTTACAACAAATACATACGTTACCCTACTTTCAAACAGTTATGTTCTTAGAGGCTGTTCACAAATCTGTTTTATTTGTAAGTCTAAAGTAGGTAAAAAAACACTCAAAGTAGAATTTGCACCTTACTGCATCTGCTAAATCTTGATGCGTCATATCTCATATTGATATGACATAAAAGTCATGTACAAAATGTGTGTTAGATGTTTCCATACTTCATTCAGGTTTGAAGTAATAACCTTGTGCCAGACTAACAATTTTCCTGACACCTTGTAGATGTTGCACAATTTCTAAAATTGATACAAGACTGGGCGTCTGATTATCCCTGCCTAAATGTGTGGCAAAGATAATATTTTTAGAAGGTTGTTATTACTCCCTGGTCCTTAGGTTGTAGAAGACAGGTGGTGTACACAACCTTCACATTTGGTAGAAAATTGTTCAGGTAAAGTGAATTACCCGGGGCATTAATCAAAATTTACAGAACTCTATGTTTTTTCTCATGGCAATACTTCTCCATTTCCAGGATAAAACATTCTTATTATCCTGCCACCCAACAGAAAGTGAACTCTTTGAGATGTTTTCAAGAGCTTGCTGGTTCTCAGAGTGGTAGACTAGCAGTTTTAGGCTCAGAATCAAATCACCAAAAGTGGGGCATGTAGCATCACTTATTCACAGCTGAAGCCTGGTATCACCATCTCCTTGCTGGTATAGATTTGTCCAGCATTTTCTTCAAATAAAACCTGTTTCATTCACATTAATTATTGCTGGGATGAATAACCAATTTCCTCAATTATGTCCTTGAGGGATTCCAGGAACTCCCAGGATGCATCCTCATCCACACTCGCTATCTTTCCACTCACTTTCACATTATGCAAGTTCACACAACCCTTAAAAGTCAGGAACCCTTGATGACTTCCAACAATCTTCAGCAATGCTTTCACCAGTCTCCTGTCATGAAACAAGCTTTTAGCCTTTTCCTGTATCAATATTGAGCTAAGGGGTACACACCACTGATGCTAATATTCAGTCTTTATGCCAAACAGCATCTCTATTTCTTCCATCAGTTTTCCTTTCCTCTTGATTGTTCTGGACTAGATAGACACTGGACTTTTCACATGTTCTATGATCTTGTCTGTGCCTAATGATTTTGTCACCTTCATCATTGTTTCCATTTCTATTCAATATGTTCGCATTATTGGCATTGTGAAGGTCATTGTGGTGCACCAGAAACTAATCTTTTCTGATCTTCTGATTTCTGGGACTTTCAAGAATGGACTTAGGGATCAGTTTTTTTCTATCTGTGAAAGTTTGCAAGTGAAAAATTCATAGATTACATTTTTACAGCATTCCCAGTTAATCATTTCAGTCTGATACATATTTTGAAGGAGACATTTTGCAAGGAGTCATGAAATTTGTGTGTGTTGGAAGCAGAGGATGGGACAAAACCTACTTACCTACTTCACTTGAGCCAGTGGATAAAAGGATTACAGTAGTAAGAAAGGATTACAGTGGAAAATTTTAGGGAGAGATCCTCATTATGATTGCATTTCTCCTCATATGCTGCACTACTGTTTATACAGAAGAGTAAACATAAAATGAGAGATATTTTAGCTTTTTTTTGCTTCTGATGACTTACTTAAGTATTTTCAGTTCAACCAGTTATTCAAACAAATTTAACTCATATGTTTGCATTTTACCAGAAAAAAAGGGGTTATTGCACTTCTATTTTTTCAGATGTATAATTTGAGGCATTCCAAGGGCTACAACAAAAAAGGAAGTATGAGCCCTGTAGCATGAGGACCGTGTTTAAAATACTGGATTGGAATCCTGTATATCTCATTTGTTCTTCCTCTTTCATCAGAGATAGCCAAAACAAGCTGCCACAACCTCTTGTTTACATTCTTTGCTTTCTTCCCTAGCCCGTGTGTTGTGGGAATAATACAGTGTAGCTCTAAGAATTTTATATAGATAAAATTAAGAAACAGTTTGCCTGGGACATTTGTTATGACTACGATCAGTTAATTTGACACGTATATATCCTTCTTAATTTTACCTGAAACTTTTTTTCTTATAAACTAACAATTTCTTGAAAAGAGCTTTTTTAGGTATTGCTATTGCTTGCTGTTAATTATTTGGCAGATTTATAATATTTCAATCAATAGTTTATTAATTACTCACCCCAGAGAGAAAAGGAAATACTAGCCTCTTTAGAATGGTACATTATATTACTACTGCAATAAAACTTTAATACTTTATCAATGACATATATGATCATTGCAGGAGTTTGATTTTCATGTCCGGTGGCCTGGAGTAAAACTTCTTACAGTGTTGTTAAAACAGCAGGGTCCCCAATTGCAGCAGATAATCTTAGTCAGTCCTATGGGTAAGTATTTTTAAACCTTTGCATCCATTTTTAAATGTAATAGCTATTTATTAATTATATTTTTATTAAATTTATATGCCTACCCAACTCACACATGGTGACTCTGGGCGGCATACAGGAATGAAAACAGATATCTAAAGCAATTGATAAAAATTTAAAATCTTATCAACATTAACTTTTTGGGTAAATAACGTTTTCTTTAGTATGAAAAGATAAGAGTAATAATAAGCACATGTTTTGAAAAAAGGCCACAATTGAGTAATGAAATACTGCAACATAGGAGCCTCTATTCTAGATCAAACCATACCTTGATTCAGGTAGTGTTGGGCAAGGGCTGGGAGCTTTGGAATTGTATTCTAGAACCAATTAAGGTGTTATTTAATCAACCCCTTGAGAAAGAAAGAGATTCTATGAAGATTCTCAATCATCCAGGTCATGGTTGTTCCAAACGTGTGTTTTCCATTTTTTTTTTTGCATTTTTTTATTATATAAAATACAAAAGAAAAAAAAAGAAAAGAAAATAAGAAATTAAGGACGGGAAAGGGAACGGGAAAAGGGGGTGTGAAATACAAGGGGGAAGAGAAACAGAAAGAAAAGGGGCCATTAACTTCCAATTCTTCCTAGCTCAGTACAAAATAAACACACTCCAGCCTCAACTTTTTGCTTTTACACATTAATATATAGCTAGCCATTTCTATAATGCCAAATCTTTCTAATAAAAAAACCAAGATCAAAGTTTTATTTTTTTCTTCACAAGCACAAATTCCAGAAGTGATAGCTAAATAAGAACATATTTTCCTCTTTAAATAAAGTAATCAAGTTAACCATTCCTGCTTTATCTTCCTTGCTATGGAAACGACATCTATTTCTATTTGCAATCTTTATAAACTGTCACCATTTTTATTTACAAAATTTATCGTATTGTTTCAAATTCTTTGGCCTAAAAAAAGGGGGGGGGGATATATTTTTCCCCGTTCACCGTCCCTTTTTCCTTCAAAGTACTAAACTTTTTTTAAAAACAAAAGGGCACTTTTTTTCTTTTAAGTCAAAACTTTTTAATACACCTTATTCTTTAACTTTAACATACAAGCTTTAAACTTCAATATTGCATTTAGCTCCCTCCCTCTAAACTACCCTTATAGAATACTTATTTTTTTTCTTTTATAAACATTCCTTTTAATATACAGAGTTTTCTTTTAAACTGATAGATCATTTTATTTTACTTTCTCTTAATACATTTAGAGTACTCTCAAATACATTTTCAATAGCCTTTGCCTATTTTAAGAGTTACTTAAGCATTATATAAATGTAAAAAAAATACATTTGCAAATTTTGGGTTAAACATTTCTTTGAGTTGTACATATCAAGCAGAGAAAAATGCATCCTGATTTCAATTGATTCATTAAATTTAAGTCACTCTTTCCAGCTTATTTTCATGGAGTATAAAATCTTTTTCTTCTCTGGAAGTATCAAAGACTTGCAGTCCTTTCTTTTTATCACAGAATCCTCAACCTTGTTAATGTCCTTAAAGAAAAGGTCTCAAATCTATCTGTTCTCAAAGCTTTTCTTTCAGTTTTGTTGAGAGGTTTACATTTGAACCATAGTAGTGAGGGTAAAACTGAAAGTTAATATCTGGCTTTTCCAAAACTGCTGTACACTCCTGCATTTTCAGCTACTTGTGAAGTTGCCTTGGCAGTTTGGTAACATTCTCCACATGTTTGTATGTCAGAAATACTTTGAGAGGATTTTTTTCTTCCTCATAGAACCATTGGTCCACAAATTGATGTATTTTATTTAGAGACCTTTCAAATATATGTCTAATACTTTGCTCCATCATCTTGGCTTCCTTTTAATCAGAATCAGAAGATTTTAGCCACCCACAGCTGAGAAGATCAAGCTACCAGTTACTACAATAGGAAACTAAAATCATGGCTTCAATCTTTATCTTCTCCATCAGCTTTCTGCGCCCCCCCGCCCTCCCCGGCCCATTTCTTTATTTAGCTTGCCTTAGCCTTCTTCCTTGTTCTCTAAGACAAAAAGAAATCCCTAAAATGGTGCAGGTCTTCAAAAAGATAAAGCAACTGTTGCTAGAAAGGGCCTCCTTTAAATTGACAAAATAGAATAATAGTCTTTGAAGGTGATAAAATCAAATCAAACTTTTATTGATTAAGATAGGGAAGGTATTACTTACTGTCGGTTTGATCAATGACTCTTCAGCCCGCGAACAGATTGCAGCCCCTCCCTTCCCAGCTTTCGGCATGCAGACAGCTTCAGAGTTCATCTCCAAAAACAATCTGCCAGCTTACAGCAGTATTGAAGGGTCCCAAGGGGAAGTTCTTTAACACCCTGACTGGGTGGGTCATAAAAACTGATGGGATATCAATCCCTTCAGTTAAAAGGCAGAAGAGCAACACTCCAGGGAGAAATCGTTCTGAGATCTCTCCCTCTGCGTGTTCAGTTAGCTACGTTCCTAGGAAGTCCTTCCCAAACATGCTTTTTCCAATTCTGATTAACTGGTGAGGAATGGAAGAATGGAATGGAAGAATGTATTTTTTTTTAGTCATGTGGTTGTTAGCACTCTGAGGATTGCTGAAACTGAAAGTCAGAAGTTTTTCTGTATCCTCAAAGTCACCTGAGGGAAAAGAGAAAGAAAAGAGAAAACAAAAACATATCAAGGATGCCCTATCAAAACTGGGCCCTCATCAAATCCCCAAAAGTATCCAGCAGCACCTTTTTCATAACAAAGATTATGAAACAGAAGAAAACAACAAATAGACCAATGTTGTCATTCCATACATTGCAGGAATATCTGAAAAGCTCAGGAGGATTTTCAACTAACACAACATATGTGCACATTTTAAATCCAGGAATTCATTAAGACAGAAGCTTGTCCACTCTAAGGACAAAACATCCAGTCACAAACTGGATGTAGTATATGTAGTATATGCAGTACAATGCAGAGAGACATGTACAGACCTGTACATTGAGAAAGCAAACAACCACTTCACAAACACATGGCACAACACAGGAGAATAAATTCATTAGAACATGATTCAGCAATCCATTTGAATCTGAAAGATAAGGTTACTGTTTTGAACAAAGCAAAATTCACATTTTGGACATGGGATTACTTGTTGAAAAAGGAGTCAGTCGTGTATGTTAACATTGAACAGCCATCAACAAAGGGGGAAAGGATACAAAATTCTTGTTTACAAAGCAGTTCTTTCAGGAGGGTCAAGAAGTTTTCACATCCGTTTACACTCTGATTCAGGTGACTTTGAGGATACAGATAAAGACCCAAGTAGCTCGGGGTGTCTCAGAGAGCTGACAACTAACCCTCAAAAATGTTCTGACCCTGCTCCCAAATACGACAACCCCCCTAGTTAACTAAATGTTTTCTTTATTAGTAGCGCCAGCCACTCCAGCAAAAAGTCTGTCTCTTCTCTCACATCATGCTAACAAAGCTGTCCGACAGTTGTCTGCCACATCTATTCATTTCCACTTCCTGCCTTTTGTCCCCAGAGCTAGGGTGAGCCTTCACTAGCAGCAGTGGCTCTCCTGCCCCAGAGATCGGCCCATATTTTTTCACTGCTTTCCTCTTCTCTGCCTTTTGTACATCCATGTGTCAACCACTGGATCCAGCTGTTCCTCTTCTTCCTCAAGCCACCTCCAGACCTGGGGGCTGTTGACTCTCCATCTGAGGGCTTATGGACAATCCAGGCTCCACCTGTGTCTCTGTCTCTGACAGTTCCGTTCCCTCTTCTCCCTTGGAGCTCTCAGATTGCCTTCATGCTGGCCCTGACTCCCATGCCACCTCCTCATTTGATTCAGCTGCCAGAGGGACCGGCAACCGACAGGCCACAACACAAAATGTTAACAACCAGGTGAAATCATTCCATTCCCTACCTGTTATTAGAAGTGAAGAAGCAAAATTATTATTTTTTTAAATAAAGTCCAGATGCTTTTTGGAAAAAGCACCTTTGGGACATCCCCTTGATTAGGACCCAGAATGGATCTATCTGTTTCAAAACTAAGGATTGTACAATGGCTGCTCAACTAAATTTAGTTTATTACAGAATATGGCAATTGCATTATTATTCATAGTGCCTGCCTAGAGTAACTCTGATAATTAATATGATGGATGGATTAGATTTTCAGTGCTCTATATATATATAGTGTATTATAATAATCTAAAATGGATTTTACTGCTATACTCTGGATAACTTGTTCTTGTCTATGAGAAAATGTAATAAATTCATTGTTGTAAGTTTTTAAAAGATATTTCTTGCTTGGCAGTCCAATGATAAAATTAATTATACTCCTCACTTCACACCTTATTTTGAGAATTTTATAAACTATTCAAAAGTTGAGCATCATTTTCCATATATCTGGTAGTAATGTTTCTAGCAGAGGTGGGCTGCAGCTGGTTCACACTAGTTTGGGTGAACCAGTTTTTAAAGATTCTGTGCAGTTCAATGAACCAGCAAAGCTCACCACTGTCTGACCCCGCCCCCCTGGGGTTGCCAATCGGAGTGGGGAAGCTTCAGGGGCGTGACTGGGAGCCACGCTGATCAGCTGGGAGGTGATGAATGAACTTGCAGCTGATCAGCTGGGAGGCTACCATCTTCCTACCAGCCCAAAATATCATGTGACCACCACTTTTTAAAAAAAGTCCATTCAGATGTTCCAGCTTCGTGATATATTTTTGTCCCTGAGAACTTGGAAGATCTGACTGAACTTTTTTTAAACTGGAAGTCACATGGGTTTTTTTTTTTTGTTGCCCTACACGCAGGAGAACAAAGCTGGAAGTCAGGTTAGTCAGGGAATAGGAAAGGGTGCGAATGAGGATTTTGCATTATCGTTGGTCTGGGACGAGGTGGAAGTGAGAATTTTGCATTATGATTGCTCATAAGTAAGTAACTATTAAAAGAGGAATGGAAAAATCCCTATCTGCAGATCTGTGTTTTTCAGACTTGGCAAGTTTAAGATGGGCGAACTTCATGCTGCCTTGGAAATTCTGGAATTGAAGTCTGTGCACCTTAAAATTGCCAAAGTTGAGAAGCATGGGTCACTACAGTTTAGGATTTTGCATTCCTGTTTTATTTAGAGTTGGTGCAATTAAGTTGTGATTTCCTTAACAAATAGTGATTAAAGTGGAACGAAGCATTACTGGACTTTTTGTGAGAAACTGAAATTAAAAATTGATGTGGACTTTGATGATTAGATATGAGATTATGGAAATAATGTAGACAAATTAAGTTAGAGTAAGAGTGTGATACAGTTTTATTTATATCTGCACCAAAGAAAGTTGGAAGTCATTCTTTTATGGCTTTCCTTCTTTTCCTCTTTCTTTCTTACACTTTCACTTTTTTCCCCCAAGCCTTTTATCAAATCTGTTTTTTATTTGTTTATCCCTTAGCTTTTTGATGTATTTTTTTGATGTATGAAGGATCAAATACTCAGCCATTATAATTCTACATTACTTATTTATAGAAATCATATCAAAATTTAGAATGAAATCCACTGGGAGCCATCTCATATAAGGCAGGCTCTGAGTCTCTCTAACCAGAAAGTATTTATCGATAGAAGAGAATATTTGTAGCTCAGGATTGAACTGTGGGTGCCTTTATGCTGTCTGAGCTTGATGGTTTTCTTGCAGATGTTTCATTACCAAACTAGGTAACATCATCAGTACTGGAAGGGAGTGGAGTTTGCTCTTATTTTCATATATTAGTGGTTTACCCTGTCAGTGACGATTAGTTGCTTCACAAACAGTGTTTTGGTTGGTGCCAGGTCTCTAGATCCTAAGGCAGAGAATGGCTATTCTCTGCACCCTTCCCTCAAATGTTCTTTAAAATACAGAGTTTCCCAGCATTCCTTTAGGAACCTCCAACATGCAAACTGTGGTTACTCATCCTAAAATGAATCCTCTTTACCTGGAGCTTCAAAATTTGCTGGGAAGATGTGTAGTTAAAAGTCAATCTACATTTAGTGTACATCTGACTTTGGGATATTTCTTCATAACCAAACAAAAGAGTATTTTCTGTGAAGTTCACACCCCTTGCTCACTGGATCTGGATGTCACAAAGCAAAGCCCACATTTTGTAATTAACGCCTGTGCCCCATTTTGATTGGCAGAGTGCTGCAGGAGACTAAGTGCTGTCACGCCCACCTACCCACGACGGTTGTTAAAATTTTTGAAGCCCACTGATTTCTAGCCAAAATATTTAGATAGGTTACAGTGGTACAAGAAACACCTACCCTAAGCTAATTTTTATTCTCTGAATGCCAACAAGCCATTAAAAAGTTGCTTTCTTAATTTATCAAGAAAAGAATATGGGGAGTGGGGTCATACTTTAATGCTCATATGACATGAATGTAGAAATTCATATATTCATTCCTTGATATTTCTATTTAGTAGAATGCTATTGGCCAGACTGGACAAGACTTTGTTTGAGACCTTGAACGTCTGGCTGATTAAAATAGATAATTCTCCCTTAAACTCAAGTCTATTTTTTTTCTAGGAGTCTCAAGGTTAATGGATCTATTAGCAGATTCTAGAGAGGTCATAAGAAATGATGTGAGTAGATATTTTACATTCATGCAACATTTTAGTAATGACATTCTTTTCTCAATTGTAAAACCAGCCCAGCGTTTTTTTTAGCATTTATGTTTCAGTGAAAATATGATATAATTGGAGTAGATGATAAGTACATGAGGTATATACCAACATCATTATTGCAGAATATTATGGATTGTGTTTGAAGAAAATATTTTTATTTTTAATGTAACCTCATGCTGAAAATCTTAAGGGATTGACAGATTTGTTGTAAATTGGTAAACAAATTTCTGTGATTTTGAAGTGCTGATTGTTTTGCACAGAAAATTATTAATCTGAACTGACAGGTTCTTTGCTTATAACTGTATTTCCTTGCACTTCACATCCTTAAGTCTTGTATTTTTCTTACTCTTTTACATGTTATGATTGCTGTCCTTATTTTACAATTTATCAGACATGCATTTTCCATAGTTAGAACAAAATCTTCTTTTCTTACTTTTCAACTAGCGTCTAGATAGATATACACTTTAAGATAAGTTAGAGGTAAGTTTTCAGGTGCAGCAAACACTATTCTGCTGCTTTATTAGTAGACAGCATGCAACATGTCTTTATTTTTTGCAAAGTTCAAACAAAGAAAGAGCCAGGAACAAAGAAAGAGTCAAAACTTTCCATCTGGAAGTTTATACTTATTTATTTAATAATTTGAGAGAGAATTCTAAAGTATAACTATAGAAAAAGAGATGGCACTGTAAGTTTTGAAAAACTAGATACCCACAATGTGTAACAGTTTATCCTTGCTATTCAAATTAACTGTTCAAACAATTAACAAAACAATAAAATTCTATTATTTTCACTCCATAATGTGGCATTAAAAACCCTAAAACATAGGTAAGGAAGACGTTCTGAATCATTTGAAGAAGCAGCATGACGGAGTGCTTTACAAAATTTCCCTTATTTTCTCTTCATTCCCTGTTTTTGTTAAAGAAGATTTGATCAACAGAAGATGAAATCATATGAAATAAAGTAGTGATTCTTATTCAATTGATTCTCACAAACTTTTAAGCTGGTTCTTGTCTGTAATTGGTGATGGTTGTCTGTCATTTTTAACTGCATGAACGTTTTGTCTTTTATTTTTTCCTTTCTCCTCCAGGGTGTTTTGTTACTTCAGCAATTAACAAAAAGTAATGCAGCAATCCAGAAAATAGTTGCTTTTGAAAATGCATTTGAAAGATTGTTAGATATCATAACAGATGAGGGTAACAGTGATGGAGGTATGTGCCTGAAATCTACCATAGTTTATGAGTTCAGATAGTTCAGATTTATAAGAGCTATTAAATTCAATGTCTTTTAACTACTCTATTTTGCAGGCATAGTAGTTGAGGACTGTCTTCTGTTGCTACAAAATTTATTGAAAAATAACAATTCAAATCAGAATTTTTTCAAGGAAGGTTCTTATATTCAGCGTATGAAACCATGGTTTGAAGTTGGTGATGATAATGCTGGTTGGTCTGCACAGAAAGTAACCAATTTGCATTTGATGCTGCAGGTAATTTCTTATCCCTATGAAGTAACATTTAAAATGAGATCTAAGTTTTGTACTAATGTCAAATGGAATAACATCTTTGAAGTAACTTAAAGATGATGCTTTGGATACTTTCAGCATACCTAAATCATTGTTTACTTTCTTTTACAGCTGGTACGTGTGCTGGTGTCTCCTACAAATCCTCCTGGTGCCACCAGCAGTTGTCAAAAAACCATGTTTCATTGTGGGTTATTACAGCAGCTTTGTACAATTCTGATGGCAACTGGAGTTCCTGCTGATATCCTTACAGAGGTAAAATACTAGAAAGTATTGCAAGATAAGATAATGATCAGAAAACAAGAGGAAATTATCATAGCCTTTTCTGAAATACTGAACTTTTTAAAATTTCTGTAGAACTTTAAGATATTGACATACATTATTACAGATAGTCCTCAACTTATGACCTCAATTGAGCCCAACGTTTCTGTTGTTAAGTGAGATAGTTGTTAAGTTAATTTTGTTCATTTTATAACTTTCTTGCCCCAATTGTGAAGTGAATCACTGTAGTTGTTAAGTGAATCTAGCTTTCCCATTTATTTTGCTTGTCAGAAGGTCGCAAAAATGATGACATGACTCTGGATTCTGCAACCATCATAAATACAAACTGCTTGCCAAGCATCTACATTTTCATCACATGGTCATGGAATTGCTAGAACGGTTGTAAATGTGAAAAATAGTCATAAGTGTTTTTTTCAGTGCCATTGTAAATTCGAATGGTCACTAAATGAGGACTACCTCTGTTTGATTCAATTTCAGTGTTTCAAGTGTAAATTTTAACTAATTTTAGATTATTGAAAATATTTGACAAAGATAGTTCAGGTCTTCTTTTGCTACTATAAAGGTAACTTTAATTTTAACAATGTTATTATAGAATAATATTATCATTTTAGAATATTTTATGGTGTTTTACCATTATTTGCAAGTGAATTGAATTAATGTCATTGTCTCATGATTTTTGAGATTTTGCAGGGTAGCCTGTAAAAGTTGTCTGCTGAGTATGATATCACATGATCATATATGAATCAACTCATTCAATGTAAACAACTACATGCACAAAAATTGCTGAACTTTAAATAATTTCATGTTCTTCTGATTGCGTGGAGAAACAAGTAATGAAATATTGTCTGTCAGAGCGTTTGGCAGTATGACTACCTTTATGAGATAACCCAGAAGTAATACACAGCACACAGAGACTTAGATAGTAACAGTGGTTTAATATACAAGAGTTATATACAGACAATATACACGTGGTAGCAAAATACCTTTACAAGCAAGCTTTTCTTCTTCCCTATACACGGAGAACTTCTGCACTGAATACTGGTCACAAGGAAAGAGAACCATGCCCTCTAATGCCTGCCTTTATATACATACCTCTTAAGGAAACTTTACTCTCCAGCCTTAAAGGAAAATATCCATGCTCTGCTGAATCACTCTTGTTACATCAACAAGATTTACATCAGCTTCACAGCATCGTGCAGCTACTCACTGCTGATCAGTTTCTAAATCTTAATACCATAACATTGTCCAATCTTAAATCTGTTAGCAATCATGTTATCTTCATTGATAGAATATATACAGAGAATCAAAATTGAAAATACTTATTGTATTTTCATAAATAAATATAAATACTGGTAGTGTGCATTTTGCATAATGTAGCATAAATCAAAGAAACTTAATATCAATTCATTATTCATTTTCTAATTCTGACATTATAGCTATTAGATTTGATTTCTTTATGTTCTTTCATTCTTATTTTCTAGACCATTAACACTGTATCAGAAGTAATTCGAGGATCTCAAATGAATCAAGATTACTTTGCTTCAGTAAATGCACCTTCAAATCCTCCAAGGTATGTTAAAGAAAATATAATGAGACTTTGTGTAAAAATTAATGTTTATGGGAGGAAACATACTTGTGTAAAATTGGATATTAAAATCTGAAATGTTAATATTTAATTATAAGAAATGGGAATTGATATTGAAGTTATTCTGAATTTTCATGATTTATTTATTTATTAGGAAAAATTATATGGCCACCCAATTCACTCACAGTGATACAGGGCAATTTACAGTTATAAAGCCTCAGTACAAAACTAATAACCCCTTCCGCCTGGCCACAACAATCAGATCAACTACTTGATGGACTCCATATCACTCTGAGATCCTTTTTCAAGACTTTGCAAAATGTGGGCCAGTCTTATTTCTGGCCTTTCTTGGTGCCACTCGATCAGCGGTGGGGAACTATGGCCCTTTTATGAAATGTGGAATTCAACTCCCAGAATTCCTGAGCCAGCATAAGAGAGACCCGTAACATTCCCTACTTCCCTACTCTGGTGGGTCAGATAGATATGATTGGAAAAAGATGGTCCTTTGAAAAATCTAGTCCCAGGCCATGTAGGGCTTTAAAGATGACTACCAGAGCCTTGAATTGGGCTCAAAAGTAAATTGGTAGCCAATGTTGCTCTCACAAGGAGGAGACATATGCAAATCTAGGGTTGCATAGTACCTATGGGCCTCCAGATTTGAACCAATTGAAGCTTCTGGATACTTTTTAAGGGCAGCCCCATGTAGAATGCATTGCAATAGTCAAGATGTGAGGTGACCAAGGCATAGGTGACTTTTAGCAGGAATTGCTGGCCCAGGAAAGGGCATAACTGATGCATAACCCACAGTTGCCCAAAGACCCTCCTGGCCTGACTGCCACTTGTTCTTCAAGCAAGAATCATGAGTTCAGGAGAACCTCCAAGGTCACGCACTGGGGCTATCTGGGAAACCCCACCCAAGATCAGAGGTGGCAATTTTCTATGGATTGAAGAGTCCCAAACCAACAGCCATTTGTCTTGCTAGGGTTTCAGTCCATTACTCCCTGTCAAGCCCATAACAGTCTCCAGGCACTGTGAGAGGGAGGTCACAGTGGGCTGCAATATACAGATGGGTGTCATCAGTATATTGATGACCTTCAATCCATGTTGGTGTATAATCTCCTCCAGTGACTTGATATATATGTTAAACAAAGTGGAGAAAGTGCCGAACCCTATTGAACCCTGCAAAGCAGGGGTTGAGGCTGGACCTCTTGCTTCCTATCAACATTGACTGAGAGCAACCTAAAGGAAGGAAGTGAACAAGGACAACACAATGCTGCCCGCTCCCACTTGCAACTCCAAAGCCACTCTAGTAAGATACCATCATCAATGGTATCAAAGTAGAGCAAGTAGAGCAAGGATGAACACACTACTCCCATGCCGTTCTCATCAGAGATCATTGGTCAAAAAAAGTGTGACAAATGCCATTTCTGTTTATATCCGGATCTGAACCCTGACTGCAAAAGGTTCAAATAATCTGTTTCATCAAGGAAACTAGAAGTACACTGATAGTAATGTGGTATTGATAGTTGTTTCATATACTCAAATATGGTTTTTATCAGAAGTTTATGAATTGCAAATTATTTGTTTCTTTATGTCAGAAAGAAAGTACTTTAAAGGAATGTCTGGAATTGAAAGTGATATCGAGTTGTAATTGCTTCTAGTTGCCTCTCTGCCATCTTCCTTATCTTTTTTGGAGACCTCAAGCATTGAACTGGGACTTCTACTTGTAAATAATTTTGGTCCTGGGAAGAAGAGCCATATTAAAATAATAATAATGTGTAAGATTAAGTAATTATTTGGAAGAACTGCAAAAACAAAAATGAGAGAAATGAATAAGTCACATGTTTTCTGACAACTTGAGTTAATTAATATACTTTCTTTTACCTATTAGCGTATCAATTTTACTTGTATATGTACCATATTCTTATGGAAGCATACAGACATAAACTAAAAAAAAAGATTCTTCTTTCAATCATAGGCCTGCAATTGTTGTGCTTCTTATGTCAATGGTAAACGAGAGACAACCATTTGTCCTGCGCTGTGCTGTCCTTTATTGCTTCCAGTGTTTCTTATACAAAAATCAAAAAGGGCAAGGAGAAATTGTATCAACTCTTCTACCTTCAACCATTGATGGTACGGTATTGGAAAGTTAAATTCCTACTTCTAACTTTAGGTGCAAAAATGCATGATTGTTGGGTGGCAGGAGGGAGGAAAATTCTTCTCACTTTTAGGAAGCTTATCCTTATAAGTGGTAATTGTACAGTTTTCCAGTTCTGTTCATTTCCAGTTGCAAATAAAGCATCAGTGAGCAGCATTAGACTCTACTAGCATCTTTCTTTGGATTTTTTTCTATTACATGCTGTAAAAAAATAACTCATAATAAGATATCATTAACAAACACGATAATGACACATAAGATTATCACATTTACTGATAATGGGCCCTATCTAACAAAATGAATAAATTTAGATAAAAGTAAGGTTTTATACTTAGGCAAGAAATGTCAATTATATAGGTATAGCTTAGCTGAAACTTGGCTCAATATCAATAATTGTGAGAGGAATTTTGGAATCCTAGAGGACAATCATTTAAATGTGAGCCAACAGTATGCAGCCAAAAAAAGCCAGTGCAGTCCTAGGCTGCATTTAGAGCGATAGAATCAAGATCACATGAAGTTCTAGTACCACTTAACAAAGTAAGACCACATTTGGAATATTGCATCCAATTCTGGTCACCACAATATAAAAAGAGGTTGAGAGTTTGGAAAGAGTACAGAAAAGAACAGCAAATATGTTTAGGGGGCTGGAGGCTAAAACGAAGGTTGCAGGAATTGTATGTGCCTAGTATAGTGAAAAGAAGGACTAGAGGAGACATAATAGCAGTGTTTCAATGTTCAAAGGACTCCTACAAAGACGAGGGGGGGTTAAACTATCTTCCAAGTGACAAAGAAGACAAGAAACAACGGATTCTTGTCTACGAGAGAAGCATCCTAGAGCTAAGGGAAAATTTCCTAAGGTGAGGGTAATAAAACTAATGGAACCATAGCTTGCCTCCAGAAGTTGTGAATGCTCCATCACTGGACGTTTTTAAAAAGAGGCTGGACAGCCATTTGTCCAAAATGGTATAGGCTTTCCTGCTCGAGTAGGGTGTTGGATTAGAACACCTCCAAGGTCCCTTCTAATATGTTCTGCTATTTGGGTATTCTTAATATCCTGATAAATTCTTACATGGATGCCACACATTATATGTATCTTTAAGGCCAGCGTATCTTTCAGTATATTTTATTCTATAAGTTAACTTTTCCATAGTTTATTAAACATTGATTAAATAATGGACAATTTTCTAGTTTCTAAGTACAATCCTGCTGACAGCAGATCAACAACTCCTGCATAGCTGCCCTAAATTGGCCCACATATTTTTTCTCACCATTTCAATTGGCTATACTCTTTGAAGCCCCCAATCAAGGTCAAAAAATTCCTGCATTAGATAACCTCTCGGATATTTTCAAAAGCTTTATATAAACTAGTCTGAACTAGTCCTATCAATAAATTGACTGCTTATTTTACAGCTACTGGAAATTCTGTCTCAGCTGGCCAACTTCTTTGTGGAGGACTCTTTTCTACAGATTCTGTTTCAAATTGGTGTGCAGCTGTGGCATTGGCCCATGCTTTGCAAGAAAATGCCACTCTAAAGGAACAGCTGCTACGGGTACAGCTAGCAACTAGTATTGGAAATCCTCCAGTGTCCTTACTTCAGCAGTGCACTAACATTCTGTCTCAGGTACAGGATAATGAACCTATAACTTGCATACCCTGAACCTTTTTAGAAGTTCCCATAAAGAAACATTCTTTAAAAAGAGAGTTGTTATAAAATATCTTGATTATTACATTTAATAAACCATAAAGCACTATTAAATGATCTTGACACAAACTATTGTTTTTAATATATAGTGTTTTCCATTAATTTGTGTTAATTCTCATAAGTATATGGGGATAGAACCAGTGATTAGAATTATCAAAACTAGTTGCTGGGTTGTAAGTAATATCTGTGCCTAACATACATGGAAATATATGGAAAATAATAGTGTGGTGGGATTGCACTGAATTTGGACCAAGGAGATCCAAGTTTAAATCTGTCCTCAGTTATGAAAGCTCTGTCATCCAATTTATCTCAGAGCTAAAGAGAGGAAATTTTGGAGGAGTGTTTGTTATGCTTTGAACTCCATAAGGAAAGGGAAAGTATATTGTAAAGAATCAGATTGCAAAGAATCAGAAATGCAATGTAATATGTTTGATATATACAGTACATCCTTGAAGGAAATAAAAACTGAAATAAGGGGTTGAAAGGTAAGGCAAAATAGTATGTGTTTTTTCTTTTTTCACAATCAAAGTAATGGTAAATATTTGAACCATAAATATATGAAGCCAAGAAACAAATTTGTACAAAATACCTTGGCCAATTATTGAGACCACATGTGGGCTTGCCTTCTTATGAATTTATCAATAATATAAAAATAAATGGTCTTGACTTTCAATCCTTTTGTTATTCATTTGTAGAACATGTGTATGCTTCAAACATTGTGTGTACATTTAGGATGGAAGAAAAAAAAACTATTGCGTATTTTTAATACAGTAAATAACATTTTCCCCCATTAAAGCAGCATGGAAAATTGTTATGAACCTCATTCCATTGTTTGTGTGCAAGCTAATTTAAAAACAAATGAGTCGGTAGTTAGATTTAAATGAAGTAAAATCCTTATAAATCAAGCAAACCTCATTTGACTGATGTTAAACTATACATAACAACTATTTTTAGTGTTAATTTTTAACCTTATTCAAAAATATTTGTTCTGAAAAGGAACTTTATTTGGGTTTTTTTAAAAAATGTGTACATTTCTATGTCATCCATATACATAGCCACAGAACTGTTCAGATTAATGAAAATTGAAAACAACTTACCTCTGTACAGTATTGTGATTTTAACATCCTGCAGCATTCCCTTGTAATATTTAATGTATGGTTCACAGGGTGATAAGATCGACAGACGGGTATGTATTGATGAACGCAAAGCGTTCTTTTCATTGTAGCAGGGTCTATCTGCTATCTCAGCTTTGCTGTGTTTTATGAATTAATTGTTTGAGGGTGGTTTTTTGTACTTACAGTTTGTGCCTGTTGCTTGGTGTTATTTCTAGTAACAAACTGTCTATCTCTTGGTGTTTTTGGTGACTGATATGGGAAACATGGTTGTTATGGGTGCTTTTTCTTTCTCCCAGGAGTCCTTGCATAACCAGTGGGTACTAAATATAGTTTGACTTCTTTGTCTTCTTTTAGTGTAAATTCAATATTTGTTTTCTACAAAGTTTAATGAGTACTTACTTTCATAACCAGATAGAAATAAAAAATTTGAAGTGTTTCCAAACCATGGTATTTCAGATAGTACTCATCCTATCTTTAATTAATTTATTTTCAGATTAAATTTTGTATTTTCTGCCGACCATGCAAGATAAGATTTATATATTGAATGATTTTACATTTTGTAAATTTTTTTTGCTTAAGTTATAAATGGAATAGAACAACACAACAGAAAGCTGTTTTGGTCTAGTGGTTAAAGTGCCAGGCTAGAAAGCAAGTGACCATGAGTTCACGTCCTGTCTTGGTCATGAGAGCCAGTGGGTGACCTCAGGACTGTCAGTCTCTCTCAGCCTAACTCACCTCTCAAGTCATCCCAGTCATGGCTTTTTTTTTTAAGTATAATCAATTCCAAGCAAGTTCAGCATTTTATCCAATACCTAATTAATACCAGGTTCTGTATATTATTCCCAATTCCGTTCTTAATTTCATTATAGCTCTTTTGTAGTTCAGATTTTTATTTACCTTATATTGTCCTCTTGTTTTCTATTCGCTGCTGTTGTTTTCTCAAGCAAGGAATCTTTCTTTCTGCTTTTTGGGGTTATTAAAACAAAAGGTTCAGCTTCTCTTGTCTGGATAAACGCCACTCACCACTTCACCTCTCCAGCACACACTTAGGTCCCAGTAGTTTCCCGTCTTCAGGGCAGCCATTAAAACTGCCGCTTCTCCCTGTCTTCCAGGGGAGTATATCAAGCCAGGGAGGGGAGATGCAACTCGCCTCAATCCAGCTGGCGGTCTCCCCCTCTTCCCCCACCCTTCTGAGGTGGGTCTGATGGTTCAGTCTCTTAGGGACCCCTCCAACAGGGTAAGCACGGATTGAAGCCACACACTATTCGTCCTCGACAGAAGTGCCACCGGAGATCCTTATTGAATATAACTATTGAAACATTTGCCTGTTACACCTACAGAATCATTTTCATTTTCTTTTTATAAAATTTGCTTCAGATTATAGGGAAGCATCTTTTTAAAGCAAATGGACAATGCAGCTATAACCTATAAAATAAAATAAAAACACAGAAGGCCTTTTTATCTTCCTTTCACCTTCCAAATGGCTTTAAAAGTAAATGATTAAAATATTGCCTAGAAGTAATTATATTTATTCCATTGAGTTTTCTCAATATGATACTTGTGTTTTAGGTCAGTGGTCGCCAACCAGTGGGCCACAACCCACTGGTGGTCCGTGAGAAAATTTTGGTGGCCTACAGAGAAATGTCATACCCAGAGCACCCCCCCAAGCAATTAATCCAGGCTGCGCAGGAACACAAGGCTGCGCCGCCCACATGGCCCATGGGAACCCTCCCCGCCCATTCACTCCTTACCTGGCAAACTTACCTGCTAAGTTGCTATTTTTCCTTTTTCTTTTATTCTGACCATCAACTGTTCTGCTGTGTCAGGAGATTTAGATTACTAGAAAGCAGGAAATTGTTGGATTCCTTGCTTTCTAACTAATCTTTAGATCTTAGGACTGAAGGTTCTATTATTCAGTTGCAGACTCAGCTAGCCGATGCCAGATAGATAGATCTTGAATGAATCTGTGATTCTGTGAGCAACTCAATCTGCCTGCCTGCTTTGTCTGATTCCGGGTAAAAGTTGCTCTTTTTTTTATAAAAAATTCAATATTTACGTGCATAGTGTATTGTGAGTTAATTGTGTGAGTTTGCTTGCTAATAAATGTTATGAATTTGCTTGCAAGCAAATTTTATGTGACAGACTCAGCTAGCCAATACCAGATAGATAGATATCTGAATGAATCTGTGATTCTGTGAGCAACTCAATCTGCCTGCCTGCTTTGCCTGATTCCGGGTAAAAGTTGCTCTTTTTTTATAAAAAATTCAATATTTACATGCATAGTGTGTTGTGAGTTAATTGTGTGAGTTTGCTTGCTAATAAACGTTATGAATTTGCTTGCAAGCAAATTTTATGTGACAGATTCAGCTAGCCAATACCAGATAGGTAGATATCTGAATGAATCTGTGATTCTGTGAGCAACTCAATCTGCATGCCTGTTTTGCCTGATTTTGGATAAAAGTTGCTCTTTTTTATAAAAAATTCAATATTTACATGCATAGTGTGTTGTGAGTTAATTGTGTGAGTTTGCTTGCTAATAAACGTTATGAATTTGCTTGCAAGCAAATTTTATGTGACAGATTCAGCTAGCCAATACCAGATAGGTAGATATCTGAATGAATCTGTGATTCTGTGAGCAACTCAATCTGCATGCCTGTTTTGCCTGATTTTGGATAAAAGTTGCTCTTTTTTATAAAAAATTCAATATTTATATAAATATTTATAATATTTACATACAAGCTATGCCCAGCCAGTCACATGACCACCAAGCCACACCCACAAATTAGGCCATCCCCACACAACTGGTTGTTAAGAAATTTGAATCCCACCCCTACCTCTATGTTTTTGTATGTGTGTTTGCCTGTCTGTCTGTCTCTCTTCCCCACCCCCACCCCCACCCACGTCAGCAAGCTACCGTCAATTAAAATTCATATTCATGGTCCCCAGGATTTAAATTTATGAGTTCCCTGAGGTCCAAAAGGTTGGCAACCCATTTTAGATGGTATCATTCCATTAAAGTAGACCAGATCAGGAAGCAGTCACCACAAAAGAAAAAGAAAAAAATTCTAGAAGTCCACTTTATTGCAGTTGGCCACAGTAACAGAATTTTGAAAACCTAATAGAATTTCTTTTTACTCCCTTTTATACCAGGGTCAGGGGAACAATTTTGAGTTTCTTTCTGACATTTCTAATTTTCTAAATTTATTACTCTTCTCTGCACTTTTTCTGCAACATCTTTTTTATATTGTGATGACTAAAATTTGATGCAGTATTCCAAGTGTGATCTTACAAAGAGTGGTCTCTGCAGTATAAAATATCATGTGACCCAGTTCATATAGTATCATGTGATCCAGTGGCAGGATTCAATTTTTTTTAACTACCGGTTCTGTAGGCGTGGCCATGTGACATACAAAGACTAGGTATGTTTCCACCCACCCCCTTTTCACAGAACCTCCTGCACCCTGTTTTTTGCCTACTGGGTCTCAGGGAAGCCTCCTGGTGAGGTAAGTACAACAGTGAGAGGGGGATCAGCTGTGCCGTGTGATTTAGATTAGCTAGAAAGCAAGAAATCCGATGATTTCCTGCTTCTAGCTAATATAAATTATGCGGCACAGCTGATCATTGGAAATACCTGTTCAGCCAAACCGGTAGCATTTTTTTTTTTTTTAATATTAGTTCAGTTGAACCAGTAGCATTTTTTATTACCAGTTCGCCTGAACCGGACCGAACCTGTAAAATACCAGCACTGATGTCACCTTGATACTATTCCTCTGTTGATAGAGCCTAGGACTGTGTTGACTTTTTTGGCAGCTTTGGCATACTTCTGGTTGACATTTAGGTTGGCTGTCTACTATAATTTCTAAATCGCTCTAACGATTACTGCTATTGAGCCAGGTACCACCTCTTTTAAACCTATGCATTTGGCTTTTCTTGCCTAAGAAAAGAAATACATGTAACATCTTATTTTTCTCACTACCAAATTACATTTCGTTGGGTAGGATCTATTGTTCAAATCTGTCAAGATTCTTCTGGATCCTGAGCCCATCTTCCAAAGGCTATTTTAAGGCTATTCCCTTCAGTTTGGTGTTCTCTGTAGATTTGATGACTTTCTCTTCTACCCCTTCATCTAAATTGTTTAGGAAGATTTTGAAGAGTACTTCCTGCCATGTAGATGTCGTTCCATTAAGGACTACAGATTTAATGTGGTTGATCAACCAGTTACAAATTCATCTGGGGGAATATCCTACATTTTCCTATCTTACTTAGTAATAGGTTTTTGGTCTGTGTTGTCAAATGCCTTACTGAAGTCCATATATACTGTGTCCACAGCAATTAGTCACTTTTACAAAGAATACCGTAAGGTTTAGTGGGCATGATCAGTTTTTGACAAAATCATGATAGCTTCTGATAACAACTTTGCTTGTTTCTGGATATTTACAGACACATTGCTTAATTAGCTTTTCCTGAATCTTCGCAGGTATTGATGTCATGCCGATTAGTCTGAAATGTCCTGAGTTCATATTTTTCCATTTTTTGAAGATCAACAAATCAGTTCTTTTCCAGTCCTCAGGTAGTTCCTCGATGCTCCTGGATTTTTTAAAGTTATGGTTCAGTAGTTCCAAGATCATATTTGCCAGCTTCTTCAGAACCCTGGGATGTAATTCCATCTGGTCCTGGTGATTTAAACAAGTCTAGAAAAATGTCTTATTTGTTTTTTGTTTTATTTATTTGTCTATTTTTACTTGTATTCTTAATCTATCTTTTATGGTACTATTATTGTTAGGTTGGATTATTTTTTTCCTTTGTGGAAAGATATGCAAAGAATATAAATTAAAGAATTACAGTTTCTCCCTGCAACTAATTGCCAACTTGCAATCTTCTCCCAATATTGACTGGTTGTTTCCTTGACATTTTTCTTGCTTTTTACATGTTGATTAAAAAAAATTTTTTTGCAAGTTTTAGTGTGTTCTGAACTTTTTAACTTTTCTGATTTTTCCTTTTTGTCTTTCAGTTTATCAGAGAGTTCCTTATGCAACTATGCCAGTTTCATCTGGGGTCTCTTATTTTTCTTTTTCAGTGATATTGTTAGACTGGGCTTTACACTCTCATTTTTTCAGAGATTTTTGAATAGTTTTTCCCTTTAAAATTTTCATCCATGGAATCCTTCTCAAACTCTCTAAGTTTGTTAAAATCTAAAGTCTAAAACATTAATATGACTTTGCATGTGCCTGGGTTATATTAAATTCTAACATGACATGGTTACTTTCCCCCAGAATTCCTGCAACGTCAATCTTTTTTGTCATTTCATCTCTGTTACTAAAGATTGTCCAGTATAGCTGACCTCTAGTGTCTGCCTCTGCCTTTTCGGTGACAAGTTGTCTACTAGGTTTATCAAGAACTGATTTGATCTTCCGCTTGGTGCAAAGTTTGTCTCCCCATAGATGTTGGGGTAGTTAAAATTCCCCATTACTATTCTAGTGTGCTTCCTGCACACTGTAGCAAAGTGATTAGCAAAAACTTGTCTATTTCCTCTGATTGATTGGGTGTCCTGTAGTATACACATATGGCAATATCATTCCTTTTTCCTTTTATATTAACCCAAATGCATTCAAGAAGATTTCCATCCTTTTTTATTTCTATGTGTAGTTATTTCTTTTAAATAATGCAACTCCTTCTTTTATTAGGTCTATTTCTTTTGAACAATTTAAATTTCTCTACCTGTACATTCCAGACATGGGTTTCCTCCCACCAAGTTTCAGTAATGGAAATAATGTCATACTTGTCCTCATGTACAAGTCCTCAACTTATGACTAGAATTGTGGCCAAAATTTCCATTGCTAAGCAAGGTGGTTGTTAAATGAATTGTGCCCAATTTTACTCTTGAAACAGTTTGTCTTGCTCTACCATAAATTCTGTATGGATCTACATAATAAACCTATTCCTTTTGAATAAATTTTCTGATTGACCAGATGAATTCCTTCTCATCTTTTTACTTTGATATAGACAGTCTGCTAGTACGTATAATGTAACTAAATTTTGTGCAGCTACAGATAGAGTATAGCAATAGACAATAACGATATACTGGTAATTTATCTGGTAATTCAGTTCCCTATCCATCCTTGGTTCATAATCTTCCTTTTTAAAATCAGATTATTCTGCAATGATTTGTATTACTCTTAGTGTGGAGTTCTTGGTGCTTTCTGAGTTTGGTTGTTTTCTTGAGAAGTTTCAGTAGCCAATTACATAATATTTTCAATAGTGCAGTATTAAATTATTATATGGTCTTGTCTTTTTAATTATATAAAAAGCTTGAGCAAGGCAAAAATAGGAGAGAGGTCCTGTCAGAGTGGACTGAACTGTAGCACTCACAGAATCATAGCAATATGTGTTTGGTTATTAGGTTGTCTATCATAAAAGTGGTGTAGCAAGCCAGATAGGATTGCTACTACATAATAAAGTCAAGATTCACTTTCATCCAACCTCCTTTTCTACCTGATAGCAATAATCCCTAGCTCACTCTTCACAATAATTTTCTTTTCCAATTGCGAACACTAAGGATGTATAGTTCTCATCAGGCTGCCTTAGTATTTTGTTCCGATTTTTTCCCCTGAAAATTTATTGTATTTCAGATTTCTGCTAGTCCTGTGCATCTCTCACTTTTAGCAAATGGTTTTGATTGATTGATTGTTCATCTTGAAAATTATGAAAAATATGAGGCAAGATATAAAATTGTGATGCAAACAGAGATAACATTTGTTTTCATTTTTTTCCAGGGAAGCAAAGTGCAGACAAGAGTTGGATTATTAATGCTGCTTTGCACATGGCTAAGCAATTGCCCCATCGCTGTCACACATTTTCTTCACAATTCAGCAAATATTCCATTTGTATCCTTTTAAAAGAATTACATTTTAATACTTCACTGTAGTAATTATATAGAGTTTCAGTTGAAGGACAGAAATGACAGTACACTAAAAGAAATGTTTCTTTCAAAGATGTAGCAAATGTTTGCAATTTTGACATTTATAGAATAGAATATTTTATTGGCCAAGTTGATTGGACACACAAGGAAATTGTCTTGGTGTAAACACTCTCGATATACATAAAAGAAAAGATACATTCATCAAGAGTCGAGAATCATAAGGTATATGACACTTATTGATAGTCATAGGGTACAATAATATTAAATTATTAAAATATCTCACATTGCTCATAAATAGATTTTCACTTTCACCTGTTAAAATTAGCATGCTGCATGTTTCTGTTATAATGATAACTATGTTTCATTAAATTTGCTTTAATTAAATGAATAAACAACTGATTGTTTTGCAGTTAAGTTATTAAGATAAAAACCTTGCTCAAGACAAGCTGATGGTGAAAAGTTAAGTTATAATTAAGAGAAGAGGCTCCCAAGAAGTCCAAAAGCTGTAGCCAGGTTGGTAAATCAGTAAGTTTTATGAAAGAAAGCAGTGGCAAGCCACTTGGTATTGGTATGGAGTCATTGAATGAAAGGATGGCCATAGAAATTGAATAAATTAACAAACGAACAAACAAATAAATTGTTAAGATATCTGCATTAACATGGCCATTCAGTCAAAATAAATCAAGGAAATTGTTATTTTTTTTACTCTAAGGCAGGGTGGATTTGATTTAAATCAAACTGATTTAATTCACGATTTAAATCACGATTTAAATCACTAGTCAGTAAGGCTTGATTTAAATCATAGTTTTCTACATAAAGACTAATTCTTGCTGGTATAACTTTAATATGCAAGTAGATGAAGATTTTTAGAATAACAACTTTTCATATTAGTTTTTTTATCCCCAGTTTAATAGGTTAATCATTCATATTTGGACAACTTTTCTGTTGTACTTAGGAAGGAGAAAAATAATCATTACCTTAATAATAACAATATAAATAGATTTATTCAACTGAAACAATAACATTATAGCATATGTTATTTGCTTAAACAAACATCCATGTTTGTTAACTAATTTGGCTAAACAAAATATATATATTTTAAGAAACTTAGATTGTCAGCCCAGCCTACACATGAAAAACTTAAATACTGTCCTCTGTAGCTCACTCATCATCTTCATCTTCTTTGTTCATAATCTGGAAAAGGAAAACAAGCTTTCCTGCTTTATCGGGTCCCAAACCGATTTCTCAATTTAGAATGAATGAGTCCAAAGGAAGAGAATATTCTTTCAACGCCTGCAGAAGAAGCTACTGCTGTTAAAAATGAAATCATTACTTGAACAGTCTCTAAATCCAAGTGCTTAAGTGACTTCCACCAGTTCACTGGTGTTAAACTTTCTTTAAAATATCTTCAGCAAACATATATTTCTTGAATGGTTTCCCCTTAGCTTTGAAGTTTATTATAGTTGGCATTATAGATGGATGATTGCTGGATACCCATGTCATAGCTAACTCCTTTTCCTCAGCACTTAAGTTTTGACCCTGGTACTGGATATTGACAATATTTGCCAAAAAATGAGCTGGAGACAGTACTTGTCCCATTCGTTTTTTTAATGCTTGTAATTTAATTCTGTCCATGTGTAGTTCTGTTTTTAAGTGTTCACTCAGTTCCTTCCAAATTTCAACAGCATCAGCAATAAAACAGCTATTTTTCTGTATTTTGTTTAAAGCTTCAGAGATGGGTTTCAGGATGCTCAGCATATGTTCAACATTTCTCTTAAGCCCAATGTTGAGGATTTTGGCCGTGACAGTGCCATCTATTTTATCTCGATTTTGTTCACAAACTGTCATCAGAATAGGCCAGTTCTTGATATACTGCTCAAAACAGTCTACTATAGAGTTCCATCTAACATCTTGTGGAAGCGTTAGCTTGGTTCCACCCATCCTTTTCAGAGCTGTTGCAGCAAAATGATTGTTACGGAAGTATTTAGCAATTTCAACAACATTAGTCTTTATTTCTGGAACACTTAAGTCTTTGGCTAAGAGGTGCAGCAAATGAGCACTGCAACCATATGTTATTAGCTTTGTATTCCCTTCCTGCTCTTCTAAATTTCTTCTCATCTTGTATACATTTGCAGCATTGTCTATGACCAAACTGCATACTAGACATTTGAATTTTTGTTCACATGTTATTATAGCTTTTACTGCCACTTTTTATAAGTATTCTGCTGTTTGTGCATTTCCATTGTTTGTCTAAGGAAGACTTTCCCTTCTTCTGTTGTTATACAAGCACATACAATAGGGTCATTGTGGACATTACTCCATCCATCAATACTTAGGTTAACAATTCTACCCTCCAGAGCTGTTGCACATTGCTCCATTTCTCTGTCATACACTTTATCCAGCAGTTTCCCTGCAACATCTGCACTGCTGGGTGCACTGTATCCTGATCTCAGTGACTGAACCATATTAATGAAATGTGGGTTCTCAGTCAGATGGAAAGAAGAGTTCATTGCATAAACAAACTGGGCAATTTTTTCATCAGTTAACTCTTTTTCTAATCTGCTAGTTTTTATCACAAACTTATCTATGGTGGTTCCAGGAGGGAAGGATTTTTTCTTTCTTTTAGGTGATAGTGATATGTGGCTGTGAGTGTTTGATGATGATGAAGCACTATCCTGGATGGATAACTCTGAAACTATAGAACAGGAGGATGGTGATCTTGATGGTGGATAGTTTCCAGAATCCATGAATTCCCCTAAACAAAAAAGTCAGTGCTGTTATTTTATTGTTTATACAATTTCTGCTTATTGTACACAGCACTGCCCCAAAAGGAATATTTGCTTTTCTTCATAACTGTACCAAATGACAATAACATGCAGTAATAATAAGAAATATAATTTTGCTCAAACATGACAGTTCAAGGCAGTCTTTAGAAATATTATATGATTCAATAAGAATGTTTACTAACCTGAAGATCCTGCCTGTTCAAATGTGTTTCTTTAGTCATCTTCATTACAGCACTTCTCATGATGTTGCCTCATTTGGGCCTCCAGGCCTTGCATTTCTTTGTTGCAGTGTTTGCATTTTGCACGCATGCCTGCCTTACCGATAGGTAAAGGAACTTCATTAAAATATTGCCAAACTGGGTCTCTTTTACGGCCTGCTGCCATTATAGGTTTTTTCCTCCAAGGAAAGAATGTGATAAACCTCAGGTAATACACACAAAAAGATCCAAAGACTTGTCTGTCTGTGGCTGTGCAATATTGTGCTCAGAAAGTTTCACTTTCATTTTGTACTGCTTGTCTGCTTCCCCTCCCTCCTCACACTTAGTTTCACTTTCTTCTTGTGCAGATCTATTCCACTCCAAACAATCAGAAAAATATTGTTTCTATTCTATTCACTGAACTTCTTGAAACTTAGCACTGAAGGAGTTGATTCTGTATTCATATGTTTGTAGAACAATAAGATTAAGGTCTTTTTCTCAACTCTGTTCATGTTATAACATTTTTGTTGTGAAGAAGAGGCATGTGATCTCTGCTGAGTCAAATTCAGTTTTGAGAACTGCAAAAGTAAACCAAACATCTGTGATAATATCTTGTAGGCAGAGAAACTGCCCAATAATCTTACAAAAATCTCTGGAAGAGCATGACATTGTGAATGGATTAATGGAATTTATTTACCAAAAAAATTAAACATATACAGCCTTATTCTACATAATTAAAAAACTAATCTTTATTTCATGATGGAATAACCTTTGGATGATAATATATTTTCCTCAAAAAGCATTTTATTTAAAAAAATCCAATTTAAATAAAAAAAACCTGATTTTTTTATTTTTAAAAAAAAATCATTGATTTTTATCCACCCTGCTCTAAGGTGTGATGCAAAGAAAGGATTTGAGTCTGTAGCATCCTTAGCCAAATATGTAGCTAACAGGACAAATAGCAGAAAACCTTGGAGAAGAGGAGCAGCTAGTTCAAGGATTGTGCGCTCTATTACTAGGAATCTCCATTTATTACAATGACAATTCACTTGAGAATTATAAAAAGTGAGTATATTGGCATTCATATTTCATTTACTATATTTTGCATTGTAAATACTGTTGAAGGAAATAGATGAGCTTTCCATATAAATTAAGGCAAATACATGAATTTTTATTATTTGTTATAGACTTTATGGCCCCAAAGGTTTCAAACTGAAAAAATGTCATTTGAAATTAGAGGCTGAGTTTCTCCAATGATATTTAAGAATACTTGGCTTGAAAAAACAATATAACTATTTGAAAAAACATAACTATTTTTTAAAACTATCACTTAGTCTGTCTTCTCATTGTTTCCAATATTCTGAAATTGCTTGATTTTGTTTTGTAATTTATCTCAATTTATTTCACACTGAAATTGATTTTTCTACAAGATCTGAAGGCATCCTTTTTTCTTCCTCGTCATTTTGGCTTATTGCATACTATTTACTTGGTAGTCTTCTTTTTCCCTATCCTCTTTATTAAAGAGGATTATAAGGTTTTGAGGGGCAGGGATATGATTAAAAAGAGGATTCTTTTCCAGCTAGAATTATTACATAATTTTGTTCCCTCTTTAGAGAAAAACTAAAGCAGCTTATAGAAAAAAGGATTGGAAAGGAAATTTTTATTGAGAAATTGGGATTTATTAGCAAACATGAATTCTATTCCCGAGCAGCTCAGAAACCACAGCCAAACTTTTCTAGTCCTGATCATATGATGTTTGATCATGAATTTACAAAGCTGGTGAAAGAACTGGAAGGTGAGACTTGTTACATCATTTCTCCTGATTTTATTGCTTATTTCTTGAAGTATTACATTTGAAAAAGGAGAAAGTACATTTTACCAGCAGTTTTTTTAAATCTTGTGCCATAAAAATCAATAATTTTATATAGATTAAAGATATACAATTTCTGAAAATTCTGATGAAAAAGTTATGAAAATTTAGAGAAAAA